>CM065810.1:59108857-59733857 GCA_033398695.1 Orobanche coerulescens | reverse complement strand
AATCCTCCTTCCTTAGGATACCACAATTCTACATCAACTGCCCCTTTCATGTACTTAAGGATTCATTTGGCTGTCTTGAAGTGTGACTCCTTAGGTGCTACTTGATACCGAGCACACACTCCTACAGCAAACTGGATATCGGGCTTGCTAGCTGTTGGGTACAGGAGTGAGCCTATAAGCTTCCTGTAGAGTGACTAATAAACCGACTTTCCAGCTTTGTCAGCACTAATTTGCGTGGAAGTGCTCATGGTGGTTGACGAGGATTTGGAGTTGTTCATTCCAAACTTGTTGAGCAGTTCCTTGTTGTACTACTCCTGGTTGATGAAGATTCCTATAGCCAATTGCTTAACCTGCAATCCTAGGAAATAACTAAGTTCTCACATCATACTCATTTCAAATTTATTTTTCATAAGATGAGAGAACCTTTGACATAAAGCAAGGTTAGTATAACCAAATATAATATCATTGGCATATATTTGAACCATTAAAAGGTCATATCCTTCATGTATCTTAAATACAGTCTTGTCCGCAGCCCCTTTCTCAAATCCATTGTTGAAAAGGTACAGGGATAGGGTTTCATACCAAGCTCTAGGTGCTTGATTAAGTCTATACAGAGCTTTCTGTAATCTGTATACTAAGTCTTCTCCTTCAGTGTTGACAAACCACGGTGGTTGCTCAACATAGACTTATTCAGCAAGATCGCCATTCAGGAATGTGCTCTTAATGTCCATTTGATATACTATAAAGCTCTTATAAGCGGAAAAGGCTAGAAATATCCTGATGGATTCTAGTCTGGATACAAGGGCAAAAGTCTCATCATAATCTATGCCTTCTTCCTGTCTGTAGCCTTGTGCGACTAGACGGGATTTGATCCTAATAACAAGTCCATTCTCATCCTTCTTGTTTCGAAATATCCATGTGGTTCCAATTACAGCTTGATGTTCTGGCCTGGGTACTAGATACCATACATTGTTTCTTTCGAAACCATTAAGCTCTTCTTCCATAGAAGTGATCCAGTGAGAATTATTTAAAGCTTCATTGGTAGAAATAATTTCGGATTGAGCTAAGAACACAGCTATGGTGCACATAGCTAGTCTCCTAAGTTAAGCTTGAGATTTCCATACAGGAAATGGAGATTTCTCAGATTCGGTTTCTTCTTGCGCACACAGTACAGTTCCTTGCGTACTCTGTATTCTTCTTCTTGTAGATACACTAGCATCAATATCACCTATAATCAACTCCTGTGGATGGTCTCTCAACCATCCTATGTCAGGTTCTAATTCAGCGTCCCATACTGTATCTTGTGGTGCTGTAGTATCGGCTTCAGCTTGTATAGCATCGGCTTCAACTACTTATGATCTTATAGCTACGGGATTAATTTCTAAGTCTATGATAGGCTCTATTGGAGTTTGAGGGTCATAAATGGAGAGTGTTCGGATATTCTGGGTTAAGTCTTCTACTCATGTAGGATCAAAGTGAGGTTCATCGAACACTACATGGATAGATCCCTCTACTATCAGCTTCCTTTTGTTAAAGATCCTGAAAGCTTTGCTGACAGATGAGTATCCTAAAAATATCCCTTCATATGATCTTTCGTCAAAGGCCGTGAGTTGATCCTTCCCATTATTCAGAATGTAACACCTACATCCAAATATACGAAAGTATGCAACTAATGGAGTTCTATTATTCCATGCCTCATAGGATGTTTCGTTGTGATACTTGTTGATGATACAACAGTTTTGGGTATAGCATGCTGTATTTGTTGCTTCTCCCCAGAACCGCTATGGCAACTTGCTTGCAGCTATCATGGTTCTTGTTGTTTCCTTGAGCATCCTATTCTTTCGCTCGGCAATACCATTTTGTTGAGGAGTCCGGATTGCTGAGTATTGGTGCTGTATTCCATTGTCTGAACAGTATTGCTCTATAAAGCGATTTATGAATTCAGTACCTTTGTCAGAACAAATGGACACGATAATCAACCCTTTCTCATTCTGTAGCTTTCTTAGGTGCTCTGGAAACTTCGTTGTGGTTTGTTTCTTTTTGCTTAGAAAGATTGTACAAGCATACCTGGAAAAATCATCAACAATAACAAGACAGTATTTCTTACCTCCCAAACTTACAATGTCTACAAGGCCATAGAGGTCCATGTGTAGCATATCCAGAACCCTGTGGGTAGATAGGTATGATTTGCTTTTTAGGGTGGTTTTGACTTGTTTGCCTTCTGACAGGGTCAAACAATGTCTTTATAGAATTACACATCGGGCAAACCTCTAACCATTCCCTATCTGGCAAGTTTGTTGATTGGCTTGAAGTTGATATGAGACATAGTCTTGTGCCACAACCAGCTTTGATCTGCAGTGCCTTTGGCAACAAAACACGGAATAGTGGAGCTCATAGGCTTCCAGTCAGCAATATACATATTACCTGATATGATTCTTATGAGAACAATTTCTTTAGTCTTGATGTCCTTCACTCTACATTAGTCTACATAGAATTTGACCGAGAACTATTTGTGTCATGCCCCCAAACATCGGGAAGGACGAGGTCGCGATGCATCGGTCGATCATTCGATTTATTGGAGCAAGTACACTGAATAAATAGCGGAAGCTCAATAAAGACAAGATAAAATTCAAGCTAACGATCTTAGCTCGATGATCCTAAGATTCGTTAATACAAGAAAAGATTATATCTGAATTACATTAATTACAATGTTACAGCGAAGATAACAAAACGATTTAAAGTGCGGAATACAACTTGCTTACTACATCAAGATAACAACATAAATCTAAGTCTTGGCAGCAGAGTGATCTAATCAGTCTCTCCCTCAAGGTCTTCTTCTCCTGCGACGATCTGCTCACCGTCTGGTTTAAAAGAAAAAATGGTGGGGTGAGACAAAAGGTCTCCATCAGTAGGTGATCGTGTACAATTGTGGCTTGTTTTCTTTCAAAGCTTTGAGTGATGCATGTCCAACGATTTTTTAATGATGAAATAAGAGTTGTCTTAGTTTTTCAAAATAATTTGTACAATTTTAGAAATAAGCTTTACTCATTTGCTTAATAACAATAATTATCCAACCCCGTGGATAAAATTAACTTTCCAAATATTCAATCATGCTAGCAATCAGATAATCAATCGATCAATCAGTTAGCAATCGAACCCGCCGAATTGAAATAGGAACCTATCTCTCCCTTGTGACTCCCAACGTTGGCCTTAGCCTCACTTTATCGAGATTGTGCTCTTCACGTTAGCCGTGCTTCCTTATCTATTATCTGGGTAAGACATGTCCTGATCATGGGTCTTTCTCCCGGATCATGTCATAATCGCGATTATCCCGCAGTCTACGACCCAGGTCCCTCGAAACACTCCATTCCTCGGTTATGGGAATAGGCAACAACGGTAGCGTGGCTCATGAACCGCAGCCACGCTGCTCGAGCCAAGACTCGGTCTAATCATCCCGGCTTGATTTGGGATTCTAGAGGTGGCTCCTACAATTCAAGAGGTGGCCCCCAGATATTAGGTCGGTGCTTTGTTTCATATGGGTTCAAGAGGTGGGCCCCATCCGTCGACGTGGCACTTTGTCCCGATAGAGTTAGAGTACGGTCCCATCTGTGGCACTTTTCTTGTATAACACTTAGTTCCCGGACAGTTACACTTATCAGTTAAACGCATCACGGCATGTGCACAAACATACAATTAAGGTCACATAGTTAATTAGTAGTGACCTTGGTATAATTTGATTATACAAGAGATTGGAAGTTTATTTGGTGGCACGAGCATTATGAGATTATGGGCTTTATTAAAAACACATTCTTAGGATAAAACATTTGTGAAAGTGTTAAAGGAATAATACCCATTGTGTGCCTAAGTCTGTTAGTTTACGGGCTTTCCTAGTTAGGGTTTGGCTAAGGCCTGTTTGTATGTATTTCTCCCTATTTAAAGGGATGTTATCAATGGAATAATACAACAACTTTTGCCCTACTTTAATGTCTCTGTTATTTTCCCTTCAACACATTATCAGCACGTAGTTCCCCAACTGAGCAAGTAAAATCCCGTTCCATTTTTTTTCTGAAAGGCCCTAAAAAAAAAGAAAACCGTACAACACATGTGATTAAGTTTCTTTATAAATCACCATTTCCTTGTGATATTTGCATCAATCTCGAGACTTGGAAGACTCTATAGCTCCCCCTAATGTTTACATTCATATATCGTTGCCTCGTTAAAAACCTTGCCAAGTAACAAAACCTAGTGGGAAAAATAAACCTTGGTCTAAGGAAAAGAGTGCAACATATGTAAGTATGTTCCATTATATCTCACATATTTCCCGTTATGATCATTCCATCAATCAAGGGGATTTACAAGTTACATCATGTTTATAAATGTAAGTATGTTCATCAGTGGCAGTACTTAACCGCTAGTTCCTCACAAGTGTATAATGATAGTTCTTAATCATGTACACTCACGGACTGGTTCATGCAAAGCAATTATCATGTCGTGAAGGAGGTAGCCAAAAGGGGTTTGCTTAGTCGATTTCCAAAACATAAGAAAATCATACTAATACATACTTTGTGGTAGTTGCTTTGGCACCAGCATTTACTTTAGCATTTGTCTTTTTGTAAGCAGCTTCCTTTGCCTGCTCGTAGGGAAAGAATAATCCCAAGTTAGTGGTTTCTTTTAAGTATCAAAAGATATTCTTGATACCATTCCATTGATGTTGCATCGATGCTGAACTAAATCTAGTTAGCGAATTAACTGAGGAGTGATATAAGGTCGTGTACATTGAGCCAAGTACAATAATGCGCTATTGCACTCAAGTAGGGAATTTCAGCTCCCAAGGCTCTTCGTCACTTTCCTTTAGACGAAATGGATCTTTTCTTTGCATCCAACTGTTCGACCTATCATGGTATGCTAGTAGGGTTTACCTAGTCCATATTAAAGTACCTAAGAATCTTATGGACATAGGCAGACTGGTGGAATGAATTCCATAAACTCGATGTGTATGTCAATGCCTCGACAGAAACTGAGTTTCCCCAAGATCGTTCATCTCAAACTCAGATTTCTACGTATTCGGTGGTTTCTCTTACTTCATCAAGACCGATTATGTTCACATCATCGGCGTACATTGCGGATTCACGATCATTGCAATGTACGCCGATGACGTGAACCTAATCGGTCTTGATGAAATAAGAGAAACCACCGGATACTTGGAAATATGAGTTTGAGATGAAAGATCTTGGGGAAACTCGGTTCTGTCGAGGAATTGACATAGACATCGAGTTTGTGGAATTCATTCCACCGGTCTGCCTATGTCCAGAAGATTCTTAGGTACTTTAATATGGACTAGGTAAACCCGACTAGCATACCATGATAGGTTGAACATTTGGATGCAAAGGAAAGATCCATTTCGTCTAAAGGAAAGTGACGAAGAGCCTTGGGAGCTGAAATTCTCTACTTGAGTGCAATAGCACATTATTGTACTTGGCTCAATGTACACGACCTGATATCGCTCCTAAGTTAATTCGCTGACTAGATTTAGTTCAGCATCGACGCAACATCAATGGAATGGTATCAAGAATATCTTTTGATACTTAAAAGAAACCACTGACTTGGGACTATTCTTTCCCTACGAGCAGGCAAAGGAAGCTGCTTACGAAAAGGCAAATGCTAAAGTAAATGCTAGTTCCGAAGCAACTACCACAAAGTATGTGTTGGTATGATTTGCTTATGTTTTGGAAATCGACTAAGCAAACCCCTTTTGGCTACCTCCTTCACGACATGGTTATTGCTTTTCATGAACCAGTCCGTGAGTGTACATGATTAAGAACTATCATTCTACACTTGTGAGGAACTAGCGGTTAAGTACTGCCACTGATGAGCATACTTACATTTATGAAAATGATGTAACTTGTAAATCCCTTTGATTGATGGAATGATCATAACGGGAAATATGTGAGATATAATGGAACATACTTACATATGTTTCACTCTTTTCCTTAGACCAAGGTTTATTTTTCCCACTGGGTTTTGTTACTTGGCAAGGTTTTTAACGAGACAACGATATATGAATGTAAACATTAGGGGGAGCTATAAAGTTTTCCAACTCTTGAGATTGATGCAAAGATCACAAGGAAATGGTGATTTATAAAGAAACTTAATCACATGTGTTGTGCTCTTTTCTTTGACCAAGATTCATTTTCTCCCATTGGGTTTTGTTACTTGGCGAAGTTTTTAATGAGGCAACAACTACTTGATTGATGTACAAATTAGGGGGAGATGTAGACTTGAGGGGGAGTCTTACATCCACACCATACGTTATACTCTTTTCCTTCCAAGGATCCTTTTCCCCACAGGGTTTTTATCACTTGGAAAGGTTTTTAACGAGGTAACAAGATGTACGATTTTAGGGATCGATGGAATGGTCACCTTAGTAGCGCTATGATCAAATGTAATGATCATATGAGAGGATAGATTCAAAGGACGAAGTCTAAACTTGATGTGTCTAGATGTTGTACTCTTTTACCTACGATCAAGACATTTTTTCCACTGGGTTTTTGCTTGACGAGGTTTTAACGAGGCAACATGACATGCGCTTATAGACTAGGCACAAGGGGGAGTGTTAAAGGAATAATACCCATTGTGCCTAAGTCTGTTAGTTTACGGGTTTTCCTAGTTAGGGTTTGGCTAAGGCCCGTTTGTATGTATTTCTCCCTATTTAAAGGGGTGTTATCAATGGAATAATACAACAACTTTTACCCTACTTTACTGTCTCTGTTATTTTCCCTTCAACAGACAGAAAATTTTACTCCTAATTTAATTTTAGAGTTTTGGTGAATTTACATCGGATTGTTCCGAGTTGAGTTCTAATGGTCATGAGATTTTATGGACACATCAAGTATGATTATTTGATTTCATAATTAGAAGAGTTCTCAGAATTTCAGTTTCGGAACTGATATTTTCGAAATTACCAATTTGCCCCAAAATTATGAGAGTTAATTTTTATGGCCGTAATAATTGGATTTCAACACGGATGGTGATGAAATTTTACGGGAAGATTCATATCGAACATGGAATTCCCGAATTGAGTGTATTTTCAGAATTTCAGATTTAGTATAAAATTCTAGAATTTTTAAATTTGCCCCGAATTTATTCAAAATGTCATTTTGACCCCTAAATTAAAATTAGTTCCGATTTTTATTATAAAATTTTACGAACATAATATCTATACTCTAGTAATCCACAATTTTCAGGCCAGAGTTTAAAGATTTGTCATAGAATTCAATTTTGCAAGAATTTACTATTTGACCCCAACTTTAGTTAATATGTCATTTTAGCCCCAAAATTAAAGTGACTTCCGAACTTTATGAGATTTTAAAGGCATATCATTTATTTTTAGATGACTCATATATTAAGTCCAGAAAGGTGAAAATTTATCTTGGTCCCGAAATATTATGGAATTTATGTTTTGACCCCAAAATTTATCTAAATTATGATTTTTTAACCCGTAGTCGTCGGAAATGAGCTTCGATTTTTACAAAACTTTATGGACCGAGGCAAATTATACTATTAAGTCTCATTTTCTATTCTAAACTGAAAATGTATGATAATTTTCTAATAGTTCCATAAATTTTAAGAAATTACACAATGTTACCTTATGACGATTTTTGACTCATAGACTAAGGAAACGAATTCCGATTTTTGTAAAATTTTAAAGGTAAATCATTTATCACATAATTGAGTTATATATTCTGTAACCAAGTTAAATTCACACTTATATCAAAAATGTCCATAATTTTCTTTAATTTTACATAGTTACGTTTTATACTCGTTTTGTCAATTCAACTTTTGCTAGGCCACAATTTAGATATCCAATATCACATGTATAATCATAGATTACACATATATCACTTCAAGATCAAAACTTCCAGAATATTCAACATATCATGCACGATCCTTTTTGATCATTTTGTAAGAAATTTAGTCACATCATTTTAATCATAAATATTTGTCAATTTCTCAACACAAACAAGTTATAAAACATCATGCATGCTTATAATATATGAAGTGCAGAATATATAAACTACATAAAAGAACATGGATCTTCATTGAAATCATTTCATATAAATTTGAAAACAATTTTTACACCCACCTTGTTTCTTGATATTGTGAAGGGATCTAAGTCTTTCGGTTAGTAGAATCGGCCTCCTCCTTGCCTCTCCTATTTTCGGCCAACATATGATGCATCACACCATGAATGTTTGTTTTATGATAAGTTTTAAGTTAGTACATATATAAGATAACTTATATATATATTATAGAAATTAACATAGGAAGTGAACTTTACCTTGTTATGCTTGAACATTTCTTCTTCTTCCTTCTCTTTTCTCTTCTTTTCTCCTCTTCCCATTTTTTTTCTACCTCTCGGCCTCTCCCTCTCTCTAGGATGTGCATATTCTTTTTTTTGTTGTTGTGTGGAGTGTAAAGTTGGCTAGTGTTAAGTGTGTGTATTTATATAGTAATTTTAGGGCTTGGAAAGGTGTAGGTGCATAGGAAGGTAGGGACATATGTAATGGGTAATGAAGTCTCATGAGGACACCTCACATCCTCTTCCACACCCTTATGGCCGCCCCATCTGTATATATATATATTTTTTTTATTTTTTTATTTTTAAGTGTAGGTTAGTTTATTAGTGTAAAGGGTTGGGTTGTTAAATAGTTGGATTAGGTTTAAAGTTAAAGATGAGTTGGATCAATCTTTGGTCTTGGGCCCTAATAGAATTTTTAATTTAGTTACTATGGTCCATAAGTGAGTCTATTCACAATTAAGTGTTGGTACACAGCCTAATAAGTAAATTAATATCTCACTTTAAACTTTTAGTAATTTATTATTTTATTTATAATACAATTTCAAAATACTTGAGTAACAACAACAACATCTAAGCCGAATCCCAAAATGATTTGGGGTCGGCTAAAATGAATCAAACTTTGAAACCGTCAATGATCGTTACATAAATAACATAAAAGGAAAAAAAAAAGAGGAAAAAAAGTAGAGAAAAAAGCAAAAAAAAAAAAGCAAGAAAAAAATGAAAAATCCTGAAAAATAAATTAAAAGATAACATGAAATAAAAGAAAATAGGAATAAAAAAAATAAAAAAATAAAAAAAAAAGAATCAGATTCCATCCACCACCCGTATTCTTTTCCGCCATATTTGCCTCTCCATCGCCATACTTTCTCCAATTCCAAGAAACTGCATATCGTTTTCAATCATCTTTATCCAAGTTTTCTTGGGTCTTCATCTACCTTTCACAATATTACTTGTTCCCCAAATTTCTAGCCTCCTCACTGGGGTATCAACAGGTCTTCTTCTCACATGAGCAAACCATCGCAATCGATTCTCCATCATCTTGTCTTCTATAGACGCAACTCTTACCTTCTCTCTAATCACCTCATTTCTGAGCCGATCCTTTTTTGTATGACCACACATCCATCATAGCATATGCATCTCCGGCAGATTCATCTTTTGAACATGACACTGTTTTACAGCCCAACACTCAGTGCCATATAACAGTGCATGCCTAATTGTCGTGCGGTAAAATTTACCCTTTAATCTATGAGGCATGTCAGGATCACATTGAGTAAATTAAATACTTGAGTAAAATAAAATAAAAACAAGTAAATGTAGATTACATTGAGCTACAAGGAAAGTGTTATTTTATTAAAATTCATCATAATATAGTAAGTCGTACATGTAATATAATATCGGAAATATGGAGTTTTACATCATCCCCTCCTTAAAAGAATTTGGTCCCCAAATTCCATCTAGAATAGTTCTGGGTAGGTTTTCCTCATCTCGTCTTCTGCTTCCCATGTAGCATCCTCCTCTCGGGCTTGATTTGACCAAATAGCCTTGACTAAAGGAATTTGCTTCCTTCTCAATTCGCACACCTGCCGATCGAGAATTTTGATTGGCCTTTCTTCATACGTTAGGTTTTCCTTGATAGGCGGAATATCTGCTGTAAGAACATGAGTTAGGGCTGGATGGTATTTCTTCAACCTCGAGACGTAAAAAAACATCGTGTATTCCAGAAAGATCAGTCGGGAGTTCAAGGCGGTATGCTAGCCGTCCAATTCGTTCAATGATGTTGAATGGTTCGACATATCTAGGACTAAGTTTTCCTCATTTTCACGATGTGATACGTCCCTTTTGTGGGGATAACATTAGAAATACTTGATCTCCTTCCTCAAGCTCTAAATCCTTCCTCCGATGGTCGGCGTAACTCTTTTGTCTGCTTTGTGCTGTGCGGATCCTTCCTCTAATCAATTGCACTTTATCTATGGCTTCTTTCACCAAATATATGTTTTTCATTGAGGGTCTTGTTCGTTGAGTCTTCGGCGTCCATCGGTCATCAATTTCCCAATGAAGTGGGGATCGGCATTTCCTTCCGTACAGAGCTTCATAGGGCGCCATTCCGATTGTTGCTGGTAACTTTTGTTATAAGCGAATTTGGCCAATGGTAGGTGACGATCCCAATTTCCTTGAAAGTCTAGCACACAGGCTCGTAACTTGTCTTCAAGAGTTTGGATGGTTCGTTCAGATTGCCCATCGGTCTGGGGATGAACGCTTGTACTAAAACTTAAGGAAGTTCCCAATTCCTTGTGGAAGACTTTCCAGAATCAAGATACAAATCTTGGATCTCTATCAGATACTATATCTGATGGCACTCCATGGAGTCGAACAATCTCTCATATATAAGTTCTAGCCAGCTTTTGCAGGTTATCGTCCTTTTTAACCGGAACAAAATGCGATGATTTCGTCAATCTATCGACGATCACCCAAATTATGTTATAGCCTTCTTTTGTCATTGGCAGATCAGTAATGAAGTCCATGGTTATCATTTCCCATTTCCATTCTGGGACTTCTAATGGTTGCAGCAGTCTTGAGGGTCGCTAATGTTCGGCCTTGACTCTCTGACATGTGAGGCATCGCGCCATGAATTCAGCTACTTAATTTTTCATGTTTACCCACCAAAAGTGTTTCTTCAGGTCTCGGTATATTTTGGTACCTCCCGGGTGTAATATATGGGGGTAATTATTTTTCGTGTTACTATTGATTTGTACGTATTCATTTGGAATTGTACAAGTGTTGTTGTTTTGGACTGATACAATGTATATTGCATTGGAATATTTCGGGATCGGAATATTTATACTTGTCGTCGGGTTGGTTTCGTTGTTTAAATGTTGGTTGGAGAGTTTAGATTTTTGGCTAATTATACTAGCCTTAACGTACGCTACAGATGTAGCATTGCGTAAGCTAGCTTGTTGACATTACGTACGTTATGCCTGTAAGGTCACGTATGTAATGCTTGGTAGGTGGTAGGAACCTTCCTCCTAGTCACTTTCGGCCGGTGGGTCCCGAGCATCTTCCGATCGGATCTCACTATTGCAGTCAACGGACCCTTACGTACGTTAAGAGGTGAGCTCTACGTACGTAATGCAGGTCTTGTTAACGTACGTAATAAGTTTTTGTTTACGTACGTTAAGGCCTTTGTATTTTAGTTCAGTTAGTTCTGGATTTAGCTTTACGTACGTTAATGTTTTTACATAGCGTACATAAAGGCCCTTACGTACGTTAGCATGGGCATATAACGTACGTAATGGACTTGTCAGTCTATTTATCTTGGTTTCGTATTTCATTTCCTCACGAACCAGAACACATTTTCTCTCCCGAGAATCATCCGTTTGGACTTGTTATTGATGCTTAGCCCCTTCCAACTCGATCTTGATCATCCTAGCTTGGATTGAAGCTTGAAGTTGGAAGCTTGTTGGTGCTCCTTTGGTGTTTGGAGGGTTCTTCTTGTTCTTCTTTCGTAAGTTCCCTCAATCTCTTGTGATTTTCGAGTTTGTTGTTGTTGTTGTTGTTGTTTTCTTCGGGTATTGTTTGATTGATGGAGTATATCATGGTTCTTCATAGTTTTGATAAAATTTTGATGAAGAACATGATGGTATTGCTTGAGTTGGATTATGTTCTTGATGTTTTAGATTGTTTGGAGGTTTTAATCATGTCTAGGAAGGATTATGTTAAGATTGTTATATGATTAACATAGTCTTGAGATGATTATTGTTGGTGGTGGTGTTCTTGAAAGATTATAACCATTTTAGTAAGGATTTATGATGATTTAAGGGGTGATTATCATAATTTGGAAATGGTTGAGAATCTTGTTGTTCAATCCGAATTCATGAGGTTATGATGAAGGATTTTTGTTTAGACATCATGTTTGTTGGAATGATGATGTTCTTGAGGTGATTGTGATGATGTTCATGATATTATCATCGTAGGAGAACCAATTTGATGATATTAGTGATATTATCATTTTGAGATGTTCGTTTTGATGATTGTTCTTAAGTGAATCTTGTTGAATGGATTTCACAAGTGTTAAGAACGTAATGATCATGTTAATTGATCATCGAGGTGTTGGAGGATGTTAGAATTCATAGTTGAGAACTATGGTATTCGTTCGTGCGGTGTGATCGATTCGTGTTTGAATCGGGCTTTGTCCTTGTCATTGTTTTCTATTGATTTTGTGTTTTTGAATGAATTGTTTACATTCAAGGTTGTTCGAGCGTTTGTGATCGTCGGGAGGCACCGCTCGTCATTTCATGCCAGGACGTTGATCGTGGAAGGACTTTCTCGCCTTCGGTTTGAGGCAAGTTTTATACTTGTACTAGTCAATGAGATTAATGTTATCATATATGTGTATGAATGTGTGTATCATTTCGAGACTTGGTCTCTTTATGATTTTGTTGATATCAAGGGATTGTTTGATACGATACCCTTCGGCAAATTATGCCAAATATTATTGTTGTTCATAAATGGCCGATTTAAGGCATTGCGATACCTGTTGGTAATATATTTGTCAATAGCCGATTCGCGGTATCGACATATCGATTGTTATTGTGGATTGATGTTCCCTTGAGATATTGTTGTCGATAGCCGGTTCGTGGTATCGACGTATCGATTGTTATTTTTTATTGATATTCCATCAAGATATTGTTGTGAATCGTCGTCATTGATATCAGTCTTTTTCTATTGATGTCGTATTGGCCAATTGAAGGCATTGACATATTCGATTATCATCTTCGTTATCGGTAACCGATTAAAGGTTCCGAGACATCCATTGTATAATTGTTATCAGTTAACCGTTCTAAAGGTAATCGATATATTGAATTGGGATTATCAAAGATAATTCCCATCCGTTGTATAATTATTATTGATTGTCCGCTCTAAAGGTAATCGATATATTAAATTGGGATTATCGAAGATAAATTCCCATCCGTTGTATCATTGGTTATCGATTAACCGTTCTAAGGTAATCGACGTATTGAATTGGGACATTCGAAGATAATTCCCATCCGTTGTATCATTGGTTATCGATTAACCGTTCTAAGGTAATCGACGTATTGAATTGGGATTATCGAAGATAAATTCCCATCCGTTGTATCATTGGTTATCGATTGACCCTTCTAAGGTAATCGACGTATTGAATTGGGATTATCTAAGATAATTCCCATCCGTTGTATTATTGGTTATCAATTAACCATTCTAAGGTAATCGACATATTGAATTGGGATTATCTAAGACATTTTTCATCCGTTGTATCGTGTCATCGATCGACCATTCTAAGGTGATCGGTGTATTGAATTGGGACTATCGAGGATACTTCCCATCCGTTGAGTCGTCATGATCGATTGGCCATTCCAAGGCAGTCGAGGTATTTTGAATAGGGACCGCTGAGGACGGTGCCCATCCGTGAGTATTTTTATCGTGTTAGCCGATTCAAGGCAGCACACTATTATTCTTGTGAATCCGATAATTTGTAATCGTTGCCGTTTGCGACTAATTGTGGAGGCTAGTTCGGCTAGTGCTCGATGAGTAAGTCTGGGGCTTGAACCTTCGCGGTTGGTTTCCCAGCACCTGCAATTCAGCAGGTCACGGTCAGTGGCTTCGACCCTCATTGTGATACGGCTTCGTGCCGTGGCTTCGGCCCTCATTGTGATACGGCTTCGTGCCGTGGCTTCGGCCCTCATTGTGATACGGCCGTGTGGCCGACCTCATTGATACTGACTTCGGTGTTCGCTTGAGCCATTGTGATGATTGACAGCTTCGGCTGAGTGACATTCAGGGTATTGTGATGATATACAGCTTCGGGCTGTTTGGCTTTCAGGCCATTGTGATGTATCGATATTTCCGTTGGAGCCTTCGGGCATTGTGATTCGTATCTATTTCAGTGTTGGCTTGGTTTACCTTCGGGTGATGTATTGTTGTGTTATGTGTTGATGATTCGCCGTTGGGCACTTGTCTTCTAACCTGTTGAGCAGGTATTTATTGTATGCCATAGGCATAGTAATTCACGAATGCTCGATTCTCACTTTGGTTTGTGAGCATATCGTATTACCATTACTATACTGTTCATTCTGCCCTTTGGATGCATATCATGTTGTACATGTATTTGATATTTATTATTTGGATGACTAACCCCGTGGGGGCGGAACATGTTTTCATGTTTTAGGTGTTTGCGAGGAGAGAGTGAGACACAGGGGCATGACGATGGCGACGAGGCATTCGAGCGATACTAGTTCGAGATGTTTTGGTGTTCATGTCGGTCAAACAGTTTGGAGTACTCCAGTTTTGTCAGTTATTGTCATTTTGTAATATCCGAGCAAGGCTCGTGGATGTCGTTGTATTTTATTTAGGCCATGTAAGCCCACTTTTGTCGTTGAAATTCTATATCGGAATATTATGTTGGATGTCAGTATAGGGATTGTGATTCCCCTTTTGGTCAGTTAGTTGTATTTTGGTCGTGTTAGCATGGTGGATCTCCAGGTGTGGGGTCCACGGCACTGTAATGACCCAATGGGATTTGGGGGTGTTACAGAAGATGGTATCAGAAAATTGGGTTGTGAGATACCCTGATATTTGAGTTATGTGGTTCTACCAATGCGGTAGTAGTGAACTGTCAGGTTATGACAATCGGGACAATCGGGTTTTGTGAGTCATGATAGTTGGACGACTGTATGAGTCATTCTTTGATCGAGTCGTCACCAATGAAGACTAGTATCGCAAGACCTCGAAGCTTCGTATGACCTGTGTAAGGACTCGATTCTATTGTATGTTCATACATTCATTATGCCATTGATTATACATGTTTTGTTGGAACCTGTATGTAACATTGTGTTACGACCCATTCATGATTAATTGCTTGGGAGCATGTCGGCTCAGTATTGGCTATAATTAGCATGTTTGAAGCAATTGTTTATTTGTTGAGTATGTATACTCGTGTTTGGCTATTGACTTAGCATTGTGGATTGGCCGTTGAGGCATATTTGAGCTTTGTTCATGATCGAGCGTTATTCTTTCAGTATCGAAAGAGGAAACCGAGGACGTGGCAGAGGGGGTAAAGGCTGCAGAGCGGGCCGAAACCCAGAACCTCGTGATTATACGCGTGCGGATGCCGAGATGGATCAAAATCTGGCTGGAGATGTGACTTATGCGACCGGTTCCCCTTCGGAATGTCATACTCGAGGAGTCAACCAGACTGAGAGTGATCACATCGACCCTTACTTGATTATGAGGGGCATGATGGCCCAGATGACTCAAATGTCGTAGATAATGGAGACCATGCAGACCTCAGTGGTTCGTGGTCCACCGCAGCAGGGATCCCAGGTGCCGTTTCATGGACATGCTGGGAGAGTGAGTCAGATTATCGGCGATATCACCCGTCAGAGGCCGCCAGAACCAGTTGATATTGTTCATTGGCTTGAACATTTTGATAAACTCTTCGACAAGGTTCAGTGTCCGGAAGAGAGTAAGGTGGCAGTGGCGGCTTACTATTTGAGTAAGGGTGCTTATTCGTGGTGGCTTTTCGTGAAACCCACCGATCGTGACTGTGTTGAGTTCAAGACTCTCATGTTAGAGAGGTATTATCCGGCTCCACTTCGTGAAGCCAAGCTGTCGGAGGTTTTGAACCCCGAATCCGTTGAGGACTAAGGTGTTATTGTTATCGCTGAGAAGTTTCAAGGAATTCTTCAGTTTTCTTCTTCTGTTATCCTTATTGAGGTGGATAAGATCAAGTATTTAGCAAGAGGCTAAATCCGCAGTTGAGGATGCAGTTGTTCAACCATAATTGTAACTCACTTGGCAAATTCATCGAGAAGGCTCTTGGAGCAGAGCTTTTGATCAAGGAGCTTGCTCGGAAGAACCCTTCAGTTCCTTCCGGTGAGAGGACTAGGATGCCGATTCGTTCAGAGGGACATCAGGCTCCAACGTCCAGGAGGTCGTTTTCTAGTCGTCCTCGTGCTGGGAAAGCATCTTCTTCTCAGGCGATGAGTTTGACTGTTGTTTGCTTTAACTGTGATTCAACGGGGCACGTTAGTACCCATCAGATCGTGCGCCTATTGTTTGTTTTCTCGTGGTGGAGCTGTGGACACCTTCAGAAATACTGCAGGAGTTCTAGTGCCAGTAGGTCTCAGAGAGCTCACGGGCCTCGAGAGATCCAGTCCGTAATCCATCCAAGGGGTCCTGTCAGGCTTCGGGAGCCAGAGGAAAGGACAGCCAAGGAGGAGCAGTGAGTTCAGGTTTGGGTTTTCTTCGAGTCGATGAGATCGAGGAGACCGATGATCTGGAGGATGTTGATTTCAGGTACATTGGAGATGTAGCCTTGATTTGTATTTTCCTTGTTTTTCGGATTGATGTTTTGACTCAGTCTTTATTGTAGTATTGCAGTTGTGAACCATTTGTTGTTGATCTATCTTGTAATAATTGTATTTGAGAATCTTGAGATTTGAGGTCGTTTGATGCATTTTTCCTTCCTTTTGGTGTTGTACTCGAGATCTTGTAATAATCTGGGTAATTGTTCATTTCAATTCGAGACGCCGAGTCATGAGGACTTGGGTGTGCGTTTGATATGGTCCCGAGGACTGTGTTTGTGTTGTCATTATTTTTGCATGGCGTGAGTCAGTGTTTGCATGGACGTCCGATGACGACGAGAACGGGGAAGTGTACACTGATGACTGTAGACATGTACAATGGGCGGCACCCGCGAGGTGTGTACACCGGTGTTACGAGTCATACAGTTGGTACGACTTTCTGGCTGGTCTCTAGCAGAAGAGTCATGATTCGAATGATCTCGCACATGGCTGAATATTTGTATCACTTCATTCTTCGCCGTGTTCCGGCAGAGGAGACGCAGAGACCCGAGGGGTTGGCCCAGTAAGTCAGACAGAGTTGCTTATATTGAGGGGTATTACTGAAGATGTTGTTTTCAGATCCTAATGGATAGTTCGTAACCCGTGTTTTGTGCCCTGAGTTTCGGGGACGAAACTCTTTTTAAGAGGGGGAGTATGTAATATCCGGGGGTAATTTTTTTTCGTGTTACTGTTGATTTGTATGTATTCATTTGGAATTGTACAAGTGTTGTTGTTTTGGACTGATACAATGTATATTGCATTGGAATATTTCGGGATCGGAATATTTATACTTGTCGTCGGGTTGGTTTCGTCGTTTAAATGTTGGTTGGAGAGTTTAGATTTTTGGCTAATTATACTAGCCTTAACATACGCTACGGATGTAGCATTACGTACGCTAGCTTGTTGACATTACGTACGTTATGCCTGTAAGGTTACGTACGTAATGCTTGGTAGGTGGTAGGAACCTTCCTCGTAGTTACTTTCGGCCGGTGGGTCCCGATCATCTTCCGATCGGATCTCACTATTGCAGTCAACGGACCCTTACGTATGTTAAGAGCTGACGTACGTAATAAGTTTTTGTTTACGTACGTTAAGGCCTTCGTATTTTAGTTCAGTTAGTTCTAGATTTAGCTTTACGTACGTTAATGTTTTTACATGGCGTACGTAAAGGCCCTTACGTACGTTAGCATGGGCATATAACGTACGTAATGGACTTGTCAGTATATTTATCTTGGTTTCGTATTTCATTTCCTCACGAACCAAAACACATTTTCTCTCCCTAGAATCGTCTGTTTGGACTTGTTATTGATGCTTAGCCCCTTCCAACTCGATCTTGATCGTCCTAACTTGGATTGAAGCTTGAAGTTGGAAGCTTGTTGGTGCTCCTTTGGTGTTTGGAGGGTTCTTCTTGTTCTTCTATCGTAAGTTCCCTCAATCTCTTGTGATTTTCGAGTTTGTTGTTGTTGTTGTTGTTGTTGTTTTCTTCGGGTATTGTTTGATTGATGGAGTATATCATGATTCTTCATAGTTTTGATAAACTTTTGATGAAGAACATGATGGTATTGCTTGAGTTGGATTATGTTCTTGATGTTCTAGATTGTTTGGAGGTTTTAATCATGTCTAGGAAGGATTATGTTAAGATTGTTATATGATTAACATAGTCTTGAGATGATTATTGTTGGTGGTGGTGTTCTTGAAAGATTATAACCATTTTAGTAAGGATTTATGATGATTTAAGGGGTGATTATCATAATTTGTAAATGGTTGAGTGAATCTTGTTGTTCAATCCGAATTCATGAGGTTACGATGAAGGATTTTTGTTTAGTCATCATGTTTGTTGGAATGATGATGTTCTTGAGGTGATTGTGATGATGTTCATGATATTATCATCGTAGGAGAACCAATTTGATGATATTGGTGATATTATCATTTTGAGATGTTCGTTTTGATGATTGTTCTTAAGTGAATCTTGTTGAATGGATTTCACAAGTGTTAAGAACGTAATGATCATGTTAATTGATCATCGAGGTGTTGAAGGATGATAGAATTCATAGTTGAGAACTATGGAATTCGTTCGTGCTGTGTGATCGATTCGTGTTTGAATCGGGCCTTGTCCTTGTCATTGTTTTCTATTGATTTTGTGTTTTTGAATGAATCGTTTTCATTCAAGGTTGTTCGAGCGTTTGTCATCGTCGGGAGGCACCGTTCGTCGTTTCGTGCCAGGATGTTGATCGTGGAAGGACCTTCTCGCCTTCGGTTTGAGGCAAGTTTTATACTTGAACTAGTCAATGAGATTAATGTTATCATATATGTGTGTGAATGTGTGTATCATTTCGAGACTTGGTCTCTTTATGATTTAGTTGATATCAAGGGATTGTTTGATACGATACCCTTCGGCAAATTATTCCAAATATTATTGTTGATCATAAATGGCCGATTTAAGGCATTGCGATACTTGTTGGTAATATATTTGTCGATAGCCGATTCGCGGTATCGACATATCGATTGTTATTGTTGATTGATGTTCCCTTGAGATATTGTTGTCGATAGCCGGTTCGCCGCATCGACGTATCGATTGTTATTGTTGATTGATATTCCATCAAGATATTGTTGTGAATCGTCGTCATTGATATTAGTCTTTTTCTATTGATGTCGTATTGGCCGATTGAAGGCATTGACGTATTCGATTATCATCTTCGTTATCGGTAACTGATTAAAGGTGCCGAAACATCCGTTGTATAATTGTTATCGGTTAACCGTTCTAAAGGTAATCGATATATTGAATTGGGATTATCTAAGATAATTCCCATCCATTGTATAATTATTATTGATTGTCCGCTCTAAAGGTAATCGATATATTGAATTGGGATTATCGAAGATAAATTCCCATCCGTTGTATCATTGGTTATCGATTAACCGTTCTAAGGTAATCGACGTATTGAATTGGGATTTTCGAAGATAATTCCCATTCGTTGTATCATTGGTTATCGATTAACCGTTCTAAGGTAATCGATGTATTGAATTGGGATTATCGAAGATAAATTCCCATAAGTTGTATCATTGGTTATCGATTGACCGTTCTAAGGTAATCTACGTATTGAATTGGGATTATCTAAGATAATTCCCATTCGTTGTATTATTAGTTATCAATTAACCGTTCTAAGGTAATCGACGTATTGAATTGGAATTATCTAAGACATTTTCCATCCGTTATATCGTGTCATCGATCGACCGTTCTAAGGTGATCGGTGTATTGAATTGGGACTGTCGAGGATAGTTCCCATCCGTTGAGTCGTCGTGATCGATTGGCCATTCCAAGGCAGTCGAGGTATTTTGAATTGGGACCGCTGAGGACGGTGCCCATCCGTGAGTATTTTTATCGTGTTAGCCGATTCAAGGCAGCACACTATTATTCTTGTGAATTCGATAATCTTGTAATCATTGCCGTTTGCGACTAATTGTGGAGGCTAGTTCGGCTAGTGCTCGATGAGTAAGTCTGGTGCTTGAACCTTCGCGGTTGGTTTCGCAGCACCTGCAATTCAGCAGGTCACAGTCAGTGGCTTCGACCCTCATTGTGATACGGCTTCGTGCCGTGGCTTCGGCCCTCATTGTGATACGGTTTCGTGCCGTGGCTTCGACCCTCATTGTGATACGGCTTCGTGTCGTGGCTTCGGCCCTCATTGATACAGCTTCGGGATGTTTTGGCTTCAGGCCATTGTGATGATTGACAGCTTCGACTGAGTGACATTTAGGGTATTGTGATGATATACAACTTCGGGCTGTTTGGCTTTCAGGCCATTGTGATGTATCGATATTTCCGTTGGAGCCTTCGGGCATTGTGATTCGTATCTATTTCAGTGTTGGCTTGGTTTACCTTCGGGTGATGTATTGTTGTGTTATGTGTTGATGATTCGCCGTTGGGCACTTGTGTTCTAACCTGTTGAGCAGGTATTGATCGTATGCTGTGGGCATAGTAATTCACGAATGCTCGATTCTCGCTTTGGTTTGTGAGCATATCGTATTACCATTACTATACTGTTCATTCTGCCCTTTGGATGCATATCATGTTGTACATGTATTTGATATTCATTATCTGGATGACTGACCCCGTGGGGGCGGAACATGTTTTCATGTTTTAGGTGTTTGCGAGGAGAGAGTGAGACACAGGGGCATGACGATGGCGACGAGGCATTCGAGTGATACTAGTCCGAAATGTTTTGGTGTACATGTCGGTCAGACAGTTTGGAGTACTCCAGTTTTGTCAGTTATTGTCATTTTGTAATATCCGAGCAAGGCTCGTGGATGTCGTTGTATTTTATTTAGGCCATGTAGGCCCACTTTTGTCGCTGAAATTCCATATCGGAATATTATGTTGGATGTCAGTATAGGGATTGTGATTCCCCTTTTGGTCAGTTAGTTGTATTTTGGTCATGTTAGCCTGGTGGATCTCCTGGTGTGGAGTCCACAGCACTGTAAGATTTGGGGGTGTTACAGAAGATGGTATCAGAGAATTGGGTTGTGAGATACCTGATATTTGAGTTATGTGGTTCTACCAACGCGATAGTAGTGAACTGTCAGGTTATGACAATCTGGACAATCGGGTTTTGTGAGTCGTGATAGTTGGACGACTATATGAGTCATTCTTTGATCGAGTCGTCACCAGTGAAGACTAGTATCGAAAGACCTCGAAGATTCGTATGACCTGTGTAAGGACTCGATTATATTGTATGTTCATACATTCATTATGCCATTGATTATACATGTTTTGTTGAAACCTGTATGTAACATTGTGTTACGACCCATTCATGATTAATTGCTTTGGAGCATGTCGGCTCAGTATTGGCTATAATTAGCATGTTTGAAGCAATTGTTTATTTGTTGAGTATGTATACTCGTGTTTGGCTATTGACTTAGCATTGTGGATTGGCCGTTGAGGCATATTTGAGCTTTGTTCATGATCGAGCGTTATTCTTTCAGTATCGAAAGAGGAAACCGAGGACGTGGCAGAGGGGGTAAAGGCTGCAGAGCAGGCCCATAACCTCGTGATTATGCGCGTGCGGATGCCGAGATGGATCAAAATTCGGCCGGAGATGTGACTTATGCGACCGGTTCCCCTTCGGAATGTCATACTCGAGGAGTCAACCAGACTGAGAGTGATCACATCGACCCTTACTTGATTATGAGGGGCATGATGGCCCAGATGACTCAAATGTCGTAGATAATGGAGACCATGCAGACCTCAGTGGTTCGTGGTCCACCGCAGCAGGGATCCCAGGTGCCGTTTCATGGACAGGCTTGGAGAGTGAGTCAGATTATCGGCGATATCACCCGTCAGAGGCCGCCAGAACCAGTTGATATTGTTCATTGGCTTGAACATTTTGATAAACTCTTCGACAAGGTTCAGTGTCCGGAAGAGAGTAAGGTGGCAGTGGCGGCTTACTATTTGAGTAAGGGTGCTTATTCGTGGTGGCTTTCCGTGAAACCCACCGATCGTGACTGTGTTTGGGGCGAGTTCAAGACTCTCATGTTAGAGAGGTATTATCCGGCTCCACTTCCTGAAGCCAAGCTGTCGGAGGTTTTGAACCCCGAATCCGTTGAGGACGAAGGTGTTATTGTTATCGCTGAGAAGTTTCAAGGAATTCTTCAGTTTGCTTCTTCTGTTATCCGTACTGAGGTGGATAAGATCAAGTATTTTAGCAAGAGGCTAAATCTGCAGTTGAGGATGCAGTTGTTCAACCATAATTGTAACTCACTTGGCAAATTCATCGAGAAGGCTCTTGGAGCAGAGCTTTTGATCAAGGAGCTTGCTCGGAAGAACCCTTCAGTTCCTTCCGGTGAGAGGACTAGGATGCCGATTCGTTCAGAGGGACATCAGCCTCCAACGTCCAGGAGGTCGTTTTCTAGTCGTCCTTGTGCTGGGAAAGCATCTTCTTCTCAGGCGATGAGTTCGACTGTTGTTTGCTTTAACTGTGATTCAACGGGGCACATTAGTACCCATTGTACTGTGCCAGCTATTGTTTGTTTTCTGTGTGGGAGCCAGGGACACCTTCAGAAATACTGCAGGAGTTCTAGTGCCAGTAGGTCTCAGAGAGCTCACGGGCCTCGAGAGATCCAGTCCGTAATCCATCCAAGGGGTCCTGTCAGGCTTCGGGAGCCAGAGGAAAGGACAGCCAAGGAGGAGCAGTGAGTTCAGGTTTGGGTTTTCTTCGAGTCGATGAGATCGAGGAGACTGATGATCTGGAGGATGTTGATTTCAGGTACATTGGAGATGTAGCCTTGATTTGTATTTTCCTTGTTTTTCGGATTGATGTTTTGACTCAGTCTTTATTGTAGTATTGCAGTTGTGAACCATTTGTTGTTGATCTATCTTGTAATAATTGTATTTGAGAATCTTGAGATTTGAGGTCGTTTGATGCATTTTCCCTTCCTTTTGGTGTTGTACTCGAGATCTTGTAATAATCTGGGTAATTGTTCATTTCAATTCGAGACGCCGAGTCATGAGGACTTGGGTGTGCGTTTGATATGGTCCCGAGGACTGTGTTTGTGTTGTCATTATTTTTGCATGGCGTGAGTCAGTGTTTGCATGGACGTCCGATGACGACGAGAACGGGGAAGTGTACACTGATGACTGTAGACATGTACAATGGGCGGCACCCGCGAGGTGTGTACACCGGTGTTACGAGTCATACAGTTGGTACGACTTTCTGGCTGGTCTCTAGCAGAAGAGTCATGATTCGAATGATCTCGCACATGGCTGAGTATTTGTATCACTTCATTCTTCGCCGTGTTCCGGCAGAGGAGACGCAGAGACCCGAGGGGTTGGCCCAGTTAGTCAGACAGAGTTGCTTATATTGATGGGTATTACTGGAGATGTTGTTTTCAGATCCTGATGGATAGTTCGTAACCCGTGTTTTGTGCCCTGAGTTTTGGGGACGAAACTCTTTTTAAGAGGGGGAGTATGTAATATCCGGGGGTAATTTTTTTTCGTGTTACTGTTGATTTGTATGTATTCATTTGGAATTGTACAAGTGTTGTTGTTTTGGACTGATACAATGTATATTGCATTGGAATATTTCGGGATCGGAATATTTATACTTGTCGTCTGGTTGGTTTGGTCGTTTAAATGTTGGTTGGAGAGTTTAGATTTTTGGCTAATTATACTAGCCTTAACGTACGCTACGGATGTAGCATTACATACGCTAGCTTGTTGACATTACGTACGTTATGCCTGTAAGGTTACGTACGTAATGCTTGGTAGGTGGTAGGAACCTTCCTCGTAGTTACTTTCGGCCGGTGGGTCCCGAGCATCTTCCGATCAGATCTCACTATTGCAGTCAACGGACCCTTACGTATGTTAAGAGCTGACGTACATGTTTTTTTGAAACCTGTATGTAACATTGTGTTACGACCCATTCATGATTAATTGCTTTGGAGCATGTCGGCTCAGTATTGGCTATAATTAGCATGTTTGAAGCAATTGTTTATTTGTTGAGTATGTATACTCGTGTTTGGCTATTGACTTAGCATTGTGGATTGGCCGTTGAGGCATATTTGAGCTTTGTTCATGATCGAGCATTATTCTTTCAGTATTGAAAGAGGAAACCGAGGACGTGGCAGAGGGGGTAAAGGCTGTAGAGCGGGCCGAAACCCAGAACCTCATGATTATGCGCGTGCGGATGCCGAGATGGATCAAAATTCGGCCGGAGATGTGACTTATGCGACCGGTTCCCCTTCGGAATGTCATACTCGAGGAGTCAACCAGACTGAGAGTGATCACATCGACCCTTACTTGCTTATGAGGGGCATGATGGCCCAGATGACTCAAATGTCGCAGATAATGGAGACCATGCAGACCTCAGTGTTTCGTGGTCCACCGCAGCATGGATCCCAGGTGCCGTTTCATGGACAGGCTGGGAGAGTGAGTCAGATTATCGGCGATATCACCCGTCAGAGGCCGCCTACTTTTGAGGGTTCGTCAGAACCAGCTGATATTGTTCATTGGCTTGAACATTTTGATAAACTCTTCGACAAGGTTCAGTGTCTGAAAGAGAGTAAGGTGGCAGTGGCGGCTTACTATTTGAGTAAGGGTGCTTATTCGTGGTGGCTTTCCGTGAAACCCACCGATCGTGACTGTGTTTGGGGCGAGTTCAAGACTCTCATGTTAGAGAGGTATTATCCGGCTCCACTTCGTGAAGCCAAGCTGTCGGAGGTTTTAAACCCCGAATCCATCGAGGACGAAGGTGTTATTGTTATCGCTGAGAAGTTTCAAGGACTTCTTCAGTTTGCTTCTTCTATTTGTGTTGTCATTATTTTTGCGTGGCGTGAGTCAGTGTTTGCATGGACGTCCGATGACGACGAGAACGGGGAAGTGTACACTGATGACTGTAGACATGTACAATAGGTGGCACCTGCGAGGTGTGTACGCCAGTGTTACGAGTCATACAGTTGGTACGAATTTCTGGCTGGTCTCTAGCAGAAGAGTCATGATTCGACTGATCTCGCACATGGCTGAGTATTTGTATCACTTCATTCTTCGCCGTGTTCCGGCAGAGGAGATGCAGGGACCCGAGGGGTTAGCCCAGTTAGTCAGACAGAGTTGCTTATATTGAGGGGTATTCCTGGAGATGTTGTTTTCAGATCCTGATGGATAGTTCGTAACCCGTGTTTTGCGCCCTGAGTTCCGGGGACGAAACTCTTTTTAAGGGGGGAGTATGTAATATCCGGGGGTAATTTTTTTTCATGTTACTGTTGATTTGTACATATTCATTTGGAATTGTAGAAGTGTTGTTGTTTTGGACTGATACAATGTATATTGCATTGGAATATTTCGGGATCGGAATATTTATACTTGTCGTCGGGTTGGTTTCGTCGTTTAAATGTTGGTTGGAGAGTTTAGATTTTTGGCTAATTATACTAGCCTCAACGTACGTTACGGATGTAGCATTGCGTACGCTAGCGTGTTGACATTACATACGTTATTCCTGTAAGGTTACGTACGTAATGCTTGGTAGGTGGTAGGAACCTTCCTCGTAGTTACTTTCGGCCGGTGGGTCCCGAGCATCTTCCGATCGGATCTCACTATTGCAGTCAACAGACCCTTACGTACGTTAAGAGGTGAGCTCTACATACGTAATGCAGGTCTTGTTAACGTACATAATACATTTTTGTTTACGTACGTTAAGGCCTTCGTATTTTAGTTGAGTTAGTTCTGGATTTAGCTTTACGTACGTTAATATTTTTACATAGCGTACGTAAAGGCCCTTACGTATGTTAGCATGGGCATATAACGTATGTAATGGACTTGTCAGTCTATTTATCTTGGTTTCGTATTTCATTTCCTCACGAACCAAAACACATTTTCTCTCCCTAGAATCGTCCGTTTGGACTTGTTATTGATGCTTAGCCCCTTCCAACTCGATCTTGATCATCCTAGCTTAGATTGAAGCTTGAAGTTGGAAGCTTGTTGGTGCTCCTTTGGTGTTTGGAGGGTTCTTCTTGTTCTTCTTTAGTAAGTTCCCTCAATCTCTTGTGATTTTCGAGTTTGTTGTTGTTATTGTTGTTTTCTTCGGGTATTGTTTGATTGATGGAGTATATCATGATTCTTCATAGTTTTGATAAACTTTTGATGAAGAACATGATGGTATTGCTTGAGTTGGATTATGTTCTTGATGTTCTAGATTGTTTGGAGGTTTTAATCATGTCTAGGAAGGATTATGTTAAGATTGTTATATGATTAACATAGTCTTGAGATGATTATTGTTGGTGGTGGTGTTCTTGAAAGATTATAACCATTTTAGTAAGGATTTATGATGATTTAAGGGGTGATTATCATAATTTGGAAATGGTTGAGTGAATCTTGTTGTTCAATCCGAATTCATGAGGTTATGATGAAGGATTTTTGTTTAGACATCATGTTTGTTGGAATGGTGATGTTCTTGAGGTGATTGTGATGATGTTCATGATATTATCATCGTAGGAGAACCAATTTGATGATATTGGTGATATTATCATTTTGAGATGTTCGTTTTGATGATTGTTCTTAAGTGAATCTTGTTGAATGGATTTCACAAGTGTTAAGAACGTAATGATCATGTTAATTGATCATCGAGGTGTTGGAGGATGTTAGAATTCATATTTGAGAACTATGGTATTCGTTCATGCGGTGTGATCGATTCGTGTTTGAATCGGGATTTGTCCTTGTCATTGTTTTCTATTGATTTTGTGTTTTTGAATGAATCGTTTTCATTCAAGGTTGTTCGAGCGTTTGTGATCATCGGAAGGCACCGTTCGTCATTTCGTGCCAGGACGTTGATCGTGGAAGGACTTTCTCGCCTTCGGTTTGAGGCAAGTTTTATACTTGTACTAGTCAATGAGATTAATGTTATCATATATGTGTATGAATGTGTGTATCATTTCGAGACTTGGTCTCTTTATGATTTTGTTGATATCAAGGGATTGTTTGATACGATACCCTTCGGCAAATTATGCCAAATATTATTGTTGTTCGTGAATGGCCGATTTAAGGCATTGCGATACTTGTTGGTAATATATTTGTCGATAGCCGATTCGTGGTATCGACATATCGATTGTTATTGTTGATTGATGTTCCCTTGAGATATTGTTGTCGATAGCCGGTTCGCGGCATCGACGTATCGATTGTTATTGTTGATTGATATTCCATCAAGATATTGTTGTGAATCGTCGTCATTGATATCAGTGTCTTTCTATTGATGTCGTATTGGCCGATTGAAGGCATTAACGTATTCGATTATCATCTTCGTTATCGGTAACCGATTAAAGGTGCCGAGACATCCGTTGTATAATTGTTATCGGTTAACCGTTCTAAAGGTAATTGATATATGGAATTAGGATTATGAAAGATAATTCCCATCCATTGTATAATTATTATTGATTGTCCGCTCTAAAGACAATCGATATATTGAATTGGGATTATCGAAGATAAATTCCCATCCGTTGTATCATTGGTTATCGATTAACCGTTCTAAGGTAATCGACATATTGAATTGGGATTATCGAAGATAATTCCCATCCGTTGTATCATTGGTTATCGATTAACCCTTCTAAGGTAATCGATGTATTGAATTGGGATTATCGAAGATAAATTCCCATCCGTTGTATCATTGGTTATCGATTGACCGTTCTAAGGTAATCGACGTATTGAATTGGGATTATCTAAGATAATTCCCATCCGCTGTATTATTGGTTATCAATTAACCGTTCTAAGGTAATCGACGTATTGAATTGGAATTATCTAAGACATTTTCCATCCGTTGTATCGTGTCATCGATCGACCGTTCTAAGGTGATCGGTGTATTGAATTGGGACTGTCTAGGATAGTTCCCATCTGTTGAGTCATCGTGATCGATTGGCCATTCCAAGGCAGTCGAGGTATTTTGAATTGGGACCACTGAGGACGGTGCCCATCCGTGAGTATTTTTATCGTGTTAGCCGATTCAAGGCAGCACACTATTATTCTTGTGAATTCGATAATCTTGTAATCGTTGCCGTTTGCGACTAATTGTGGAGGCTAGTTCGGCTAGTGCTCGATGATTAAGTCTGTGGCTTGAACCTTCGCGGTTGGTTTCCCAGCACCTGCAATTTAGCAGGTCACGGTCAGTGGCTTCGACCCTCATTGTGACACAGCTTCGTATCGTGGCTTCGGTCCTCATTGTGATACGGCTTCGTGCCATGGCTTCGGCCCTCATTGTGATATGGCTTCATGCCGTGGCTTCGGCCCTCATTGTGATACGGCTTCGTGCCGTGGCTTCGGCCCTCATTGATATAGCTTCGGGCTGTTTTGGCTTCAGGCCATTGTGATGATTGACAGCTTCGGCTGAGTGACATTCAGGGTATTGTGATGATATACAGCTTCGGGCTGTTCGACTTTGAGGCCATTGTGATGTATCGATATTTCCGTTGGAGCCTTCGGGCATTGTGATTCGTATCTATTTCAGTGTTGGCTTGGTTTACCTTCGGGTGATGTATTGTTGTGTTCTGTGTTGATGATTCGCCGTTGGGCACTTGTCTTCTAACCTGTTGAGCAGGTATTGATCGTATGTCGTGGGCATAGTAATTCACGAATGCTCGATTCTCTCTTTAGTTTGTGAGCATTTATGCTCATAGATGCGTAAAACGCGATTATCATCTTTCCCAAACTTCGCTTCTGCTGCGTTTTACTTTCCAACAATTGGTATCGGAGCCAGATTTTTAGGCTTTTGCTATTTTAATTAATTTTCGTGCTTAATAGAAATTTAAATATTCATATATTTTGATGTTGAAATATTTTGCTAGATGTGTTCTTGCAGGTGATATGATTCAATTATCATGGTTTATATGAATGGTGTATTTATTTATTTTTATTAATTATGCAATTGTTGGTTTGGCCCATTTTTTGAGACATGTAATGGTTTTTCCCGTGGGAAAATCCGCGGGTAGTTCTAGGTATTTTTATTTTTCGTGTAATCTTGATGTAATTTCGATGTATTTTATTTTGTATAAAATTGTAATTGAATTTGGATAAGACGGGATCACGAAGAAATAGAACAGAACCGGGACTACCGGGATCACTGGCGGCCGACAAGCAAAGAAGCAAGCGGCCGCTGAAAGACACGGCCGCCGCAGGCCGAGCAGTACGGTGCCACGGTCAGCCTAGTCCGGCCATTGTTCGAGCCGGTCGCCCAGCTTTTGGTCCGGTCCGCTTTCGCGCCGTTTTGCGGCCCATTGAGAGTCGGGATTTAAAATTAAATTTTTTTATGTAATTAATTTTGCATAAAAGTGAAATTTTAATTTTAGGAATCCACGGCCCGGCCGGGGAGGAGCGACGAGATGCTTGATTCAGTGGGAGAGATCGAGTCGAAGATTTTCTCGGATTCAACTCAAGGAAGAAGACCATGATAATTAGATAATTTAATTATCCATGCTTTATTTTGGTTTTTATTGTTTTGATGTATGGCATGTATGGATGTATGCGTGATATGTTTCCTTGCATGTTAGGACGAGAAAATTAAAAACCTTAAGGCTAAAATAACTAAGTGATTAAATTGATTTATTTTTTTTTAAAATAAAATCAAATTGGCCTCCATAATTAATTTAAATTGTGAAGTAATTAGCATGCGCGTTGACATTAGAGTCATCCTCCATATCGGATGTGCTAATTATAGGTACACTAGTTTTAAATTTCAAAATGATAACATAAGGTAAATATTACTTTTTATGATAGGACATCTCCATCTGTAGGACTATTGTTTAAAATATAATATTTTAAGGATGTTAAATTATGGTGTTCACTTAGGTGTATTAATTAATAAGCTCCCCATCGGAGTCTATGTTAATTAATACATGGCCAAGAGAAACCAACTATTAATTTTACTTGTCATAACGTAATTTGACTAGATAGTAAAATTAAAGACGTAAAACTCTATTTGAGAAATGTGTGTGTAAACATCCACACGATCGTGGCTTGCATGTGCGGATTTTTCGAGGTGTTAGTTGCTAGCATATATATTGTGTTTTGAGGTTTTTCGATATATTTTGTTATGCATTATGTGATGGATGTTTTTAATTTTATCTCAGATGTGTTTCAATCCACTAGCTGTTATTCTTGTTGGAATATTTATTCCACACATTATTTAATCTGTGTTTTGATGATTAAAGTTGCTAAACTACAAAACAACATCGAGGCGAAGCAAAACGGCGAAGCAGACGAAGACGCAAAAATTGCAATCTGGACTGCATTAGCGCACGCTAAGGAACATATGTTAGCGCACGCTAACGAGGAGTCAGCTGCATTCCAGCCTAGTATCGAAGTAAGCTGCAGTGAAGTCAGCAGATGGATAGCGCACGCTACACTCTATTATTAGCGCACGCTACCCTCTATTATTAGCGCACGCTACAAAGGATGATTAGCGCACGCTAAGATGTTTGAATCTGGTCAATCCGAACGTTGGGAAAAGCAGGTCAAAGTCAGCATATCAAACGGTCACTTTGACAATCCATGCAACGGATATATTGGATTAGCGCACGCTACAAAGGAAGTGGTAGCGCACGCTAACTGTTAAGGGCAGTAGCTACTGGACTGAAATATAAAGTGATTAACGCACGCTACATGCAAGCCTTTACGTACGCTAGTGCAAAAATGTGCGATAGCGCACGCTAAGAAGGAAGGCTAGCGCACGCTAGATAGTCAACTGGCAGCAACGGCTAGTAAGGAGGAAGAAGGCTATAAATACCAAGAAGTTGGTGTTATTCCACACAACAACATTGAGCAAAGCATACATACGTGTTATATCATTGTAAACATTATAGTTGTTGTTCTTGAGCTTAATTAAGAGTGATTGAGTGTTATACACAAGATCATACACGAGCGATAAAAAGAAAAGATACGATTTGATTCGGTGTTATTAGGATCAAGGATCCGGCATTGTTAGAATCACAATCGCTATCTTAGTGAGGTTTATCTAGTACCGATAGAAAGCTAGAGTGGTTGATTCCTTATCCAATAGAAAAGGAAAAACGGTTTTACTCGGACCGATAGAAGACGAGCTTGTAACAGTAATCCTCGACCGATAGAAGAGAGGCGTAGAGATTTTGATCTTAAGCCTAAGGAAAAAGATACATCGAGAGAGGACGTAGGCTTCGTTAATAGCCGAACCTCTATAAATCCTCGTGTCCTTTATTTTCCGCAATTTATTTTCGCTTCCGCATAAAACGGCGCAAATATCCGATTTGGTACCCAACAATTGGTATCGGAGCGGTACTCCAATCTGTGACTTAACATCCGAGGAGAAAAGATCCAATGGCGTTTCAAATGGGTCCGTCGAAGGCCTTGCTCTCAACCGACCACCATTTTTTGATGGCTCAAACTTCATGACATGGAAGAAGAAGATGTCTATATTCATCCGAGCATATGACATCGAGCTTTGGAAGGTGATTTGTCTTGGTCCGAAAATTCCGACAAATTCCAACAGTACGCTCAAAACCTTCGAAGAATATGACGATTCCGATTGGAAAACGACCACTACAATTGTAAGGCAACTCAACTTCTCTATTGTGCCTTAAATCCGGAAGAACACAACCGGATATCATCGTGTGATAGTGCCAAAGAAACTGGAAAATGCTTGAGGTAACACACGAAGGTACGTCTCAAGTCAAGGAGACGAAGATAAACATGCTCCTTCACGATTATGAATTATTCCAAATGAAGGACGACGAATCCATCTCGATTATGCTCGACCGATTTTCGGTCATCACTAATGGATTAGCATGTTTTGGAAAACCACTTTCGAGTAGTGAGAAAGTAAAGAAAATTCTCCGATCACTACCTCGAGAATGGGACGATGCAGTTACGGCAATAATGGAATCAAAAGATTTAAATACTCTCGATTTTAGTGCTCTCGTTGGTTCTCTTATCAACTACGAGATTGTTCTAAAATCTCGGAATGCCAAACCGAAACCGAAGGAGAGGTCGATAGCCTTCAAAGCTAAAATGTCGAAAAAGAAAGAAGAAACCCCGGTGGACGAAAGCGACGAAGAAATGGCATATTATGCCAAAAATATTAATAAGTTCCAACACTTATTAAACCGGAGAAAGAAAGACATTCAAGCGGGCGAACCTAAGAAATTCGACAACACTTGTCGATTATGTGGCAAACCAGGCCACTTTGCTAAGAACTGTCGAGTAAAGCAAAAGGAGGTTCTAATCGCAACATGGAGCGACGAAGATCCCGATGAAGATTTTCTTGAACAAAATAATCTCGCGCTCATGGCCCGGAGCTCATTCGACGATAGCGACGTCGAAAGCCAAGTAAGTAATTCTTACGACGAACTTTTTGAAGCATTCGAATTATTACATACGGACTATCAAAATGCTTTAAATGAAATTAAATCCCTCAAGTCTAAATATAAAACTTTGGAAATTGAAACTTCCAAAATACTTGAAAAAGGGAAATTTGTCGAAATTGATCATTCGAAATGCCTTGAAAATGAAAATATTTTAAAAAATGATCTTTTAAAAGTTCAAGATGAACTAAAAATTTTGACAAAGAAATTCTCGTGCGGTAACGATAAATTTGAACAAATGTTATGTGTTCAAAAATATACTCTAAATAAAGAGGGGTTAGGATTCAAAACTCGTTTGAAAAACGAATCCGTTAATTTCAATATACCCCGATGTGAAAAATGTTTGAAAATTGGGCATCATATTTCTAATTGCAAAAGCCCAAGACGGACGATAAAAATTAAAAAGATTTGGGTTCCTAAAGGAACAAACGTCTCAAACATCGTCTATGTTTCAAAAGAAAAACCAACTATCGGTTGGATCCCCAAAAATAAACTGTGACAAATGATATTTTACAAAGGGGGAGAAGGAAATAATATTTTCAGGGGGAGATTATACCCTTATTAATGCATAAATTGGTATCATGCATATTTATATTTCATTTGGTATCCTTTATATTTTTTTGATGAAAACAAAAAGGGGGAGAAAGATATGAATTGAGATAAAAATGATAAAAATGAGAAGGAGATGAAGAGGAAAAGATATGAATTGAGATAAAAATGATAAAAATGAGAAGGAGATGAAGAGGAGATAAAAATGAGAAAAATCGAAGAAGTCGAAAAGAAAAGAAAAGCATACAAATAGGGGGAGTTGAAAAAAATTGAAAAACGAAAAACGACGGAGTTGAAAAATGAAGAAGTCGAAAAAGAAGAAAAAGAAAAGAAATGGAGAAACTAACGAAACGATCAAAGCCGAAAACTTTGATTCGTATAAATATACAGATATTATTTTTTACAGATTATCCAATTCAAGGGTTGTTTTGTAATCATCAAAAAGGGGGAGATTGTTGGAATATTTATTCCACACATTATTTAATCTGTGTTTTGATGATTAAAGTTGCTAAACTACAAAACAACATCGAGGCGAAGCAAAACGGCGAAGGCATTTAAGACGCAAAAATTGCAACTGGATCGCATTAGCGCACGCTAAGGAACATATGTTAGCGCACGCTAACGAGGAGTCAGCTGCATTCCAGCCTAGTATCGAAGTAAGCTGCAGTGAAGTCAGCAGATGGATAGCGCACGCTACACTCTATTATTAGCGCACGCTACCCTCTATTATTAGCGCACGCTACAAAGGATGATTAGCGCACGCTAAGATGTTTGAATCTGGTCAATCCGAACGTTGGGAAAAGCAGGTCAAAGTCAGCATATCAAACGGTCACTTTGACAATCCATGCAACGGACATATTGGATTAGCGCACGCTACAAAGGAAGTGGTAGCGCACGCTAACTGTTAAGGGCAGTAGCTACTGGACTGAAATATAAAGTGATTAACGCACGCTACATGCAAGCCTTTACGTACGCTAGTGCAAAAATGTGCGATAGCGCACGCTAAGAAGGAAGGCTAGCGCACGCTAGATAGTCAACTGGCAGCAACGGCTAGTAAGGAGGAAGAAGGCTATAAATACCAAGAAGTTGGTGTTATTCCACACAACAACATTGAGCAAAGCATACATACGTGTTATATCATTGTAAACATTATAGTTGTTGTTCTTGAGCTTAATTAAGAGTGATTGAGTGTTATACACAAGATCATACACGAGCGATAAAAAGAAAAGATACGATTTGATTCGGTGTTATTAGGATCAAGGATCCGGCATTGTTAGAATCACAATCGCTATCTTAGTGAGGTTTATCTAGTACCGATAGAAAGCTAGAGTGGTTGATTCCTTATCCAATAGAAAAGGAAAAACGGTTTTACTCGGACCGATAGAAGACGAGCTTGTAACGGTAATCCCTCGACCGATAGAAGAGAGGCGTAGAGGTTTTGATCTTAAGCCTAAGGAAAAAGATACATCGAGAGAGGACGTAGGCTTCGTTAATAGCCGAACCTCTATAAATCCTCGTGTCCTTTATTTTCCGCAATTTATTTTCGCTTCCGCATAAAACGGCGCAAATATCCGATTTGGTACCCAACAATTCTCAAAGAAAATAAACTTGATGGCACTAACTTTGCCGATTGGAAAAGAAATCTTGACAATGTCCTCACTGCTGAGGGGCATAAATTTGTCTTAATCGAAGAGAGCCCTCTAGAACCAGAACCGGATGCCACTCCCGAAGAGTTGGCTGAATTCCGAAAATGGAAAAAGTCTGATGAGATGGCTCGCTGTTACATTTTGGCTTCACTGACAAATGTATTGCAGCATCAGCATCAGACAATGGGCTCGGCCGCGGAAATGATGAAAAGTCTCACCGAGATGTTTGGTTATCAGAACCGGGCAGCTAGACAAAATGCAATGAGGGTATTGATGACAACCCAAATGTCTGAAGGGACCCCAGTAACGGATCATGTTCTGAAAATGATGTCTCATTTGAACGAACTGAGCATAATGTGGGCTACTATCGATGCGGAAACGCAGGTCGATATTATCTTAGGCAGCTTACCTAGAAGCTTTGAGCAGTTCCGCCTTAACTACAATATGAACCGTAGGACATATAGTTTGGCGGAACTTCTGACAGAGCTTCAGTCTGCTGAAGGTCTCTTCAAACAAGGTTATCATCAGATTCTTGCGGCAACCGGTGCTACTTCTTACAAACCCAAATGGGGAAAGAAGAAGAAGCAGGTTGTCCATAAGCAAGTGGCAACCCTCAAGGTGAAAAGCAGGGCTCCTCACCCCGAGGCGAACAAAAAGCCAAAGGAAAAGTGCTACAAGTGCGGTCAGAAAGGACATTTTAAAGCGGACTGCCCTACTCTTAAGAAAGGTATGTCTCGTGCACTAGTAGTCAAAACATGTTTGGCAGCTTGTTCTTCCACTCCGTGGATAGTTGATTCAGGCTCCACTGATCATGTTTGCTTTGATTCGCATGGTTTTCAGATAACCAAGCAGCTTAGTGCGGGTGAGATTACCATCAACTGGGGCGATTATTCCAGGCTTATGGCTATTGCAGTGGGAGTCGTGCAGTTGAAGATTAATGATAAATTATTAGTCCTCAATAATGTATTATTAGTACCGGATTTTAGAATGAATTTAATTTCGGTTTCTAAATTAAAAGGCGATGGTTATTCAGTTTCTTTTGATGATGATGCCATTATTAAGAAAAGAAGCGGTGAATATATTTGCAAAGGTATTTTTAATGATGGACTATATGTCGTTAATACTGTACAAACTCCTATGCATAAATCACTTAACTCTTTGTCAAAACCTAAAAAGAGAAAAGAACCTTCAAGCATAAACCAAACATATTTGTGGCGTTTACGGTTAGGGCATATAAACCTTGGAAGGATTCAAAGATTGATAGATGATGGCCCATTGGATGACCTCCAAGTTGAGTCATTTCCAATTTGTGAATCCTGTCTCGAAGGTAAGATGACCAAAAGGGTTTTTAAAACCAAGGAAAACTGTGCTCATAATGTGTTAGAATTGGTTCATACGGATGTATGTGGTCCAATGAATATCCAGAATAGGGGTGGTTTCGAATACTTCATCACGTTCATAGATGATTATTCAAGATATGGATACATCTATTTGATGCGACGTAAGTCTGAAGCCTTTGACAAGTTCAGAGACTTCAAGGCTGAAACGGAGAAGCGTCATGGGAAGAGTATCAAGTCACTACGATCTGATCGTGGTAGCGAATACCTTAGTGGAGAGTTTTTAGATTTCTTGGCGAATGAGAGGATTTCGTCCCAGCTCACCGCGCCGGGAACTCCACAACAAAATGGTGTGGCTGAAAGAAGTAATAAGACTCTTTTAGAAATGGTTAGATCAATGATGAGTTATTCAGATTTACCTATTTCGTTTTGGGGATACGCCTTAGAAATAGCGGCGTACATTCTAAACCTGGTGCCTTCGAAATCAGTTCCAAAAACACCCACAGAACTGTGGAGTGGGCGTAAGCCCAGTCTAGGACATGTTTGGATTTGGGGTACTCCAGCACATGTGCTGAATAAGGAAGCTGATAAGTTGGCATCTCGTACAGAAGTACGAGTGTTTGTGGGATATCCTAAGGGAACGAAGGGTGGCTTATTCCATAGTCCCCAGGATCAGAAGGTCATTGTTAGCACCAATGCTCGATTTCTGGTAGAGGATTATATGATTAGTCACAAGCCCATGAGCGAGATAATTCTGGAAGAGCTGAGGGGCGAGACTCCGTCTATACCAATCGTACAAGCACCAACTAACACTGCACCACGTATCGATTCTGATACTTTTACACCAACTCAGGATTTGCCTCGTCATAGTGGGAGGGTTGTTCGTCAGCCCAAACAATTCATAGGCGTGGGAAAGTCTTCAGACTCAATCCTAGGCGAAGATAAATCAGATCCCTGGACCTATAAGGAGGCAATCCAAGATAAAGATGTTGACTCCTGGAAAGTAGCAATGGAATCAGAAATGGGATCAATGGATTCCAATCAAGTGTGGGAGCTAGTAGAGCTACCTAATGGTGTATAAGCCATTGGGAGTAAATGGGTCTACAAGCAAAAGAAAGGACGTGACGGGAAGGTTGAAACCTTCAAAGCGAGGCTTGTTGCAAAAGTTTACACTCAGAAAGAGGGTATCGATTATGATGAAATCTTTTCGCCGGTAGCCATGCTTAAGTCAATCCGGATTCTTTTAGCTATAGCTGCCCATTTGGATCTGGAGATTTGGCAGATGGATGTCAAGACTGCATTCTTGAATGGGAGTCTAGACAAGGAAATCTATATGCGCCAAGCAGAGGGATTCATTGCTGAAGGAGAAGAGCACTTGGTGTGCAAACTTAAGAAATCCATTTATGGACTTAAGCAAGCATCTAGATCTTGGAACACTTGTTTTGACGAAGTTGTCCAGTCATATGGATTCGTCCAATGTCCGAGTGAGAGTTGTGTGTATAAGAAATGCGATGGAAATGTGTTGGTGTTTCTTATACTGTATGTAGACGATATCCTTCTGATTGGAAACAACGTGAAGGACTTGTCAGACGTACGGGTATAGCTGTCTGAGCAGTTCGATATGAAGGATATAGGAGAAGCAGGACACATCCTTGGAATTAGGATCTTTCGTGATCGGAAGAAAATAATGTTGTGCTTATCCCAGGCATCCTATATTGATACAATGCTGAAGCGGTTTAGCATGGAGAATTCCAAGAAAGGTTTTCTACCTTACAGGCATGGAATTCAACTATCTAAGGATATGTGTCCTAAGACACAAAAGGATATAGATGACATGAAGATGGTCCCTTATGCATCTTCTGTGGGAAGTCTCATGTATGTTATGCTTTGCACTAGACCAGATATCTGTCATGCCATGGGCATGGCTGCTAGATATCAGTCAAACCCAGGACCAGGATACTGGATTGCTGTCAAGCACATACTCAAGTACCTGAGAAGGACTAGGGAGTATATGCTTGTATATCAATCAGACGACCTGTTTCCGGTGGGTTACACTGACTCAGATTTTTCATCGGACAAAGAAAAGTCCAAGTCTACTTCGGGTTATGTGTTTAGCCTGGGAGGTGGTGCCATTAGTTGGAGGAGTATGAAGCAAAATGCATCTCGGACTCTACCATGGAAGCCGAGTACGTGGCAGCCTTTGAGGCAACCAAGGAGGCAGTGTGGCTCAAGTACTTCCTGCACGACTTAGATGTGATTTCCGATTTGCCAGAGGGTATTACACTTTATTGTGATAATATTGGTGCAGTCGCAAATTCGAGGGAACCACGAGCCCACAAGGCAAGTAAACATATCAACCGCAAGTACCACATCATACGACACTTCATAAAGGAAGGAGACATAGTTGTAGCCAGGGTTGCATCGGAAGATAATCTTGCTGACCCTTTCACGAAAGGCCTACCCTCAAGAGTTTTTGAAAGGCATGTGGAAGGAATGGGATTACTGTGTATGGCAGCATTGCTTTGAGTATAAGTGGGAGAAATGAGAGACTATGTAATAGAGTAGTATACTTAAAAGCATGCTTTGAGTATAAGTGGGAGATTGTTAGGATTGTATACTGCAAAGCATACTTTATGCTTGTATTACCTAATTTCTCTATTACTACCTATGAGAATATTAATTACATTTAATCACATATTTTGCATATTAATTCACGTTATGGTTATGCAAATGAAATGTCTAATTATTTTATATTGTAGATAATGTGGTGTGTTGGTGTCACACGGAAGATCACATTATCGGTGCCTTATAAAATAATATAATAGTTCACAACCTATATAATTATTAGACAAATTATATAAAAGGTTCTAGTGTATGCTTGAGAATAGTTGGTCTTGACTATTAGCATACATTAGCGTATTTGCATACGTTGAACTAGATCGAGGTGAGATAGTATCTTCTGTACTGACTGTAAGAAGAACGTAAATCTCGGATAATTATTATTTCTTAATTCTAAGTATATAATATTTAATTGTGTATTTATAATAATTATTGCTTTGATTTACCATAGGTGAGAGTCAAAATGATCGACTCAATAAGCCTCGTATCTTGGGCAATAATATTGTTTTTATGACAATTATTATTATTACTAGAAATCGTGTCCCGACTCGTGCGGGTTGATGATGTCCCCTTGAGGAGCTCGATACTGATTATTATATTAAACTCTGCAGGTGGATTTAATTCTGATATAATAATAAGGTTCGAGTGGTACTACTCTTGGATAAGATATTAATTAATTAAAGCTGTCAGTAGCTTATAATTAGTTAATGGGCATTCGATATCTTAAACACGGGAAATAATATATTTAATAAGGAGCCTAATTTCGTAATTTGGGATTTTGGTAGGAAGTGCAATATCAACCTTTTAGTGGACTAAGTTGATATTAATAGATTCATTATATTAGGAAGAGTCCTAATAAGGTAAGATGAATTTATTGGGAGTCCTTCCATAATCCTCCTTAAGATCCCTAGTAGTAGTCCAAGAGCCTATAAATAGGACTTATGGGGAGGTGTTGGCCGAATTATTCATTGTCCCAAGCTTGAGAGATCGATTTTCTTCTTCTTGTGTTTAATTGTAGATCTAGACTTGTGTCTTTGATTCTACAATTTAGATAACACATCAATTTGCTAAGAATGTTCATAAAATACTAGAAAGCAAAGAAAAATAAATCGAGTGATCCCAAGTGAAAGAGTTTCGGCCGATTCCCCATAGAAGTCTAAACAAGATCCGGTAGCTCGTTGCCCACACAACGTCCGGGTTAAGGCGGATCATACTCTAGAAGGTCTAAAGGTAGAAATACAAGGTGATCAAGACGAAAGCAACCAATACTCTTCAAAAGGTAATGTCCTATGATCTTGGATCTAGATTAGGATATTTTAATAATCAACATATTTAATTAATAAATAATAAATAATATTTAAATTGCTTATTAGTCTTAGTAATTAATTAATTAGCATCCCTAAATAGATCTTATGCTCGTAGATGCGTAAAAAGCGATTATCATCTTTCCCGAACTTCGCTTCCGCTGCGTTTTACTTTCCAACACATGCGACGTCTAGGCAATCATTAGAAGATCATAAGTCTCTACCTCCGCAGAATGAAGCTGCTCATCTGCCAATTTACAGGAGGAATCAGTCCTTCCTGTAACCGAAGATGTTGCCCCGACCACTCAGAAACAGGAGGAATCAGTCCCTCCTGTCCCTGAATATGTTGCTGCATCGGCCCCGAGCAGGAGGAAACATCACCTCCCACCCCATAGGAATTAGTCCCTCCATCCTAGGAGGATGCGACCCGCTCCATCCAACAGGAGGATTTAGCCCCTCCTAAGGAATAGGTGACAGTTGAGAGACAGTAGAATGATTCAATCCCTTATGTTCGACTGGCTACAGAATCTAAAAAGAGACAAAAGGAATCAATCCCTTCATCTCCCAGACGAACACTCAAGCTGAACCAATTGAGGTTCACAGCTCCGAACAGGTAGTCCCTCATATCCCTACAGGTTCGCCTTCTGAACCAGATGAGGACTTCCTACCCGATGACATCCCAAAAATTCCTTCACATCATGTGGTCATCGAATAGGCAGTGGAACCCTCAGACACTCCAATAGCACATCCTCACTCTCTGCGGACCGAAGATAAATTAGAGCAATTGTAATGCATCGATTGTCAAATTGTCTTTCTGCAGGATGCTATCAAAGCCCTGTATGACATCGAGAAAGAACTTAACATGATGTGAACTGCCCTGGATGAATTCCCTAGACTAAGAAGAGTTGTGCAGGACGTTGAAGAAGCCTTTAGGCTTATGCCCAATGCCATATACAAAGCCATGCATCACCTTCAATAGTATCAGGCGTAAATTCTCAAGCAAGAGCTAGAAAAGCTAAGGGTCGTATGAGCTAAAACCGTAGCCTCCCTCAAGTACATCGGGACCAGACTTAGAATCCACTATCAGAAGATTGATGATCTATCTATATCAATCGCAAGTCTCGTTGACTCGGTGAAGGACATTCAGAACAAGCAAGCTTATTCTGTGGATATTCTCCAGAATATCTATGGCAAAGTTACTGAGCTTGATAATACCAAAATGGGGGGATAGGCTCGAGAAGCTAAAGTGGAGGATGGAAAAAGAAAGGGAGATGGAAGCACTTCTTGGTGATAGTATTATTTCAGCCATTGGAGACTAGCCAGACCCGGGCTAGGTCAAGGAGTTAAAGAATACAAATCCATTGGTTCTCGTGCCGAGTTCTACGATCCTAAGTTCTCATGGAAAGATAATGTGCAGAATCCGGCTCAGATTCCTCTTCATATAGATAGACAATCGACAACAAAGGAACTCAAGGCATGGTAGAACAATGAACTGATGAGATAATTTTGCTTACTCATCAGGGAGTCCGCCATGTTCAACCACTGACGCTGCCGCAGCGAATGAGTATTCAAGACTCCTGGCAGAAGGAAAGCTTCCAAATCAACTCAAGCTAAAAGGAAGGTACGTGAATCGTGATCGAGTTACTCACTATGATGTAACTCCAGAAGGAAATAATATCTACAGGGACTGAAGTAAATATTTTCTAGTTAAGTAGTGGAGAGGAACCGAACATGATCTCGTCAGGAGGTCGTCCGGACAGCAAACTTATAAAAGATAATTCCTTTTTGCTGTATTTTTCTTGTTTTTGATCTCCCGTTGTAAATTTCAATTCCTGAAGCACTGTAATCAAGTTTTGTTATCAATAAAACTTTTGATTTATATCAAAAGATTACAGCTCGTGATATATTGAAATTATTTGCTAAGTATAAAAATTGCCAAGTCTAAAAGCTGTAAGAACTTGTCTGCGAACAGTTCAAAGATTAAATTACATCCAGTTAGACTACTTGCTGTAAGATTGTACCTACGAGCCGATCATAACTTAAGTTATAATACACTTAGTCCTTAGGACTTAAAAGTTTAGAACTTACCTGCAAGCAGTTCAAATTTTAGTTTAAGTCTCGAAGAGCAGACCATCCGACAAAAGATTTGAAGACAGTCTTATGTTTTTAAAGGAGATTTGGCATTATCAAAAAGGGGGAAGTTGATGGAAAAAATAATATGGAATGTCTGAAGCATTAAATCCGGATATCTTTAATTCAAACATTGTGCAATCCGCCTCCGATTTGTCCACATCTCACCAACCGGGTAACGACTACATTTATAACGAATCTATTTCCAAGGTTATAAATAGCCCAAGCAAGAGGACATTGCTCACTTACTGATTGATCGATAACCCGAAGCATTTATTACCTACAAAGAACAATGTATTTCTTTAATCCTACAAAGCATATCTTTGAGTGAATATATATTAAGTCCTCAACTGAGAATAGAACACTACAGCAAAGACTTTCAAGCCTACAACTGGTGTTGTGATACTTGTGATTCCAAACGTTATCGTTGAGAGCATTGGCCCTGTGTGGACTAAGTAGAACTATTCTGACCTGTGTGGGACGAAGAGAGTTCGAAGATGAAGCTTCAATCTGTGTAAGAAGAATTCAATCAATGGAGACTACAGCCAATCCCTGTGAACGGCTTAAAGCTACAGTCAGCTGCATCAATCTGTGTAAACGATAAAGTGGCCAGTTTAGTTAAAATCATATAGTTGTGTAAGCCTTGATTATAATAAACACTTTACTCCTGTGTGGAGGACCTGTGGACATAGAGGGGTTTACCTCGAACCACATTAAAACTCTATGTTAGTACTTCTTGCATTTACTGTCTTATAGCTGCTTGTGATTTATTATATACGTACTCTGAAAATCCTGTAAGCATCAAACTATAGGAGACTATCTAGTTGTACTTACAGCAACTTGTATTAAGACTTCCGCTACGCATAACAAACTTCGAAAAAGAGTACAGTTTATTCAACCCCCACCCCCATTCTATGTTGTTATTTAAGTATACCGTGACCTACAAGCTCTTTTTTAATTCCTCAATACCCTCGAAAATTTCCCTTCTTCAAGTTCGGTGAATGCCTAGGTAAACATATCTCAAATATGCAAGTAGTGGTTTAAGATCAAGTGTTGGAGCTTCTTGTAATGAAGGGAGGGGTTTAGCGGAGCTTATCCTCAATTATTCGAAGTGTGAATGTTTCTTGAAAGGTGGTATTACTTCTAGATAGTTAACTATTTGGGCCAAATGATATTCTTCTCCTTGTGGGTTAGAATTTGCAGTACGTCTCATGAGTAACTTTTGATTGAATCTTATTCAATGACTCGGTCACCATGTCATCAATTGCATCAATTCAAAACAAGAGTCGTCCCCGGGAGGATAGTTCAAAGATTTTAGGACATTGAAAGTGATATGTTTTTCTTGCACTCTAAGAATTAGCTTTTCCTCATAGACGTTAATAAGAGCACGTCCGTCTGCAAAAAAATGCGCGTCGCAAGATTATAGGGATGTCTTGATCTTCCCCCATGTCAAGAATGATGAAATCTGTTGAAAATATGAATTTATCAACCTTGATCAGCACATCTTCTATTATCCCTCATGTATGTTTGATAGACTGATCGCCTAATTATAGTGAGACTATTGTTGCTTTTGCCTTTCCCAAGTTTAGTTTGTGAAAACAGACACGGGCATCGAATTGAAACTTGCCCTTAAAACACAAAGAACCTTTCCAATATTCAATTTACCTATTGTACACGGGATTGTAAATGTTCTAGGATCTTAGAGATTAGGCCACAGCTTCTTGTGTAGTATTACACTGCATTCCTATGTTAACATGACAGACTCATGTTCTTGAAGCCTTCATTTACTCGCAAGAATGTCCTTCACAAATTTAACATAGATTGCTGAGAAGGGCATTTGATAGGATGGCATCTAAAGAAGATTCAAAGTATAGGTAAATAAAATACTTTGTTCCCTTTCCATATACTCCGTAAACTATAATTCTCTTAATTATTGATGCATATTCCATACATTTTTCACTTTGTAGGTCGTATTTTGATGAGGATGAGGCCGAAGATGATGAAGAAGGTCAGGAGGCAGAATATGTTTTGGCTCCAGTATGGTCTAGAGCATCAAAGAAGAGGGTTGGGCCACCGAAAGCTGCAGATTGGGCAAATGCAGAAATATTTGTAAGTTTTCTAAGGGTTTTTTTTATCAAGTTACATTGAACGTGAGTTCTCAACTGAAGCCTACTGCTCAGTTAGATTTTCATGACATAGTTTCAATTAAGGCTGAGATTGATGAGTTGTATGATAAGCCTATTGATGAGCAGTCTAATGCAACTGATGTGTTGTTGCATAATATGGCCCAGAAGATGAAAAAAAGGTACAGCAAATACTTTGACAAGGTAGATGATATTAATTAGTTATATCTTGTGGCACTTGTGTTGGAACCGAGGTACAAGCTTAAGTATTTGGAAAGAAATTTTGAGAAAATGCTTGACATGAATAGGGTAGAGGTCAAAAGGAGGTCAGATGGTGTGAAGGAGTTACTGGTCAGTCTTTATGATGCTTATAGCCAAAGCACCACTTCACATGGTTCTCAAAAGAGTAGAACTGAATCGAGTGAGGGTATTAGTCAAAGAACAAAAATAAATATTTGTGGAAAGAAGAAAGACATGCTTGAAGATTGGAATAGGCAGCTCGAAGAAGGTAAACAAATGGTGGTTGGGTCTGAAATAGATAGATATTTGCTTGATCCTATTGAGAAGCCAAATTATCATATTGAGTTCAAGATTTTGGATTGGTGGGCACGTAATGGCAGCAAATATCCCACCTTGGCGATTGTTGCAAGGGACATACTTGCCATTCAAGTTTCCACAGTTGCTGGTGAGTCAAGTTTTTCAACTGGAAAAAGGGTTATTGACCCGCATAGAAGCTCAATGACTCCTAAAACAGTAGAAGCTCTTATTTGCCTTCAAAACTGAAGTCGGATATTGTCATGGGGCTTTCATATCTCCCAACTGTCGAAGAAATAGAATTTTATGAAGATGTTGAATAAGGTAATCATGCTTTATATTTGTTAATTAGTATAATTTCTAGGTTTATTTTTCTGCCTAGTTCATTTTTCTGTTTAGTTGTAGGTTTTCAAGGTTTAGAGGGTTTATTACATTCCTGCCTAGTTCATTTTTCTGTTTCCAAGGTTTATTACTTTATAAGCTTATTTGTTCTTTCCTTCGATATGTTCAATTTGTTTTATTATGTATGCAGAACAACTTCAAGAAGAGAGAGAACAACTTCAGAAATTTCAGAAAACTACTAGTGAGCAACCAACAAGTGCGTGCGGAAAAGTGGAGTTCAGTTTGGCGTCCAAGAAGTCATCCAAATCGAACAAGAAAATGAAAAGATAACCTGAATGTTGAAGAATGTTTAATCCTTTACATTTTAATGACTTGAATCTGTTTTCTCGAGCCAACAAATATTTTGATTTCAGTTTCTGTTCTGTTGTCATTCATTCTATTTCTGTTGTTCAGTTTTCTATTTGAAATTGAAAAGTTTTCTGTTGTCTTGTCTGTTGTTCAATTTCATTCTGGTGGAAGTTTTCTTTTATGTTGTCTATTGTCTGTTGTTCAACTTCATTTTGGGTTTGGTAGTTTTTTGGGGGAAAAAATTCCATCCAACTGGAATCAGTTGCGGTTCGGTTCCGAGTCGGTTCGGACAAAAAAACAGGCAGAACCGAACCGCGAAAAAACTATGCAGTTAAGTTCCGGTTCCTGCACTTTTCTTGTTGGAACCGAAAATTCCCAGGCCTAGTGATAGATACGTATAGAAAGGTATATGGACTGGTTTTCCAACACTACAAGAAAAACTGCATCAGACAACGGTTTTGCTCATTGTCTAACCCCCTGTTTTCCCGTTGTCTATTGCGACGCTGTCTGTTACGTGCCTCAGACAACGACACGATATCTGTTGTGTGAAAGAGTGAGAGACAACGACTTCATCTCTAGATGCCGTTGTGTAATAGCCAGAAACAACAACACTCCATTTAGAAACCATTGTTGTTTGGGATGTTACACAATAGTTTAGGAAAATACACACTTGTCAGAAAGGAAATTACACAATATTTTGGTAGAATTTGTCCATTATATGTCTGCTTATAGCTCAATTGTTGTTCATTTAAAACATGTTAGAATTTATCAAACACAATTGTTTTTTTATTTTGAACATGTTGTTAAGATTTCATAAACAAAATGCTTTCATAAACCTATAGCATTGTTTCTTAAAACCTTTGTTGAAGTTGCACTATTGTTGGAGTGTTGAGTCCACAACAGTTTTGTTTTTCAAAACAATTGTTAGATGTACTAAGCACAATTGTTTATTTGTTACAAAGTGTTGTTTATATTTTTTATATACAACGGTTTTATAATTGAAACATCTGTTTTTATTTGTTTTCTGAAACATCTGTTTTTACTTGTTTTCCGACAATGCTTTGTTAGAATGTTGCTGAAGTTACGCCATTGTTGGAGTGTTGAGTCCACAACAGTTTTGTTTTTCAAAACAATGTTAGATATACTAAGCACAATTGTTTATTTCTTACAAAGTGTTGTTTATATTTTTTATAAACAATGGTTTTAGAAATGAAACATCTGTTTTTACTTGTTTTCTGAAACATCTGTTTTTACTTGTTTTCAGACAATACTTGTTAGAATGTTGTTGTTGTCTAATACAAATTTTAACAGATGTTTTTTAAAATTACCTAATTGCCTAATGACAAATCAGCTAATGATTTTATTTGAATTAAAACTACTCATTTAGACAATAGCTTCAATTTACAAAAAACAACCAATATTCATCTTTAAATAAATAAATACCAACCAATATTCGCCATTTAAGTAGCAAAAAATATTCACTAGTACCTATACATCTAAACAAACATTCTCCTACTTTCATATATACTAGTTCATGTCCATTCTTCTCGGCTCAGTTTCACCTTTGCAAGAAACGCAAACCTTGTTGAATGAAGTTTCATGACTCAGTTTCATAAACTACATTTAGGTCCCTTATGAGTTCATGAGGGGGCTATCCCGCCATTGTAGTACTTTTCCAATATATCTCTAGCATTATCACTGTGGCCAGTGTCTTCAAAATCATGTGTTGCATTTTCCCTACAGAATTTAAGACAAATTTACGAATAATGACTGCCATAGCTACAAATTTGTATAGATAAAGTGGAAATGAATTGTGAATTTAACACAAGTTTGCAAGTGATCCTAAGAATTTTGAGATATATGCTTACTTTGAGGGTTGATGAGGTCGTTGTCGTTGTCATAGGAGATTATTAAGTTCTGTCATTGCAAATACATCCCATCGCCAAATTGTTCCATCTTCACAGCAGCTGAGGATACTTTTGTGATAAACAATTGTACACATTTAACCGAAGCCAAGATGATCATATGTTAATTCAATTGCATAAAACTCGGTTCTCAGTGAAATTTTGAAACACAGTTCAAGGGGAAACTTACCTTCCATCAAAGGATATTGCAGTCTGCGTAATAGGAGATTTTATTTGTCCATGAGACAACCTAACATAAGAAGTATGCTATAAGATTCCTAAACTTCCTGCCTACTAAAATTTTTTCTCAAATGTATGCTTTAATCAAAGAATCTATAAACAATTTTAAGTAAACCTTGCAATAAGAACAAGGGGGCTAGAGTGCAACCTTTGTGCATCTCCGATTTACAATAAAGATCAAGACGCAGCACAAGATTCTAAAAATTAGAATTAACCCTCTCAATAAATTAGGAGCTATCATTTAAACTATAATAAAAACAGAAACATTATGACAATGCATTCAACAATTCTAACCAACCAAAAAAAAATCCTAATTCTTGAAATTAAAACATCATAAGAGAAGAAATGTTACTACAAATATAACATCACTAACATGGAACAATGTATAACCAAAATTTCGCAATTATCGGAATTATGACACTAATTCCGATAATTAAAAGAACAACCTTTAGTAAAACACATATACAAACATATGAGTGAAATCAAGTCAAATACTCACCACTCATTTTTAAATTTATAACTGCTCTCTCGGATTCAGTTCAAATTAAAACTAGTTAGTCAAAACTCACTCAGCTTTAAACCGTTAAGTCCATCGAACTCGAAGCAAACTTGACAGAAAACACGGAAATCCGCAGCAGCAGAATGCCAACTTTGCAGAATAAACTGCTTTCATCTGGACAGTATTTAGCAGAGAATAATATGTCATTAGAAAGATCTTGAAGTGTAGTTTTTTATGCAAAAAAATGGTTTGTCAAAAGCAATTTTAGACAGAAAGTTATGGCTGTTTCACTGACAGGGTGTTCACCTATCCAGATTTGCAGCAATTCGTATTTTCTACAAGTTTCTTCTACAATCGTCAAGTGTTCTGTGACCCTTTTTCAACTGCAGTGCTACTTCCTTCATAATGTATATGGCAGTTGTTGTATGAACCTAAAACAGAAAAGGAGTATTCCAAATATGAGTTAATGACTAATATCTAAGTAGTAAAAGTACCTGGTTTCCATTCTACAACATTCCAGTCAGATACATCACTGCCCTGTGTGGTGGCAGGGGCCGACGTGGTCTCCTTTTCCTCGCACTTCGGCTGGGGCTTAGTAGAACCGGTCAAACCCCAAGCCTCCAAGAAATCGAAAAACCCTCCGAATAGACCCCACATCACCGACTATTATTTTGCGCACGTCGGTGAAAGTGAGTTTCCGATTTGGAATTTCTCGGAAGCGCCGTATGATGACATTTCTGTAGTATTTATAAACCCTTTCTTTAATCTGGATGCATGAAATTTAGAAGAAAATCACCCATTGAGCATCCTTGAAAGCTCACGAGTATAAGGAAAGGTAATGGCGGATAATGAGGTGGCTGATATGGTTGTTAAAATAGTTTTCGACGATCCAACCGAACCTAGAACCCCCTAAACCAAAATCAGAACTCGCCCAGATTCTAAGCCATCCCCTGAACACAAAAAACCAAACACCTCAAAATTTAGCCTGAACCCTGATTTTCAACATCAGTACAATTCATCACCAAATCAAACCAGGAATTGATAATTTTTGGATATTCATACAAAAATCAATCCAAAAACCTAAAATTTTATAACCCAGGGTTCATATCTAAAATCTCAAACAATCGGACTCAATGGTGTGACCCAGAAGACCCAACCCATATTCAATGCCTGAAATTATTCATGTACCATCACTGCAAGCTTTCCAGCAACCGCCGTCGCTGTGGATACTTCCCGTCGCACCGCTCGTCGGAGGACTAGGGCCGTAGCCAGTTTCAGTGTAATGGCCATGTATTTCATGCATGTTATTTTGGATGTATCTCGTTGTATTGTGGTTATTTGAATTTGAGGGTAGTGACGATTGGCAATTGGAGTGTTCATGGTTGGTAACTGTTGAGTTTTGTAATGTCGGATTGCTTTCGTTCTGGCCGAACTTCGCGAATTTTATGCTAGATAATAGCAGTTAGCGCGCGCTAGACTAAACTGATAGCGCATGCTAACCAGGTGTGAATAACGCACGATGCTCTTGTGCATTAGCGCGCGTTAGGCCTGCTGGACAGTGAACTTTCTGAGCTCTGGACTGAGGCATTAACGCACGCTAATGGAAGACTAGCGTACGCTATTACTGGTGTGTTAGCGTACATTAAAGGTTGGTAACGCGCGCTAGATCGGCAGGACAGTAAAGGCAGATTGTTTCTGGACTGCGGGCGATAGCGGGTAATGCACGCTATATTTTGGTGTTAGCACGCACTAGGCTCGATCGATATCGTGCGCTAATATATTTGGGTAGCGCGTTGTCACGGGGTTGGGTTTGAGCACTCGAAAGCTCCTCGGACCCGTGCGTCACTAGACTAGAATTGCCTCGATCTAGCTAGTAAGCCTAACTCACTCGGTTGCTAAGTGTGTAAGAAGGGGTTTAAACACTTGGGAGTTGAGAGTAAAACACTTCACTATTTCACAAACACTTCACAATACAAGAATGTTGAGTCTTTGAGGGTTGGTTGCAAATGAGCCTCCCCTTCACCTATTTATACTACTCCTAGAACCTAGAATCTTCTACTCCACCTCCTCATTTGGAGGGTTCTAGACCTATCTACAACATTACAATTCTAGAACCTAACTCTAGAATCATCCACACTTGTCTACAATATACAAGTCTTACAAACACATATCTAGAGTATTCTACAAGTACAAGGCATACAATCATCTAGAATACTCTATATTATTCCAGCACTACATCCTTCTAGGAGTTTCCTAGAGGCTACTCTTCCATTCCGGGCGCCTGGCCCGTCTCTGTCCGTCTCGGCCCGTCCCGGCCCGCACCGGCCCGTCTCGGCCCGAACATCTGGGCCCGTCTCTGCAATGTTCTGGACTCTTCCCGAACCTCCTGGACCAAGCCGGTCCGCTTCTAGTTGCTTCCGGTCGAGTCTTTCCTGCTGAGTGGCTCCTCAGCTTTTCAATGTCTACTGCCCCCACAAGGCTTTTTCCGTCTAAGCCTATTATAGGGGGGGGTCTCTCTCGCACCTCGCGCGCGCGCGCCCGCGCGCCCGGCATCCCACGCCGCGTCCGGCCGCCCGGCTCGAGTCCTGTTCCCAGACTCGGCCTTGTCTGTCGTGCCTTGTCCCACACGACCCACCTCGTCCGGCCTTGCCGCGCCCCTGCTTGCGGACGATCCGGACATGTACTGTCCGCAATGCCCCTTGGGCGATCCGCTTCCCACAGCGGAGTCCGTGCTCCTCCCACGGCTTACTCGCGTGATTATCCGTCCGATCACGTCTTCCTGAAGGCTGACTCTTCACATGCAGCCCGATGCCATCCATGGCGTCCTGCTCGTGCCGGTCCCTCGGCACCCTGTGCGACCGTCTGCGCACACATGTCTCGTTGTCGACTGTCGGTCGTGACATTCTCCCCTGCCCATTTCGTCGACGTCCTCGGCGACGTGGCGGCCCCTCGATGAACCGAACTGCTCCAAGGTGGTAACTTGGCTCCTCCTCAAGCTTCCTCACGTACTTGAGTGCCGACATAGCTTGTCTCGAAGGCTCTGTTGTCAAGCGTATTTCCTGCAGCTTGGCTTGATCACACACGTACAGCGCCCTCTTGTGCGGAACTACGCCAACATTATTCTTCTTCAGGAAGTCCATGCCCAGTATTATGTCCCGATCATCCATGCTCGTCACCTTGAAGTGCACGCGTGGTTCCCACGTGCCAATCTTTAGTCGCACCCCATTAACGACCCCTGTAACTCGAACGGGTGGTGCATTATTCGACTTCATGAAGCCCCGTCCCTCGATGACCTGAAGCCCCAACCTCTGTGCTTCAGCCTCGTCAATGTAGTTGTAATCGGCCCCTGTGTCGACCAACGTCTTGACGGGTTTCCCATTGATCACCCCCGTCGCATACATCAAGTTTCCTTCAAGCGGTGCTCCATCCCGCGATTCCATCCCTATGGCTGAGTTCAATACTTGCAATGCCATCGATGTTCCCTCACCCTCGGCATCGTCCCGTGCCTTGGTGTACTCCATGGCGGCTACCCTCGGAAACTTCGAGCATTGCCTCGTCGAATGCTCCGTGCTCCAGCAAATCTCACATTTCTTCTTCTTCGGACACGCTGCTACGAGATGGTCTGCACTCCCGCACCCATGGAAAGTCCGAGCCCATCGGCGCTTGCCGTCCTTGGGCACAGCCATCCTCGCGCCCTATCCGCACCACAGTACGACTTGTCATGCGTCGATGCCGTCTCGTCTCTCACGGACTTAGGCTCTCCCGGTGGTTTCAACTCGATCGTAGCTCCGCTATCGCAATCGCCTCGGACACGTTCTGTGCCTTGGCCCTCTGCACCTCCAACTTTGCCCACGGTTTCAGTCCATCCACGAACGCGAACAAAGCTTCCTGCTCACTAAGGCTAGGCAACTCCAGCACGATCTCCTGGAACTCCTTCACATAGTCCTTGATCGCCTTGGTGTGTGTCAACTCCTTCATCCTAGCCCGGACCTCAAACTCAACATTCTCCGGGTAAAACTGCCGCTTGAACTCGGCCTTGAAATCCTCCCATGTCTCCATCCGACATGTACCACGCGCGATCTCTGTTTCGCGCCTTCTCCACCATAGCAGCGCCACATCTGCTAAGAAGAATGGAGCCGTCTGCAACTTGGTCGCATCATCTACTATCCCTGATGCACCAAAATAACGCTCCATGTTCCACAGGAAGTCATCCACTTCCCTACCATTCCGTGATCCTTGGAACGAACACGGCCAGGGGATGTCGATTCGATGGGGTGCCGCACCCCGCTGGTCCCTGCCGTGGGCCATCGCCCGCTCGTACAGTGCTGTCCTTCCTTCGATGATCTCGATCCTCCCTATGATCTCCTCTCGAAAGGCTGCGATCATCGACCGAACCTCCTTCCTGACAGACTCAAGGATCTCCTCACACAAGTCGCGTCGCAACGCGTTAAGGGTGCCCGTCACCCGATTCTCAAGCTCCTCCAATGACTCGCTCATCTCCGTCACCTGATCGGCCACATTGCTCCATACCTCAAGAGCATCTGCGTGCTTGCCCATGGTTTCCTCCAGCCGAGCCACTCGTGCTTCCATGGCAACACCTCTTTCCAAGGACTTGTCCCTAGACCCTTTCCTGGATTTGTCCTTCTCCTGGCTGGGTTGAACTTTGGTGACGCTGGACGTAGTCTCCATCGGTCCTCCTTGCACAAAACCTCTCAGCAACGTCTCAATGCGGAAGCTCCTTGAACCACTAGCCTGGCTCCGATACCACTTGTCACGGGGTTGGGTTTGAGCACTCGAAAGCTCCTCGGACCCGTGCGGCACTAGACTAGAATTGCCTCGATCTAGCTAGTAAGCCTAACTCACTCGGTTGATAAGTGTGTAAGAAGGGGTTTAAACAGTTGGGAGTTGAGAGTAAAACACTTCACTATTTCACAAACACTTCACAATACAAGAATGTTGAGTCTTTGAGGGTTGGTTGCAAATGAGCCTCCCCTTCACCTATTTATACTACTCCTAGAACCTAGAATCTTCTACTCCACCTCCTCATTTCGAGGGTTCTAGACCTATCTATAACATTACATTTCTAGAACCTAACTCTAGAATCATCCACACTTGTCTACAATATACAAGTCTTACAAACACATATCTAGAGTATTCTACAAGTACAAGGCATACAATCATCTAGAATACTCTATATTATTCCAGCACTACATCCTTCTAGGAGTTTCCTAGAGGCTTCTCTTCCATTCCGGGCGCCTGGCCCGTCTCTGTTCGTCTCGGCCCGTATCGGCCCGTCCCGGCCCGCACCGGCCCGCACCGGCCCGTCTCGGCCCGAACATCTGGGCCCGTCTCTGCAATGTTCCAGACTCTTCCCGAACCTCCTGGACCAAGCCGGTCCGCTTCTAGTTGCTTCCGGTCGAGTCTTTCCTGCTAAGTGGCTCCTCAGCTTTTCAATGTCTACTGCCCCCACAAGGCTTTTTCCGTCTAAGCCTATTATAGGGGGGAGGGTCTCTCTCGCACCTCGCGCGCGCACGCCAGCCGCACCCGGCATCCCACGCCCGCGTCCGGCCGCCCATCTCGAGTCTTGTTCCCAGACTCGGCCTTGTCCTGTCGTGCCTTGTCCCACACGACCCCTGCTCGTCCGGCCTTGCCCGCGCCCCCTGCGCTGCCGGATAATCCCGGACATGTCCCGTCCGCAATGCCCCTTGGGCGATCCGCTTCCCACAGCGGCGTCCGCGCTCCTCCCATGGCTTACTCGCGTGATTCTCCGTCCGATCACGCCGTCCTGAAGGCTGACTCTTCACATGCAGCCCGATGCCATCCATGACGTGCTGCTCATGCCGGTCCCTCGGCACCCTGTGCGACCGTCTGCGCACACATGTCTCGTTGTCGACTGTCGGCCGTGACAGCATGCTACCGGGGTCGAACAGTGGGTTCTGTACCACCTGTCAAGCCCGTTAGAGCATGGTAATATTTAGTCGTAGCGTGCTGTCACGGGGTTGGGTTTTGAGCACTCGAAAGCTCTTCGGACCCGTGCGGCACTAGACTAGAATTGCCTGGATCTAGCTAGTAAGCCTAACTCACTCGGTTGCTAAGTGTATAAGAAGGGGTTTAAACACTTGGGAGTTGAGAGTAAAACACTTCACTATTTCACAACACTTCACAAGTACAAGAATGTTGAGTCTTTGAGGGTTGGATGCAAATGAGCCTCCCCCTCACCTATTTATACTACTCCTAAAACCTAGAACCATCTACTCCACCTCCTCATTTGGAGGGTTCTAGACCTATCTACAACATACCAATTCTAGAACCTAACTCTAGAATCATCCACACTTGTCTACAATATACAAGTCTTACAAACATCCACATACTTCTACCCTATTCTAGATAATTCCAAGTACAAGGCTAAGTACAATTATCTAGAATACACTATAACATTCAAGTATTTCATCCTTCTAGGAGTCCCCTAGAAGGTTCTTCCATCATCCCGGGCGCCCGGCCCGTCTCTGTCCGTCCCGGCCCGCATCGGCCCGTCCCGGCCCGTACCGGCCCGTCTCGGCCCTGACCATCTGGGCCTGTTTCTGCATTGTTCCAGACTCTTCCCGAACCTCCTGGACCAAGCCGGTCCGCTTCTAGCTGCTTCCGGTCGAGTCTTCCCTGCTGAGTGACTCCTCAGCTTTTCAATGTCTGCTGCCCCCACAAGGCTTTTTCCGTCTAAGCCTATTATAGGGGGAGGGTCTCTCTCGCACCTCGCGCGCGCGCGCCCGCGCACGCCGGCCGCACCCGACATCCCACGCCCGCGTCCGGCCGCCCAGCTCGAGTCCTGTTCCCAGACTCGGCCTTGTCCCGTCGTGCCTTGTCCCACACGACCCCTGCTCGCCCGACCTTGCCCGCGTCCCCTGCGCTGTCGGACAGTCCCGGACATGTCCCGTCCGCAATGCCCCTTGGGCGATCCGCTTCCCATAGCGGCGCCCGTGCTCCTCTCACGGCTTACTCGCGTGACTCTCCGTCCGGTCGCGCCGTCCTGAAGGCTGGGTATTCCCATGCAGCCCGATGCCATCCATGGCATCCTGCTCGTGCCGGTCCCTCGGCACCCTGTGCGACCGTCTGCGCACACATGTCTCATTGTCGACTGTCGGCCGTGACAGTGCGCTAGTTTCCCCCAGTATATATACGCTGGGCATGTTCTAAATCGCCATTTTCTTTCCTTTCTTCTTCTTCTCCGGCGGCTGAGCATTCTTGGGAATAAGGAGGTGTATATTTTGGTCAGATTTCATCATCCAACAACATTTTTCAGTTCCTAACACCAAGTTAACAACATCTCATCAACTTTCATCGTCCAAATCAAGGTATAATCCGCTTGAACCCTAGTTCTTCATATTTTGGGGCTTTTGTTAAGATCTTCGATTTTAATCTATTTTAGCGCATATTTGTGCTAGATTATTGTTTTCATCATAATCCTCCATTTTCTCCAAAGTTCATGGATTAAATTCCAAGTTTTCCTCTATAGTTTGGATTCGAACTATATTGTCTTCGTAGTGTTTGATTAAAGGTCCCTAAGGGAAAAACTTGGGGTGAATCCTTCCATTTTCATAGTATGGTATTTGATTCGGTATTTTGTTGAACTAGGATTGAATCGTTGAAGGGGGTTTGGACCGTACGTTTTCCCATTCATTATTCTTGTATTGTTTCCAACCAAGTCAAGTACTTTGATTTCATTTATTGTACTTCGTTTGAATATGTAAAAATGTGATTTTGAGCAAATATGATTTGTGCCATGTATTTATTGAGCATGTGTGAGCCGAGTAAAACCAGCAAAGGTCCCCTGAGATTTCGTTATACTTCAAGTTCTATGGATCACTCGGTTGGGTTGTACACCGGGGAGGGCCTGACGAGGACTCTCTGGGATGTGTATCCCGTGTGGGTACAGGGCCAGTACAACTCGGTGTTAGGAGTATGCCCTCGAATGCCACTCAGAGGATGTTGAGTGAGGGCATTGTACTTGTAATTATGTAAATCATTAATATAAGGCAATGGATGTTTCTTTATTTACTGGTAGTTACTGGCATTCCTAACTCGTAAATATACATATGGAAACTAGTCCGTGTATTTGAGAGAAAAACGTTCCACTCCTTATTGGATAAGGGGGTCGGCACTGGAAAGGTTTATAGCTCAAATACTTAATCGTTCGCAAGTCGATGAAACTTGACTGGGCGTTAAGTTTATGTGAAGACTTGTATGATGTGTTCTTTGACATGGAGAGTTCCTGTCGAACACTAATGGTTAGTGGGAGTACACATTATAGGTATGTTAATTGGATTAGTATACTCGAACCGACTCACCTTCGATTCGTCACATGTATTTCACTCTGGGACAGTCAATGATGGAATCGAAAGGTTGTGATAGGTATTCGTGAACCTTCGACTTGAGGATTTAGTAGGTATGTGCTTGTGACATCAAGATTTTCATTAGAGTAGTTCGACCCTGTAAACCGGAAGGCGGGGGTCAACCTCGACGTGCATCTTGATGAGCAAGTAGCAGGTCCTACTGAATACTAAGATAGAATTCTTTCTCCCGTTAGTGAGCGGGTTATATGTCCTATGCAGTTATTGGCAGATGAGATCATAAGTCTTTGGCCAAAGCATTGGAGCTAGTTGTATTGGATACACGAGAACTCGATGATCTCGATTTGCATTAACGCATGCATAACGTCAAGTACAGATAGGGTTTGACAGACCGTGACCCTATAACTTGATTGGGACATTTGAAAGAAGGGTCTATACGTATACTGGTATTCACGACAAAATGGTTCTTGAATGATCCCAATCATTCGTTCTCAGTTGGGGTACGGTGTAGGCCGCCAGGCTGGCTAGGTGGTGCTACTACTCTTTGGTTCCTCCCATTGCTGACTGAGACGGACCTACCGAGTCGCGCATTAGGATTAACAACGGAATGAATCGAGATAATTCTCTCATTATGAATATTAGATATTGGATATCTAAATTTGGGACATTGGATGTTTAAATCGATTTATCGGATCAATTGATTTACGGCTTAATGGATTAAATATATCACTGGGTGATTAATTTAATTCATGAATATAATTATTTCCTGGAGAAATTAATTATGTTATTTTGTATTTGATATGTTTAATTAATTAGATTAATTAATCGATACAAATATATCGAAACGGAATCATAGTTTATCTGTTTGGACTCACGGGAGTCCGAAACGAACCGAACTCGTCCTTTTTTGCATAGTAGCCGCCCCCCCCTTTGTTTCCACTCATTTTCCTCTTGTCTTGTTGCTTTCATTTTATATGAAAGAACATGATATTGTGGGGTTTAAAATCATGTGGCATGATTTGTATTATTAAAGTGAGAGTTAAATAAAAGGAAGAAGACATCTCACAACACATGCACCTTTTGATTCCTTATGTGAAATCAACCATGAGAAAAAGTGTAGAGAGAGAGAGAGAAAGGCTTCTCTAAGTCTTCCTCATCTTCATCACAAGTTCTTGGTTTTTTCTTGGAGAAAACATCAAGACATAAAAGAGAGATTGTGAGTTATACACTTAGAGTATTATAATTTCATATTGGAAGCTTCATCACTTAGCTCTAGCCGTATCCTCGGAGGATAGCAAGGTGATCGTCATTCCGGTCATTTCTCCGGCGCGTGGCAAGTAGAGATGCGGTGCTTTCGGCGTTGGATCGTTCAAGGGCTTGAAGCGGAATAGATTCGTAGAGATCAAGCAAAGCTTGGGGAATAGCTCAAGAGAAGGTTATCCATCTAATCAACGGACTACAAGGGTGAGTTTCTATATATCTTGTGAATTCGTTTTTTGATATTCGTATATACGTAGCTCGATCGATCCTCGTGTGTATTCGGATCGAATTAATTTTCGTTTTACCGCTTCCGCTGGGCCTTCGTTTTAGGCACCGAATCCCAACAGTGGTATCGGAGCGTAGGTATTGCGATCGTATATACGATATTGGCATTTGGAATGCTCGATTAGATGGTGAATGATTTGGAATCATTTTAGTCATAATCGTGGTACATGTTTTACGTTCGTTGTAGTTATATTTTTCGTAAGTTTATGTCTAAATATAAATCTTAAATTTCTGGGAAATATGATTTATATTGAAGATATGAAAGTCGGAAAATATTGATATTGGATATCCGGTCGAAAATCTAGCCCGAATCGTCGTCGGACGACTTTTTGGACAAAAAGGGTAATCTGGCCGAGAGTGACTCGACCGTGTCCTGGGTGACTAGGTCGTGTCTGCTGATCTGGCCAAGTCCTTTGCCGAGCGAACTTCGGCCGTGTCGGTGACTCGGTCGTGTGCGCGATCTGCCATGTCAGCGCCGAGCGGGACCCGGCCGTGTCTGAGACACGGGCCGTGTCTGGCGGCGGCTTCCGGCGTGACTTCGGCCATGCAGGTTTGTCTGCCGAGGAAGTGACTCGGTCGGGCGAGGCGATTTTCACCCCAGCTCGATTTTTCCGTGTATTCTTGAAAATTGATCTCCCACATTTTAAATTGGATTTAATATGATTAAAATGATTTATGGTATTTCATTTTATAAGGGAAATTTGATTAATTGGAATATTTATGGTCGACCGAATTATTTTGAACGTTATCATATTACCGATTGTGTGAATCGATTGGATCGGTTCGTATTGTTGATTGGATCATTGTATCTCTACGCTTTTCCATTTATATAGTATTTATTGGATGAATGCTTTTGAATGGGGATGTGGTTCGTGGACTTAGTTTTGAATCATTCGTTTTATTCGATTGGGTTGTAAAGGCCGTTTTGAGCCTATTTATTTTACTAGAAAAGTTTGTATCTAGGATGCAATTTTCGATGTAAAATTTATATGTAATGACGAAGACCGGAGGAAGATCCGTTTCGAGAATACGAAGATTCAAGACGAAGACTTGTAATTAGATTACGAAGTTTTTGTTTTCTAGGAACGGTCCATGAACCACATGTTGGTAGCAACTAGGTTGTGAATGGTTTTTTCATATTGTATGAATACCACAAATGCGCTAAAATGATTAATGTGCAAAGTGTAACGTTAATCGCGAAAATTCTCCCACAACAAATTATTAAGTTTATAAGGTTTTAAGGTTTTCCTTCCCTCCATCGAGTTTTCGGGAAATTGAAATCCAAATCGGATGTGCTATGCTTCTGAGTTATCGGGGTAGTCGTTCGGGGAGGACGGATAAATTACCGGGAGCACATTGGATGCCTTCGGTTGGAGCAAATTTTATCCTTAGAAACCTGATAGGTTGCCGGATAAGATTCAATTGTAGGCGATTGCGTCGATGGTATAAACTTAACTTGTTTACGAACCATAGAAACCGTATAGGTTGAGGGGAGTGAACAAGGGGAAAGAGAAGATCGAATCATCCATTAGATGGGTTGGTGTTGGACACCACTTTATGAAAATTAATAGACTAGAAACCTGTTCGGTTGTCCTCTATTAAGATTTATAAAGAACTCGATCACCACTATGAATTAGAGCGACGATACTTCCGGATATCACATGGGAGTGTGTTATTCCGATAAAAATAGTGGGAGATGGGTAACAAGAATACAAAAAGACCTTAATTATATACTCAGATCATAATATAACAAGTCACTAATTAATCTGTTATACTTAATGCAAACAAATCTCAATATGACAATGAATCCACTCGTAATTCTACTCGAGAAGAACACCCTGATTGGACCTAACTTTGTGGACTGGCTCCGCAATCTGATGATAGTCCTCAGTATAGAGGCACTGGGATACGTCTTGGAGACGGACATTCCGGCGCCTCTTGTACGGACCAGAGCTAATCAGGAAGAGATCGAAAACCATGAAAAGTGGGTTAAGGATGACGTAAAAGTCCATGCATACATGATGGCTTCTATGTCTAATGATCTTCAGAGAGCTCATGAGAAAATGACTTCTGCTAGGCAGATTCTATCTCACTTAACCGAACTTTATGGTGAGCACAGCAAAACTGCTAGATATGAGATATCCAAGCAACTGTTCGGTGCAAGGATAAAGGAAGGTGAGAAAGTTGGGGAACATGTCCTCAAAATGATATCCATGATCGAGAGATTGGAGGCTCTTGATTTTAAAATGGATACTTTTCTCCAAACCGACCTTATCCTACAGTCTCTTCCTGATTCCTTCTCACAGTTTGTTATGAACTTTAACTGCAATGAGATTGCATGTAACTTAGCTGGGCTAATGAACAAACTTGTGACCGCTCAGTCTCAGATGAAGACTCCGCGAATGAAGGAGTCTGCCCTTGTGATTTCTTCTGGACTTCGGAAGTCTAAGAATAAGAAGAAAAAGACCAAGAAGCGGACTGGACCACAAGCTAAAGACCTTAAGGGAAAGGTCAAGGCCCCGATGGTTCCAAAGAACAAGAAGAAGAAGGATGCTTGTCTCAAGTGCGGTGAGCTGGGCCACTAGGCTAGAGACTGTCCGATTCTTCATGGCACTTCAGGTACAAAACTTTTAGTTTTGGAAACAAATTGTTCTGCTACTGTATTTTCTACTTCCTGGATACTGGATTCTGGTGCTAGTTCTCATATTTGTACCGTGAATCAGGATCTGGAACAAAGTAGGAAGCTTGGATCTGGAGAAGTTATGATCACAGTCGAAAGCGGGCATAGTGTCGAGGCGACCGACATATGATCACTTCTTTTGGGTTTAGAATTCGGCTTTGTTTTGACTTCAGAAGATGTACTTGTTTTGCCCAAGGGGCACAAAAACATTGTATCCATTCCGGTCATGGACCGAAAAGGCTTTTCATTTTTTATTGGTGATGGTTCCTGCAAAATTTATTTCAGAAATAAACTAGTGGGTACTGCTACATTGTTAAATGGATTGTATCATCTAAATCTCAGCAACAAAGTAGTTGTGAATACTATGACTACAAAACGTGGTAGGGATGAAACCAATCAAGTTTTGAAATGTCATCTAAGACTTGGTCATGATGGTCAGACTAAGGTTTACAAGATGGAAAAAGATGGACTTATGGGTCCATTGGGATCGGATCCCTTTCCTACTTGTGAATCTTGACTTAAAGGCAAAATGACTAAGTCCCCCTCACAGGGACTTTTGAAAGAGCCGTTGATAAACTGGGATTAATCCATACTGGCATTTGTGGTGCTTTGGAAGCAGCACGTGACGGATATCAATATTTCATTACATTTACAGATGATCATACTAGGTATGGTTATATATATTTAATGAAACATAAATCCGAGGCTTTTGAGAAATTCCAAGAATTCAAGGCCCTAGTCGAGAAACAAACTGGTAATTATATCAAAGCACTTTAATCGGACCGAGGTGGCGAGTATATGAGTATGGAGTTTGACGAGTTCCTTAAGAAACATGGAATAGTTTCACAACTAACACCTCCAGGTACTCCTCAGTTAAATGGTGTGTCAGAAAGAAGGAACCGGACCTTGTTGAACATGGTCCGTTCCATGCTGGGCTATACTGACTTGCCGATTTACCTATGGGGGTATGCACTCCTGACTGCCACTTACATCTTGAACAGATGTCCTTCCAAATTCGTTCCTAAAACTCCACATGAAATGTGGGAGGGAAGGAAACCAAGTCTTAATCATATTAGGATTTGGGAATGTCCCGCCTATGTCAAGAAGACTAAGGTGGAGAAGTTGGAAGCTAGGTCCGCGAAGGGACGTTTCATTGGATTCCCGTCTGGGACGATGGGATATCTATTCTACATGCCTGAAGATCGAAAGATCGTTGTTGCTTTACAAGCACACTTCCTGGAAGATGAGTTCATCCAGGAAGGCGGAGCTGGTAGAAGTATTTGTTTGGAAGAATACAATGAAACTCCTAAGGAGACACCCGTGCAAGAAATTGGAACCGAACCTTTTGAAACACAAGTACAACCACCTCGTAGATCTAGTAGGGTGTCTCATTTACCTGAGAGGTATGGGCTTGTGCACTTGGAGGAGTTGGGTCTCCATGAGGGTCCAAGTGATAGCCAAGAGACCGACCCAACGACCTATGACCAGGCAATGGTGGATGTAGACTCCGCGAAATGGCGTGAAGCTATGGAAGCTGAGATAGACTCGATGCATGTCAATCAGGTGTGGACTCTAGTAGACCGCCCCAAGGGCATAGTGACTATTGGGAACAAGTGGATCTACAAGAGAAAGACTGATAGTGATGGAAATGTTGATGCCTATAAGGCCAGGCTTGTGGCAAAGGGTTATACCCAAAAGGAAGGGATCGATTACCACGATACCTTCTCGCCCGTAGCTATGATCAAGTCTATTCGCATGATGCTTGCTATAGCTACCTACCATGATTATGAGATATGGCAAATGGACGTAAAGACGGCTTTCCTTAATGGATTCCTCGAGGAGGAAATCTATATGGAGCAGCCTAAAGGCTTTGTGTCCGAAGTCGATATTCAGAAAGTGTGCAAGCTTTAGCGTTCCATTTATGGACTGAAGCAAGCGTCGCATAGTTAGAACCTTCGTTTTGATGAGGCAGTCAAAGAGTTTGATTTCGTGAAAAATGAGGAGGAACCTTGTGTATACAAGAGGGTTAGTGGGAGCAAGATCGCATTCTTAGTACTATATGTAGATGATATTCTACTAATAGGAAATGATGTGGGAATGCTCAGTTCTGTGAAAGCTTGGCTTTCGAGTAATTTCTCCATGAAAGACTTGGGAGAAGCTACCTATATTCTTGGTATTTGACCCTACCGGGATAGATCGAAGAGAACAATAGGTCTTTCCCAAGCCCTCTATATAGATAAAATCTTAAAGCGATTTAAGATGGATGATTCTAAAAGAGGGTTCCTACCGATGCGACATGGAATAAAACTCACCTTGAAGATGTGTCCTCAAAGTGAGGAACAACAAAAGGAAATGAGTAATATACCATATGCTTCGGTCGTGGGTAGCCTTATGTATGCTATGTTGTGTACGAGACCTGACATTGCGCATGCTGTAAGTGTGGTGAGTAGGTTTCAGGCAAACCCAGGTAGGGAACATTGGACCGCCGTAAAGAATGTTCTCAAGTACTTGAGAAGGACTAGAGATATGGTTCTGATGTATGGCGGTGGAGAATTGGATGTGGTGGGATTCACTGATTCGGACTTCCAAGTACTGAAGGACGACTCGATGTCTACTTCTGGCTACATATTTACTCCTAATGGAGGAGCAGTATCTTGGCGTAGCGCCAAGCAAAGCGCGACTGCTGATTCCACTGTCGGTGAGTATCAAGCGGCCTCGGAGGCTTCTAAGGAAGGGTTACGGATTAAGAAGTTTAGGGAGAACTTCAAGTGATACCATGTCTTGAAATGCTGTTCATTTGTCTGCGACAACGACGGAGCTGTAGCGCAGGACAAGGAGCCGAGGTTTCACAACAGCACCAAACATATTGAGAGGAAGTATCACCTCGTAAGAGAATTTGTTCGCAAGAGATATATTGTGCTGCACAGAGTAGACTCGGCCGACAACGTCGCCGATCCACTGACCAAGCCACCTTCTCTGAATAGCTTGGAGCGTCATCTGGAGAACATGGGTATTAGATACCATAGTGTGTGGTATTGAGTGTAAGTAGGAGATTTTTAGGAGTATGCCCTCGAATGCCACTCAGAGGATGTTGAGTGAGGGCATTGTACTTGTAATTATGTAAATCATTAATATAAGGCAATGGATGTTTCTTTATTTACTGGTAGCTACTGGCATTCCTAACTCGTAAATATACATATAGAAACTAGTCCGTGTATTTGAGAGCAAAACGTTCCACTCCTTATTGGATAAGGGGATCGGCACTGGAAAGGTTTATAGCTCAAATACTTAATCGTTCGCAAGTCGATGAAACTTGACTGGGCGTTAAGTTTATGTGAAGACTTGTATGATGTGTTCTTTGACATGGAGAGTGCCTGTCGAACACTAATGGTTAGTGGGAGTACACATTATAGGTATGCTAATTGGATTAGTATACTCGAACCGACTCACCCTCGATTCGTCACACGGATTTCACTCCGGGACAGTCAATGACGGAATCGAAAGGTTGTGATAGATATTCGTGAACCTTCGGCTTGAGGATTTAGTAGGGATGTGCTTGTGACGTCAAGATTTTCATTAAAGTAGTTCGACCCTGTAAACCGGAAGGCGGGGGTCAACCTCGACGTGCATCTTGATGGGCAAGTAGCAGGTCCTACTGAATACCAAGATAGAATTCTTTCTCCCGTTAGTGAGTGACACGTTCTTAGTGTAGGTATCGCAAGTGCACGATATCGTATCAAGTAGTAAAGTGGACTTTTTGAGTCCGGTTTATCGATCCCACGAGGAAGTTTGGTTATGATTTGAATTATACACTATTAGTCTATTTTTATAGATACTAAGATGAGTGAAACACAATTAAAGAGTTTGGTTTAATAGTTGCAAAGTAAATGCAATAGTAGTTCTAATATTTTAAGGAAATAAAAAAATAGATTGCAATAATAATAGATTGATTAACGATAAAATGGAATAGTTGGGATTACAAACTTAGTTCGTCATTAGTTATAGAAGATGTATAGGAGATCATAAGATGAATTTACTTATTATGTTCTGTAGATTCAATTTTTCTTAAAAAGACGGTTTCTCTTTCGAACTATAAAACGCCCCTTACATATTGAATCAATCCACTATATTTCTATATTGATTGGCTTCAATACATAGCATTAGGATTTATGAAAATAACTCAAAGAATCATCTAAGGTCTAGAGGTATATTTCTATCCTCTAGAACAACTTAAAGTGAAGATCATTTGATCTAATCAAATATATTTTCTTTCGAAACATATGAAGACCATAAATATCGTCATTTATTGGCCAAATAAACAAAGATTGTTAAAACAATAAAATTCACACACAATAATAAGTAATTCACAATAGATCTTTTATACAAACATAAATAACATGACTAACCTTGTTTATAATCCCAACTAAAGGTAACTTAGCCCATGAAGGGTTTGTTATACATAATACAAGCCTTGGTGGTCATTATTAGTTGAATCAAGAGAAAGAATTGATCCTCACTCCCTTTAGTAGATAAAGGAGAAAGAATCAATTAAGTCTCTGAACAACATATGCTATACCACACTCAAGCAAATCACTCAAGAACACAAGTGTGTTCTTCACACAAAAAGAAAAGTTTACAAGAAGTGAAAAATTATATGATGAATGATGAATGATGAATGATGAAGGATCTAAGGGGTCTATTTATACACCTAAAGTCATCTAATAGCTCCAAAACTCCAGCACTATTACAATAGATCGGATCAATGTCAGCTATCCCCTCAATAATACATAAAAAGTATAAAAAATTAGACAAATCATAACAATCTGTCAAGAGTTACGGCCGGAACATTAAGGAGTTACGGCCGTAACTTGGATGACTTATGGCCGTAACATTCTGTAGTTACGGCCGTAACTTGGCTTCGTCAATTTGTTCACTGGTTTCTTTGAGAGTCACGTTTTCAGCCCAGAATTTCTCAGACTTTGCGTTTTTGCCCCAAATCTTCTTCGGATGATAACTTTTGATATATAACTCTGATTTTGAATCCGGAAAGACTGCCGAATTCGTCTCGGAAAGCCCTACAACATGAATATATCAAAATTCAACAAAGAGAATATTTAATAACCATGTTATTTCTTAAGTAAATCAGTTATTTAATCCGATCATCATCCGATAAAAATAAAATTATTAGAAACTAATTAATTAAAAGCCAAAAATGAGTAGACTAGCTCAATTATGGGTGAATTTTATCGATACAAACCATGGATAAGTGTACAAAACTGACACTTATCAGTGAGCGGGTTATATGTCCTATGCGGTTATTGGCAGATGAGATCATAAGTCTTTGGCCAAAGCATTGGAGCTAGTTGTATTGGATACACGAGAGCTCGATGATCTCGATTTGCATTAACGCATGCATAGCGTCAAGTACAGATAGGGTTTGACAGACCGTGACCCTATAACTTGATCGGGACATTTGAAAGAAGGGTTTATACGTATACTGGTATTCACGACAGAATGGTTCTTGAATGATCCCAATCATTCATTCTCAGTTGGGGTACGGTGTAGGCCGCCAGGCTGATTAGGTGGTGCTACTACTCTTTGGTTCCTCACATTGCTGACTGAGACGGATCTACTGAGTCGCGCATTAGGATTAACGACAGAATGAATCGAGCTAATTATCTCATTATGAATATTAGATATTGGATATCTAAATTTGGGACATTGGATGTTTAAATCGATTTATCGGATAAATTGATTTATGGCTTAATGGATTAAATATATCACTGGGTGATTAATGTAACACCCCAAACTAGGCGGATATTACAGTGCCGTGAATCCCCGACTGGGACCCACCAGGCAAATGAAAATGATGAATTAAATAATATAATTGTAGTACCGAACCACATTATATTACCAAGTACTCCGATGAGGAGTTTAAGTACAACACACCAGGACTAAACCGAATACTAGTATATTTTATATGGGGATAAAATACACCACCCTGAACAATTAAACATCTCAAACGGAATTTGCAGCGGAAAATACAAATGACGGAAATGACTGAAATGACTGAAACAAATGGAATGAATGGGGCCCCCTACTAGTATCACTGGGACTCTTCGCCGTCAACATGCTCTTCCCGTGCCTTTGCCTTGCCGTGACCTGAAAACAAAATCCCCCAACGGGCACAGTAACACAGAACAACAATCCTCAATTGAAGAAATTACACAATCAAGAATTAAATGAAGATATTAAATATCCTTAGATAAGAATCACGCAGAAGAGGAGTATCATAGTACGCCCGTAATGTTCTGTGCAAGTGTACAAGACGAATGACCGGACACACCCGTCCTTGTACCTAATTAGTCTCACGGAGGTAAGCGTTACCGTGTGCACGGTCCAATGTGTCGGTGAACCCAATACATGACCATCATGTGCCCGACTAAAAATTCCACACAGCCACACCCGGCCACGCAATATGAACCCAGAAGGTCATATGAACGAGAATGACCACAATGAATATCAATGAATAATAATTCGACAAGGCCAAGATGACTCACCGAGATGAAAATAATAGTGACGTGATTGATAACCCAATGAAATGATTTGGAACCGTCGTTCCTCGTGAATGAAATGATTATTCGACAATTACAAGTCTCAATATGATTAATACCATGATGAATGAGTTATGATTATGAGCAATCAACAACAAAAGGAATGAGTATCCTTTTAACCGAGTAAGAATTAACTTACACAATACCGATGACAATGTCCTTCCACGAACAACGTCCTAATCGAGATACCGGTCGCTTGAACAACCTTGAATAACAATAATTACCAACAACCGATCAATACACGAATCAAATACGATCATAACCGACTCAAACGTCGATACAACAATATCTGAACTCGTAGATGTACTCTAACGAAAACGTTGAGAATATTCTTCCCGTTGGTTATAACCAAACCAAAATTATCGAACCAACTCCAAATGATTGATTCAAACCAGCAAAACACTATCAATGACATCAATAATCTCATAGAAATCCACAATTCAAGTTTACAACAACAACAATCGGAAAATCCCCAAATTAACCGAAGTCAACCCTAAGGGTTCTTGAAATAATTCCGAAAATAGCCATTAAATCCGTAGGAATACATTTATCCAAGGTAGATAATCCATATCTAATGTATTCCAATAATAATCCAAGCTTACACGAAGAAATCGGAAGGAAAAACCCAAAAATCCAAAATTCTAGATCCAAGAGATTAATACCTTTGATTTGATGTTAAGGAGATGATGAAGTGATGATTAATCCAAAAGATAAGCTTGAAGATGATGATTGATGATTACTCCTCGAAGAACACTCTCCAAATCGCCCGGAATCGCCCGAAACCGTCGAAGAAACGAAGAGAAATGATAAATGACGGAGTAAGGGCTGAACTGTCCTATTTATAGCATTCCCAGTTTAGCACGCGCTAGCCCCAGCTCTTAGCGTGCACTAACGGGTGTTTTGGGTAGTCCAGTACCCACTGTCCGAACACGGTAGCGTGCGCTACGTACCTTTTGTAGCGTGCGCTACAACCATACCATTAGCGTGCGTTTATACCCATGGTTAGCGTGCGCTAACGAATTATTTTATGCCCAGTACTGGAATCTAGAAACCGTCTGTCCTCTGATCTGACCTCGGTAGCGTGCGCTACAACCAATATTTAGCGTGCGCAACTAAACCATTTGCGTACGCTAAAATCACTCGTAGCGTGCGCTATGAATTAATCCAGAGCAGTCCAGTAGCCACTGGACTCAACCTGATCCGTCCTTAGCGCGCGCTACAGCAATTATTAGCGTGCGCCACTACAACTCACTAGCGCGCGCTACTTACCACTCGTAGCGTGCGCTACTAATAACTCATCTGCAGTCCAGTACCTTCTGGACTGCAGCCAGGATTACATTAGCGTGCGCTAATGCTGAGTGGTAGCGTGCGCTACCTCTACTCAATTAGCACGCGCTAGAAAGAGTACGTAGTGATCGGCGGAAAACTTGGTTCCTAAAAATAGGAGTTCTTGAGTCGCTCGCAAATATATACGAGGTAGAAGTAGTTTGTGGTAAGTTCTACCAAGGTCTTTTCTCTCGAGGATTGTCCAACAGGGCTTCGTATAATATTTTGTTATGAATTGCGAGAAGTAAATACTAAAATATACTAAAATATATTTTTGGGTTTTTTAACTAAATTAAAATGCACTATTTAAACCAAACTATTTTATATAAGACTATTTTATATAAGACTATTTATACTAGACTATTTATATTAAGACTATTTTTAACTAGACTATTTATATTAAGACTATTTTTATTAAGACTTTTTATATTAAGACTATTTATACTAGACTATTTATACTAGACTATTTATACTAGACTATTTATACTAGACTATTTTTAACTAGTGAAAATGAATAGATTTAAAATGAGTTGGGAATTTATAAAATCTAGGGGAATACGGGTTCATTAAATTAGGTATTTAATTAAGTATAGGAATTGATTTATATGGATATAAAAGAAAAAATGAATGTTTATCGAGTAATCAACTTTTCACCTCCGTACTTTCGTAATCAAAGATGTCTTAATCGCTGTCACTTTTTTAAGATGTTGATAACAAGATTAACACTTGATAGATTGAAAAGATGTGTTTCCAATACACTTAACAATCAATCAAGGAGGTTTCACTAGTAGAAATAGGATATGATCAATCTCTATTTAAACCAATTAGTCCTTTCATTTCTCTAACTTGACTATTTTTAGGATAAACGATCGTTCATCGAGTAATCAACTTTTCACCTCCGTACTTTCGTAATCAAAGATGTCTTAACCACTTTCGCAATCTTAAGATGTTGATAACAAGATTAACATTTGATAGATTGAAAAGATATGTTTCCAATTCACTCAACAATCAATCAAGAAGGTTTCATTAGTAAAAATAGGATATGATCAATCTCTATTTAAACCAATTAGTCCTAAAAATAGTTTAAATCAATCAAATACTCAATATATAACCTAATAGAAATCCCCTTCCCCTAGGAAGAAAGATTAGCTACTCATCGGTTTATACATACTAAAATTATAATAGAAATAATTGATATATATAATATATATATAGAAACTTTTAATTACTAGAACTTAATGACAATAGATAAAGCTTACTTGAATATGATGAATCAAAGTGCAAGAAACAAACTTCAAAATATAACTTCAAACTTGTTTAAAGGTTACAAGCTTACAAAATTTGAAAGTAAAACACTAAGTAAAATACTAAGTGCTTATTGATCAAGCACTTTTCAATTACAAACTAAATGAAAGAAAAACTTCAAACCAAAAATAAAATACAAACTAAAATTGAAAGTTCTAAGGAAAATATATTGCTAAAGGAAAGGAGTATTTCTTAGCAAGAAGTTGAGGATTTCTTGGTAAGAAGGTGGGTTGGTTTTGCAATGGGTGAAGATGCCCTTTTATAGGTGATTTTCAAGAATACAATTGATTATTTAATTCAAAATATCTATTGTAATATCATTTTTAATTCTTTGTTCACACTTCACCCATGACTTTGATTTTTCAGATTTTTGACCATAAAAATATCTTGTGGTTGAGTTCACAAGTTGGTCAAAAATGGACTAATTTTGCATGGCATCTGTGAAAAGCAGCGATGTAAAACGGCCCGGTTTGCCGTGTTGTGCGCCGTTTTGTGGTGACTCGGTCTTCTTCGGAATACGCGTGAGGACACGGCGCTAAATGCCGGCCGTGTGTGAAACGGCCCAAGACACGGCCCTTGTTGCGCCGTATGTGAAACGGCCGACAGAACACGGTCCATTTTGCGCCGTTTTGTATGGTCGTTTGTCTGGAAAAATTCCGTCGTTGGATTTGGTCTTGTTTTCCGTCCTTTTTGATGCTTCATGTCGATGTCGTAAAATAACCATTTTTCGCTCATGTTTGGATATATCGTAAAATATATATTTTTAATCACAAATCGGTACAATTATGCCGGAAAAATGAATATTTTGTATATGAATTTTAGATCAATTATGCACCAATCAAATACCCCACACTTAAATTCTTGCTAGTCCCGAGCAAGACTCATTATTAATCACACACAAAATAAAAATTAAAATAAGACACAAAATAAAAAAAAAATAATACACACAAATTTAAGAAAAATAATTATATATAAAGATAAAAAGAGATCAAAATGTCATTAATACACAATAACTAACTTTATACAGTAGATAGAAAATGAATCAAGATTCAAAATAAATCTACTAACGATTTTGAAGTTAAAACACGGTTTTTATTTTTGTAATTCCAAAATGCAAGGTTTCCCCCCCCTAAAGGTTGATTATTTCTTTCCCACTCGTGACTTCACACGACTCCCTTTAATGGTTGCTCTCGATCACTCGTTTATTTTTCGACTCAATATGAAGAAGAATTTCATCGGCGTCATCAAATATTGTGATTTTCACAAAATTGAGTGTATTGAAATTCAAATTGCTAATTAATTCAAATCTGCTCATAAACTACATCCCTTTTAGTGATAGCTTTCACCGTTATTTGCTAACGTGTAGCTCTTTTCACTAACACTATTTCTATCTCATTATTTTTCTTTCGTAAAAAGGTGATAGCTTTAACACCGTTATTTGCTAATGTGTAGCTCTTTTCACAAATTATTCTGAGAGGGCAGCTACGCACAAACAATGGTTAGTCCTTTATTTTTCGCAAAATTTAAGACTTCCAAAATTAGGCATTTATTCTGCTCAACACTTCTCCTTTTCGTCATTTATTTTTTAGGTGATAGCTTTCACACCGTTATTTGCTAACGTGTAGCTCTTTTCACCAATGACTCCTTTTTTTTAGGGAATAGAATTTTTGCAGAAAATCATTTTTAGTTAAGCATGAAAAATCAAAAACTCCACAAATTAAGTAAATTTAGTTTTATTTTTCATCAACCAATTGATTCTTCTTTTCTCAAGGTAACGAATGACTCGATTTTATATGATAATTACAAGGCTTGGAAAGAGAGATTAAGGCTCAAAAAAATTTTTGGAATATACAATTTTTTTTCCGGTTATAACGATTTTATAAGATTGTATATAGTTAATTTATTGGTGTTTATGGCCAGATCTAGAAATCTCATAAATCAAAATACTATATATATATATATATATATATATATATACTAAAAAAAATTTAAGGCAAATAAAAACACACCAAAATACTAACACACCAAAATACTAAAACAAACCACACCAAAATTACAACACACCAAAATACTAAAACAAACCACCCCCAAACTTGAAAATAAAACTGTCCTCAGTTTAAAAATAAAATAAAAAATAAAAATCAATGCAGAAAAGCAGAATACTCCATGTTAAGAAAGTTGATGTCTGAGCCTAACGCCTTTTAGAATCTGCAAGAGAATAAATATACGAGGCACGCACAAAAAAAAATAAAATATACTCGTAAGTATAACATAATTTTTTAGATGCGCATCAAGAAAGTCCGAAGAGTCGCCTTACGCTGCCATCAAAGTTTTTATAAAAGCAAAACACGAAATAAAAATTACAGCAATACATAAATCGCGAATAGATGCGCGTCAAGAGATCAAGAAGAGACTCCTTAAGCTGCCATCATTTAGCACGATTATTACACACGACAAAAAGTAAAAATACAAGAGGTCCGTCATGGGTTATCAAAGGGAGAGGAATGAATCCACTTTTCGTTTTCTCACTGTAAAATCTTCTACCCAGACAATTTTAGCTAGAGTGGATCTGGTTGAGGAACAAATTCATTGAGTTTTTGATAAGTTCTTGGTGTTGTTGCAACGACTATGATTCGTTTTGCACGCTCGGAAATAAAGCCCTTTTCGGCAGAGTAGTCGATGAAAGACAGTAAACCATCAAAGAAACCATTGACATTAAGCACTCTATTGGTTTTGATGAACATTTAGTCGGGCTCTGGTAACCACATGAAAAAGTTCCTCAAGGGTGCCAAAACCACGGGAAGGGCGATAAAGGCGCGAGAATTATTTATCATGTGAGTTATGCGATCTTGCATATTCACGAGATCTAAACTCATCTCCAATAGTTGACCGGTGATTTTACTTTGATCGGAGGTTTTGGGATTACTCCCAACACTCTTACTCCTTCCATATAGTGACGGCGACTCGTCCCATTAATCCTAGACTTCCTCCTCCGTAAACTACATGAATGCATTTTTCTCCTAAAGTACGACCCAAGTTGTGTCTTTGCTTGATAAAGCATGCATCTTTTCCATAACTAGCTCCACCAAAAATGCATCGTGCTAAATTTTTTTGTGGAAGATGATGACTCCATTTTTGAAAAGAATTTTATTTAGAGAGAAAAAGAAAAGTACAAGTTTGAGGGATGAATAAAAGAAACAAGCACAAAGGTTATTTATAGAAGAAAAGATGAGGAAAAATTGTTTAACAAGTTTGTGATTGCGTTTGATTGTGCTTCAACTACTCAATAGAATAATGAAAGCTTTTATCGCGTATCACATTTTTATTGAAAATCTCACCACACGACAAAAATAAAAGATACTTACGCGTATGTACGTAGTTGTGATTGTGGCTCACATCTTCCTCTGATTTTACGTTCGAACGGCCTAAACGCCTTCTATGAGTCGGGAGAAGCTTCCCATCCAATTTTCTTACAAATTGGCAAGCGGTCTTTTAACGTCGATTCCCAAGGCGTTGTTCATATTCTGGTTTAAATTTATTCCACAAACATTGAATTCCGTAATATACAAGTCCACTAGGATGCGTGTCAAGAGAAATTTCGATATTATCTAAATTCTCTTTATTCAGACCATCATTAATGAACTGAATTTTATCTTCTCTGTTTGTAGATGGAATTCCTAAAGATCGACATTTTAAATTACAGTTCCATCTAGCACATTTATAGCAAACGGCTAGCATCTTTGCTCGTCGTTTCTTTGCATATGAACTTTTTCCAAGCCCTGGTAAAAATCTAGTCGGTGTTTCTGTGAATTCACCTTCTATTCTTACTTTGGCTTCGATAATGAATCTTATGTCAAAAGGTATGCTTTTATTCGTAAGCAACCTCATCCTTTCAAGCCTTGTCTTGTAAATTTTTAAAATTGCATTTTTGCTTAGAAAGGGAAATCTTTTTTCAATTTTATACAATGTTTCTTCCATGACAAAAAAAATTAAAATGAAAAACGATAAAATATCTACAAATATCAGTTGTTTGTGGGAAACTGAAAAATCCGACTTTGATAGTCACGGAGTACTGTTATCCGCCACTTGACCGGACAGAAAAATTATATTTGGCCTAAAACAATCCCCGGCAACGGCGCCAAAATTTGATCGGCGGAAAACTTGGTTCCTAAAAATAGGAGTTCTTGAGTCGCTCGCAAATATATACGAGGTAGAAGTAGTTTGTGGTAAGTTCTACCAAGGTCTTTTCTCTCGAGGATTGTCCAACAGGGCTTCGTATAATATTTTGTTATGAATTGCGAGAAGTAAATACTAAAATATACTAAAATATATTTTTGGGTTTTTTAACTAAATTAAAATGCACTATTTAAACCAAACTATTTTATATAAGACTATTTTATATAAGACTATTTATACTAGACTATTTATATTAAGACTATTTTTAACTAGACTATTTATATTAAGACTATTTTTATTAAGACTTTTTATATTAAGACTATTTATACTAGACTATTTATACTATACTATTTTTATTAAGACTATTTATACTAGACTATTTATAACTAGTGAAAATGAATAGATTTAAAATGAGTTGGGAATTTATAAAATCTAGGGGAATACGGGTTCATTAAATTAGGTATTTAATTAAGTATAGGAATTGATTTATATGGATATAAAAGAAAAAATGAATGTTTATCGAGTAATCAACTTTTCACCTCCGTACTTTCGTAATCAAAGATGTCTTAATCGCTGTCACTTTTTTAAGATGTTGATAACAAGATTAACACTTGATAGATTGAAAAGATGTGTTTCCAATACACTTAACAATCAATCAAGGAGGTTTCACTAGTAGAAATAGGATATGATCAATCTCTATTTAAACCAATTAGTCCTAAAAATAGTGTAAATCAATCAAATACTCAATATATAACCTAATAGAAATCCCCCTTCCCCTAGGAAGAAAGATTAGCTACTCATCGGTTTATACATACTAAAATTATAATAGAAATAATTGATATATATAATATATATATAGAAACTTTTAATTACTAGAACTTAATGACAATAGATAAAGCTTACTTGAATATGATGAATCAAAGTGCAAGAAACAAACTTCAAAATATAACTTCAAACTTGTTTAAAGGTTACAAGCTTACAAAATTTGAAAGTAAAACACTAAGTAAAATACTAAGTGCTTATTGATCAAGCACTTTTCAATTACAAACTAAATGAAAGAAAAACTTCAAACCAAAAATAAAATACAAACTAAAATTGAAAGTTCTAAGGAAAATATATTGCTAAAGGAAAGGAGTATTTCTTAGCAAGAAGTTGAGGATTTCTTGGTAAGAAGGTGGGTTGGTTTTGCAATGGGTGAAGATGCCCTTTTATAGGTGATTTTCAAGAATACAATTGATTATTTAATTCAAAATATCTATTGTAATATCATTTTTTTAATTCTTTGTTCACACTTCACCCATGACTTTGATTTTTCAGATTTTTGACCATAAAAATATCTTGTGGTTGAGTTCACAAGTTGGTCAAAAATGGACTAATTTTGCATGGCATCTGCTGAAAAACGGCGATGTAAAACGGCCCAGTTTGCCCCGTGTTGTGCGCCGTTTTGTGGTGACTCGGTCTTCTTCCGGAATACGCGTGAGGACACGGCGCTAAATGCCGGCCGTGTGTGAAACGGCCCAAGACACGGCCCTTGTTGCGCCGTATGTGAAACGGCCGACAGAACACGGTCCATTTTGCGCCGTTTTGTATGGTCGTTTGTCCTGGAAAAATTCCCGTCGTTGGATTTGGTCTTGTTTTCCGTCCTTTTTGATGCTTCATGTCGATGTCTGTAAAATAACCATTTTTCGCTCATGTTTGGATATATCTGTAAAATATATATTTTTAATCACAAATCAGTACAATTATGCCCGGAAAAATGAATATTTTGTATATGAATTTTAGATCAATTATGCACCAATCACGTAGCGTGCGCTACTCCTCACACACAGCCCACAATGAAAAAGACAATGATGATAAACACGACACAAAACTCCAATTAGATTAGTGATGAACGACGATTGATACACGATACAATTACTCTGAACGATGAATACCATGATTAAATATGAGTGACAAATGATGATTAATGAGTGAAATTACTGAATGATACATACAGAATGATAATTACTGAATGATAATAACTGAATGACAACCGGGTATTACATACACCCCCCCTTAAAAGAGTTTCATCCCCGAAACTAAGGGTCAAACAACTCGGGATAACTCTCCCGCATACTATCCTCGGTTTCCCAAGTAGCCTCTTCGACTCCGTGTCTAGACCACTGAATTTTAACCAAAGGAATCGTCTTATTCCTCAACTGTTTGATTCGCCGCTCTAAAACTCGTATAGGACGCTCCTTATATGAATGATCGTCGGCGATCTCGATTTCGTCGAACTGAAGTATGTGACTCGGGTCGGCAACATACTTCCGCAACTGAGAGATGTGGAACACATTATGAATTCGGCTCAAAGCCGGAGGTAAAGCCAATCGATAAGCTAACTCGCCCACTCGATCCAAAATCTCAAACGGTCCAATGAATCTCGGACTCAACTTTCCCCTCTTCCCAAAACGGAAGATACCACGACTCGGGGATACCTTGACCAATACGTGGTCACCTGTCTCGAACTCTAGTGGTCGACGACGATTATCTGCATACGATTTCTGTCGACTCTGAGCGGTCAACAAACGACTTATGATCAAAGCTACCTTCTCACGGACGGCTATAAGTATATCAGGCTCGGTGCCGATTGATTCTGATAGGTCGTCCCAACACAACGGAGATCGACAACGACGACCATACAAGGCCTCGTAAGGTGCCATCTGAATCGAAGCATGCCAACTATTATTATACGTGAACTCGATCAATGGTAGTTGGGCTTCCCAATCGTCTTTCCAATCGAGGACGCATGCCCTCAACATGTCCTCTAACGTCTGAATAGTCCTCTCTGATTGCCCGTCGGACTGAGGATGAAAGGCGGTACTGAGATTAAGCTGAGTTCCCATAGCACGATGAACTGATTTCCAAAAATGAGACACAAACTGTCCGTCACGATCGGAAACGATACTTTTAGGAGTACCGTGTAGTCTGACTATCTCTTTGATGAACAGCTGGGCAAGTCTCTCGGGACCCCAAGTATCCTTGATCTCAAGGAAATGCGCTGATTTAGTTAAGCGGTCCACGATCACCCAGATCGTATTCATGCCACGACGACTCGTCGGCAAACTCGTGATGAAATCCATAGAAATGTCTTCCCACTTCCATTCGGGAATAGGAAGAGGTTTCAGCATACCCGCCGGTCGCTGATGTTCAATCTTAACTTGTTGACAGGTTAAGCATCTCGAAACAAATTCTGCGACTTCTCGTTTCATATTACTCCACCAGTAATTTTGTTTCAAGTCCTTGTACATCTTGCTAGACCCCGGATGAACAGAATAAGGGGTAGCATGAGCTTCTTTCAAAATCGAGTTCTTCAACTCGTCATTCGCCGGTACGCACAACCGATTCTTAAACCTCAAAAGTCCATCCTCGTGGACCACAAATCCAGGGGCTTTCCCCTGAGTCACATCCTCACGGATGCGCAACAATGAAGGGTCTGAACTTTGATTCTCTCGGATTGCCTCCTCGAGTGTCGATGAAATCTCTAACATACAAAGTTGTCCCTGAAATCGCTGAAGCCAGACCTCGATCTCGGGTATAAGGAATTCCTGCTGAAGCTCCTTCTGGACTGTTAAACGAGCAAGCATCTGCTCCTGAACGGACTTACGACTCAAGGCGTCGGCGACAACGTTCGCCTTGCCCGTGTGGTAAAGGATCTCAAAATCATAATCTTTGATTAATTCCAACCACCGTCTCTGTCGCATATTTAACTCCTTCTGAGTAAATATATACTTTAAACTCTTATGATCGGTGAATATCTGACAGGTAACGCCATAAAGATAATGACGCCAAATCTTCAAAGCGAACACCACGGCTGCTAGCTCCAGGTCGTGTGTCGGATAATTAACCTCGTAAGGTCTCAATTGCCGTGAAGCATAGGCAATAACCTTTCCATTCTGCATGAACACACATCCGAGACCCTGTCCGGACGCATCACTATAAACCACAAATCCTTCCGTCCCCTGCGGCAAGGAAAGTACAGGTGCTGACATTAACCGGCTCTTGAGTTCCTCAAAACTCCGTTGACACGCGTCGGACCACGTGTATTTCTTATCCTTCCGTAAAAGGCTCGTCAAGGGTTGAGCGATTCTAGAAAATCCCTCTACAAATCGCCGATAATAACCCGCTAATCCGAGAAAACTTCGGACTTCCTTAACATTCTTCGGAGGTAACCAATCTCGGATAGCCTCCGTCTTCTGAGGGTCGACACGAACTCCGTCTGATGAAATTACATGTCCGAGAAAAGTCACTTCGGACATCCAGAACTCACATTTGGAAAACTTCCCATAAAGTTGTTCTCGTCTCAACACGTCGAGCACTTGATGAAGGTGAAACTCGTGTTCCTCTTGGTCACGAGAATAAATCAAAATGTCATCGATGAAGACAACAAAAAACTGATCCAAAAAGTCGATGAAAACCCGATTCATTAACTCCATGAATACCGCAGGTGCATTAGTCAATCCAAACGGCATAACCACAAACTCATAATGACCATAGCGTGTTCGAAACGCCGTCCTCGCGATATCCGACTCTCGAATCCGCAACTGATGATATCCAGATCTTAGGTCGATCTTGGAAAATACCAAGCTCACGAAGTTGATCTAAGAGATCATCAATACGGGGTAAGGGATACTTATTCTTGATTGTCACCCTGTTCAACTCCCGATAATCGATACACAAGCGAAAAGAACCATCCTTCTTCTTGACAAATAACACTGGTGCTCCCCACGGGGACGCACTCGGTCGAATATAACCCTTCTCGAACAAATCCTCAAGTTAGTTCTTTAATTCCTGCATTTCGGTCGGGGCCATCCGGTACGGTGCCTTCGATATCGGGGACGTACCAGGCTCCAACTCAATCGTGAATTCCACATCCCTCTGTGGAGGCAAACCAGGTAACTCGTCTGGAAAAACATCGGCATATTCCCTCACTACCGGAATGTCTGTCAACATTACTGATGATTTCTCGGTTTTGGTCATATAGCACCAATAACCAACACACCCCTGATTGAGTAATCTCACTGCTTTCATCAAATTAATGACCTTACCAGAACAGCCGGGATTACCTCCCTGAAACACGCATTCAACTCCATCGTCTGAAATGATAGTGATCATACGCTTACGGACACTAATGATGGCATCATGACGATCCATCCAATCAATACCCAAGATGACATCGTCCCTCGGCAAATCTACTACGATTAGGTCCGCTGGCCATACACGACCATGAAACTCAATCAGACAATTCTGAATCTCATGATTACCGATAATTCGTCTACCATCAGGTAGGCCAATGACATAAGGCTCACAACTAGTAGCACTACCCAGACGTAGTCTACTCAAACATGACTCGGAAATGAATGAATGCGATGCACCAGTATCAAAAAGGGTACACACAGTTTGAGATAGAATATCGAGTGTACCTGAGATCATTCGGGCCTCTGGATCATCGGTCTTCTTCATCTCATAAATCCGGGGCTTGCTAGTCCTGCACCGACGCTCCTGTCACGGCTATAGGCTCCACCTTTAGTCGCTCCTGTCGTTTTAAACAACACCGATTGAGTGGCACGATTCAACGGCCGATCGCTTAGGGGCCTGAGATGACGTCTGAGTAGGTTTGGAGTCCCTACGGCAAAAACGGGCCTTATGCCCAGCAATCCCACAATTATGACACGTGATAGTCTGTCTCGGACACTTGGTACTGAGATGACCAAGATCCCCACAGTTAAAACAGGTGATGGCCGAACTGGCCGCTCGAGACTGAGATTCCGCGGGTTTAGACGACACAGGAGGTCGCTCAGAAAAAGCAAAGCCCGCACGGGGTTTCTTGAAGGTTGTCTGACCGCCTTCAGACTGATTACGATTCTTCGATTTCTTGCTAGCAGAGGAAGGTTGCTGCTTAGCAATTTCCTTAGCATTAAGCTCATAAGTGAGAGCTTTCTCGATGAATTCGGCCAACGTGGTGCAATTATGATTAAGCAACTGAAGTCTCATACGGGGTTTCAGCCTCTTGCTGAAATACTTGATTTTATCCGCCTCTGAATGAATGATGGATGAGGCGAAAGGGAGAAGTTCCTGAAATTTCTCGGCAATGGCGAGAACATCCTCATCTGCTAAGGGGTCGAGTGTGAGTAATTTTGACAGCTTGGCCTCTCTGAGTGGGGCCGGATAATACCTCTCCATCATGAGAGTATTGAACTGATCCCAACTACATGATCCTTCGGTGGGCTTCAACGACAACCACCAAGAATGAGCGCTCTTACCCAGATAGTAAGCCACAACTGAAACTTTGTGCCATTCGGGACACTCTACCATAGCAAACAACTTCTCGAAATGTTCGAGCCAATGAATGATATCCGCTGGCTCGGACGAGCCCTCAAAAGTAGGTGGCCTCTGGCGAGAAATGTCGCCGATGATATTGCTCACATTCCTCTCTTGCCTCTGAGGTGGCGGCGGAGGAGCCTGTTGATTTTGATTGACGGAGTTATGCATCGTCTCCATCAGTTGTGCCATCTGAGTCATTTGGGCCATCATGCCCGGCATAAAAGCGAGTGGGTCAACCCGGACACCTTCTGACTGAGCCGTGTCCCGGGTACGACTCCCCGTTAGCGAATGATCGCGTCCAGGTGAATGAGTGGCAGCGTCGCTGCTCGATGAATTAACATTATTTCTCGTGTTTGTACGTGTATTCACACGAGCTCTCGGGATTCGGCCCGCTCCTCGGCCTCGTCCTCCACGTCCTCTTCTTGCCCTCTCCATACTGAAGTAGGAAAGTCACATGATGATTATATCTCCCGCATGAATATCACGTTATGATTATGACATGAGATGATGAAAATGAGCATACGCGCTCTAACACAGTGATTACATGAATGATTAACTGGGGTGACATGATTATCTTGAACAAGTTAACATGATTAATGATTTGATCTTCCTGATCAACAACTGAATAATGAAATGAATTGAGTGATTAACGAGTTAACATGACCGTCCTGGTCAAAAGAAAATGATGGTTGAGGATTGTTAACTGATGAATTATGAATGAATGATTCTTGCCAGAAATTATACCATGGCGTTAGAAATCATACAGTTCTTGGTCTGATTGGCTCGGCATTTGCACAGGTCACACGTGACGCGAAAGTCCAATGATACTAGTCCGATGATGATGATTTCAAATGAGACATGACTTGGAGGGTAGTATTCAAAACCATGCTCCGATACCAATTCTGTAACACCCCAAACTAGGCGGATATTACAGTGCCGTGAATCCCCGACTGGGACCCACCAGGCAAATGAAAATGATGAATTAAATAATATAATTGTAGTACCGAACCACATTATATTACCAAGTACTCCGATGCGGAGTTTAAGTACAACACACCATGACTAAACCGAATACTAGTATATTTTATATGGAGATAAAATACACCACCCTGAACAATTAAACATCTCAAACGGAATTTGCAGCGGAAAATACAAATGACGGAAATGACTGAAATGACTGAAACAAATGGAATGAATGGGGCCCCCTACTAGTATCACTGGGACTCTTCGCCGTCAACATGCTCTTCCCGTGCCTTTGCCTTGCCGTGACCTGAAAACAAAATCCCCCAACGGGGTCAGTTACACAGAACAACAATCCTCAAGGGTTGAAATTACACAATCAAGAATTAACTGAAGTATGAAATATCCTTAGTTATGAATTACGCTGAAGAGGAGTATCATAGTACACCCGTAATGTTCTGTGCAAGTGTACAAGACGAATGACCGGACACACCCGTCCTTGTACCTAATTAGTCTCACGGAGGTAAGCGTTACCGTGTGCACGGTCCAATGTATCGGTGAACCCAATACATGACCATCGTGTGCCCGACTAAAAATTCCACACAGCCACACCCGGCCACGCAATATGAACCCAGAAGGTCATATGAACGAGAATGACCACAACGAATTTCAATGAATAATAATTCGACAAGGCCAAGATGACTCACCGAGATGAAAATAATAGTGATATGATTGATAACCCAATGAAATGATTTGGAACCGTCGTTCCTCGTGAATGAAATGATTATTCGACAATTACAAGTCTCAATATGATTAATACCATGATGAATGAGTTATGATTATGAGCAATCAACAACAAAAGGAATGAGTATCCTTTTAACCGAGTAAGAATTAACTTACACAATACCGATGACAATGTCCTTCCACGAACAACGTCCTAATCGAGATACCGGTCGCTCGAACAATCTTGAATAACAATAATTACCAACAACCGATCAATACACGAATCAAATACGATCATAACCGACTCAAACGTCGATACAACAATATCCAAACTCGTAGATGTACTCTAACGAAAACGTTGAGAATATTCTTCCCGTTGGTTATAACCAAACCAAAATTATCGAACCAACTCCAAATGATTGATTCAAACCAGAAAAACACTATCAATGACATCAATAATCTCATAGAAATCCACAATTCAAGTTTACAACAACAAAAATCGGAAAATCCCCAAATTAACCGAAGTCAACCCTAAGGGTTCTTGAAATAATTCCGAAAATAGCCATTAATCCGTAGGAATACATTTATCCAAGGTAGATAATCCATATCTAATGTATTCCAACAATAATCCAAGCTTACACGAAGAAATCGGAAGGAAAAACCCAAAAATCCGAAATTCTAGATCCAAGAGATTAATACCTTTGATTTGATGTTAAGGAGATGATGAAGTGATGATTAATCCAAAAGATAAGCTTGAAGATGATGATTGATGATTACTCCTCGAAGAACACTCTCCAAATCGCCCGGAATCGCCCGAAACCACCGAAAAAACGAAGAGAAATGATAAATGATGGAGTAAGGGCTGAACTGTCCTATTTATAGCATTCCCAGTTTAGCGTGCGCTAACGGGTGTTTTGGGTAGTCCAGTACCCACTGTCCGAACACGGTAGCGTGCGCTACGTACCTTTTGTAGCGTGCGCTACAACCATACCATTAGCGTGCGTTAATACCCATAGTTAGCGTGCGCTAACGAATTATTTGATGCCCAGTACTGGAATCCAGAAACCGTCTGTCCTCTGATCTGACCTCGGTAGCATGCGCTACAACCAATATTTAGCGTGCGCTACTAAACCATTTGCGTACGCTAAAATCACTCGTAGCGTGCACTATGAATTAATCCAGAGCAGTCCAGTAGCCACTGGACTCAACCTGATCCGTACTTAGCGCGCGCTACAGCAATTATTAGCGTGCGCCACTACAACTCACTAGCGCACGCTACTTACCACTCGTAGCGTGCGCTACTAATAACTCACCTGCAGTCCAGTACCTTCTGGACTGCAGCCAGGATTACATTAGCGTGCGCTAATGCTGAGTGGTAGTGTGCGCTACCTGTACTCAATTAGCGCGCGCTAGAAAGAGTACGTAGCGTGCGCTACTCCTCACACACAGCCCACAATGAAAAAGACAATGATGATAAACACGACACGAAACTCCAATTAGATTAGTGATGAACGACGATTGATACACGATACAATTACTCTGAACTATGAATACCATGATTGAATATGAGTGACAAATGATGATTAATGAGTGAAATTACTGAATGATACATACAGAATGATAATTACTGAATGATAATAACTGAATGACAACCGGGTATTACAATTAATTTAATTCATGAATATAATTATTTCTTGGAGAAATTAATTATGTTATTTTGTCTTTGATATGTTTAATTAATTGGATTAATTAATCGATACAAATATATCGGAACGGAATCATAGTTTATCTGTTTGGACTCACGGGAGTCCGAAACGAACCAAACTCGTCCTTTTTTGCATAGTAGCCGCCCCCCTTTATTTCCACTCACTTTCCTCTTGTCTTGTTGCTTTCATTTTATATGAAAGAACATGACATTGTGGGGTTTAAAATCATGTGGCATGATTTGTATTATTAAAGTGAGAGTTAAATAAAATGAAGAAGACATCTCATAACACATGCACCTTTTGATTGCTTGTGTAAAATCAACCGTGAGAAAAAGTGTAGAGAGAGAGAAAGGCTTCTCCAAGTCTTCTTCATCTTCATCACAAGTTCTTGGTTTTTTCTTGGAGAAAACATCAAGACATAAAAGAGAGATTGTGAGTTATGCACTTAGAGTGTTATAATTTCATATTGGAAGCTTCATCACTTAGCTCTAGCCGTATCCTCGGAGGATAGCAAGGTGATCGTCATTTCGGTCGTTTCTATGGCGCGTGGCAAGTAGAGACGCGGTGCTTTCGGCGTTGGATCTTTCAAGGACTTCAAGCGGAATAGATTCGTAAAGATCAAGCAAAGCTTGGGGAATAGCTCAAGAGAAGGTTATCCATCTAATCAACGGACTACAAGGGTGAGTTTCTATATCTCTTGTGAATTCATTTTTTGATATTCGTATATATGTAGCTCGATCGATCCTCGTAGGGATTCGGATCGAATTAATTTTGGTTTTACTGCTTCCGCTGGGCCTTCATTTTAGGCACCGAATCCCAACACTCGGGAGGTTATCTTGTGATGATGATTATGGAATTGTATTCCGGAATATTTGTGATGGCACTGTGAATTCTTTTGAATATTCATTGGTTGTACATATTCTGTAATCGTTGTATTTGCACCGGAATTTTGCTGACCCCTTCGTGGGTGGATATACTTATTATGTATTCAGGTTCAGGTCTAGTAGGGGAGCCAGCACAGGGTGGACACGATCTTGGTGGGCAACATTGATATCGTATACTATTTTGAGTTGGTGGTCATTTTGTCAAGGTCATGGTTATGCTTTGATTCTGTACTCGCGCGAGTACTGTCATGTGTTGTCATCGTGTTGTTTTTCATTATTGATGGTGTTGTTGTATCATCTGTGGATTGTTGTATCAGTCGTGTTCCTCTGCGACGATGTGTTATTTGGTTTTGTAATATATGTTGTATTTTGACACAATTTGTTCGTTTAAATAAGTGAATGTTGCAGTCTGCTAATTTTTAATGAGTTTTATGTATATTAAGCCTGGTAGGTTCTCCAAAAAGAATCTACGGCGCTGTAATATCATCGTATATAAGGGGTTGTTACAGAATATGGTATCAGAGATTAGGTTTATGGATACCTAGGCTGTTGGTGTTTTTGGGTCTATTAAAGTTGAGTCGGTCGTTTGTTTATGATATCACTGGTTTTCTGCCACCTCGTATTGTCTGTGCTGGAAGTCCCTTCGGAGGTTAGTTATTCCTTATTTTTGGGAGTAATTGTTGATATGATTGGATAATCTTGTGTTGTAATCTTTTATCTCCTGAGTGTTTCCTTGTCCTTCAGTATCGGTGAATAATTTGTAATCTAAGACAGCTGTATTCGTGTAACGAATGAGGTTAGTCGACAAACACATTTGAGGATATTGTGCATCAGATTGTCTTAATTTTGATATCAGGTGTACCATATGAGAGCATTATTGGGATAAGTATACACATTCAGTATGTTGGGACGACTTACAGGGGCAGTTATAAGTAGGTATTACATAAGCCATAACGGGCGCTAAGTCGAGGAACTAACGTATGATGAGATGTTAGGTGTAGCGTATGCTATATGTCATGCATAACATACGCTAAGGGAGAGTTTGGTCAGGGTTCAGGCTATGGCCGACAAGTGGGTCTCGTGGTCGGCAACTTTCGGCGTAAGGGTAGTCAAGGCAAGTTAATATCGAAGTTAACGTACGCTATGGATCGCACGCTACGTACGTTAAATGGGTGAGTTATTGTAGCAAGTCAACGACTATATTACGCACGCTAAGGCATGGGCTTTGCGTACGTAAGTCATAGAATGAATTAAAAATAGTAGCATTTGGATTGTTGTTGCTTACGCTATCGAGGCCAGAATGCGTACGTCAGGCATTGTTGTGAACGTTGGCGTTGCATGTTGAGTACGAAAGGAAAATAGACACTGGTCTCTGGATTAGTGTTACGTGCGCTAGGTTGTTCATGTAGTGTACGTAGTGATTAGAATTTAAAAATTTTTGAGATCTCCATCATTTTGGTAATTTGAGAAGTTCAACCTCACTTCTTAGCTCTTCAACCCTTCGAGACTCATTTGCCTCTCCTAAATCGATTATGGACTGGAGAGCATGGATTGGAGCAGGAGATATAGAGTTATTGCTGATTCTTAAGATGTTCAATGGTGTTGAACATTTTCTTGAGGTATGTAGATCCATTCTACACTTTATTTTCGGATTTTGATGTTGTTATTGATGATTACATCGTGTGGTAATGAATTATGGGAGTGTCATTATAAATCTTGGTATTTTACGGAAATCTATGTTAAGGAAAATGATAATACATATATTGGATTATATTGTTTTATTATGAGCATGATTATGGAGTTATGGTGTTCTTGGTACATATTACATCAAGAAGGAATATGTTAAAAATGTATAAATGGTTTTGGATAGGACATGGATTTGACATTTAGACACCGATATTATATTGAATATAGCGGTGGATTTCGGATGTTCTTGATGAAACACGAATTATAAGATGAGGTTGAAACTAGAGAGATTGTGGTTAATCTTGGAATATGATTATCCATAATATTGAACTATTCGGATAGTTCGGATTTATCAATTGTACCGGTATCAGTGTTTTCCTAAGGTTTTACGAATATGAACAGGAGGGAACCTTGTTAATCCGTATTTGAGGTCGAAGTTGGAAGTGAGAATGTTAATACCCTTATTATTATTGAATTGATTGTCGGTATGATTATCGGAATTCAGACGTGTGTTGTTAATATAAACTCATAATTGATCGAAGTGTTGTTCAACCCTTGGGTTTATTGGTTGGTTAGACCAGTTGTTGATTATTATCGAACGTGTTGTTGATCGATCATGACATTAGATTGTGATAATTTATCGATGACTATAACCTCTACGTTGAAGTTGATAGTGAAGAACTCGTGGATTGCCTTGGTCGGGAAGGAGGAACTCGTAGGTGAACTCAATGGATTTGGTATTGGCTTCGTCGTATCGGTGTCGAGGCAAGTCTATACTTGTTCAGTGCATAATAGTTAATAAATGATTTTGATTTCATTTCATTTATAACTCATATAGCAATGATATTATAAATGTAAATTGTCGGGTTGATGGTTTATATATTGTGCTTGATTTGGATTAAATTATAATGTATATGATTTAGATGTGTTTGGTGAAGACGGAGATGTGAGTTATCTTTGGTCTGCAATATGGAATGTCGGATATCGAAGATAGTTTATCGTGTCGACATTGATATCAGGATGGTGGTTTATTGATATTAATAGACTGTACCTCATTCGAGATTATTCAAATGACTGTGTATTCGTTCAGGGATGTTTGTTCGTGGAAAGGATATTGTCTTCGGCTCTGAGGTAATTAGAGTATTGTTCAGTTATGAGGATAGTTATCCTGTTGAATTGTTGTATGTGTTATATGTTGACGGTTCATACAATGAGATTCGTATTGACGTGAGGGATGTTGAACCCATGACCATTACTTAGTATTAATGGTTACGTTGATCGACCGTTGGGGGATGTTGATCCTAGGGCTATTGTTTGGTATTGTCAATCGTGATGATCTTTCATTTGAGATGATGATTCCGGAACTGTTGTGTGAGACTGTTGATCATGTTGATCCTTCTTTGGGGATGATAATGCTAAGATGGTTGTTTTGGATACTATTGGCCATGTCGATCTTTCATTATCCGTGTGTCGTTGTTCACTTTGGTGAGTCTTTTGATCCTTATTGGATGATATTTCCTTGAGTTTCGTTGTCATGTTGCATCGTGACATATCCGGAGTCATATCTGCGTGTCGATCGGTTATGTGTAGGAGTTTTAGCCAGACACATATGGTCGTACGTTGATGTTTCCGCATTTGGACCATGCACACAAGAAGTTAGTTTGTGAGGCTAATTAGGTACATGTCCCACGTATATTCTGGATTCCATATATGGGGCGGGCATGTGCACGGACACATTTCAGGATCGGGCGTATCATGACGTCCATCTTGAGCCATATGGATTGGTCGTTCATCCTCGATGTATGATTGGATATGTTCGCCAGTTTGCGATTGGTTGTTCATACGCCCGAGGGGTATGTTCGACAGTTGAGTTTGTTTCTTCGAGAACCACTATATGCGATTTGTATAACTCTTTGAAAACTGTATTTTCTGTATATCTGTCCCTGTGGTTCCTTGTTAATCTTTTTCGAAGTTTACCATGTTGATGGTATTCTCGGTTGTTATTGGTCATTTGTTGATCGTGTTGCGGTTTATCATATTGATAATGTTCTAGGCTGTACTTTGACCTTTGGTTGGTCATATTGGAGTTTATTATGACAATGATATTCTTGATTGATCACGGTTATGGATCGTGGGAGTGTTCAGACTTTATGTCGATGTTTCGGAATTTTTCTATCATTGGTCGACAAACGTATTATGTATATTTGGTCCTTATCCGGATTGGTATTTGATTGTGCGATCCGATAGGATTTGGCACGGATGGGTTATTCTACACTTATGAGCCATGATGATTGTAACACCCCCAAAACCGACCGGGAATATTATAGCGCCGTGGGGCCCATATTGGAACGCACAAGGCTAAAATCATTTTCGCAAACGTTTAAAAATACCAAAAGGCCCTTTGAAAGTACACCCACACGCAACGGATAAAAACACAGTTCAAAGAGTACCGAAAGCATTTTAAAATACACGCACGCAGCGGATAAAACATGATTAAATACATTTGCAGCGGAATAAAAAAAACAGAAAGAATACACAATCCCAGCAATCACGCCATAGGCAGTATCACCGGAAAGCTCATCCCTTCACGACCGCTACTAGCTCGAACTCCGAGTACCTAAAAGATAAATCCCACGACGGGGTCAGCCATAATACTCAACAATGATAACGATCACATCACAAAAACAATACATATCAATGTAATTACAAGGTAAGAATGATTCCAATGTAGTCTTACCGACATAACCTTACCAACCCTTCACATTCCATATCAATTCATTCCTTACCAAAATCCACATCTCACGTTCTTAAGTGACGAACGAATTCAAAGCTACCATCTATACTGCATCCGAAATGATACCAAGATTCTCATACAAAAACATACCTCCAATATGGAACAATCTGGCCAAGTCCGATTCTGTCCGCTAGACGCACAATCGGATCCCAATTCTGATAACACCGATATCACACAGTACATCTGTAAACCAACTGTCCCGAGACAGTGGCAAGTCCCGGATATAAATGCAAAACATGAATGTTCACACGATCAATAATGATAAATAACCAATGCATTAAAACGGAATACCAATGACATGATAACTCCACACAAGATCGACAAAGGATCAACCACGATTGAGAATACCATGATGTGGTAACTCCAACAAGATCAATGAAAGATCAATCACCGGGAATGCCAACAATACGGTAACTCCAACGAGATCAATAAAGAACCGACAACCAGAAATACCAACGGTATGATAAACTCCAATAAGATCAATAAGGGTCACAACCGAGAATACTGACGACACAGTAAATTCTAACAAGATCAATAAGGACCAACAATCGGGAATACCAACGACACGGTAAACTTCAACAAGAGCAATAAGGAATCGACAACCGAGAATACCGACGACACGGTAAACTCCAACAAGAGCAATGAGGAATAGACAACCGAGAATACCGATGACACGGTAAACTCCAATAGGGATAATAAGGGATCAACAACCGAGAATACCAACGGTAAGGCAAACTCCCAAACGGAATCAATAAGGATCAATAACGAATGAGACTATCAATGATAGGGGAAACTCCAAACGAGATTAATAAAGGATTGATAACAAACAAGTTGACCATCGGTAAGGTAACTCCAAACGAGATCAGAAAAGGATCAACGGGGACAGATACATGGGAGAATAAAATCGTCAACCATATAAAAATCATATATACAGGATTTCAAAGACAACCCGAATATCGAACAGATCCAATTATACATGGACTGTGAATGACCAATCAATAAGACTCAAGATGGACTTCACGATACGCTCGATTCAGACATGTGTCCGTGTACAAGCTAACCACGGGTATTGATCAGGTACCTGTCTGGTCTCGTACCTAATCAGCCCCACGAAGTACGTCTCGTGTGCATGGTTCAATATGAGGTCGAAACCAACACATGCTACACATGCCCGTCCCGAAAATCCTACACATGAACGATCAGAACGTATCTGACTCCAGATATGCCACGATACAACATGAAAAAAAATCTCAAAGAAATGCATATCCATCAAGGATCGGAAGACTTCCCAAAAGAGCAACAGTAACTCGATCATGAAAGACCGACACGACCACAATGTCGTATTTCCATCATACAATAGTCCACATCATGCTCAACAATGCGTGTAATATTAACACATAAACCCCAAGGCAGCAACCAAGGGTCACGGAAGCATCTCACAGGAATACTCCGGAACGTAGGTGCCATTTAGGTCTTATCCCCTAACACATTTTCATTCGGGTACCATACAGGTTTTATCCCCAACACATCGGCCTTACAGATTACGGCTCAAAGAAAAAGCACTTCACAAAACGTAACAACCAATGGTGCACACTCACCGCATGAAATATCAACACACACATGCAATAATGCAACATGATGATTATCATAATCTAACAATATTAATTTACCTCAAGCTGGAGACGTTAACCTTTCCAAGACCAACCGCCCTGAACGAATACACGGTTTATCCGACAATCCAAAATGAAGTGCAGTCCATAACTAATGCCAAACCACCATCCCGAGTTCAACATCGACACGATAACTAACCTTGATATCCAACTTCTCATGCAATAGACCAAATTATAATTCATGTTCCCATTTCCACTAGACATCCTTAAAATCATATACATTATGATTTATCTTAGTCCAAAAATACCATACATACCACCATTCCGACAATTCATATATTCCATAATACCGTTGCTATATGAATCATAAATGAAATGAAAACGAAATCATTTATTAACATTATGAACTGAGCAAGCATAACTTGCCTCGATACCAATACGATGAAGTTGTTACTAGTCCCGTCGTCTTCATCTACAAGCTTCGCATCCCCGGCTCACCGCAGCACATCAGTTAATATCAACGATCATCTAACGCAACCTAATACAATAATCAATAAACGATACGTTCGATAATAATCAACAACCGGTATAATCAATCAATCAAACTCAACGGTATCTCGATCATACGAAATCAAACCATATCAACTCTTATCAATACGAATACAAGCCGAATTTCGATAATCAATAGTTCTATCAACGTCTACAACATTCTTGGTTCCGACTTAAATCTTAAATTCGGATTTACACGGCTCATTCTTGCAAATTCATAGGAATATAATTACGGCTATCATCATGAATAATCATATACCAAAATTAATCGTAATCCTTCCAATTTACGGACATATATCATTCAAGAATTCTTCAAGAACATGAATTAATCCATAATCACGTTTGAAGCCAACAAAACGACGTAATTCAATGTGTTCTAACATCTAACCATCATCTAATCCATACTCCAAGTCATGTATCATCATATTCTCCAACATACGATCCTCCTAACATCAAGAATTGAAGCAATACTACTAAGATCACCAAGAACAACATGATTCTATAATCATAGTCAACATATTCAAGACAAAAACCAACATATCATCATCTTCCTTCAACATATAGTTCATATATCCTCAATAATCGTAACAACAATACCATAATCATCTTCATACGAAGAAGAACATCAATACTAACATCAAAATCCGAATTCAAGGAGTAGAGTTCATCAACATACCTTTTGAAGATGAATAACACAATCAAACACTTCCAAAACTCCAAGAACTCCAAGTTTCAAGCTTCCAATCATCCTTATCAAAGTCTTAACAAGGGTATGAGGGTCTGAAATGGGTTTGAGAGTGAAGAGGGACGATTTGGGGAGGAGGAAATGTGTTTCCTTTCGTGAACAAATGAAAGACCAGCTCTTATTATATAAACTGCGCATCTCGTTACGTACGTTAAGTTCCAACGTTAACGTACGTAAGGCCTGTAACGTACGCTATATGTCCTATATAGCGTACGTAATCGTCATCTAGGGTAAACTGTACTATTTTGCACCTTGCGTTACGTACGTAATACCATCACCATAGCGTACGTAATGTAGCAGTTGACTTGCTACAGTATCAACCCATATTACGTACGTAATATTCCATGCATAGCGTACGTAATGCCGAAGTTGACTCGCCTGTCCACATCCTGCGCCGAAAGCAGCCGACACCGGGTCCCACCTGCCGACCACGGCTCGATCCTGTCTGAATCCCTTCTTAACATACGTAATGTACATTCCTTAACGTACGTTAATCCTGCTTGCTTATGTACGTAAGACTCCTTACATAGCGTACGTAATGGCTTTCATACTTAGCCATTTCTGCCCTTGTCTGACATCTCAATATACTGAATACGTACACGCGACATACTGAATACATATGCTCGTTCCGATATCATTCTCATACGATACTTCTGATGCACAATACCTCGAATACAACTGTCAACCAAGTACGGCAATCATACAAATACTCATACGGTATATCCGATATCGAAAACACACCAAGCATGTAATATCCTAGAATCAAAATAACCTCGATAAACATACTGGCACGACTGTCACGGTTTCCAAAATTATTTACTCATATCGTGTCGGTCCCACTCTGTAGAGTACGTCCCAGATAAAATAATGCGAAAAATTCATAATGAAATTCTAGGATATTACAATGATGTTTTGAGAATTCATAGTATTGTTTGAATATAGTACAGATGGTTATATCGGAGTTCATTCGTCATTTGAGAGTGTGAGATGTGGATTATGCTGAGGATTGAGTTGTTGTGGATTTCCAAAGTTGGTAAGATTATGATGGTACTCGGAGAGGGAGCTAGTAGCGGTCGTGAAGAGGTGAGCTTCCCGGGTGATACTAGTTATGACATGTAATGGGGAATCGAGTACTTTTGCTGAATGATCATTTTCGCTGCAAATGTATTTTAACCGTTTGTTATAACCGTTGCATGAGTATTTGTAAATGGCCCTTTTGATATTTTGCAACTCTAGTTAAATTAGAAAATTGTTTTCTAAACTTATGCTAGTACGTATAACGGTGGCTTAACATATATTCGAATTTTGTTGAGTTGTGGCATTTTGGTCTTGTACTTCCAAATGATATTCTGCGACGGTATTTCATAAATGAATTCTACAAAATCTTTCAAATGATTTTAAAAGATGTTACCGTCAATTGTCTTTTGGCGTGTTTTAAATGATTACGAAAATAATTTTCGCCTTGTGGGATCCAGCGCGGGGGTCCATAATGCTGTAATATTTCCTGACAATTTTGAGAGTGATACTGTAACACCCCCAAATCCGCTCAGGGATATTACACGCCGTAGACCCTCTCCTCGAGGATCTACCAGGCTGATAACTAAAATCAAACATCTAAACCTCGCCTTTAAGGCTAAAATGACTCAGTAGACCGATTTGGTCTTTCAACAAATACATACAACTCAAATACAACTCATGCCCACGCAGGGGTCAAAATACAACCACACCCGTACAACGGGAAAATATACTGCAGCGGAAAAGAAAATACAACTAGACCAATACGACAGCAACGGATCCTCGTGTGATTAGTATCGTTCATCTTTCATCATCCTTCGTGCCGACCGTGCTATGCTCCAAACACGAATGCAAAAATAGACATCCACCCCCCGAATACTCGGGGGTTAGCAAAACTCCACTGTTTTGCTAGTGCAAGTACAAGTGCAAAAATACGAGCCATACAATACAAGTTCCAAGAACAATAATAATCGGGAATCCTCAAAGATCCAAACGTAAAGAAAAGTACTTCCCGAGGCAAGAGTTTGAGTAAACATTTCCAAAACCGAAAGATCGCAAATAAGGGAAACAATTTACAAAACAGTTTAAAATGCCATCGAGAGTTTTAATAGAAAACAATTTAGGATTATAAAATCCTTCTCCTTCCAAAAAAAATCAATAGGGTCACAGCCCAAATGTTTTGTTTTCGCAAATAGAAAACAGACAACAATTCACAGGGCCCGAGCCCAACATCACGTGTCCTCAACGGACGTAAAATCAACGAAACATAATCACGCACGCGCATCGCCCAGGACCGGGACGCTACCACCGACATCCCACTCGAGGCCTCGAAGGACCCTCCCGAGCTGGCTAGCGAAACAAATCACACACATCTCACGGTTGGATCAATCGCTTGTTGCATCCTGGCCACATGATCACATGCCATGTGCCACCGTAGATTATCTCAGGCTCTCACGGTTGGATCAATCACTTGTTGCATCCTGACCACATGATCACGTGCCATGTGTCACCGTAGACCTTCAACCATATCCACACATTCACACAATCAACATATCACATCAAGGATATTCAAACAATTCGCCCAGAGGCCTCAAACACTTAGCAAAACACCACGTCAATCCACAACGCACTGAAATGAAATAATATACGTCCACACACAATACCAAGTGCAATATGAACACCAAGCATATACATAGAATTCACATAGTTATTCACAAACCACACCAATCACAAAACACACACGGTTTTGAAAGAGGGCCTTTAACGAGGCTAACCAAATCTTTTGAAAACTCATTTCAAACAAACAAACAAATCAAGACGATCACCAATCATCATATCCACGAAACAAGAAAAGTATGGACAAGGTACTTGCCTCAAAATCGGCACGCAAGTATCCCGACGAACACGGCTCAAGCGGAAAGCTTCGAAACGCCCAATGCTATCGAAACGGAAGACGACGACGAACGAAAGGGTTCAACACGGTTTCTTCGCAAGAAACACGACCCTAACATCATACAATCAATAAATCATCGATCATACGAGGAAGAATAATCGTAGAACGCCCGAAAACCCCTCTAAGACATTTTACCGGACACCTTCAAGGCGTCGGTCAAGAACTCGACTCAAACAACGAATCGATACGATCCAACCATGGAATAATAAAGGAAATGATATAATACATCTAAATATTCATCAATACATCACAATCCTAAGTTAAATCGGATTAAACGGACGAAATCGAACAAAATACCCAAAATCCCCAAAATTAGATTTCTATAAAATCTGACCTGATTCGCTCGATCAAAGGATGTTATAGGATGGATGATTGATGATATAACCCAAAGAACTCCATGGATATGTTGTTAAACAACATGGCTTCAAGCTTAGAACACGCCCAGCAGCGGAAGAGGAGAAGAAGGGAAAAAAATGAGCTGAAATGCTCAAAAAAATGAATTTATAGGGGTTGACTGCCCTGCCGGACACGGCCCGCGCCGATCGGCACGGTCGTGTCGCACAGCTGGCCGACAGGGACTCGACCGTGTCCTGATTGACATGGTCGCGGCGCGGAGGGCCTTCCGATAGTGACCCGTCCGACAGCGACTCGGCATGACTCGACCGTGTCCTGGAACACGGTCGGGCGTGTCGGCAGTCGGTTCTGGCTTATCCGGAAGAGTTCGGCACGGGCCGTGTCGGACGACACGGTCGGGTCCTGAGACAGAAACTCCGGCATTTCCGGACGAGTACGGCACGGGCCGTGTCGGACGACACGGCCGAGTTCGGCCGGCAGTGATCGGCCAATAACGAGCGGGTGAGCTAAAACGATCATAACTCTCTCGTCCGGACTCCGATTGACTCACCGTTTGAACCATTGGAAAGCTAACTTGATGCTTTAAAATGTTGCAAAGATTCAGAATTTTTGTAGTTACCAAAAATTAATGGTGACTTTACAAAGTCGAACTCCCACGTGAAAAAGTCGATTAAGGACACGGAACTCAACAAAACGACACCGAAACGAACTCGGATGACAAAAAGTGCAGAATTAATCATTCTCGGAATGACGAAACGGTCATGATAGAGTTGTCAAAACAAACTTCCTCCGAAAAAAGAAAATTACCGAAATTCGAAATTGTGGATATTACATTCTACCCTCCTTAAAAGAAGTTTCGTCCCGAAACTTAAAACAAGTAGGGGGGAGCAATATACCCGCCAGGAAAACTCGACGAGATACACAAAAATAGGAAACTCGCGCCCAACGGCGAAACGCTTGCAAGAAACGCAAAGAGACATACGGCGTGAAAACACGCTCCACGACGACCAACACAACGTCGCCGTTAGGGATACAATAACACCAAACATATAGTGCAATCAAGTCAATTATCCAAACAATCACAAAACACGAGGTACTTGTTACAAGAAAACACGCACAGTCGATAAAACAGAGAATAAACACAAAACGATCCACAAGGGCAATCATAAATAATTCGGACTACGCCGAAATCCTCAAAACCACACTAGGCATCTCCGTGTCCTTTCGGATCAGAGACGCAACCTCGATCCACAAACCTCTCAGCTACCGTCTCGCAATGTACGGATCGGTGACCCACTTGGCCACACTCGAAACAGCTGACTAACGGTGAACGACAATTCTTCGCAGTATGGACCGCTCGACTACAGTTATAACATATCTTCGAAGTGCTCACATTACTCACTGCAGGGGTACTACTCCTCTGATTACGCGATCTAGGAACCATTTTGGGATGACGAAACGAAGTCCCAACCTCAAGAGGCCCACTCTCCTGATTTCCTGAAAAGTTCCCAATGGTTTTCTGTTTCTTCGAGTCAGACATACTCTCGGTCGAAAATCTGGATAGCTCATAGGCTAACGCCCTATTCTGATAATCTCTCAAGGAAGTACAAGCGAGACCTGCCATGTACTTACGAATCACCGGCTTCATCCGCCTACTAAAATGACAAATCTTGTCCTCCTCTGTCCTTACTTGATTCTGCGCATAGCCGAGCTGTTTGCTAAAATCAATAATAGCTTGAGACAGCGGCACATCCTGCGGTTTTGCCGAAAAGAATTCATTAATCCTCGATTTACGATCGGTTCGGACAAAACTCATCTCTCATGAATTTACGGAACTCGCCCACATGACAACGCGATCTCGTGGCTTAATGGCCTCCCACCACTAGCGGCATCTTTGTCGAGAAGATACCGAGCGGCCGGTACCTTACGTTCTTAGGACAATCAACTACCTCGAATATCTTTTCCAACTGGAAAAGCCAACCATCCCACCTAATGCATCTGCGGCACCCGGTAACGAGGGGATTCATACGAACCATTTCTCGAAGCCACCGATTTGCACCAGTGTCTGGTCGCATCTGTAACACGCTGAATCGCTGAGTCAATTGTGTCATCCGAGTGGCTACTGCCGCAAAACAGTAGCAACACCAATACCAATACCATCACCGGCAGTATGATCCCGATCACGCATCCGGTCACCACGACCACGACCTCGGCCCCTCGGCATACTGAATAAGTAACCATTCAGCACAACAGAAAATCATAACACATAACACATACAACGATTACCATCGTAAAGTAATACACACACAAACACTGCAACAACGACGGTATCGTTCGGCGACCTCAACGGCCCGAACGATAACCAGCACATAATTACAAACATCATGAAACAATCACACATGTGCATAAACGCACAAAAATCCAAGCTTTAACAACCCACACTCGTGCGACAACACGCAAATCACCACGAGGTGATAACAGTAAACACCAGTTCACACCTCTCACAGAGGGCTAGTACAACAAATGCGTGGCAACGCCTCGACATTCATGCCACCAATTCGATCATACTTGGGAGTAACATCATAACGACAAAGCAAACATCATACATACATATCCAGCCCTCAAACGGGAATGGATAGGTTTTTAAAATGAAAACATCCTTTTAAAAACAATTTGGAAACACCAGTTGACCTTGAGTATCATTTTACAAAAAGTAGTACAAACACCATTATCGAGACTTTGAAAGTCATCTTGCGTTTGAACAAAAATGAGGACACCTTTCTTTTAGTGAAAAACTTTCAAAAATATTCGACCCTTGGGTCTAAACAACTGCATTTGAAAATATCTCAAAATATTTTTGGTCCTCAACCGGAAAATTTTTGAAATGTATTGCGGCATTAGAAAACACCTTGAAAACACCGCAAGAAAATAATTCGTTTTAAAAGTACGTCTCGAATTTTAATTTTCTAAGATACTCAAGGTTTTCAAAAATAATTCAATGGGCTAGAATGCCCAAAAATTTCACGTAATTACAAGGAACAATATAGCGTCGTGGGTCCCGCGCCGGAACCCACCAGGCTAAAAACCATTTACAAAAACGCCAAAAAGGCCGATGACGGTAATATTTCAAAAACTCACAGAAGAGATTTAGAAAATAATAAATACCGTCATATGAATTTCGCCAAAACGATCAAGGCCGTAATGCCAAAAACTCGGTTAAGGAATTGGTTTTCGAAATAAAACTCAGTCGGTAAAATACCGAAAGCCATTACAAAAGAACTCACGCAGCGGATAAAAGAAATAAAGTCAAACATGCACAAGACAGCAACACTACTCCTCATATGAACGAAAAATGGGAGTCAAATAATCACATATCACGAAATCAAAATCCATAAGAGGATTCCGTCACTTAACAAATAATCATAAAAATAGCTCGTGTCACACGAGGCTCAACACAAATAAGGGAGACTTACATCCACAGGTCGCACGAAGATGATGATCGCCCACGATACTAATCACGACCAACAAACTCAGACGACGCGTCGCGACACGACCCAGTCAGATAAAATCCGACGAGACAAAAACTCAATAGACACCACTGACCCGACAGCCTAGGTTTCCACAACCTTGCTCCGATACCATTCTGTAACACCCCCAAATCCGCTCAGGGATATTACACGCCGTAGACCCTCTCCTCGAGGATCTACCAGGCTGATAACTAAAATCAAACATCTAAACCTCGCCTTTAAGGCTAAAATGACTCAGTAGACCGATTTGGTCTTTCAACAAATACATACAACTCAAATACAACTCATGCCCACACAGGGGTCAAAATACAACCACACCCGTACAACGGGAAAATATACTGCAGCGGAAAAGAAAATACAACTAGACCAATACGACAGCAACGGATCCTCGTGTGATTAGTATCGTTCATCTTTCATCATCCTTCGTGCCGACCCTGTGCTATGCTCCAAAACCTGAATGCAAAAATAGACATCCACCCCCCGAATACTCGGGGGTTAGCAAAACTCCACTGTTTTGCTAGTGCAAGTACAAGTGCAAAAATACGAGCCATACAATACAAGTTCCAAGAACAATAATAATCGGGAATCCTCAAAGATCCAAACGTAAAGAAAAGTACTTCCCGAGGCAAGAGTTTGAGTAAACATTTCCAAAACCGAAAGATCGCAAATAAGGGAAACAATTTACAAAACAGTTTAAAATGCCATCGAGAGTTTTAATAGAAAACAATTTAGGATTATAAAATCCTTCTCCTTCCAAAAAAAAATCAATAGGGTCACAGCCCAAATGTTTTGTTTTCGCAAATAGAAAATAGACAACAATTCACAGGGCCCGAGCCCAACATCACGTGTCCTCAACGGACGTAAAATCAACGAAACATAATCACGCACGCGCATCGCCTAGGACCGGGACGCTACCACCGACATCCCACTCGAGGCCTCAAAGGACCCTCCCGAGCTGGCTAGCGAAACAAATCACACACATCTCACGGTTGGATCAATCGCTTGTTGCATCCTGGCCACATGATCACATGCCATGTGCCACCGTAGATTATCTCAGGCTCTCACGGTTGGATCAATCACTTGTTGCATCCTGACCACATGATCACGTGCCATGTGTCACCGTAGACCTTCAACCATATCCACACATTCACACAATCAACATATCACATCAAGGATATTCAAACAATTCGCCCAGAGGCCTCAAACACTTAGCAAAACACCACGTCAATCCACAACGCACTGAAATGAAATAATATACGTCCACACACAATACCAAGTGCAATATGAACACCAAGCATATACATAGAATTCACATAGTTATTCACAAACCACACCAATCACAAAACACACACGGTTTTGAAAGAGGGCCTTTAACGAGGCTAACCAAATCTTTTGAAAACTCATTTCAAACAAACAAACAAATCAAGACGATCACCAATCATCATATCCACGAAACAAGAAAAGTATGGACAAGGTACTTGCCTCAAAATCGGCACGCAAGTATCCCGACGAACACGGTTCAACCGGAAAGCTTCGAAACGCCCAATGCTATCGAAACGGAAGACGACGACGAACGAAAGGGTTCAACACGGTTTCTTCGCAAGAAACACGACCCTAACATCATACAATCAATAAATCATCGATCATACGAGGAAGAATAATCGTAGAACGCCCGAAAACCCCTCTAAGACATTTTACCGGACACCTTCAAGGCGTCGGTCAAGAACTCGACTCAAACAACGAATCGATACGATCCAACCATGGAATAATAAAGGAAATGATATAATACATCTAAATATTCATCAATACATCACAATCCTAAGTTAAATCGGATTAAACGGACGAAATCGAACAAAATACCCAAAATCCCCAAAATTAGATTTCTATAAAATCTGACCTGATTCGCTCGATCAAAGGATGTTATAGGATGGATGATTGATGATATAACCCAAAGAACTCCATGGATATGTTGTTAAACAACATGGCTTCAAGCTTAGTACACGCCCAGCAGCGGAAGAGGAGAAGAAGAAGGGAAAAAAATGAGCTGAAATGCTCAAAAAAATGAATTTATAGGGGTTGACTGCCCTGCCGGACACGGCCCGCGCCGATCAGCACGGTCGTGTCGCACAGCTGGCCGACAGGGACTCGACCGTGTCCTGCTTGACACGGTCGCGGTGCGGAGGGCCTTCCGATAGTGACCCGTCCGACAGTGACTCGGCATGACTCGACCGTGTCCTGGAACACGGTCGGGCGTGTCGGCAGTCGGTTCTGGCTTATCCGGAAGAGTTCGGCACGGGCCGTGTCGGACGACACGGTCGGGTCCTGAGACAGAAACTCCGGCATTTCCGGACGAGTATGGCACGGGCCGTGTCGGACGACACGGCCGAGTTCGGCCGGCAGTGATCGGCCAATAACGAGCGGGTGAGCTAAAACGACCATAACTCTCTCGTCCGGACTCCGATTGACTCACCGTTTGAACCATTGGAAAGCTAACTTGATGCTTTAAAATGTTGCAAAGATTCAGAATTTTTGGAGTTACCAAAAATTAATAGTTACTTTACAAAGTCGAACTCCCACGTGAAAAAGTCGATTAAGGACACGGAACTCAACAAAACGACACCGAAACGAACTCGGATGACAAAAAGTGCAGAATTAATCATTCTCGGAATGACGAAGCGGTCATGATAGAGTTGTCAAAACAAACTTCCTCTGAAAAAAGAAAATTACCGAAATTCGAAATTGTGGATATTACAAATACATTAACTGGTATGTTAGTATTTTGTTGAGACTTCGTATGTGAGTCGTAGTATATATATGCTGGGCATGTTCTAAATCGCCATTTTCTTTCCTTTCTTCTCCTTCTCCGGTGGCTGAGCATTCTTGGGCATAAGGAGGTGTACATTTGGTTAGATTTCATCATCCAACAACATTTTTGAGTTCCTTACACCAAGTTAACAACATCTCATCAACTTTCATCGTCCAAATCAAGGTATAATCCGTTTGAACCCTAGTTCTTCGTATTTTGGGGCTTTTGTTAAGATCTTCGATTCTAATCTATTTTAGCTCAGATTTGTGCTATATTGTGATGTTGTAATAATAATCCTTCATTTTTCTCCAAAGTTCATGGATTAAATTCCACGTTTTCCTTCGTAGTTTGGATTCGAACTATGTTGTCTTCGTAGTGTTTGATTAAAGGTCCCTAATGGCAAAACTTGGGGTGAATCCTTCCGTTTTCATAGTATGGTATTTGATTCGGTATTTTGTTGAACTAGGATCGAATCGTTGAAGGGGTTTTGGACCGTACGTCTTCCCGTTCATTATTCTTGTATCGTTTCCAACCAAGGCAAGTACTTTGATTTCGTTTATTGTACTTTGTTTGAATATGTAAAAATGTGATTTTGAGAAAATATGATTTGTGCCATGTATTTATTGAGCATGTGTGAGCCGAGTAAAACTAGCGAGGGTCCCCTGAGATTTCATTAAACTTCGAGTTCTACGGATCACTCGGTTGGGTTGTACACCGGGGAGGGCCTGACGAGGACTCTCTGGGGTGTGTATCCCGTGTGGGTACAGGGCCAGTACAACTCGGGAGGTTATCTTGTGATGATGATTATGGTATTGTATTTCGAAATATTTGTGATGGCACTGTGATTTCTGTTGAATAATCATTGGTTGTACATATTCTGTAATCATTGTATTTGCACCGGCATTTTGCTAACCCCTTCGGGGTAGATATACTTGTTGTGTCAGGTTCAGGTCCAGTAGGAGAGCCAGCACAGGGTGGACTCGAGCTTGGTGGGCAGCATTGACATTGTGTACTATTTTGAGTTGGTGGTCATTTTGTCAAGGTCATGGTTATGTTTTGGTTTTCTACTCGTGCGGGTACTGTCATGTGTTGTCATCATGTTGTTTTTGATCGTTGATGGTGCTGTTGTATCATCTGTGGACTGTTGTATCAGTTGTGTTCCTACGGGACGATGTGTTATTTGGTTTTGTAATATATGTCGTATTTGGACACAATTTGTTCGTTTAAATAAGTAAATGTTGTGATCTGTTATTTTTAATGAGTTTTATGTATATTAAGCCTCGTAGGTTCTCCAAAAAGAATCTACGGTGCTGTAATATCACCGTATATAACGGGGTGTTACAGAATCTGGTATAAGAGATTAGGTGTATGGATACCTAGGCTGTTGGTGTTTTTGGGTCTATTAAAGTTGAGTCGGTCGTTTGTTTATGATATCACTGGTTTGCTACCACCTCGTGCTGTCTGTGCTGGAAGTCCATTCGGAGGTTAGTTATTCCTTCTTTTCACGAGTAATTGTTGATATGATTGGATAATCTGGTGTTGTAATCTTTTATCTCCTCAATCTTTCCTTGTCCTTCAGTATCGGTGAATAAATTGTAATCTGAGACAACTGTATTCGTGTAATGGATGAGGTCGGTCTACAAACACATTTGAGGATATCGTGCATCAGATTGTCTTAATTTTGATATCAGGTGTACCATATGAGAGCATTACTGGGATAAGTATGCACATTCAGTATGTTGGGACGACTAACAGGGGCAGTTATAAGTGGGTATTACAGAAGCCATAACGGGCTCTAAGTCGAGGAGCTAGCGTACGCTGAGATGTTAGGTGTAGCGTACGCTATATGTCATGCATAACATACGCTAAGGGAGAATTTGGTCAGGGTTTAGGCTATGGCCGACAAGTGGGTCCTGTGGTCGGCAACTTTCGGCGTAAGGGTAGTCAAGGCAAGTTAATATCGAAGTTAATGTACGCTATGGATCGCACGCTACGTATGTTAAATGAGTGAGTTACTATAGAAAGTCAACGACTTTATTACGCACGCTAAGGCATGGGCTTTGCGTATATCGTAGAATGAATTAAAAAAAGTAGCCTTTGGATTATTGTTGCTTACGCTATCGAGGCCAGAATGCGTATGTTAGGCGTTGTTGCGAACGTTGGTGTTGCATGTTGAGTACGAAAGGAAAACATACAGTGGTCTCCGGATTCGTGTTACGTACGATAGGTTGTTCATGTAGCGTACGTAGTGATTAGAGTTTATAAATTTGTGAGATCTCCATCATTTTGGTAATTTTAGAAGTTCAACCTCGCTTCTTAGCTCTTCAACCCTTCGAGACTCATTTTGCCTCTCCTAAATCTATTATGGACTGCAGAGCATGGATTGGAGCAGGAGAGATGGAGTTATTGCTGATTCTTAAGATGTTCAATGGTGTTGAACATTTTCTTGAGGTATGTGGATCCATTCTACACTTTATTTTCGGATTTTGATGTTGTTATTGATGATTACATCGTGTGGTAATAAATTATGGGAGTGTCATGATAAATATTGGTATTTTACGGAAATCTATGTTAAGGAAATGATAATACATATCTTAGATTATATTGTTTTATTATGAGCATGATTATGGAGTTATGGTGTTCTTGGTACATATTACATCAAGAAGGAATATGTTAAAAATGTATAAATGGTTTTGGATATGGACTTGATATTTAGACACCGATATTATATTGAATATAGCGGTGGATTTTGGATGTTCTTGATGAAATACGAATCATAAGATGAGGTTGAAACTAGAGAGATTGTGGTTAATCTTGGAATATGATTATCCATAATATTTAACTATTCGGATAGTTCGGATTTTTTGATTGTACCGGTAACAGTGTTTTCCTTAGGATTTACGAATATGAATAGGAGGGAACCTTGTTAATTCGTATTTGAGGTCGAAGTTCGAAGTTCGAAGTGAGAATGTTAATACCCTTATTCTTATTGAATTGATTATTGGTATGATTATCGGAATTCAGACGTGTGTTACTAATATGAACTCGTAATTTATCGAAGTATTGTTCAACCGTTGGGTTTGTTGGTTGCTTAGACCAGTTGTTGATTATTATCGAACGTGTTGTTGATCGATTATGACATTAGATTGTGATAATTGATCGATGACTATAACCGCTACGTTGAAGTTGAGAGTGAAGAACTCGTGGATTGCCTTGGTCGGGAAGGAGGAACTCGTAGGTGAACTCAATGGATATGGTATCGGATTCATCGTATCGGTGTCGAGGCAAGTCTATACTTGTTCAGTTCATAATAGTTAATAAATGATTTTGATTTCATTTCATTTATAACTCATATAGCAATGATATTATAAATGTAAATTGTCGGGTTGATGGTTTATATATTGTGATTGGTTTGGATTAAATCATAATGTATATGATTTAAATGTGTTTGGTGAAAACGGAGATGTGAGTTATCTTTGGTCTGTAATATGGAATGTCGAATATCGAAGATAGTTTATCGCGTCGACATTAATGTCAGGATGGTGGTTTATTGATATAATAGACTGTACCTCATTCGAGATTATTCGAATAACTTTGTATTCGTTCAGGGATGTTTGTTCGTGGAAAGGATATTGTCTTCGGCTCTGAGGTAATTAGAGTATTGTTCAGTTACGAGGATAATTATCCTGTTGAATTGTTGTATGTGTTATATGTTGATGGTTCATACAATGAGAATCCTATTGATTGTCCGTGAGGGATGTTGAACCCAGGGCCATTGCTTAGTATTAATGGTTACGTTGATCGACCATTGAGGGATGTTGATCCCAGGGCTATTGTTTGGTGTTGTCAATCGTGATGATCTTTCATTTGAGATGACGATTCCAGGACTGTTGTGTGAGACTATTGATCATGTTGATCCTTCTTTGGGGATGATAATCCTAAGATGGTTGTTTTGGATACTATTGGCCGTGTTGATCTTTCATTATCCTTGTGTCATTGTTTGGTGAGTCTTTTGATACTTATTAGATGAGATTTCCTTGAGTTTCATTGTCATGTTGCATCGTGACATATCCATAGCCATATCTGCGTGTCGATCGGTTATGTGTAGGATTTTTAGCCAGCCACATATGGTCGTGCGTTGATGTTTCCATATTTGGACCGTGCACACAAGAAGTTAGTTCGTGAGGCTAATTAGGTACATGTCCCACGTATATCCCAGATTCCGTATACGGGGCGGGCATGTGCACGGACACATTTCAAGATAGGGCGTATCATGACGTCCATCTTGAGCCATATGGATTGGTCGTTCATCCTTCATGTATGATTGGATATGTTCGCCAGTTTGCGATCGGTTGTTCATACGCCCGAGGGGTATGTTCGACAGTTGAGTTTGTTTCTTCGAGAACCACTTTATGTGATTTGTATAATGCTTTGAAAATTGTATTTTCTGTATATCTGTCCCTGTGGTTCCTTGTTAATCTTGTTCGAAGTTTACCACGTTGATGGTATTCTCGGTTGTTATTGGTCATTTGTTGATCGTGTTGCGGTTTATCATATTGATAATGTTCTCGACTGTACTTTGACCTTTGGTTGGTCATATTGGAGTTTATCATGATAATGATATTCTTGATTGATCACGGTTATGGATCGTGAGAGTGTTCAGACTTTATGTCGATGTTTCGGAATTTTGCTATCATTGGTCTACAGACGTATTATGTATATTTGGTCCTTATCCGGATTGGTATTTGATTATGCGATCCGATAGATGGGATTTGGCACGGATGGGTTATTCTACACTTATGAGTCATGATGATGTTTTGAGAATTCATAGTATTGTTTGAATACAGTACAGACGGTTATATCGGAGTTCATTCGTCATTTGAGAGTGTGAGATGTGGATTATGATGAGGATGGAGTTGTTGTGGATTTCCAAAGTTGGTAAGATTATGATGGTACTCGGAGAGGGAGCTAGTAGCGGTCGTGAAGAGATGAGCTTCCCGGGTGATACTAGTTATGACATGTAATGGGGAATCGAGTACTTTTGCTGAATGATCATTTTCGCTGCAAATGTATTTTAACCGTTTGTTATAACCGTTGCATGAGTATTTGTAAATGGCCCTTTTGATATTTCGCTACTCTAGTTAAATTGGAAAATTGTTTTCTAAATTTATGTCAGTACGTATAACAGTGGCTTAACATATATTCGAATTTTGTTGAGTTGTGGCATTTTGGTCTTGTACTTCCAAATGATATTCTGCTACGGTATTTCATAAATGAATTCTATAAAATCTTTCAAATGATTTTAAAAGATGTTACCGTCAATTGTCTTTTGGCGTGTTTTAAATGATTACGAAAATAATTTTTTGCCTTGTGGGATCCAGCGCGGGGGTCCATAATGCTGTAATATTTCCTGATAATTTTGAGAGTGATACATTAACTGGTATGTTGGTATTGTGTTGAGACTGTAAGTATATTGCGTTGGTTAGTCGATTATGGTAACGATTGATTGTTTTTGTGATGAGATTGGAAAATTTTGGTTGAGATGTTGGTTGTACCAGGATTGCAAGTTTCGGGCCGAAACTTCTTTTTAGGGGGTAAGGGTGTAATAACCGTGTATTTCATGTATGTTATTTTGGATGTATCTCGTTGTATTGTGGTTATTTGAATTCAAGGGTAGTGACAATTGGCAATTTAAGTGTTCATGGTTGGTAACTGTTGAATTTTGTAATGTCAGATTGCTTTCGTTCTGGTCGGACTTCGCGAATTTTATGCTGGATAATAGCAGTTAGCGCGCGCTAGACTGCACTAATAGCGCACGCTAACCAGCTGCGAGTAGCGCACGCTACTCTTATGCATTAGCACGCGTTAGGCCTGCTGGACATTGAACTTTCTGAGCTCTGGACTGTGGCATTAACGCACGCTAATGGAAGACTAGCAGGGGCAGTTATAAGTGGGTATTACAGAAGCCATAACGGGCTCTAAGTCGAGGAGCTAGCGTACGCTGAGATGTTAGGTGTAGCGTACGCTATATGTCATGCATAACATACGCTAAGGGAGAATTTGGTCAGGGTTCAGGCTATAGCCGACAAGTGGGTCCTGTGGTCGGCAACTTTCGGCGTAAGGGTAGTCAAGGCAAGTTAATATCGAATTTAATGTACGCTATGGATCGCACGCTACGTACGTTAAATGGGTGAGTTATTTTAGCAAGTCAACAACTATATTATACATGCTAAGGCATGGGCTTTGCGTACGTAAGTCGTAGAATGAATTAAAAATCGTAGCCTTTAGATTGTTGTTGCTTATGCTATCGAGGCCATAATGCGTACATCAGGCGTTGTTGCGAACGTTGGTGTTGCATGTTGAGTACGAAAGGAAAACAGACAGTGGTCTCTGGATTAGTGTTACGTACGCTAGGTAGTTCATGTAGCATACGTAGTGATTAGATTTTATAAATTGGTCAGATCTCCATCATTTTGGTAATTTGAGAAGTTCAACCCCACTTCTTAGCTCTTCAACCCTTCAAGACTCATTTTGCCTCTCCTAAATCGATTATGGACTGGAGAGCATGGATTGGAGCATGAGATATGGAGTTATTGCTGATTCTTAAGATGTTCAATGGTGTTGAACATTTTCCTGAGGTATGTGGATCCATTCTACATTTTATTTTCAGATTTTGATGTTGTTATTGATGATTACATCGTGTGGTAATAAATTATGGGAGTGCCATGATAAATCTTGGTATTTTACGGAAATCTATGTTAAGGAAAATGATAATACATATCTCGGATTATATTATTTTATTATAAGCATGATTATGGAGTTATGGTGTTCTTGGTACATATTACATCAAGAAGGACTATGTTAAAAATGTATAAATGGTTATGGGTATGGACATGGATTTGATATTTAGACACCGATATTATATTCAATATAGCGGTGGATTTCGGATGTTCTTGATGAAACACGAATCATAAGATGAGGTTGAAACTAGAGAGATTGTGGTTAATCTTGGAATATGATTATCCATAATATTGAACTATTCGGATAGTTCGTATTTGTCGATTGTACCGGTATCAGTTTTTTCCTAAGTATTTACAAATATGAACAGGAGGGAACATTGTTAATTCGTATTTAAGGTCGAAGTTAGAAGTGAGAATGTTAATACCCTTATTATTATTGAATTGATTATTTGTATGATTATCGGAATTCAGATGTGTGTTGTTAATATGAACTCGTAATTGATCGAAGTATTGTTCAACCGTTGGGTTTGTTGGTTGGTTAGACCGGTTGTTGATTATTATCAAACGTGTTTCTGATCGATTACGACATTAGATTGTGATAATTAATCGATGACTATAACCGCTACATTGAAGTTGAGAGTGAAGAACTCGTGGATTGCCTTGGTCGGGAAGGAAGAACTCGTAGGTGAACTCAATGGATTTGGTATAGAATTCGTCGTATCGGTGTCGAGGCAAGTCTATACTTGTTCAGTTCATAATAGTTAATAAATGATTTTGATTTCATTTCATTTATAACACATATAGCAACGATATTATAAATATAAATTATCGGGTTGATGGTTTATATATTGTGCTTGGTTTGGATTAAATCATAATGTATATGATTTAAATGTGTTTGGTGAAGACGGAGATGTGAATCTTTGGTCTGCAATATGGAATGTCGGATATCGAAGATAGTTTATCGTGCCGATATTGATGTCAGGATGGTAGTTTATTGATATTAATAGACTGTACCTCATTCGAGATTATTCGAATAACTGTGTATTCGTTCAGGGATGTTTGTTCGTGGAAAGGATATTGTCTTCGGCTCTGAGGTAATTAGAGTATTGTTCAGTTATGAGGATAATTATCCTGTTGAATTGTTGTATGTGTTATATGTTGACGGTTCATACAATGAGATTTTTATTGATTGTCCGTGAGGGATGTTGAACACAGGACCATTGCTCGGTATTAATGGTTACGTTGATCGACCGTTGAGGGATGTTGATCCCAGGGCTATTGTTTGGTATTGTCAATCGTGATGATCGTTCAATTGAGATGATGATTCTGGGACTGTTGTGTGAGATTGTCGATCATGTTGATCCTTCTTTGGGGATGATAATCCTAAGATGGTTGTTTTGGATACTATTGGCCGTGTCGATCTTTCATTATCCGTGTATCGTTGTTCACTTTGGTGAGTTTTTTGATCCTTATTGGATGAGATTTCCTTGAGTTTCGTTGTCATGTTGCATCATGACAGATCCGGATTCATATCTGCGTGTCGATCGGTTATGTGTAGGCTTTTTAGCCAGGCACATATGGTCGTGCGTTGATGTTTCCGCATTTGGACCATGCACACAAGAAGTTAGTTCGTGAGGCTAATTAGGTACATGTCCCACGTATATCCTATATTCCGTATATGGGGCGGGCATGTGCACGGACACATTTCAGGATCGGGCGTATCATGACGTCCATCTTGAGCCATATGGATTGGTCATTCATCCTCCATGTATGATTGGATATGTTCGCCAGTTTGCGATTGGTTGTTCATACACCCGAGGGGTATGTTCGATAGTTGAGTTTGTTTCTTCGAGAACCACTGTATGTGATTTGTATAACGCTTTGAAAACTGTATTTTCTGTATATCTGTCCCTGTGGTTCCTTGTTAATCTTGTTCGAAGTTTACCATGTTGATGGTATTCTCGGTTGTTATTGGTCATTTGTTGATCGTGTTGCGGTTTATCATATTGATAATGTTCTAGGCTGTACTTTGACCTTTGGTTGGTCATATTGGAGTTTATCATGACAATGATATTCTTGATTGATCACGGTGATGGATCATGAGAGTGTTCAGACTTTATGTCGATGTTTCGAAATTTTGCTATCATTGGTCTACAGACGTATTATGTATATTTGGTCCTTATCCGGATTGGTATTTAATTGTGCGATCCGATAGATAGGATTTGGCACGGATGGGTTATTCGACACTTATGAGTCATGATGATGTTTTGAGAATTCATAGTATTATTTGAATACAGTACAGACGGTTATATCGGAGTTCATTCGTCATTTGAGAGTATGAGATGTGGATTATGATAAGGATTGAGTTGTTGTGGATTTCCAAAGTTGGTAAGATTATGCGGGTACTCGGAGAGGGAGCTAGTAGCGGTCGTGAAGAGGTGAGCTTCCTGGGTGATACTAGTTATGACATGTAATGGGGAATCGAGTACTTTTGGTGAATGATCATTTTCGCTGCAAATGTATTTTAACCGTTTGTTATAACCGTTGCATGAGTATTTGTAAATGGCTCTTTTGATATTTTGTAACTCTAGTTAAATTGGAAAATTGTTTTCTAAACTTATGTCAGTACGTATAACGGTGGCTTAACATATATTCGAATTTTGTTGAGTTGTGGCATTTTGGTCTTGTACTTCCAAATGATATTCTGCAACGGTATTTCATAAATGAATTCTATAAAATCTTTCAAATTATTTTAAAAGATTTTACCGTCAATTGTCTTTTGGCGTGTTTTAAATGATTACGAAAATAATTTTTCGCCTTGTGTGATCCAGTGCGGGGGTCCATAATGCTGTAATATTTCTTGACAATTTTGAGAGTGATACATTAACTGGTATGTTGGTATTGTGTTGAGACTTTGTATGGGAGTCTTATGCTAGTATCCCTGGAAATCCTCAACTTCACGTACCTGTAAGTATATTGCGTTGGTTAGTCGATTATGGTAACGATTGATTGTTTTTTGATGAGATTGGAAAATTTTGGTTGAGATGTTGGTTGTAACAGGATTGCAAGTTTCGGGCCGAAACTTCTTTTTAGGGGGTAAGGGTGTAATAACCGTGTATTTCATGTATGTTATTTTGGATGTATCTCATTGTATTGTGGTTATTTGAATTCGAGGGTAGTGACGATTGGCAATTGGAGTGTTCATGGTTAGTAACTGCTGAGTTTTGTAATATTGGATTGCTTTCGTTTTAGCCGGACTTCGCGAATTTTATGCTGGATAATAGCAGTTAGCGCGCGCTAGACTGCACTGATAGTGCACTCTAACCAGGTGCGAGTAGCGCACGCTGCTCTTGTGCATTAGCGCGCGTTAGGCCTGATGGACACTGAACTTTCTGAGCTCTGGACTGAGGTATTAATGCACGCTAATGGAAGACTAGCATACGCTATTGCTGGTGTGTTAGCGTACGTTAAAGATTGGTAACGCGCGCTAGGTCGGCAAGATAGTAAGGGCAGATTGTTTCTGGACTGCGGGCGATAGCGGGTAATACACGCTATATTTTGGTGTTAGCGCGCGCTAGGCTCGGTCGATATCGTGCGCTAATATATTTGGGTAGCGCGCGGTAGTGGGGTCGGACAGTGGGTTCTGTACCGCCTGTCAAGCCCGTTAGCGCACGCTAATATTTAGTCGTACCATGCGCTAGCTCCCCCCCCCCCCCCCCCCCCCCGTATATATATGCTGGGCATGTTCTAAATCGCCATTTTTTTTCTTTCTTCTCCTTCTCCGGCGGCTGAGCATTCTTGGGGATAAGGAGGTGTAGATTTTGGTCAGATTTCATCATCCAAAAACATTTTTGAGTTCCTAACACCAAGTTAACAACATCTCATCAACTTTCATCGTCCAAATCAAGGTATAATCCGCTTGAACCCTAGTTTTTCATATTTTGGGGCTTTTGTTAAGATCTTCAATTCTAATCTATTTTAGCTCAGATTTGTGCTATATTATGATGCTGTAATCATAATCCTTCATTTTTGTCCAAAGTTCATGGATTAAATTCCAAGTTTTCCTCCGTAGTTTGGACTCGAACTATGTTGTGTTCGTAATGTTTGATTAAAGGTCCCTAAGAGCAAAACTTGGGGAGAATCCTTCCGTTTTCATAGTATGGTATTTGATTCGGTATTTTGTTGAACTAGGATCGAATCATTGAAGGATGTTTGGACCGTACGTCTTCCCGTTCATTATTCTTGTATCGTTTCCAGCCAAGGCAAGTACTTTGATTTTGTTTATTATACTTCGTTTGAATATGTAAAAATGTGATTTTGAGAAAATATGATTTGTGCCATGTATTTATTGAGCATGTGTGAGCCGAGTAAAACCAGCGAGGGTCCCCTGGGATTTCGTTAGACTTTGAGTTCTACGGATCACTCAGTTGGGTTGTACACCGGGGAGGGCCTGACGAGAACTCTCTGGGGTATGCATCCCCTATGGGTACAGGGCCAATACAACTCGGGAGATTATCTTGTGATGATGATTATGGTATTGTATTCCATAATATTTGTGATGGTACTATGATTTCTGTTGAATATTCATTAGTTGTACATATTCTGTAATCGTTGTATTTGCACCGGCATTTTGCTGACCCCTTCGAGGGTGGATATACTTGTTATGTATTCAGGTTCAGGTCCAGTAGGAGAGCCATCACAGGGTGGACACGAGCTTGGTGGGCAGCATTGATATCGTGTATTATTTTGAGTTGGTGGTCATTTTGTCAAGGTCATGGTTATGTTTTGGTTTTGTACTCGTGCGGGTACTGTCATGTGTTGTCATCGTGTTGTTTTTCATTGTTGATGGTGCTGTTGTATCATCTGTGGACTGTTGTATCAGTCGTGTTCCTACGGGACGATGTGTTATTTGGTTTTGTAATATATGTCGTATTTGGACACAGTTTGTTCGTTTAAATAAGTGAATGTTGCGGTCTGTTAATTTTTAATGAGTTTTATGTATATTAAGCCCGGTAGGTTCTCCAAAAATAATCTACGGCTCTGTAATATCATCGTATATCACGATGGTGTTACATTCAGTCTGCCGCAGGTCGCCTTGTAGCCGATTGGTGTGTGTTTGTCTGACTGAGTACGCGGGTGTAAGAATGGTGAGAGGGAGAAATGACTGGGCCGAGGGAGTTCTTCAGTAGAGAGAGAGAGAGAGAGAGAGAGAGAGAGAGAGAGAGAGAGAGAGAGAGAGAGAGAGAGAGAGAGAGAGAGAGAGAGAGAGAGAGAGAGAGAGAGAGAGAGAGAGAGAGAGAGAGAGAGAGAGAGAGAGACTTTTTTGAGATATAGGGATGATAGACCGGAAAAAGTGAGAATGAGGTGTTAGTCGGCCGATTTATTAGGGTTAGGATATTTATACCCAGCAATTTTTTTTATTATCAATACCCTTTTTGTTTCTATTTTTCTTAAAATAATTCTTGAACCGTACGAATGTCAATATATATCTAACTGAGTAATGTTCCTAAATTTTCAAAAAATAATAAATTAATTTGGTTTGAGATCTTAGTAAACCACTAATAAATTGTCTAGTACTAGTAATTATTGCTTTTCACAGATTATTGTTTATATTTTTGTAAAAATATTTATCGACGATCCAACCATACGGATGTCAACATATATCTAATTGGGTGATGTTCCCAAATTTTAAAAAATAAAAAATTAATTTGATTTGAGATCTTAGCAAACCACTACTAAACTGACTAGTACTAGTAACTAGTGCTTTTCACGAATTATTGTTTCTATTTTTGTAAAAATAATTATCGATGATCCAATCGTATGGATGTCAAGATATATCTAATTGAGTGATGTTCCTAAATTTTCAAAAAATAAAAAATTAATTTGGTTTGAGGTCTTAGCAAACTACTACTAAATTGACCAGTACTAGTAACTAGTGCTTTTCATGGATTATTGTTTATATTTCGTAAAATTATTTATCGACGATCCAACCGTATGGATGTAAAGATATATCTAATAAATTGATGTTCCTAAATTTTCAAAAAATAAAAAATTAATTTGATTTGAGATCTTAGCAACCCACTACTAAATTGACTAGTACCATTAACTAGTGCTTTTTATATATTTTTGTTTCTATTTTTCTAAAAATACTTCTCGACGATCCAACCGTACGGATGTCAATATATCTAATTGAGTGATATTTCTAAATTTTCAAAAAATATAAAATTAATTTGGTCTGAGATCTTAGCAAGCCACTACTAAATTGACTAATACTAATAACTAGTGCTTTTCACGGATTATTGTTTCTATTTTTGTAAAAATAATTATCGATGATACAACCGTACATATGTCAAGATATATCTAATTGAGTGCTGTTTCTAAATTTTCAAAAAATAAAAAAATAATTTGGTTTGATATCTTACCAAACCACTACTAAATTAACTAGTACTAGTAACTAGTGCTTTTCATGGATTTTTGTTCCTATTTTGTAAAACTATTTATAGACGATCCAACCGTACGAATGTCAACATATGTTTTAGAGTCATTTTCCCAAATTTTCAAAAAAATACAAAATTAATTTGGTTTGAGATCTTAGCAAACCACTACTAAATTGACTAGTATTAGTAACTAGTGCTTTTCGCGGATTATTGTTTCTATTTTTATAAAAATATTTATCGAAGATCCAACCATATGGATTTCAATATATATCTAATTTAGTGATGTTCCTAACTTTTCAAAAAATAAAAAATTAATTTGGTTTGAGATCTTAGCAATCCGCTACTAAATTGACTAGTGCTAGTAACTAGTGCTTTCACAGATTAGTGTTTCTATTTTTGTAAAAATATTTATCGACAATCCAACCGTACGGATGTCAACATATATCTAATTGAGTGATGTTCCCAAATTTTCAAAAAATAAAAAATTAATTTGGTTTGAGATCTTAGCAAACCGCTACTAAATTGACTAGTACTAGCAACTAGTGCTTTTCACGGATTATTGTTTCTATTTTTGTAAAAATATTTATCGGCGATCCAACCATATGGATTTCAAGATATATCTAATTGAGTGATGTTCCTAAATTTTTAAAAATTAAAAAAATAATTTGATTTGATATCTTAGCAAACCACTACTATATTGACTAGTACTAATAACTAGTGCTTTTCACGGATTTTTGTTTCTATTTTGTAAAAATATTTATCGACGATCCAACCGTACGGATGTCAATATATATATGATTGAGTGATGTTCCCAAATTTTTAAAAAATAAAAAATCAATTTGGTTTAAGATCTTAGCAAACCGCTACTAAATTGACTAGTACTAGTAACTAGTACTTTTCACGGATTATTATTTCTATTTTTGTAAAAATATTTATCGACGGTCCAACCGTATGGATTTCAAGATATATCTAATTGAGTGATGTTCCCAAATGTTCAAAAAAAATTAATTTGGTTTGAAATCTTAGCACACCACTACTAAATTGACTAGTACTAGTAACTACTACTTTTCACGGATTATTATTTCTATTTTGTAAAACTATTTTCGATGATCCAACCGTACGGATGTCAAGATATATCTAATTGAGTGGTGTTCCTAAATTTTCAAAATATAAGAAATTAATCTGGTTTGAGATCTTAGCAAACCACTACTGAATTGACTAGTATCAGTAACTAGTGCTTTTCACGGATTATTGTTTCTATTTTTCTAAAAATACTTCTCGACGATCCACCCGTACGGATGTCACATATATCTAATTTAGTGATGTTCCCAAATTTTTAAAAAATAATAATTTAATTTGATTTGAGATCTAAGCAAACCACTAGTAAATTGACTAGTGCTAGTAACTAGTGCTTTTCACAGATTATTGTTTATATTTTTGTAAGAATATTTATTGATGATACAACCGTACGGATGTTAATATATATGAAATGTACGGGTTGGCGGGTCGACGGGTCGGCCACGGTTCCGGGTCCGGGTCCGACCCGCCGGGTCACGGGTACGACCCGTCTCAAATTTTTTTTCTGAAGTATATAAAACTTTTATTTGTTATCATTTTATACACGAAAAATAACTATAAATGAACAATGAAATCATTTGAAAAAATTAGCTTGTATTTAATTTTAAGTTTTTACTTAAAATTAAATTGCCTACGTATCCTCGTGAGGAATCAAAGCTCCACGTAGTTCTTTTACTTGAGAAGAGTAAAAAAAAAAGGCTTGTATTTAATTTTAAGTTTTCACTTAAAATTAAATTGCTTGCGTATCCTCGTGAGGAATCAAAGCCCCACGTAGTTCTTTACTTACCTGACTTACTTTACTTACCTTTAGTCGAAGTCGATGTCGTCGTCTTGATCATCGATTTGACTCATTTGACTAGACTCTCCTTCAGTAGTGCCTTCTTGATAGGCATCTTGGTCTGCTAATAGGTCATCCCACTTATTTTCTTGATCTCGTAACTCGACTTTTGTTGCGTCTTTAAGTATCATTTGAGCCTCGAGATTTTTTGGCGTCATTCGTGTAACACCCCCAATCCGTTCAGGGATATTACACGCCGTAGAACCTTTCCTCAAGGACCTACCAGGCTAGTAACAACATTAAACATATCGACAATGCCTTTAACGCTAAAATGACTCAGTAGACCGATTTGGCCTTTCAATAAAGCATACAACTCGACATAATACCAAATTACCAGGGTCGAAATACAATAAACTCCCGTACAACGGTGAAAAGATACTGCAGCGGAAAAGAAAGTACAACTAGACCAATACGACATCAACAGGTCCTCGTGTGATTAATATCGTTCATCTTTCATCATCCTTCGTGCTGACCCTGTGTTATGCTCCCAAACCTGAATGCAAAAACAGACATCCACCCCCCAAGTACTCGGGGGTTAGCAAAACTCCACTGTTTTGCTAGTGCAAGAACAAAGTGCAAATACGAGCCATACAATTCACATTCCACGAATAGCAATAACCAGGAATCCTCAAAAATCCAAAAGTAACGAAAATTACTTCCCGAGGCAAGAGTTTGGGTAAAACATTCCGAAACCGAAAGACCACAATTAAGGGGAAACAATTTATGAAACAGTTTAAAATGCCATCGAGAGTTTTAATAGAAACAATTTAGGATTATCAAATCCTTATCTTTCCAAAATCGACAGGGGTCACAACCCAAAGGTTTTGTTTTCGCAAATAAAACCAACCATAATACACAAGGTTAAAAACCCACGTCATGTGTCCTCAACGGACATAAAATACACACGCACCCGTGAAGTTTCACTCGTGAATCCAGGTCGAAGCTAATGGAATTCCCTCCGTGGCCCCGTCGAACCCTCCTGAGGTGAGCAAACACATTCACCAAACATAAGCAACCGCACTCGTGAATCCAGGGCTATACCATTGGACTCCCTCCGTGATCCTAACGGACCCTCCCGGGGTGAGCGAAAAACAATCACAAAATATACACTCGTAGCGGTGAAGTTTCACTCGTGAACCCAGGTCGAAGCCATTGGAATTCCCTCCGTGGTCCCGTCGAACCCTCCCGAGGTGAGCAAACACATTCACAAAACACGTACTCATATCGCCTAGGACCGGGACGAAACCACAAATCCCACTCCGTGATCCCGTCGGACCCTCCCGAGCTGGCTAGCGAAATACTCAAGCACCACACGTCACCTAGGACCAGGACGAAGCCACGAATCCCACTCGAGGCCTCTAAGGACCCTCCCGAGCTGGCTAGCGAATCAAACTCAAGCACGAGTAACATATCACACCAAGGATATCCAAACAATTCACCCAGAGGCATCAAACACTTAGTAAAACAACACGTCAAACCACAATGCACCGAAATGAAACAATATACGTCCACACACAAATATCAAGTGCATCATCAACACCAAACATATCCATAAGATTCACATACTCGTTCACGAATCACACCAATCACAAAACACACACGGTTTTGAAAGAGGGCCTTTAACAAGGCTAACCAAATCTTTTGAAAACTCATTTCAAACAAACAAATAAATACACCAAGACGATCGCCAATCATCATATCCACAAAACAAGAATAGTATGGACAAGGTACTTGCCTCGAATAAGAACAACGCGAAGAATCGACCGAAGTAGGTTGACACGAACCGACTACGAACCCGCCGACTCCACCGATTGCCAACTCGCGTTCATAAACTACGAAGGAGAATAACAACAATGAAATGAATTCCCTAACACGACTTAAAGCCGTTGAATTCAAAGAACGAAAGACGAAAGTTCAAGCGTTTCCCCCAAAACGGCCAAGAACACAATTTGTTCCGACAAAACACGAAAACAGAATTCCAAGTTGAAATATGGATATACAATCCATAGAATGTGTTTAACAACATCATTTAACCACAATCGATCCATCAAAAACGGATGAAAAACGTGATCGAGAACAAATCTCCCAAAAAGTCAATTTGAAGGAAATCAATAAATATACTTCGATTCGACGAAGAACAATGGATTAAATGATGTTAAACACAAGAATACTACCAAGATTAATCATACCCATCATGAATTAATCAATAATACGGAATGAATCGGACAAAAACGCAAAAACCCCAAAATTCAAGAAACTAGGGTTCTAAGAAAGATTACCTTGATTCGCTGGATCAAAGGACGATATAGGATGATTGATTGATGTTATGAACTCAACAACTTCGTGGATTTGTTGTTAAACAACATGGCTCCATGATAAGCACACCCTCAGCCGCGGAAGAGAAGGAGAAGATGGAGAAAAATGGCCAAAAACCCGTCTGCAGGGTCATAAATAAGTGCCGCGGCCCAGCCCAGTGTGCCGCGGCACAGGCCAAAACGGCGCCAGTGATCGGCGGTGTGCGCGGCCCGCCGACATGTGCCGCGGCACAAGGCATGACAGTTCGCCTAAAAATACAACACAGTGTGCCACGGCCTGCCGCATGTGCCGCGCCCACGATACGGCCTGCTCGGCCAAGTAATCGCGAGCACTACTGGCCAGAATCGCCGGCCGCCTGGCCGAGATTGCCCACATCACTTCTACGGGCCAACTCCGATGGCCCGAACGACCCCGAAACCCGAACCTGAATACGAATCGAAGATACGGTTACGAAATACTCGCAAAGACGAATTCGAGCACTAAAAGAACACACGATTCCGACCATCCGAACGCTCGAAATTCGACAACGGAAAGTAATTACCCTAAACTTTGGGAAATTACGAAAATGGCCCAAAACGCCCGAAAATCACGATACGTGATCGAATAACCAAACCGAAGTTCATAACACGTCTAACAAAGTTAAACGTACTTACGGGAAACTCGAAACAGCAGTTTCGAACGAGATTCGCAAGAATCGAACTCAAGTGCGGAAAAGTCGCTAAAAAGCACGGAACTCAACAAAATGACACCGAAACGAACTCCGATGTCAAAAAGTGTAGAATTAATCATTCTCAGAATGACGAAACGGTCATGAGCGAGTCATCAAAACGGACTTCCGCCGAAAAAAAAGAAATTACCGGAAATCGAATTTACGGGTATTACATTCTACCCTCCTTAAAAGAAGTTTCGTCCCGAAACTTAAAACAAGTAGGGAGAAGAAATATCCTGCTAGGAAAACTCAACGAGATACACAAGAAGCGCGTAACTTACGCCCATCGGCGAAACGTTACAAGCATCGCAAAGAAATATACGGCGCGAAAACACGCTCCACGACGACCAACACAACGTCGCCGTTAGAGACACAATAAAACCAACAAATGACAAGTGTCATCAAACAGATAATCAACATGCTAGCCAATCGCTGAAAAAATACAGAATTCCACCGCCCAAGGTTTGGAAGATCGAAAACGAGACTAATTTCCCGAACATATGGAAATTAGGAAGGAGTCTTGAACGCTCAACAATCACGAAACGAGAACAAAAACCGAACAAACAAACGACCGAGACAACAAAAATCGAACAATCATGTCCGAAACACTAAAGATAATAAAATTCAAATAACAACTCCCAGGATGATCTGGTGAGAACAACAAGACATGCATTCCCATAAGATCCACAGGAAAGGGAATAGCGATTGAAAATTCACAACGACAAACGAGTTATTCTGAAACAATACCACACTCGTTCGATCAACAAAAGCAAGTGGCAGGACAAGCTCAGAAATGTCAACGAACATAATGAGTCGACAGAGTCGAAAATACAGAAATTCAAAATCAGATCCACATCGAATAGAAGAGTTAATAGAACCAAATGATGTCACTTCCGAACAAGGTTCACAAGAATCGAACCGAACTCGAAAAAGTCACAGCGATAACTAGATCGACCCACAACAAGATCACAGTTCGTTCGGACGATGAAACCAAAATACAGAACAAGTTCATAAGGTATCAACGAACATGAGCGAATCGATAGACTGGAGAAAGAGAAAATACAGAAGTCAAAATAGTACGGGTATTACCCCCGACCTCATCCACGAAATTCACAAAAATAGGAGCAAGGTAACAAGACATTAAACAACCGACACATAACAGAACGATTACCGATACCCACGACCATACCAAACCAAGCTCTAATAGCTCGCACATGCGCGACAACGCAGAAATCACCACGAGGCGACAATATTCAATACCAACATCCCACCTCTCACAGAGGGCCAACACAACAAATGTGTGGAAAACGACTCAACGCTCACACTGCCAATTCAATCATACTCGGGAGCAAACATCAAAATGACAATGCGAACATCATACATACATAGCCAGCCCTCAAACCGGAATGGATAGGTTTTAAAAATGAAAACCTCATTTTGAAAATAATTTAGAAGAACACCGGTTGATCTTGAGTATCACCTTTCAAAAAGTACAAACGTGAAACATCGTTATCGAGACTTTGGAGAACCATTTCGCATTTAATAAAAATGAGGACACTTTCTCTTAGTGAAAACTTTCAGAATATTCGACCCTCGGGTCTAAATAAAAATGTTTCTAAAACATTGAAAATATCTCAAAGCATTTTGGTCCTCGAGGTAGAAATTTTTTGAAATATATTGTGGCACCTTGGATGTACCACAAGAAAATAACTCATTTGAAAAGTATGTCTCGAAATTTATTTTTCTAAGATACTCAAGGTTTTCAAAAATCCAATAGGCCAGAATGCCCAAAACTCACACATATCGACGTTCACTAAAACAATTCCTAGTACACGCATCAAAACGTTTAAAATGAAGACAATACATGTCTTTAAACGGAAATAAACGATAAAATACCACATTCGGAACAAAACTACTGACCCCATTCGAGGCCTCTAAGGACCCTCCCGCACTGGCTAGTGAACAACTCGAACGCGTATAAGCACAAAGCCTCCACAAGAGAATTTGTAAAACATGCAAATCGATTCGAAAATCATCAGCAACGGACAAAAACAACAATAAAAAGACATCACACATGACGACACTCCTCGTATAAATCAAATACGAGAGTCGACTAAATACATATCGTGAAATCAAAATCCACATAAGGATTCCATCACTTAACAAATAATCATAAAAATAGCTCATGTCACATGAGGCACAACACAAAGAAGGGAGACTTACTTCCACAGGTCGCACGAAGATGATGATCGCCCCACGATACTAATCACGACCAACAAACTCAGACGACGCATCGCGACACGACTCAGTCAGACAAAATCCGACGAGACAAAACTCAACAGACACCACTGACCCGACAGCCTAGGTTTCCACAACCTAAGCTCCGATACCATTTATGTAACACCCCCAATCCGTTCAGGGATATTATACGCCGTAGAACCTTTCCTCAAGGACCTACCAGGCTAGTAACAACATTAAACATATCGACAATGCCTTTAAGGCTAAAATGACTCAGTAGACCGATTTGGCCTTTCAATAAAGCATACAACTCGATTACAATACCAGCCCACGCAGGGGTCGAAATACAATAAACTCCCGTACAACGGGGAAAAGATACTGCAGCGGAAAAGAAAGTACAACTAGACCAATACGACATCAACGGGTCCTCGTGTGATTAGTATCGTTCATCTTTCATCATCCTTCGTGCCGACCCTGTGTTATGCTCCCAAACCTGAATGCAAAAACAGACATCCACCCCCCGAGTACTCGGGGGTTAGCAAAACTCCACTGTTTTGCTAGTGCAAGAACAAAGTGCAAATACGAGCCATACAATTCACATTCCACGAATAGCAATAACCAGGAATCCTCAAAAATCCAAAAGTAACGAAAAGTACTTCCCGAGGCAAGAGTTTGGGTAAAACATTCCGAAACCGAAAGACCACAATTAAGGGGAAATAATTTATGAAATGGTTTAAAATGCCATCGAGAGTTTTAATAGAAACAATTTAGGATTATCAAATCCTTATCTTTCCAAAATCGACAGGGGTCACAGCCCAAAAGTTTTGTTTTCGCAAATAAAACAAACCATAATACACAAGGTTAAAAACCCACGTCATGCGTGCTCGACGGACATAAAATACACACGCACCCGTGAAGTTTCACTAGTGAATCCAGGTCGAAGCCAATGGAATTCCCTCTGTGGCCCTGTGGAACCCTCCCGAGGTGAGCAAACACATTCACAAAACATAAGCAACCGCACTCGTGAATCCAGGGTTATACCATTGGACTCCCTCCGTGATCCCATCGGACCCTCCCGAGGTGAGCGAAAAACAATCACAACATATACACACGTAGCGGTGAAGTTTCACTCGTGAACCCAGGTCGAAGCCATTGGAATTCCCTCCGTGGTCCCGTCGAACCCTCCCGAGGTGAGCAAACACATTCACAAAACACGTACTCACATCGCCTAGGACCGGGACGAAGCCACAAATCCCACTCCGTGATCCCGTCGGACCCTCCCGAGCTGGCTAGCGAAATACTCAAGCACCACACGTCACCTAGGACCGGGACGAAGCCACGAATCCCACTCGAGGCCTCTAAGGACCCTCCCGAGCTGGCTAGCGAATCAAACTCAAGCACGAGTAACATATCACACCAAGGATATCCAAACAATTCACCCAGAGGCATCAAACACTTAGTAAAACAACACGTCAAACCACAATGCACCGAAATGAAACAATATACGTCCACACGCAAATACCAAGTGCATCATCAACACCAAACATATCCATAAGATTCACATACTCGTTCACGAATCACACCAATCACAAAACACACACGGTTTTGAAAGAGGGCCTTTAACAAGGCTAACCAAATCTTTTGAAAACTCATTTCAAACAAACAAACAAATACACCAAGACGATCACCAATCATCATATCCACAAAACAAGAATAGTATGGACAAGGTACTTGCCTCGAATAAGAACAACGCGAAGAATCGACCGAAGTAGGTTGACACGAACTGACTACGAACCCGCCGACTCCACCGATCGCTAACTCGCGTTCATAAACTACGAAGGACAATAACAAAAATGAAATGAATTCCCTAACACGACTTAAAGCCGTTGAATTCAAAGAACGAAAGACGAAAGTTCAAGCGTTTCCCCCAAAACGGCCAAGAACACGATTCGTTCCGACAAAACACGAAAACGGAATTCCAAGTTGAAATATGGATATACAATCCATAGAATGTGTTTAACAGCATCATTTAACCACAATCGATCCATCAAAAATGGATGAAAAACGAGATCGAGAACAAATCCCCCAAAAAGTCAATTTGAAGGAAATCAATAAATATACTTCGATTCGACGAAGAACAATGGATTAAATGATGTTAAACACAAGAATACTACCAAGATTAATCATACCCATCATGAATTAATCAATAATACGGAACGAATCGGACAAAAACGCAAAAACCCCAAAATTCAAGAAACTAGGGTTCTAAGAAAGATTACCTTGATTCGCTGGATCAAAGGACGATATAGGATGATTGATTGATGTTATGAACTCAAGAACTTCGTGGATTTGTTGTTAAACAACATGGCTCCATGATAAGCACACCCTCAGCCGCGGAAGAGAAGGAGAAGAAGGAGAAAATGGCCAAAAACCCGTCTGCAGGGCCATAAATAGGCTGCACAGTGTGCCGCGGCCCAGCCGAAGTGTGCCGCGGTACAGGGCCAAATCGCGCCTTGATGATCGGCAAGCAGCCGCGGCCGGTGACATGTGCCGCGCACAAGGTCTGGCAGTTGGTAGAAAAATGCAACACAAGTGTGTCGCGGCCCTGCCGGCATGTGCCGCGGCCCACGGTACGGCCTGCTCGGCTAGAAGTAACTGACGAGCACTACCGACCATAACTCGGCCAGTGCCGGCCTCGGCCCAGATTGCCCGGCCATGACTCGGCCTGGGCCAACTCCGACGGCCCGAACGACCCCGAAACCCGAACCTGAATACGAATCGAAGATACTGTTACGAAATACTCGCAAAGACGAATTCGAGCACTAAGAGAACACACGATTCCGACCATCCGAAGGCTCGAAATTCGACAACGGAAAGTAATTACCCTAAACTTTGGGAAATTACGAAAATGGCCCAAAACGCCCGAAAATCACGATACGTGATCGAATAACTAAACCAAAGTTCATAACACGTATAACAAAGTTAAACGGACTTACGGGAAACTCGAAACAGCAGTTTCGAACGAGATTCGCAAGAATCGAACTCAAGTGCGGAAAAGTCGCTAAAAAGCACGGAACTCAACAAAACGACACCGAAATGAACTCGGATGTCAAAAAGTGTAGAATTAATCATTCTCAGAATGACGAAACGGTCATGAGCGAGTCGTCAAAACGGACTTCCGCCGAAAAAAAAGAAATTACCGGAAATCGAAATTATGGGTATTACAATTCGGGATCTCCGCTCGTCCAACATATAGCCTCCTTCACTAAAAGCACTCTCAACGGGGACTGTGGATGCGGGCACTGCAAGAATTTCTTGTGCCATAATGGAAAGTATGGGAAATTCGGTTCCCCTTCTCTTCCACCAATCCAACAGATCAAATGTACCTGCATTGTCATCCTCCGGCACAAAACTAGTTGCATAATATCGACTAAGGTCATTTCTTTGACCGACGTTACTACCACCCATATTTCTTGCTATATTATAGAGTTGTTGTTGAAATGGGTTAGTGGGAGTTCCGTCGAATTCCATGTTAAATATATTCGTAGTCCTAGTTCTTGTTTTTTGAGTTTGAATCTTATCAACATATTTAGAAGAATATTCAGAAAAAAGAGTTTCTAAATTATTTTTTAAATCAAATTTTACTTGTTCAACGTCAGGTATATTTTTAAATAAAGTTTGACTTTCAACACTATCCACAATATTAGGAAAACCCAAATTTTTAAGAATATTATAATATATTTCAAGTAATTATTCTACTTGAGCTAAATTCAAATCGGGAGATAAAACAGCACTAATCAAGAAAACATCATGAATACGATTAAAGTATTTTAGCCATTTTAAACACATATTGTAAATAGCATTCGATAATCTTTCGGATTTACTACAAGCACCCATTTCAGATATAATAAAACAATAATGAAATAAAACTTTAGGAGACGTGGGATAATAACAACCACTTAAATCTTTAGTTGCATTTTCAAAAAACCTTAATAGTTTTATTAAATCTTTAGTTTCATCCCAATACGTTGGCAATAAATAAAATCCTTCTACGCGAAAATACGTATTAAAAAATTCACACAATAATTCTTTATATTAATTAGTTGAATTTAACATCTCATAAGTTAAGTTCCGTCTATGTTTTACGTCTGGAGTAAAAAATTTCGGTTGCGTTTGTTTTGACTCTAAAAATTTTACCCATTGTCTAGCTAACTTAGTACGATTATGTAAAAACAAGACACATTTTCTAATTGGTTCTATTGCCTCATCTACAAATTTTAATGCATCTTGTACACATAAATTTAGAATATGATATATACATCTAGTATGAAATAATCGACCCGCTAAAACAGGATTGCAAGCTTGTATTAAAGCTGGTACACTTGCAGTATTAGAACTAGCATTATCAAAATCAATTGTGAAAATTTTATCTTTTAAGCAATAAAAAGTTAAAATTTTAATATTTGCTCTACCTATATTATCTGCACTATGTGCACAATTAAATTTTTTAAACGCAAGTAATCTTTTGTTTAAGTTCCATTTTTCATCAATCTGGTGTATAGTTATTCCCATATAATCATTTTTTTGTTTAAAATCTGCCCAAGTATCTGCAGCTAAAGAAACTCTATGATTTATAGATCTAAAATAAGCTTGTAGTGCAAGTTTATGTTGTTTGTCTAAGTATACTACTTGTCTAGTCATTGTGGTACGTGGAATTCTTTTAATAGCAGGATTATAGGCATTTTGCATCCTGTATTCCCAACCCGTACTATCCGCAAAATTAAAAGGTAACGATTCTTGTGCACATAATTTTGTCATTTGTTCTCTAGCAATTTTTCATTATATTTATAAAGTTGAGATTCAAACATACCTTGATTGCCGGCTGGCCCGGCTTCAGTAGAAGGTTGGAAGTTGAGTTGACTTTGTGACTTTTGTTCTCCGTGGACCGAGGCATGGTTATTCTCAAAATGCCTTTTAAAATTTTCATATCCATCCCCGGCTTTATACGGATACTCTTTCGAGCAGTAGTTGCAAGATATCTTCATCGAACCATCCGATATTTTTTCCTTTTTAAAGTGTTTTGAAAAAAGTTCGGATACCAGTTTCTTTTCTGCAACAGGGGCAGGCTTCTTTCTTGCTTTAGTTTTCTTGCTTCCTCTTCCTTTCACATTTTCTTCCTCCTCGGACGATAACTCTTCAACATAAGGAGTTTCTTCTTCAGCTTGGCTTGCCGCAGGACGCTTCGACTTTGATTTTTGCGTTGGAGTTGGTACGCCATGAGGAGTGCGCTCGAATGTTGCATATGTTTGATTTAACATAGCTTCATAGATTTCATGGTCCATTTCTTCGTCAATGTTTTGTAGTTGTTGACGATTCGGGACACGTCGAAATCCCTGGAGATCAACTTCTTCTTCACTGGTAGTTGTTGTACTACCGTAATAGATACTTTCATGTATAGCATCATATTCAGCTTCTTGACTTTCATTTTCAAAACCGGGTGGAGTTTGGTTTTGGGGCTCCCGAATAATTATTCCAGATGGTTTCTTCGATTTGCCCCAAAGACTCATTCACTCGAACTTGGACAATTTGGATTTTTCGGGAGATGTAGCAATACCCTTTCCCTTGTTAGAACTCGATATAATGATTAAATGCGAAAAAAGAGAGATTAAGTAGTATAGCAATTAGCAATGAGAGTTTGAGAGATAGATTATATTGAAGTTGTGAAAAAAATGTGTTGAGTAGTGAGGTATTTATAGATAGGAAAAAAAAAAATTTTAAAAAAATCTGCACTAGCTGTTAGACCCGCCGGGTCACGGGTCCGACCCACCGGGTCTAACGGCCAAATTTCAATTTTTTTTTTACTTTACCGCCGGGTCGACGGGTCGGACCCGACGGGTCGCCGGGTAGGCAAAACCTAGACCCAGACCCCACCCGTGTATACCACGGGTCCGGGTCGACGGGTCCGCCGGTTCATCCGGGTCCGGGACCTGCACGGGTCATCCGGGTCTGGGTCGGCGGGTCGACCCGGTGGGTTGGGTCGTTTTGGGCACCTCTAAGTATTAGTAACTAGTGCTTTTCACGGATTTTTGTTTTTATTTTTATAAAATATTTATCGACGATCCAACCGTACGAATGTCAAGATATACCTAATTTAGTGATGTTCCTAAACTTTCAAAAAAAAAAATTTAATTTGGTTTGAGATCTTAGCAAACCACCACTAAATTGACTAGTATTATTAACTAGTGCTTTTCACGGATTATTATTTCTATTTTTGTAATAATATTTATCAATGATCCAACCATACGGATGTCAACATATATCTAGTTGAGTGATGTTCCCAAATTTTCAAAAAATAAAAAATTAATTTGATTTGAAATCTTAGCAAACCACTACTTAATTCACTAGTGCTAGTAAGTAGTTCTTTTCACGAATTATTGTTTCTATTTTTGTAAAAATATTTATCGATGATCCAACAGTATGGATGTCAACATATATCTAATTGAGTGATGTTCCCAAATTTTCAAAAAATAAAAAATTAATTTGGTTTGAGATCTTAGCAAACCACTACTAAATTGATTAGTACCAATAACTAGTGCTTTTCACGGATTTTTGTTTCTATATTTTGTAACATATTTATCGACGATCCAACCGTACGGATGTCAAGATATATCTAATTTAATGATGTTCCCAAATTTTTAAAAAATAAAAAATTAATTTGGTTTGAGATCTTAGCAAACCACTACTAAATTGACTAGTATTAGTAACTAGTGCTTTTCACGGATTATTATTTCTATTTTCGTAAAAATATTAATCAGCGATCTAACCGTACGGATGTCAACATATATCTAATTGAGTGATTTTCTCAAATTTTCAAAAAATAAAAAATTAATTTGGTTTGAGATCTTAGCAAACCACTACTAAATTAACTAGTACTAGTAACTAGTGTTTTTCACGGATTATTGTTTCTATTTTATAAAAATATTTATCGACGATCAAACTGTAAGGATTTCAAGATATATCTAACTGAGTGATGTTCCTAAATTTTCAAAAAAAAAAAAAATTAATTTGGTTTGAGATCTTAACAAACCACTACTAAATTGACTAGTACTAGTAACTAGTACTTTTTACGGATTGTTGTTTCTATTTTTATAAAAATATTTATCGATGATCCGACCATATGGATGTCAAGATATATCTAATTGAGTGGTGTTCCTAAATTTTTATAAAATAAAAAATTAATTTGGTTTGAGATCTTAGCAAACCACTACAAAATTGACTAGTACTAGTAACTAGTGCTTTGTCCCGAATTTTTGTTTCTATTTTTTAAAAATACTTCTCGATGATCCAACCATACGGATGTCAAGATCTATCAATTTAAGTCATGCATAAAAAGAATTAAATTTTTTATGTTTATTTAATATGTTTTTTTAACAAAACTGTCAAGATCGTAAATTTTGCCTTATAGTAAAAAGGTAATTTTTGTCTGTTAGTGTTTAACAGACAACGGTTTTTAAACACATGTGTGTTGTATGAGTGGAAACGACATAATAGTTAGACATGTAATATTGTTGTAAGATATCTATTGTCTAAAACAGGCACACACAATGCTTTGGGGATAACTCATTGTACGTAAGTAGTTCAGACAACGTTAATCATGACGTCAGGCACGTCAGTCAGGTTGATTGAATCGGGCACTAGCAACATGTCAACACAAAACACGTAAGAGCCCTCAGGGAGCACCGGTGAGGTGTCAGCCGAAGAGCCTCCGACGCTCAAGTCAATAAGCAATTTTATATTGAATAGAGTTGAAATAAACGAATTAAGTATAATAAATAATGGAGTAATTGATGATTTTGGTGGTATTGGACGGTCAGGTACGTCCAGTGAGTGATAGAAGTGAGGCGGCGGTTGAGAGCGCAGGAGAATGGTGATATTGGACGATCAGGTACGTCCGGCTAGTGATGGAGGTAAGCGGTGGTTGAGAGCGCAAGAGGATGAGAGAGAATTATTAGAGAGCGTAAGTTAAGTAGAAAATGACTTAGGATTCAATGAATCGATTGGGTTAGTTGTCTTGTCTTAATATAGGACAGCTTGGGGTCCCTAGGGTTTTTCCCTTATTCGTCCGTCATGTTGATTCGCTTGTCTGTCACATGTCCGTTACGTCGATTCGCTTGTCTGTCACATGTCCATTATGTTGACCTCCTTGGCCCTCGACTTTATTCGTCCGCTACTTTAACCTGCTTTTATGGATTTTGACTTGTTCAAAAGTCATTTTATCTCACCGTTCAAATACGCGTGGCTGACGTGGTGAACCCCTGGGTTTGGCTTGGTTTGCGGATCTTTCCAAGCCAAGGGCCCAACGAATTTATCTTAGATAAACTGTCTAGTGTGTTGGGTTTGTTGGGCTAGTTGGAAAGGCTTTGTTGGGCTTGGGCTGGATTGACAAAATTTTTGTCCACTATAGTTTGTCCCCCACTCTCTAATTACAATTTTCTAATTGAAGAGTTAATGAGGTCAAGTAATCCAGATTATTAGTGTTGCGTTCGAGTCAACGTTTGGGTCCAATATGCCCGTTCGTTGGAGTTCGTTTGTTCAAACATATGTGGCATCATCCATAGCGCATTTTCATTTATTTAGACAGTAAATCGAAAAAAGAAAGAAAAAGTGGAAAAGTTGTTCTTGACAAGCGAGCAGCTTCCAAGTCATTTTAATGAGTAGGCTTCGTCATCAGGTTACTCGAATAAAGATGTTCGGATCGTCCGGAACATCTCTTGAATCTGAAAAGAAACTAGATAGATATATATATAAAATAGCATGTTGTATTAGGATAATCAGTGATCTGGCAGAGTGGCGCGGATGCCGGCCGTAAGGACGGGCCACCCAGGTTCGATCCCCTCTTTCAGCAAAATTATTTTTGCTGGTTTAAGCGGCTGGGCTGTCTAATCTATCCGCGGGTGTTCGACTGACCCGCCTTGTGGTCCAGCCACCCGATTGACCAATGAGTTGCCCGATTGACCCGTTCCCAACAGTCCGATTGCAACCAGTCGCGACCCGTGTCCGATTGAAGGTAGCCGTGGCCCATGTCCGATTAAGTCGCCATGTCCGATTGGATCCAGCTTGTGACCCACGTACGATTGACCCGTGCTGTCTGATTGGACCATGCGTCCGCGGGTGATCCGGCTGTCTGCTTGGACATGTATCCAGTCAATTAAGCCGGAAGCATCCTGCCATCCAAATGTCCGATTGACCCGCTCTACAACCCAGTAGTCCGATTGCAGCCGAACTTGTACCATGTTCGATTGGAGCCGTGTCCGTCTGATTGGAGCCAGTCGCGACGCATGTTGTCCGCTTGATCCGACTGTACAACGAATCTAGGTGATGGCTTTGATGAGAGAATGCGCTTGATATGCTCCGTTCGATTGAAGTTGGTCTGTCTACTCGGATACATATGATTAATTTAATCCTGTTGATTGGTTGTTACTCTTTCAGTTGATTGAAGTTGGATCAGTGGTTTTCGACTTCGAGTTCTCTTTAAGTTAGTCCATCTACCCAGACGGCGTGCAACTCAAGATAAGTATCTTGGCACGTGGTTTGAAGAGATAAGATGGATCCGGCACACATTTTATAATGACCTGTACGTACTTTGAGAAGGACTCTCCTATAAGAGTTTGATAAAGCATATGTTCATTTCTCACTTTATACCTCATTCTATACTTTGAGAGTTGCAAGCCTGGAAGCAAAGAGGAGTTAGAAGGAAAAGGGCAAAGTGCAAGGTCTTTGTCAGGTCAGTTCTTCGAGTGTTCTTCATATTGTTTGAATGTTCTTCATATTTTCTTCATGTCCTTCTTCATTTTCTTGAATGTTCTTCATATTGTTTGAATGTTCTTCGCATTTTCTTCATGTGTTCTTCACTTTCTTGCTTGTTCTTCATATTGTTTGATCATTTCGAAGTTTTATGATTTGCCAAATTATGTGTTTGTGTTTGATTGCTCTTAATAAAATAGGAGGTCGGTTTCCCTTGTTTAACCCCGTAGAGTCTTTATAGTGTAAGAGACAGATGGTCTGGTTGAAGAAAGAGGATAAACGGTGTGAAGATGATTGGCCAAGTTTGATGGTGTTTGCTTGGAGGAAAAACATTTAGCAAGTAAATTGAAGAAAGAAGAGATCCGGTTTGATGATGCTTGGCGAAAAAAACATTAGAAAACATAAGAAAGAGGATAACCGGTTTGGTGATGCTTGGCGGAATTTTGAAGAAATATAACTGAATCGGTTTCGGAAGAACAAAGAGGATAAGATTAGTAAATATTGATGCTTGGGAATTAGGAGTACCTGCCGGAGAAGAAAGAAACTATTTGATAACATAATTTTAGGGAATTTATTAGGATTTGATTGTTCAGATAAATTAGTTGCTTAATTTAAATGAGGATAATATATTTGGTCACATCATATATAAGATCCCTTAGACATAGTCAGGTTCGAGTCAAAGCATGGCGTTTTAATCCGTAATTCTAAAGAAGGAAACTTGTGTGGAGGCAGACGGTTTCTCCGAAACCCGTAGCCTCACTTGTCACCGCGTGATCCTATACATAACATGGGCCTCATGAATGTTACAGTACTTCTATTTGGTGGTTGAGTCAAGTTGAATTCACTGCTCAAAAAAATATATATAGACACTAAAATGTGTGTTACTACTAGTGTCTCTCTCCTATTTTTTTTTTTTATATGTCATTTTAGGGTTCTCACCACATTTTAATACAGCACTTCATTCAAATTATTGATTTTCTGAAAATGCTATATTAATGCCAAAACAACATGAGCTGAAAAAAGAGAGGATCTAGTCTAGGGATGGCAAAATAATACGATCCGATGAATACCCGATCCCAAACTCGAAATTTTGGATTTATCGAATCCGAAATTTTGGATTTGGATTTATTTTTAAACCCGAAATTGTTTGAATTTGAATTTAAGAATTACCGAACCGATACCCGACCCGAAATCCGAAACCCGATCCAAACCCGATCCAAACCCAAAACCCGATAAAAACCCGATGCAAATATAATATATAATATTATAATTTATAAATTGTTATATATAGTATTTTAGATATATCACATACCACATGTATATTTTTAATTTATTATTAGTCAATAATCAATACTCATTCAATGAATTAAACTTCTCTTTCTCAATTTTATATTTTATTAATATATTTAAGATATAACATTCATTTTATTTACATAATTTTTTTTTAAGTGTTGGCATGTAAAGTATTATTTTGTTAATATATATTAAAAAAACCAAAAATATCCAGTATATCCCGCTCTTTATTAATATGTATTAGAATCCACTTAATATCTCAATCTATGTATTAAAATACATTTGACTACTTATTAAATTTAATCATTGTATAGATATATTTATGTTATTTGCACATATTAGTGATGTTCAACTTGATTGTATCATTTTTATTTTTGAATACCCGAAAAAAAACCCGAGCCGATTCAAAACCCGATGAATTTGGATTTGGATATTGAATTTGGATTTGAATTTGGATTTAAGTTTTAAACCCAAAAATATTTAGATTTAGATTTGGATTTTACCAAACCCGCTCGAACCCGATCCATTGTCATCCCTAATCTAATCCAACAAAAATGTAAAACAAAACAAAATAAGGAACAAAATATAAAACAAAACAAAATAAGGAGAGAGAATATACTCATAAAAAACAAAACAAAATACAGAGAAAAAAAGGAAATAAAATGTTTTAAAAAATAAGGGCTCGTTTGGTAGGTCGGTTGGGTTATGTCAGGTTAGGATAAAAATAGCATAGGTATGTCAGGATATGAGGAGTTACGATTCTAACAGGTTGTTTGGTAGCCTATTTAAAACATCCAGCCACTTTAGAAAATCCCATTTGGTAGCCTATTTTATTTATAACACACTAGTTTAAAATTACCCTCTTATCCTCACTAATGTAGCCCTAATCCCTCACCTTTCATCGCCGCATAACCTCACATTCCCTCACAAAGATAAAAATCGTTCCTTTCACGATTTGAGCCGAGAAATTTCGCGAGGAAGTCGAGAAATTTCACGTGAGCCGAGAAATTTCGCCGACAGTGAAGATCTCGAGGATGAGCTCCTTCACGACAGTGGGAGCGGAGCAAGCCAGCGGATGAAGAAGACGGGTGTTGGTCGAAGAAGCTGGTCTTTAGAGGAAGAAACAACTCTTATCGGCGCACTGAAGGAACTAATTGCGCAGGGATGGAAGTCAGACAATGGGTTTAAGGCTGGGTACTTGAACAAGCTGGAAGAAGCTCTAAAGAAGGTGTTTCCGACGACTGATTTGAAGGGAGTTCCACACATCAACTCACGCCTCTGCTCTTGGAAAAAAAACTATTATTCCCTCAGTGGAATCCTGAGTCGTAGTGGCGTGGGTTTCAACTCAAATGGGCGTCACATGATCGAAGTCGAGGATGACCAGTGGGAACAAATTGTGAAGGTAATTCTGAATATGTTTGTTATTTTTTTTTTTCGTTTTTTTTGTTACTGTCACATTGCCTATGAAGTTTTGTATTTTTTTTTTTTCGTTTTTTTTGTTACTGTCACATTGCCTAAGCTAAATGGGATATGTTTGTATATGTTTGTTCGTATATGTTCGTATATGTTTGTTCGTTTTTTTTTCGTATATGTTTGTTCGTATATGTTCGTATATGTTCGTATATGTTTGTTCGTATATGTTTGTTCGTATATGTTTGTTCGTATATGTTTGTTCGTTTTTTTTTCGTATATGTTTGTTCGTATATGTTTGTTCGTATATGTTCGTATATGTTCGTATATGTTTGTTCGTATATGTTTGTCACGTTTTTTTTCGGAGCCGAGTGAATTCTGTATATGTTTGTTCGTTTTTTTTTTTTGAAATGCGCCGAGTTGAAATGGGACAGTAGAAATTTCGACATGTGGTGCAAATGTTATGCCTAACTTGGTTTGTTATTACTATTTTCCTATAAACATGTGGTGCAAATGTTGTGCCTTGACAATTTTAATCTAAAATGATTTGGTTTTTTTTTCGTTCACATACGAGTAATGATGATGCAACTTGCTGTCTACAATTTAGAGACGAGGGCTTGTTTGTAGATATCCTAATCACAATCGTATGTTGCATGAGAATCATTAAACTCAAGTGTAAATTGTTATAGCTTGAGAGTATGTTTTAAGATTTTTATAGCGTACATCTTGTAGCTTTCTATTTATTTTGTTCTTCTTTTATTTGTCAATTTCTCGGTTAGGTTGATAACAATGCACGATTGATGCGTTACAAATCATGGCCTTACTACGACGATCGACTATCATCTTCGCAAGGATAGAGCGACCGTGAAGCGGTGAAGATATATTGGAAGCTTGGAATGACATCATTGATACACTTGAGGCAGACACTTTTCCAATGGGCACACATGGAGATCATGATATTTACATGGATACACAATCTGCACATGAGGGCACTCCTGATAGTGTCTCCCCTACCCAGAAGAATAATCAACCTGAAAAGCGTAAGGGGAAGAAACGGAAGGCAGGTGATGAGATGCAGGGTGTCTGTGAAGTACTGCGAGAGATTGGAGACAAAACTGATGCAAGGCTTCGAGACTTGGCCAAGCGCATTGGATACGATTTTGACGTGAGCATCAAAAGAAAGGAGGCATTTGATCTCCTAGGTTCTATTGAAGGGCTCTCGTTGGAAGATAGGTTTGATGTCTGTGATCTTCTAGCGAAAGAGATCGAGAAGCTGGACGTTTTCATGGGACTTCCTGAAGATGCAAGAGAGGCCTATGTGATGCGGATCCTCACCTCGTTGAGGAAGTAGTGATGCATCCTAGATTTGTTGGGTTTAATTATATGAAAATTAGTCTTGTTTGTTTGCTTTCGGTGTAGTGTTTTATATATTGAAACACAAAGAATTTCTTGTTTTTGGCTAAATTGTGATGTTGGTTAACTTCTAGTAGATTCTAGCAATTTTGGTGTTTCGCAACTTTTGAATATTTGCTAGTTTGGTCCATAAATTTCTCTATGTAATGCAATTCTAGTCTTATAACTTCCTAGTTGGTGAAATCTTGAACTTAAAATGAGTGGTGTAATATTTCATTTTCCTCCGGTACTTCAAGTGTTGTACTTATTTACTTCAAGAGCCGTACTTATTTCATTTTCATCAGTACTTCTAGTACTTCCTAGTTCAGTACTTCAAAGTATTCGGCCCAGCAAAAGCCATACTGGGCAAGACATAATATATATATATATCATTCACATTATTCAGAATAATGGCAAGACAAAAGAATATTCAGAACCGAAAAAAATTCAGAACAAAAAAAAATTCGGAACAAAAAGCATTTAGCAGAACAAAAAAGCCATACTGGGCAAGACAAAAAAATATTCAGAACAAAAAAAAAATCGGCCCTAATAATATTCAGAATTTAGCAGAAAAGCCAAACAAAAAAAACCATTTCATAACATTGACGACGATACACAACAGAACTACGAAGCGAAATGGCAACAAAAGTATATGATGATAAACTTGGTTCACATTAACCGACCTAGAACGATACCAAAAAGTACAAGAACAATTGTCATGAATGCACGCTCAATTAGCAGAAATAGTTCACTCTTCAGTTCGACTCTTTCCTTCGCATGCGCACTCTCGCCCTGAATTCTCTCTGATTGGGCATCATTTGTAAATTCAGCATGCCTATTAACTTGGCTGCGTGATAAATGAGGGGAGGTTTGAGTGGACCTCAGGGGGTAAGTTTGAGCACGAACATAGTCTGGAATATATCCGGTTGGATCGCTCAAGTGGTAGTCATCACACCAAAAAAAATCGTCTTCGTGGACCTTATCTCCTGGACATTTGTAGTAATAACGACCGGGGTGTTTCGCATCCTTCCTTGCACATCTAACTATCATTTTACCCGTCCCACACCAACAATCAGGAATACAGCTCATTTTTCAAGAAGTTCCTGCTACATGTAGAATAGTGGCAAAATGAGTGATAACAATCACACATTAAAATCATATGGTAAGACAAAAGAATATTCAGAAGCATATATAATTCTGTCTTAACAGGAGAAGTACAATTCAGAAGCAATAATGCATATAATTACAGGAGCATATATAGCAATCCCATTACAATTCGGTCTTAACAGGAGAAGTACAATTCGGTCTTAACAATTCGGTAAAACACACACACATTCGGTCTTAACAGGAGCATATATAGCAATCCCAATACAATTCGGTAAAACACACACACATTCGGTTTTAACAAGTTTCAATATCACATTATCAATTTTGCCACATATCGTGCGCTAAAGCATCCCTAAATTGATTCCACTCGGCAGTGTTCTCAACCGCATCAACGTAGTCATCTTCTTGGTCGTGGTCCTCATTTGCACCTTCATCACCATGTTCATCAACCAAGTCCTCTATCGGGTCATGGTCCATCTCATTCCGAATAAAATTGTGAATCAAAAAGCATGCCATTATCAATCTATTTTGAACTTTCACAGGGTAGTAAGATGCGCTCCTAAGAATTCCCCAGCGCATCTTCATAATCCCGAATGCACGTTCAATAACATTCCGGGCTTTAGTATGACGCATGTTGAACATCTCGTCTGGAGATTGAGGTCTTGCGGACTCTGGGCCCCACTCTTTGAGATGATACCTCACTCCTTTATACGGGGTTAGAAAGCCTTCGCTATTTGCATACCCATTATCACAAAGGTAGTATGTGCCTAAGAATTATATGATGAAAATATAACAATGATCTTATTAGGCCGCTTTATAAATACATTAAAATTGAAAAAGCAATTTTGTGGCTATTATAAAGAGCTCCACAAAAGTTTACCCCTTGGGATCTTCAATCCATTTTCACGAATCACAAAGATCCCGCAACACCCTCCCATCACCGATCCCTCCCATCCAGCAAAGACGTACACAAAACGTAGATTTCTATCGCAAACTGCAAGGGTATTTGTACATATTTGACCTTTTCTAGTTCTATACCTTGGCTTATCTGTGTTTTGTACTTGCACATTAATATATGTGCTATCCAATGCGCCTAGACAACCCTACAAGAACCCAAATTGTGAAATAAATATATGTTCTGTACATTATAATAATTCACAACATAATGGTGAGTTATTACCTTAAACCATTTCCACCTAGGATCAGCACAATCGTCAGGAACAGGAGTTGGCTTAACCAAGAACAATCTATGGCACTTTATTATTGCATGCAAAATTACATGAATATAATGGGAAATTGTCTGGCCCGACCTCCAGAAATTGAACTTCACCACACAATTCTTTTTGTGGTGGGCAAGGATCCCTAGGAATATTGCTAATTGTTCTTCTACGGTTACGTATCTCCCATCACTCACGCCTCCTACGTCTCTCAGTAATCTACACAATCTGCCAAATGCGTTTCGATCCATTCTAAGATTATTGAGGCAATCGAATCGATTACATGAACCATCCTATGTAGGTGCTGAACCTGAGCAGGGAACCTCTCAATCATGCCGTATGGGCGAGACTCTGAAACACGCATTCTTTTCCTAGCAGATCTTTTTTTTATTATATCAATAACCAAAAACATCTGGTTAAAGAATGAAGTGATTATCTAAATCGACAATCTTGTAAATTTCCACATCTGAATCCCTATTCCGTGGCATTTTTCTTATGTGCTTCTCAGATTCTCATAGGAAGGTTGCAACCTGAACAATCGATTATTAATAGGCCTTCAAAATTTAAAATAACCTACTCATTTATACAACTACAACAAATCCACTGACGTAAGAAGAAAAACACACAAGTTCAGTTCTACAAATCCGAAAAATTTAATTCACCGAGCAGAACATCAAATCCGAAAAATTTAATGCACCGAGTTCTAAACTTAACAATATCACCTGTCAAACATCAAATTGAAGTGTTTGAGTCTTCTTCAAAGTAAAAAAAAAAATAGGGGAACAAAAACAGAAGCAATTTTGCAAAAATATTTACAAAATATTTACAAAATATTCCATACCTATGAATATTCCATACCTACAGAAGCAATTTTGCAAAATATTTACAAAAACAGAAGAAATTTTGCAAAGTAACATTTTTTTATTTTTCTATCTTTTTCGAAATCTTAAGAACTACTGAAAAAATAGGGGAAAAACAATTTACTTTGCAAAAAAAAACTCGAAATCAGAAAGACTCGAATTTTTCGCAATTTATGAGTCTTCTTCAAAGTAAAAAAAAAAAAAAAGGGTCGATTTGATTTTGCAAAATATTCCATACCTATGAATAGGGGAAAACTTTGTACCTTTGAAGAATAGGGAGGCAAAGCGGAAGCAACTCCTTCAATGACGGTCGAAGCAACTCCTTGAAGAGGTCGTCGTCTTTACGAGCGGCGATCTAGCGATGTCGTCTTCAAGTAGGGTCGCTGTCTTTTCGAGCGAAGCGATCTAGCGATCTAGCGATGTTTCACCGGGCGTCGTCGTCTTTACGAAATAGTGAAGAAGATGGGCGATCTAAGATGCAGGGTCGTCTTTACGAAATAATGAAAACGATGGGCGATTGAACGGTGAAATGGAAATGAGGGGAAGGGTGTTTTTGGAGTAGGTGTAAAAGTGGGAATGCACTGTTGAAGTCAGCTTTCTCATATCGGGTGTCCCTCGCCAGTTCCAGTGAGCAAGTGGAACAGTACTTTTAAGCTCGGGCCCAACATATAAAACGGGCCACTAAGATTTGACTTGTTAAAAAACTAACCTACCAAACGAGTAGAAAATCCCAGATTATTTTTACTAACCTGACAAAACCAACCTACCAAACGAGCCCTAAAAGTAATACAGGGCTCGGTTCTCGCTAACATACCCTGAAACTTCTGACTTTGACTCATGTCTATAGCTAGTTGCTTTCTGCGCCGACGCTTTATAGTTCTCTTGGGGTCGATCCATTGGCATCCCTAATCTAATCCAACAAAAATGTAAAACAAAACAAAATGAGGAACAAAATATAAAACAAAACAAAAGGAGAGAGAATATACTCATCAAAAACAAAACAAAATACAGAGGAAAAAAGGAAATAAAATGTTTTAAAAAATAAAAGTAATACAGGGCCCAACCGGGTTCGAACCGGTGACCTATTGATCTGCAATCAATTGCTCTACCACTGAGCTATGGACCCTTGGTTGGAAGTTTTGTTATATTAAAATAATTTCAAAAGTAAAGAAGAAAAAAATCTATAAAATACACGGTTGTAGTAACAATGATATATATTCAATGGAAGAATTCTACATTTTATATTTTGTAGAGTATATCTATTCACTACAAATGATTCAGAAAAAAAATACTTGCACTAGTTTTAATTTTTCAGCAGGAGGTTTACTATTGTTGCACATGATTTGAAAAAAAAAAAAATCGTTTTGTTAGGTAAGCCTGTTAACATGTATGGCTTAATCTCCAACTTTTTTTGCTTCCATTCACAAATTTAGTAAACCTCCTAGCTAGAATTCCGTTTGCATACAGAGTTTGTAAACCTCTTCTTTCTGGAGTCTGTTGTGATCTAAACATTGATGTCTCGATCGATTTTATCTAATACAAAAAAATGCAAGTGCAGGCTGTATACTAAGAAATCATGACAGTTTTTCCGAGCAAGTGCTACATGCCTTTTGGGTGATCTAGTCATCAATTCATCTGGCAGAATTATTTGAAAACATAAAAACGAACAAGGAACACTATCGATTCTCTTAAAATCCAAACCATCAGTTCGTGTGTGTGCACCATCCCTTTAAACTCAAATAACGGACAATTACATTTTGCTTCATTGGTTTCATCACTAAATAAAACTTTTAATGCAATACGCTTCTTATGTTTCTCTATTCCCTCTCCAAATGTAATCCACTCATAAACTTCATATTTATTTTCAAAAATAGACAATAAATGACATTGTGATGAAATGCGCACTTCTCGAAATGCATAATAAAATAATATATTATAACATGTGAATGACTATTATGTCCCTGATGAAATTATTTAATTATGTTTGTGTCATTTGAAGTTTTCCTATAAATAGGGCTTCACTTCTTAATGAAAATTGATTCCAAGATAAATACATTTTCTATATTCTCTCTTTTCTCTTTCTAATCTCTTTAGTTTCTTGTAGTTTTCTAACACGTTAACAACATGAATGCTCTAATCCTTACTAAAGAGTTTCAACGGTAGGAACTTTTTTATGATTTTATTCTGTATATACATATCATTATGCTTGTGTGGATTACCCAAGCTCTATACTGTACATATTATTATGTTTGTGTGGATTACCCCAAGCTACATATTATATATTATTATTGCTTGACTGGTATGACCTCAAACTATATATATTATATACTATTATTATACTTGAGTGGTATGACTTCAAGCTATGTACCATATAATTATTGGTATGACCCCAAGCTATATACCATATATTATTATTATACTTGAGTGGTATGATCCCAAGCTATGTATCGTATATATTATTATTAATGCTTGAAGCAGTATAACCCCAAGCTATAAACTGTGTATGTTGTACCGTGTGAAATATTTACTAAGCACCAAAAAGGGTAAGTTATTTGTGGTTGATTATTTTTAATAAAATTCTTATTTCAAATCTTGCATATAAAATAAAAATAATGTTTTACTAACTCATTCATAATTATCACATTTTATTTTCTCTCACCTCCCCTACGACTAACTAACGGCTATTTTACACTCTATAAATACATCACATATCATTCAACAATTCACTCACTTTCTCTCATCTTCTTACAAATTTTCAATACATATATTTTCTAAAAAAAACGTTCGATACATATATCGAGAGAATATACAGTTAGTTTCTTGCAGTTTTCTCAAAAGTAAATATTACATATATTTACTTTTAATACATATACTGATTCTAAGATAGGAGTAATATAATTATTGTCATGTCGTGATGTATTGAGTTATTGACTAAATATGGCTCATTATCGTAAAGGACTGGACTATTATAAATACCTTAATTGGATTTGGAGATATGACTTACTCGCTTAAGAAAGATAATTATTTCATTGTGTTGATATATACATGGTCGGTCTATCAACTAAATGGTACCAGAAGTTACCACTACTAAAGTGATCATATGATATTAGAAGTTATCATTACCAAAAAGTTGTTGGATATTGATAAAAAAATAGTTTATCAAACGGTACCAAAAGTTACCATTATCTGTATTAAAAGGATAGAGGAAAATAAATTACCCAACAAGGAAAATGTTGATGTATGATAAGATAATATCACATAATAGCACTGATATGGCTAACGTGAAAATAATCTATCAGTATTATGAGATGAATATTAGATGATTGAAATAAACAAATTTGATAAATATCTGGAAATGTTCTTTCACAAACAGTTATGTATTCTAGAAGAAGTGCATATTTATTACCGAAGAAATAGTTGATTAATGATTCAAATCTTGCTCCCGAAAGAAGAAGCGGTTGGTAGAAATAATGTCCGATCTCCATGATTATTAGATACGAATTGAGAAAATTGAGCAAATGATACCAAAAGTTATAATCGATTAATTAAAAAAAATCCCATGCAAATACACCGCATGGTGGGATCATATGACAAGTGATATGAAAAATTATCACTAAAAAATAATTGCTTAATAAATCTCATATTGATTATATCACATGATGGGATCATTGAAATCATATTGATATAACAATATTTATGGAGAAGCATATGTCACATATTCGTGAGAATAATGTATTTGCATAAAGGCAAAAGATGATCTTATTATTGTTGGAAGAACACAACAATCGAAGTGAAAAATATTGAAACTAGATGAAAAGGTAATAAACACTCGACAATATACAAAAAGAAAAATACATATAAAACCCATAAAAAATGGAGGGTGCATCTCACGAGTATAAAACTTCGTAACTCTGCCACCCCCTGGCATCAGGGTTAATAATGAAAGATCTAAAGGATCTAAACTTCTTTTTTGTTTGGCGCCGATACTCTGTGGCTGATGAGCTTCGACTTCTAAATACTTAACTGGAATATATGCTTGAAACTTTATAAATAGATCAGCAACTGTATCAGCACATATAAGAATATCTCTTGATGGCTGAAAGATAAACTTGTGGTCTACTCCTTGATCCAGAAAGGCAATAAAACCGTTGAAGAAATTATTAATATTCAACAAACCTACAGGTTTGGTATGGAAGTCCTGCTCAGCCCATGACGTAATATTGAATATCCCATTGAGTGTGCCATAGCCAACTGGAAGAACAATAAAGGCATCACTATTATTCACTATATACATCAAACTATCATGCACAGACTGTGCTTGAAGCATTAACCAAGTTGAACCTCCTATACTACTGGTTTTAACTGTGGGAAAGTGTAAGGCACTTGTTACACTTATTTTCTCATTTTGTGCAGCCTCTAAAAGATAACCCAAAAATCTATGATTACTCCCACCATAAAATATATCAATTTTGCGCCTTCCTAATTTTTTACGCATTGATATGACATATATGCTGGATATGACCTATCAGTTTTGATCCACCTAAAATACATGTAGTTTTAATTGGATGAGATCTATATGAGGATTCTGAGAATTCCATCTCTCTATACTAGATTTTCAAAATGCTTTTATGAGATATACAATTTCTGATTTATGGATCCCAAATTTAAAGAACAAACTTCTTACTAGAAGACAAATGACTTCACTATTTTTATTTAAAAAAGAGCGGCGGATAAGTCACACTTTTACTATTTTCTTTTTGACAAAATTGCAAAAGAAAACGAGTGATATGGTATTACATTTTTCAATAAAAATGACATTATCGATCGACAGCGGAGAAATTTAAGTATTGGAAAATAATATTCATCAACTTGCATTATTTTGCCATTTACCTTATACCAACTTTGACAGTGTAATACCCGAGATTTTTTTGTTCCGGATTCGTTGAGTTTTCGGGCTTTTATCGGATTGTTATTGTCCTCATCATTGGAATTTTGTGCCATGTTTAGGTGTGCCTTGTTGGTACATGTGTTTGGAGGCGTTTCGGATCACTATATGAGTTTCCGGGGTTTTATGGTGTAGCGCACGCTAATGCTTGTGGTATAGCGCACGCTACGGCGTTGTGGTTAGCGCACGCTACTGAATGTGTAGCGTACGCTAACTGGCAGTTCAGAGGCAGTCCAGGAGCTACTGGACTGGGACATGGGCTTTGTTAGCGCACGCTAAGGTCGATAGCTAACGCAAGCTATTGACTGCTTAACGCACGCTCTTTCTTCTTTCTAGCACACGCTACCCAGTAGGTGCAGTTCTGTCCAGGGGCCACTGGACTGGTTTCGTGACCCGTTAGCGCGCGCAACGCTCATGGGTCTAGCACACGCTAACAGTGTTATTCGGTAAATTCTGGGCGTTGACCTCGTTAGCGCGCGCTAATGCTGTCTGGTTAGCGCATGCTAATGACTGTCCAGTATAAATACTGGACAGCAGGCTTCACTTCGTCATTTCTCACTTTTCTTCATCCCTTCCGACGGGAGAGAGCTCCAGAGGCGATTTTGAGCGATCTTCTTCTTCTAGCTTCATCTTCGAGTGGGTTTGTAGGTGTTTAACAACATCTAATCGTCTTTTTGGTCCAAATCAAGGTAATCTCTTCGTAGAACCCTAGTTTCTTGAATTTGGTGTTTTTCCTTGGATTTGTGATTCTTACCCGATCTCATCCGATTGGTTGTGTATTCTTGTTTGTCTTAACCGTAATCTTCAGATTTTGTTAACCGTTCATCGATTTTTATCGCCCGGATCAACGATTCTTGATTTCTTTGAGAACACTTAGATCCTTGTTGTTTTTAGGATCGTTTCGAATTTCGATTAGTGTTATTGATTCGTGGTGATGTTATTTTCATAGTATTCGTGGGATTGCCGAACCCTTGGTCATTTTTAGAAGCTCGAGAACTATCCGACCGTGTCCGTTCGTTGTTCGATTGCTCGTGGTATCGAGGCAAGTATCTTGTCCATACGTTTCATGTTTCGTAGGCATAATTATTGATAAATGATTTTATGCGAAACTCAATGTTTAATGAACATAAAAAGGGATCGTTATGTTCTCGATAAATGTTGTCTTTCAATGATAATTCGTGTACTTAGTGAATATGTGTTCTCGGAATATGTGTGTTGGTTTTGTATGTTGAAAGATGCTATGATCACTTTGAGTGAGTTTAATAGACCGTAATCCTTTGCCGGGGATTATGTAATGTTATGCGTACTTGTTCGGTAAGAACATAATGTGTGTGATATTAGTTGTTACTCCTTTGAAAGGAGGTTGTGATGTTTAAGTGTTGCTTGGCTGGATGTTCTGCTCATTGTTATGTGATTGTTGAAAGTGATGTGCCTCCGAGTAGGATTGATAAATCTCCGGGATCCATACTTGTTAGTATGGGTCGGGCGTGACCGTAGGGTTATCCAATCCGGGTATGTCTTGCGGGGACTTCGAGGTTCGGGGCTTGCTAGCCCAATGCTGGGATAACTTGTGGGGGTTATCATCGGGTATATCTTGCGGGGACTCCGAGGTTCATGGCTTGTTAGCGCGATGCCGGGATAACTTATGGTTGTGATTTGGAATAATTCCGTGACTGTTGTCATGAGGACATGTGATTTGGTATGGGTTCGTATTGGGTTATTCACTCGGGTATGTTCTACAAGAGCATTTGAGGTTCGTGGCTTGTTAGCACGGGACGCAAATAATCCTTAGGAACATGTGTTATGTGATTTGGGTCGTGGACCCTGTGTTCTGTGATTTGGGTCGTGGACCCTGTGGCTTATGATTTGGGTCTTGGACCCCGTGTGTTGTGAATTGGGTTGTGAACCCGCGTTTAATTATTGGAATCGTATTTTGGAAAAGATGATTTTGGGCCGTGTCCCCAAGTGTTTTCGAAAGACTTGAGAATTCCTTAATTCCAAATGTTTTCAACTCCTAAGATCGTAAAATATTTTGTATGAGATACATGGTTCTATTCCTACCTTTTTAAATCAAACTGTTTTGATTAAGTGAATTATCTCGGGAAATATATTCAAGATTATTATATTCTCGAAGCACGTTGTGTATGGCTTGTACTTTTGTTTTATACTTGCACTAGCAAAATAGTGGAGTTTTGCTAACCCCTGAGTATTCGGGGGGTGGATGTCTGTATTGCGTCCAGGTACTTGCAGGTTTCTGGGGAGCAAATGATGGAAGACGACGATACTAATCACATAAAGACCAATCGCAGAGTATGTTGGATAGTCTTGTTGGTTATCCCTCCAATGGTTCGTTCTCCCATTTTATGGGAGTGTTATTGTATCCTAGCCCCTGCGTGGGTTTGTGTTCTGGGAAAGAATCTTGTATGTAATGATGTGTGTGTTGAGATAAAGATCAAATCGGTCTGATGGTCCTTCATGTAGCCATGTCGGCATGTGAAGTGATGTATTGTTTTGTATTTAGCCTGGTAGATCCTCGCGGATAGGGTCTGCGGCGCTGTAATATTCCCGAGTGGTTCAGGGGTGTTACAGAATATGGTATCAGAGCTTAGGTTGAGGAAACCTAGGCTGTCAGGTTGAGTTGTGTGTTGTCGGGTCTTGTCTTGTCAGATTTGGTTTGACTGAGTGGTGTCACGATGCGTCGTCTGAGTTGTCGGTCGTGATTAGTATTGAGGCGCAACCATCATCTTCGTGCGATATGTGGATGTAAATCTCCCTACTTTGCTGTGTCTCGTGTTATACGAGTTTATGTGATTCTGTGTTATTATGTGGAGTTTAACTGTGCCTCGTGAATACTTACACCATACTTGTTTGATTCTCGTATTGTTTTGGGATAAAGAGTAGTACCGGTATGTATGTATGTATGTATGTATATATATATACAACCTTGTGTGAAATCATTTTTACAGGAGTTGGATTGATTATTCAATAAAAGTTTATCAATGTCGTATTTTTAACTTCAAACGTTTTGGGGAAGTCACGTAAATTCTATTTAAAAACATCATTCGAGGAGGAAAAATGATTTGATTTTCGTATGATGACCTCGAGACCAAAGATTTTGGGAATTCAACTACATATATTTTTGTTCATCTTGCATTGAAAATTTTCAAAATTTGATTTTTAAATGCTCAAACGAGGTCTATCAAAAGTTTACTTGAGACGTGACTTTCGCCTTCGACTTTTCGGTTTCATGAATTTCGGTTAAAAGTTATGTAGTGAGGATGAAAATTGTTGGCGTTTGGATTCGTATGTTGCTGGATTAGAATGGCTAGCGCGCGTTAACGTGGCATGGCTAGCGCACGCTAAGTCTCTGTTAAATCATACACTAATTGGTCTGAGCAGAAGCTCAGAAACTACATTCTGGCCGTAAGTCTAACTTTTGCGATTGTTAGGCTGACCGTTTGAGACCGTACTCTATGTGTGTTGTTCAGGAATAACAATTGTTATGTGTGGTTATGTGTAATTTGAACTGTGTTCTTGTCCGCTGCGTGTGTAAAGTTCAAAATGACTTTTTGGTACTTTTACCAAATAGTGTGTGTTTTAAAATGACCTTTCGGGTTTGTAAATTTGAGTTATTTCGTTGACCCTTTTTCCTAACTCTTTTGTCGGGTGACTTAACGTATATTTTGAAACTATTGAGTTTTCGCGTCTTCGCCTTGTAATTTCAAATGGTATTTTATGACGGTATTTGGTATTTGGAAAATAACTTTTGGTGAGTATTTGGAAAGTATTACCGTCATCGGCCTATTTGGCATTTTTGAACGTTTTTGAAAATGGTTATCAACTTGGTGAGTTCCGGCGCGGAACCCGTACAGAAAATGATTTTGATATAATGAATGACTTTAATTTCATTGCATTTATAATTCACATAACAACGGCATTATAAATGAAGATTTTCGGGATAATAGTTTGTATATTGTGCTCTAGCTTGAATTAAATCGTAATATGTATATGATTTAATGGTGTTTGATTAAAGATAGAGATGTGAATATCTTGCTATGTGTTATGATCTTTCGTTGCCATAGGTTGTTGTTTGTTAGTATGCCGAGGGGCAGAGGTCGTGGTCGTAACTGTGGTGCTGATGGCCACGGGGATCAGATGCGGAATCGAGAGAATGTCGCTGGGAATGCTTTTAGTTTGGGTGTTGCTACTATATCGCAACAAGTAGCGACTCAGATGACTCAGTTGACCCAGGTGGTTTAACATAGCATTGACGCGAGTCAGAATGTCGGTGTAAATAAATGGCTTCACGAGGTAGTTCGTATGAATCCCCCTCGATTCGCCGGTGCTGCAGATGCTTTGGGCTGGGATGGTTAGATTTTCCAGTTGGAAAAGATTTTCGAGGCTTTCGGATGTCCTGAAGAGCGGAAGGTACCTATCGCTCAGTACCTTCTTGACAAAGATGCCGCTAATTGGTGGGAAGCTGTTAAACCTCGTGATCATGATGTCACGTGGGCGGAGATCCAAGCATTTATGGAAGCTGAGTTCTGTCCGAAACCGATTAGAGAGCAGAGGATTCGCGAATTCTATTTGGTAGAACCGCATGATATATCGGTATCGCAAGCTATCATCGATTATAGCAAACAACTCAACTATGTGCGAGATCGGGTGAGAACCGAGGAAGAGAGGATCTTTCACTTTGATAGACAGATGAAGCCGAATATTCGCGTGTATATGTCGGGATTCAATTGTGCTTCGTTGAGGGACTATCAAGATCGAGCATTAGCCCATGAACTAGCTTCTTTATCGTCGGAGCGTGTGCCCGAGTCGAAGAAGCAGAGGAAGTCCGATGACCGTGTGGACGGTGCAGGAGTTGGTGTTTCTTGTTTTCAATGTCGTAGCCTTTCCGCTGTGAAGCTCCATCGCTCGATGCATGGAACTGAGAGTTCCAAGTCGTCTGCTCTGGCTCTTGGTAAAGCCAGGAGATGTTTTAACTGTAATGTGGCGGGACATGTTTGTGCACATTGTCCTTCTCCGCCAGTAACGTGTTACAGGTGCGGACTCGAGGGACACTGGGTTCAATTTTGCGAGTTCGGAACTGAGCCTTCCGAGGCACGGACTTGAGCGCTGATATCACGATCGACTCCGAGTAGTCCCGGAGGGTTGTGGTCTATCAGTTGTATGTTGAGTTATTTCCCTTACTTTGTTGTTTTGAATTTTGGAGATTAACTTCTTTTATTTGAAGTGGATCGGATTTTGAACTCTATACTTTCGACTCTGTCGACTCGTTTATGTTCATTGACATTTTTTGAACTTGTCATGTCTTGTGCTTTTGTGGATCGAACGAGTTGTGGTATTGTTTCAGAATAACCCGTTTGTCGTTATGACTTTCCAATTGCTATTCCATTTCCTGTGGATCTTATGTGAACGCACATCTTGTTGTCTTCACCGGATCGTATATTGTCTCGAGTCGAGATGTGAACTTTGGGGTTGTTGTTCGAGTATTATTGTTCGTCGTGATTCGAATTTGATCGTTCGACTGATGTGTCTCGATCGTTGTGGTTCGATAGCTTGTTGTCCAGTATTGTTGGTCTTGTATCGTAATTTTTGAACGTTTAGATTTCTTCGTAATTTCCTTGAGCTCGGGAGATTAACGTCGTTTTCGATCTTCCAATCCTTGTGTGTAGAATTTGTATTTGTTCAGCGATTAGATTGCATTTTGATTGACGTACTGTTCGGGCTGGTCAACCATATTGATTTTGTTCGTTGCGTTCTGTTATCTTTCTGCCGTAGCGACATGCATGGTAGCAGCCACGTGTTGCATGTGATTCGTTACAGGCTGTCGGCAACGGATAGCTTATGTCATCTGGAATTATTTTGCGTTGATCGTCCTATGTTTTAAGTTTCGGGGATAAAACTTCTTTTAAAGGGGGTAGAATGTGATTCCCGAGATTTTTTTGTTCTAGATTCGTTGAGTTTTCGGGGTTTTATCGGATTGTTATTTTCCTCATCGTTGGAATTTTGTGCCATGTTTAGGTGTGCCTTGTTGGGACATGTGTTTGGAGGCATTTCGGATCACTATGTGATTTTCTGGGTTTTTGTGGTGTAGCGCACGCTACTGAATATGTAGCGCACACTAACTGGCAGTCCAGAGGCAGTCCAGGAGCTACTGGACTGGGACTGGGGCTTTGTTAACACACGCTAAGGTCGATAGCTAGCGCACGCTATCGACTGCTTAGCGTACGCTCTTTCTTATTTCTAGCGCACGCTAACCGGTAGGTGCAGTTCTGTCCAGGGGCCATTGGACTGGTTTCGTTACCCGTTAGCGTGCGCTACGCTCATGGGTCTAGCGCACGCTAACAGTGTTATTCGGTAAATTCTGGGCGTTGACCTCGTTAGCGCGCGCTAATGCTGTCTGGTTAGCGCACGCTATCGATGGCCCAAAGATAAATACCGACAAAGAGCTTCACTTCGTCATTTCTCACTTTTCTTCATCCCTTCCGACGGGAGTGAGTTCCAGAGGTGATTTTGAGCGATCTTCTTCTTCTAGCTTCATCTTCGAGCGGATTTGTAGGTGTTTAACAACATCTAATCGTCTTCTTGGTCCAAATCAAGGTAATCTCTTCTTAGAACCCTAGTTTCTTGAATTTGGGGTTTTTCCTTGGATTTGTGATTCTTACCCGATCTCATCCGATCGGTTGTGTATTCTTGTTTGTCTTGACCATAATCTTTAGATTTTGTTAACCGTTCATCGATTTTTATCGCTCGGATCAATGATTCTTGATTTATTTTAGAACACTTAGATCCTTGTTGTTTTTAGGATCGTTTTGGATTTCGATTAGTGTTATTGATTCGTGGTGATGTTATTTTTGTAGTATTCATGGGATTGCCGAATCCTTGGTCGTTTTTAGAAGCTCGAGAACTATCCGACCGTGTCTGTTCGTTGTTCGGTTGCTCGTGGTATCGAGGCAAGTATCTTGTCCATACGTTTCATGTTTCGTAGGTATAATTATTGATAAATGATTTTATGCGAAACTCAATGTTTAATGAACGTAAAAAAGGATCGGTATGTTCTCAATAAATGTTGTTTTTCAACGATAATTCGTGTACTTCGTGAATATATGTGTTCTCGGAATATGTGTGTTGGTTTTGTATGTTGAAAGATGCTATGATCAGTTTGAGTGAGTTTAATAGACCGTAATCCTTTGCCGGGGATTACGTAATGTTATGCGTCCTTGTTCGATAAGAACGTAATGTGTGTGATATTAGTTGTTACTCCTTTGAAAAGAGATTGTGATGTTTAAGTGTTGCTTGGCTAGATGTTCTGCTCATTGTTATGTGATCGTTGAAAGTGATGTGCCTCTGGGTAGGATTGATAAATCTCCGGAATCCATACTTGTTAGTATGGGTCGGGCGTGACCGTAGGGTTATCCTATGTCTTGCGGGGACTCCTAGGTTCGGGGCTTGCTAGCCCGATGCCGGGATAACTTGTGGGGGTTATCATCGGGTATGTCTTGCGGGGATTCCGAGGTTCGTGGCTTGTTAGCGCGATGCCGGGATAACTTATGGTTGTGGTTTGGAATGGTTCCGTGACTGTTGTCACGAGGACATGTGATTTGGTATGGTTTCCTATTGGGTTATTCACTCGGGTATGTTCTACGGGAGCATCTGAGGTTCATGGCTTGTTAGCACGGGACGCGAATAATCCTTAGGAACATGTGTTATGTGATTTGGGTCGTGGACCCTGTGTTCTGTGATTTGGGTCGTGGACCCTATGGCTTATGATTTGGGTCTTGGACCCCGTGTGTTTTGAATTGGGTTGTGAACCCGCGTTTTATAATTGGAATCGTATTTTGGAAAAGATGATTTTGGGCCGTGTCCTCAAGTGTTTTCGAAAGACTTGAGAATTCCTTAATTCCAAATGTTTTCAACTCCTGAGATCGTAAAATATTTTGTATGAGATACATGGTTCTATTCCTACCTTTTTAAATCAAACTGTTTTGATTAAGTGAATTATCTCGGGAAATATATTCAAGATTATTATATTCTTGAAGCACGTTGTGTATGGCTTGTACTTCTGTTTTATACTTGCACTAGCAAAACAGTGGAGTTTTGCTAACCCCCGAGTATTCGGGGGTGGATGTCTGTATTGCGTCCAGGTACTTGCAGGTTTCTGGGGAGCAAATCACAGATTCGATACGAAGGATGATGGAAGAGGACGATACTGATCACAAAAAGACCAATCGCAGAGTATGTTGGATAGTATTGTTGGTTAACCCTCTGATGGTTCGTTCTCCCATTTTATGGGAGTGTTATTGTATCCTAGACCCTGCGTGGGTATGTGTTCTGGGAAAGAATCTTGTATGTAATGATGTGTGTGTTGTATCGAGATTTATTCGACTCGACAGGCGATCGACTACAAGGCCGAGCGACCGAGTCCACACCAATCAAACTATGGCTAGCTCGCCTAATCGAAGATACCAGCCCACCATCAGGTACCTAGCGATCGACTCCCAAGACGATCGCCCTTTGGCATCTGGCGATCGACTCTAGTGCCCGGATAAGGACAACCGACCTACGCCCCGAACAGAGACGATCGCCCGGCAAAGTCATCGAAGACTGGATCTCAGGACAGCACCCACGTGCAGATCCACAAAAGGCGCTGACAGACAAGACCTTTGACCCCAGCCTGTCACCTACCTCACCTACTGACAGGGCCGCCGAAAGTTACAAAGTGGGACCGCCTGTGACAGCGACTCAGGACGCGTGCAGGCTCCCCATTGGACCGTACAGCTGGCTGCCAGCAGCAGCCGCGGACTTTAAGGGAACAAGCCCATATGCTAAAATACGATCGCCCGTTTATTATAATACAGCAAAGGCGATCGCCCGGCATATCCAAGTCCTATAAATAGAGAACCTCCTCCTACTGGAAAAAGGTTCCGCTTTCAGTTCCGAATTCGTTCACTTCTATTCCGAACTCATACATAGAAATACAGAAGAACATACATACCATCAAGCTCCCAGCTTTCTCGCCGGAATCTACCTCAGGATTTCTCTCTCAGAATCTCTCATCCAGAAGACGATCGGCAGAGGTAAGAAGTCTCCACAAGGCAGATTCCAAGAGATTCATAAGCCCAGGAGCTCGAGCATACTGCTAAGATACGCCGTGAGAGACTGTCGATCTCTCACCGCCGCCACAGTTCATCCCCGTTGTTACAAGAACTCACAGAGCATCATATCTGGTTCTTCCGGCAATCTACACGCTCACTAGCTAAGATAACAAGAATATTTACACTCATTGTAATTGTATTCTTACATTGGTACTTGTATCCCCGAATATTAGTATTAATAATGTCTCGCGAGAGCATTTAAGCCCGGGAATAACAACCCCGGCAAATCTTGTGTTATTTATCTTTCCCATGGAAGTGTTCTCGCACTTGTTTGCTATCCATCCATTCCAACAATATCTATCTCCGGATAATATTTTGGGTAGCAACAATTGGCGCAAGAAGAAGGGGGGCCCCGCTATACCTTCATTTTTCATTCCTACCATCCCGAAGAACACTCACTGTTCTCGGGGCATATACTTGAAGTGACACTCACTGCACTTCAAAGAAAACCTTAAGAATCATGACATCCGCCGGTACATCGAAGAGATCCACTCTCCGAACCGCCGGACACCATATCCCGGCTCAATCCGAACCCCAGCCGGCAACCGGGGGAAGCCGCGGCAACGCGAGACTCTCGATCCCGCACCTGAGAGATGGCCCCAACCTCTCACTCGACCAGTTCCAAACCGAGGAACAGATCGAGGAGGCTATGGCCATCCTAGAGGAGCGATGGAGAGCATGCGCGTCGCCCGCAATAACTCCCTCGATCGTCCGCCGCATGGGAAAACAGAAATTCAACGGGCTACTGGGCGAGCGATCGTCAGAAAGCCCCAATTCGCGAGAAAGGGCTCTCGCATGACCGGACGATCCGTATTCAATCGCTTGGGGCGCGACCCATCCTGGCGACCGGGGCATTCTGGTTCCAACCACGAAAAGACGGAATCTGAATCCGTCACCAGGAGTTCAGCCTACCCAACTCACAGCGGAACGCAGGTCAGCCGTCTGACTCCCGCCCCGATCGCCAGGGGATCAGTACTCGATCGCCTCGGCTCCCGCTCCGAGCTCCGAGCCGCGAGCAGCCAGGCCACGGCGATGGCCGCTATGCAACGCCAGCTCGACGAGATGAAAGCACTCTTGGACACTGGGGCAAGCGCCAGCAGAAAGATCACCGGGCCGACCGAGCCACTCGCGGTCCACATCTAGCTCGCCCCCGTGCAACCAAGGATCGCTCCTCCCAAAACACCTCTGTATGAAGGGAGATCGGACCCCGAAACCCACCTAAGTAAATTCCGAATCTACATGACTGGGTGTGGGACATCAGATGCAACCAAGTGCCGAATCTTCCCGTTAACATTGGGCGAGCTGGCCCATAGGTGGTACGCCTCACTACCACCACGATCGATCATCTCCTTTGAGAAACTGGCGAATGACTTCACGTCATACTTTGCCACCAAGGTCGCCAGACCAGAAGGCCCCCACCGCGTGATGAAAATCAGGCAGTGGAAAGACGAAACCGACGCAGATTACATCGACCGAGTAGACGAAATCATCCTCACCGGCAAACCCGTCAGTGACGAGCTCGCTCTTTATTCGGTCCTGGGGGGATTCTACGGTCATTCACCCATGTTTAGACATCTCACCAAGGATATTCCCCCAACCTATGCGATCTTCCGCGCTAAGGCTGCCGACTTTCTGGCCAGGCAAAGGCTACTCACCCTCCACCTAGGCGAGAAAACGCCACCGCCTGTCCGAAAGATGGCGATCGCCAAAACAAAGAAGGCGATCGCCAAGCCACCCGGAGATCTCAAGGCCTTCGAGGACATGGAGGCCCATCTCCTCCATACGTTCAACCGAACTCCAGCCCACATTTTCTATGCCATCAAGGGGCACGAACCGCTAAACAAGCCAAAGGCGATAAGGGACCACGGTCACCTGGACAACAATCAATATTGTGCCTACCATAAGAGTCCCGGCCACAGCACCAACCAATGCCGCGACCTCCTCAAACAGCTCTGGAGATTGTTCGAGGAGGGCAAGTTGGATAGCTTATTCGCTTAGCCGAAGCCCCTACCAATATCTATACACGATCGTCCGAGTCGAACACAAACAGGTTGGGAAGCTCATACGAGCTGACCCCTAGATCAACCTCGACGACCGTCTCTACATGCTTCAATCAAGAGAAGGGAACCTCATATGTCTCTCCCCGATCTCCCTCCTCATTTAAGAAACTAGGGGACTCGCTCGCCATCTACAGTTCACCATCTAACATGATGGACTAAGGCACGAGATCGCCTCCCCCGCACAACGTACACCGTCGAAGGTCGGCATCTACATGACGATCCAAGGTAGAAGAGTGCAGCCATGGTCCTGGTGGTTGATGGAACCGACTGCTTAGGCCATGCAAGGTCCCTATGGGCCACGATCGCCCGCCCTTCGTTTAGATACGAGGCCGGCGTAGTCTGAGGGCCCTCCAAAACTAATCAGTGGACGCGGTCGCCCGCCCTAAAAGGTTCATCATCTAATGTGGTGAACCCGGACAATGCGACGCTTCACTACCCCCGTCTCAACGTACACCGTCGAGGGTCGCCATCGTCATGGCGACCCGAGGTGGAAGCAGAGCTAACAAGCCGCGGATGTGGAGTTGAATCATCCGACGCTGCCCCGCGCAAGGACTCCTCCAGACCAAGACCGCACGCCCTTCGTTTAAATACGAGGGGAGGCGCAGCCTAACGGAGGACCCTCACAATAAAATGAGTCACGATACAGACAATGTCGTTCGCGCAAAAGACATGGTCATGGAGTCGGTCCATCGAACTCCGCGATCGTGCACGGTTCCTTAAGACCGACGACCGTCCTCGAGGATTCGACAAAGTTGAAGACTGCTCACTCAACGAATTATTTTCATCCCCTTACTTACACTAAGTGAATAAAAACAAGGGGGAAGAGTGCGGACCACCTATACGACGATCGTGCCTATTCAACCACATACGGAGATCGCCATTTTTCAGATCTCCATTTTTCAGATGTTGTGCAGTGATCAAATTTGTTGTAAAAGTGATCTTTATGAGTTTATCAATTCATTTGGAAATACACTCGCAACGATCTCTCCTCACACATTTGTACAAAGTCAAGCAAAAGACTCAAAAATAGCAATCATTCAAGTGATAAGTCAGAGAATCAAACATTCATTTCATTGCTTGAAGGATAGAAATACATGGTCGCCCGAAGGCCTAAATGCTACAAAAGAAAGCTACAAATTACAAGACTAGAATAGCCAAAACAAACAAACAAGAGTGAAGAGCCTCAGACCCCCGCCTGGCCTTCGCCTTCAACCGCCGGCTCGACCTGCGGCCCTTCCCCAGTTCCCGGAGCGGCTTCCCCATCCTCCGGAGCGTCAGGATAAACGAGGTTCGCCGGAGTTGGATACCAGCTCAAATCCACGCCAAGCTTCGAGAGATCCAAAATCGGCAAGGAGAAAGCAGGATGGAGAGGATGCTCCAGCGCATACGCCTTGAAATTCTAAGCAAGAGGGCCGACCTCCATCCCTCCCTTCTTGGCGGCTCGGATCGAGTCAGCGAACGCCATATAATAGGCAAACTCGCTGACAAACTCCAAGTTAAGGAAGGGATTGGCCTTGGTCGCCTCTACCTCCCCTTTCAGCTCCGCCATCGCCTGTTGCGACCCTTGGAGCTCGGACTCCCTCGCAGCTATCTTCTCCCTCGACTCCACCAGCTCGCTAGTCAACCGAGCGATCGTCACCTTCTGACGATCAGCCTCCGTCTCAGCAACCTTCTGCGCCTGGACGGCATTCGTCATCCTGTCCCGGAATCGGTCAACCGCCAACCGAGACATCTCAGCTTCCTTCCTCGCCAGCTCAAGCTCTTGGCTCGCCCGCTTGGCTGCCTCCAAAGAGTCCTTCTCCATTGCCGCGATCTTGTCGGTGAACTCGGCGTTCTCTTTCCGAGCCGCCTCGAGATCCGCCTGCAGGCGAATAGTGGAAGGTCGCCTCTCAAGCTCCTGCGCAGCCTCGACAGCCATGGTCGCCGTCTGGAGAGAAAGGGCGAGAACAGCCTGCATCGTACTCCTCGATCGCTGACCAGCGATCGCATCTAGATCGGTCGTCCAGGCCTTCGATAGAGCAGAAATGGCCTTGCTGACGTATTGCGGGATGTCACAGGACAGGCGAGGAGATTGGCTCGCTAAGAAATCCAACACCATCGGCGGGCAAGATGGATCTGTGCGACGGATCCTGCATCAAAACAACAAAATTAGCACGTCTCTCGCGCAAATGACAAGTTTCAACTCAGCAAGCAGACTACCTCTCGGCTCTCTCAGGATCGCGACCGAAGTATGGCTTCCCGCGAGGAGTCTCTGCTTCGGCGATCGCCATCTCCCACAGGAAAGCCGCGGAGGGAGCTGGCTCATTCTCCGGAGGAACAACGGTGATCGGAGGCGCGGCGATCGGCACCTCACTGGCAGGGGCAGAAACTAGAGTTTCTGCCGACCTCTGCCGTTTGCGATTTGTCCGAAGCCCCTCCTCCCGAACTTCCTCCTCGAACACGATCGGCTCCACGTGAGGCTCCACCTCTGGGATGATAGGTAACGCCACAGGAGGAGCCCGCGATGACTTCATCTGGCGGAGATGACCCAAAACTCCGGGGTTCGACATGGCAATCTCCGGTGGGGGCTCCACAAAGCGAGGAAAACGAACCTCTGCAAAAAGAGCAATCAAGCCACAGTTAGTCATTTTCCTCCAACATGACGATCACCAAGCAAATGGAGATCGTAGTAATTCGTACCTGAGACCGAGGGATGTCTCGGAAAACGGAACAGGCGAGCGGACAACCAACGACTCTCCTTATTGATCTGGCTAGCGTTCAGGTCGTCGTCCGACAAACTCCGTATCCGCTCCCAGACGACCAGGAAATCGAAAGGAAACTCCTCGATCGCCGGAATGTGGAAACCTGCAAAAACAAATTCAAATTAGATCAGTTCAGAACATATCCGAACTAAGGGAGAGTCTGAACCCTTACCGGGATTTCTCTCCCAAAAACCAGTGGGAATCTCCAGCTCGCCAGTGGGATTGTCGCTCGCTGAGGCTTTCCAGGCACCGGCGACCCAGAACCACTTCGCCAGATCGCCCCGCGCCTTGTTCGGGACTCGAAGGATCACCCGACCGGATCGGCCTTGTATATGATAGCCTCCGACTGACCCTTTCTGAACCGTCAGCTTAAACAGGTGGTTCATCTCCGACGGCGAAGGAAGGCGGTACAGTCGGTGACCGCCGAACAAGGTAAGGGTACATACTATCTGGAGCCAAGCATTTGGCGTCAGCTGGAGAGGCGCCACGTTCCAGGCAACCAACAGTTGGGAGACTGCGAACGACAAGGGGAATCGCAACCCTACCTCCATGATCGCTTCGCTCACAGCGACCATCCCCTCCGGAGGCTGATCGGCTCTCTCATTCTCGGCCGGCATGAAGAGATCCACGTCTGAGGGGATATGAAACCTCGTCCTCCAGACGGCCAGATCCTTCCTGGTCGCCGAACTCCTGATTTGGCCGAGCGACCACAGAGATCACTGAGCAGCCCGAAATAGCGATCGCTTGGGAGGTTGATAAGGGTTAGGGATCGAATACTCCCGGAAATCAAATCTTGGAGACGGACTGGCCAGCCCCTCCATAATCTCAGCGAATGCCACATAAGCCCGGCCAAAGGCACTGTGCTGCTAGTAGGCCCTGACCGCAAGATCTCTCGCCATCTGCGAGTGCCTATGTTCGACGGCCGCCTCCTTAGCCACGCCAGCCTCGTTGAACAGCGCCTCCACCTCCACAGGGTCAATTCCGGCCCAAATAGCCTCAGCGGCCATCTCCAGATGGAATTCAGCGGTGGATCCTCCCCGGACATCAGAAGTCCCAGCGGCGGAGGAAGTTCCCACTCCATGTGAAGAAGCTGTTCCAGCCATTTTTGAAGAAAAGAGGAGAAAAGGAATGTTCGTCTTACCCAAAGATGAAATCAACCGACGATCGGCAATAAGATCTTCAGAAAAATCTTCAGCAAGTCCTTCTTTCTCCAGTAAATGCGTGTGAGAATGAAGGCTGCAACACTACGCCCTTTTATAGGAGATGGCAGGGAATCATTTGCAATAAGGGAGAATCTCAGGGGTCGGATCTCAAACGTCGCAATTAAGGCTCCCTTGAAACCCGAGTACGCATCTTTTCAAGGACGCGTCAGTCGAGGAGTCATAATTGACCGTCGGTCTACCCCAACAGGAATCGACACGTGTCCCAGAGACTATTCCGCATCCGCTGCCATTTCCCGCTCATTTCAGCGACCTACCAGGTCGTCCAAACTCAGAATCTATCAGCTCAAAGACGATCACCGGTTCAGTAAAACGCGGAGTTGCTCGTCAAAAGTTCAGCGATCGCCAGCAGAACCACCTCACCCCACGTTTCCAACATAGGAGCGAGCTCGGGGCAATTGTTGTATCGAGATTTATTCGACTCGACAGGCGATCGACTATAAGGCCGAGCGATCGAGTCCATACCAATCAAACTATGGCTAGCTCGCCTAATCGAAGATACCAGCCCACCATCAGGTACCTAGCGATCGACTCCCAAGACGATCGCCCTTTGGCATCTGGCGATCGACTCTAGTGCCCGGCTAAGGACAACCGACCTACGCCCCGAACAGAGACAATCGCCCGGCAAAGTCATCGAAGACTGGATCTCAGGACAGCACCCACGTGCAGATCCACAAAAGGCGCTGACAGACAAGACCTTTGACCCCAGCCTGTCACCTACCTCACCTACTGACAGGGCCGCCGAAAGTTACAAAGTGGGACCGCCTGTGACAGCGACTCAAGACGCGGGCAGGCTCCCCATTGGACCGTACAGCTGGCTGCCAGCAGCAGCCGCGGACTTTAAGGGAACAAGCCCATGTGCTAAAACACGATCGCTCGTTTATTATAATACAGCAAAGGCGATCGCCCGGCATATCCAAGTCCTATAAATAGAGAACCTCCTCCTACTGAAAAAAGGTCCCGCTTTCAGTTCCGAATTCGTTCACTTCTATTCCGAACTCATACACAGAAATACAGAAGAACATACATACCATCAAGCTCCCAGCTTTCTCGCCGGAATCTACCTCAGGATTTCTCTCTCAGAATCTCTCATCCAGAAGACGATCGGCAGAGGCAAGAAGTCTCCACAAGGCAGATTCCAAGAGATTCATAAGCCCAGGAGCTCGAGCATACTGCTAAGATACGCCGTGAGAGACTGTCGATCTCTCACTGCCGCCACAGTTCATCCCTGTTGTTACAAGAACTCACAGAGCATCATATCTGGTTCTTTCGGAAATCTACACGCTCACTAGCTAAGATAACAAGAATCTTTACACTCATTGTAATTGTATTCTTACATTAGTACTTGTATCCCCGAATATTAGTATTAATAATATCTCGCGAGAGCATTCAAGCCCGGGACTAACAACCCCGGTAAATCTTGTGTTATTTATCTTTCCCACGGAAGTGTTCTCGCACTTGTTTGCTATCCATCCATTCCAGCAATATCTATCTCCGGATAATATTTTGGGTAGCAACAGTGTGTGTTGAGATAAAGATCAAATCGGTCTGATGGTCCTTCATGTAGTCATGTCGGCATGTGGAATGATGTATTGTTTTGTATTTAGCCTGGTAGATCCTCGCGGAGAGGGTCTGCGGTGCTGTAATATTCCCGAGTGGTTTGGGGGTGTTACAGACAGAACGAACATATAAACTGGATCTTTTTTAGACTAATTTTTCATGACTATAGCGTTCCCGTTCATCCTTTAATTGTGTCCACAAAGCCATAAATTCACGATGAAGGTATCCAATGGGATGTGTATCAAGAATCTGTTCAATATCATGATCCATAGATTCCTTACTCAATTCATCCTTGATAAATGCTATTTTATCTTCTCGATTTTTGGATACAAACCCCATAGATTTACATCGTGTGTCACATATCTACCAAGCACATTTATAGCATCCACCTAATCTTTTTGCTCTCAGTTTCTTTGCAAAACTACTCCTACATGTACCTGGCATGTACTTAAATGAATTTGAAAATCTGCCAAATAATCGCACTTGTGCTTCGATCAACCATCGAATATCTTCTGGGATGTCATTTCTCATTAGCACCCTTAATCTTTCGAGTCGAGCTCGATAAATTCTTTTTATGATATTCACTGAAAGAGATGGGTAATATTTACGAAGATTCGAAAGTATTAAATCCGTTATGATATTCAGACCCTCGGTATGAATGAATTTTGTGAATACAATGATAATCTATTTATAGATTGGAAATACATGTAAGAGATTTGACTCCGCGTTTGAATAGTTCATATCCTGAAGCATATGAACTACGGTTCTATATTTGAATAATGAACATAATATGACATGTGGGAGCGGCGACTCCATGTTGATAATGATGTGCAATAATGGCACCAAAAGATGATGTGATATGCCGCTAAAATATCTATATGGTGATATAGACACATCATATATTCAAATATTTGTTCTCAATTAATTTCACTACTAGCCAATATTGGAAATGAATCCCTAATAAATTAGAATATATTAAGGGGAGTATGGGCCCACTTCCTCTATATGTGAACTACTAGATATTATGGATCCACTAGATAGTCACATGTATATATGACTCGGAAATCTACGAGATGATTTGCTCATGATTTGAGCATAAATTCGAGATCAGATTAAGCTAGTAATATATCCCAAATAAACTTGAATAGATCCCAAAAAGGATCAAGATATGCACATACAAGTGGGATATCCGTTGGAATACTACTCGAAGTCCTCCAACCAATATCGAGAACATAATATATAAACTCCCATGACTGAAGATGAACACTGAGATATTGGCCTACGGGTTTGGTGCTCAAGAAATCTCTTAGCATGAGGGAGAGTATTGGTAGTTGGAAATATGTGAAATGCATCACACTATATCCTCACAACTGAAATATGAACTTGAAGTTCAAAGAAGCATGATAGATTATTAATCTTTGGTATCAACTACAACTGCTTTGATAAATACATAATAGTTCCCCGAATATAAGTCAAAGCAAATGATAAAAGGGGGCATATACTTTTGAGAAATATATAGACATAACTATAATGTGTAATTTAATGGATGATTGATAATGAGATATCTCGACAAGTTATGTCGCTGTGAGGAAATAAACGTTGAAATGTGTCGACACAATATAGACTTTGAATGAAATGAGGATATTAATGATTAAAAAGAGGATATCAATAAATGATATGGAACTGTGAAGAAATAAATGTTGAAATATGTCGACACAATATAGCGATATGAATGAAATGAGGATATCAATGATTGGAAAGAGGATATCAATAAATGATATGAGGATATCTATTAAATGAGGATAACAATGAAATAAAGATATCCATGAATGAAATAAGGATATCCATGAAACAAATAAGGATTTTCAAATCCGTGATTGTGAAATATGAATATTGGAAATGAGGATATTGAAATCCATCGAAATTGAAATATATGCCCTTATAATAAGATTATAACAAATGGGCCTACTGAAAGTGACTTCTGGGGAGATTTTAAACATATTATCAGTGCGTGCAGTCACTCAAAATAAGGTGTTGTGAAAGAAAATTATATGTTGTACTCTTTTCCTTGACTAAGGTTTTATCCCACTGGGTTTTCCTAGCAAGGTTTTTAAAGAGGCAGATTAATCACAACTAATATGGAATATCCAAAAGAGATTTGGAATATATTGCAAAGAATATGAGTTGAATATTACAAATTGCACTGAATATCATACTCGTACTAATCCTTGGAGGATTATTGAAATGTCTGGGGCATATTTGTGTATACGCATTGCACTCCTTTTCTCTTGACTGATGTTTTGTCCCATTGGGTTTTCCTAGCAAGGTTTTTAATGAGTCAATAGGAATGGAGTATTAGTATGAATAATGTACTCTTTTCCCTTCATTAGGATTTTTCCCATTGGGTTTTTGTAATACCCGCAATTTCGATTTTTGGTAATTTTTTTTTGACGGAAGTCCATTTTGATGACTCTATCATGACCGTTTCGTCATTTTGAGAATATTTAATTCTGCCTTTTTTGATGTCCGAGTTCGTTTCGGTATCATTTTGTTGAGTTCCGTGTTCTTAAGCGGCTTTTTCGTGCTTAAGTTCGATTCTTGCGAAGCTCGTCCGAAACTATTGTTTCGAGTTTCTCGTAAGTTCATTTAATGTTATTATTCATATTTCAAGCTTTGGCTTGGTGTTTCGATCGTGTATCGTGCATTTCGGACGTTTTGGGCCATTTTCGTAATTAACCAAAGTTTGAGGTAATTACCTTCCGTTGTCGAATTTTGAGCCTTCGGGTAGTCGGAACCGTGTGTTCTCTTAGTGCTCGAATTCATCTTTGCGAGTACTTCATAACTGTGTCTTAGATTCATATTCAGGTTCGGGTTTCGGGGTCGTCCGGGCCGTCCGAGTTGGCCACGGCCGAGTCATGGCCGGGCATATTGGGGCCAGGCCACACCTGGCCGAGTTACGTACGTAAGTGTCTGGCAGTTATGGCCGTAAGGCCTGTTACGTACGTAAGGCCTGGCCGGTAACGTACGTAACACTGCCGGCAGAATTGGACAGTGAGTTCGGCCATGGCCGGTTACGTACGTAAGCCATGGCCGATTACGTACGTAAGCGTCCGGCAGGTACCGACTATTTAAGGCCTGGGCACCGGGTCACTCGGCCATTTCCAATTTTCTTCATTGTTTTTCGCGATCCTTTGATAGAAATCGATGGTTTTGATCGGAGATCACTAATACATCAGTTGGGAAGCTTGAATCATGATTATTATCATCATCTAATCCGTGTTCTTCGTCCGAATCAAGGTATTTTGGCTTGAACCCTTGTTTTTGAAGATTTTGGGGATTTTCCTTTTGATTTCGATTCCAATCCGTTTTTGATCAATTAATTGTTGTATAAACGTTGTTTTGAACTTGTTCTATGGATTGGATACTCGTACCTTTGGTTCGTTCGACCTGAGGTGTTGGCCACTAAGTATACTGGATACAGCTTGGAAAGTGTTTCAAAACAACAAGCTGTACTGATTTTAAATCTGAGTGCGTAGCGGAAGTCTTAAATAGTAAGTTGCTGTGGATACAACAACTCGATGTGCAGTGTATACGTAAATAATCACAGTTTAATAAAACAATAAAGGCAGAAGATAAATAACACAATATTTAAAGTGGTTCGAGGTAAACCCCTCTACGTCCACTGGTCCTCCACACAGGAGTAAAAAGTTTATTATAATTACTACGTACACAACTACATAATTATAACAACACTTAATCAATATATCGTTCACACAGATTGATATAAAGATCTTAGCTTTCAACCGTTCACACAGATTGGTTTGAGCTAACACTTTGACTGGCTTCTTCACACACAGTTCTGAAGCTTCATCTTCTTCGACGCAAGTCCTTAACACACAGTTCCGGAGTAGCAAAGATTACTCGGTGCACACAGGGCTGATCTGGGTTTGTTCAAGGTTTAGAACAATATATGAACAACAGTTTTGACTTTCTGAGCTTCTAGCTGATGATGTGTTGTTCACGGTTTGAGCACTGTATATCTCTTTATATCTGACTAGCAGTGAACTTTGGAGATATGTTTTGCTCTGATGTATATGATATAACTTTGTAAGCTTTTGATAACATTGGTATTGGTAACTGATCTTCAATGCCTTGAGGAGATATATATAGTCTTCTGAAAATATATCCGTTGGAGATCTATCCATTGGGCAAGATTTTGTGACAATAGATTTTCAACTGAGATCTGGATATTGCGGGATTTGAAGATCTTCTGACTTACACTATTTAAATACTTTATCCTTTAGTATTTAAATACTTCTTTATCAACGGGACTTGACTTTTAGTGAAGACTGAAGATTCCTTCTTTGTCCTGTTGAGAGCTGTATGGAAGGATTACGTATTGTCAATTCGAGACAGCTTCCATACTTAGTCTTTATGAGACTTTTTTGCTGTATGATAGGTATGCTGGATCTACGAGAGGTCTTCGATACAGGTTGACACTTTAGCTTTTCAATACAGTTCGCTTACTGTATGCAGGATTGGCATATTGTCAAAACATCCTATCACCACTATTTGATACAAGGATTGTTTATCCTTACTGTTTCGATACCGGGTATTGTTATCCCAACAATTTCAGATGAGGGTTGTTATCCCAACAATTTCCCCCTTTTTGACAATTTGCTAAGACTTAAATCTTTCAATCCATCTTGATGATGCCAAAACCTTCTTTATGAAGCTAATAACCTTCTTGATGACTTCGGGCAGATATCTTGGTCTTCTGTCGAATGATCTGGCTTTCAGCAACTTAGTCTAATTTATGAACTGCTCGCAAGCGAGTTCGATACAGCTAAGAGTTTTTACAGCTTTAAGCTTATGATTGGCGCGCAAGCACAATCTTACAATGTATTCTAGATGCATACAACTGAATCTATGAACTGTTCGCAGACAAGTTCGTACAGCTTAATTTTTGAACAAGTTTCTATACTTGTGATTAATTTCAGCAATTAAATTAAATTACGTAACCATACATTAACACAGTAGATTACTAGTTGTAATCTTTCAAGACAGGCAAAATTTTATTGATACTGAAATAGAGTACAGAGATTGCTGTTTTGAAAGAAAAATTACAAACAAAAATAATACACCAAAGATTTCAGCTCCTATAATCCGAGTGTCTCCATGGACTTTTCTCTGGATCATTCTCGGTTCCACGCCACCAGTGCTGTAGGGAATCATTGCCTCGATCTAAGTAGATTGCTCTACCATCGTATGATCTGTCGAAGGCAAGAATCCAGTCTTCTGGATGGGTGATCCGATCTCCTCTTCTATGCTTGGACTTCATTTCTTGTTGGAGAGGAAGCTTTCCTTCTTCTAACAACTTTGTAAATTTGTCTGCAGCCTCCGCTAATGTTTTATAACCTTTGAAGATGGCGGATTCCATGACGAGTTTTGCAAAGTATCTCATCAGTTCATTTATCCTCCATTGCTTCACTTCTTCAGCAGTGGGATGGCGGTTGGTTGGCAGACGAATTTCAGAAGGCCTTACGATCATGGTTTGCCATGGGACGTTGGGGTCATGGAACTCAGGTCGAGAACCTGAAATCCTGAAACTTTGAGAGGGTGCAGCTAATTTGTTTAACTCTGCAGTAATGCTGTCTTGAGCAGCATTAAATTCTCTTTCATGCTGGAGCCTCGTTCTCCTCGCGGCTTCTCTCGCTACTTCCCCCTTTTTGGCGTCATCAAGACGTCCTAAGATTTCCAGAGCGGCATCCTGTTTCGTCTCAATATTTGTCATTCTCTCGACAAGGGAGGAGAGCACCTACGACATATCTTTAATGATTTTGTCGTGGGCTCGAAGCTGGGAACCAGTTTCGATCATGGCAGATGCTGTCTTGGCCTCGGATATGCGAGTTTTAGATTCCTCGTCTCTCAGGAGTTGCTCTTGTTTTTCTTGCAGATTCTTCAGAGCTTGCTTGAAGACTTCTGGCAATATAGTGAAGGCTTCGACTACTCGAGAGACTTCATGCTGTAATACAGTCATTTCTTCAACAGTAGATATGTGCATCCAATTTAGAGCTTTTTCTACTGAATACAAGGCATTAACTGCATCCTGGATAAAGACGATTTGAAGGAAAAGAGCACGCAATCGCTCTTTCCTAGCTGCAGTGTGGGGAGAATCCGGCTTGGCAAAGTCTTCGAATCCATTCAACCTTCTCAAATTCACGATAGGACATGAAGTGATTTGGACATCCTCAGGTGTAGTACCGTCGTCGGATTCCAAGACGGTTGGTGGGGTGGCAGCAGCTGTTGTGGGTTCGGCAGCAGGAGGTGCGACATCCTCCTGTTTCGAATTGGCTTCTGAAGACATGGGTACAAGAGGGACTGATTCCTCCTGGTGTCTCTCAGCTTCCGCCTGTTCCTGTAGAGAGACTGATTCCTCTTGATGGAAGGTGCTGGATTCTTCTTCTTCTTCGGCGACAGCAGGCTCAGGTGCCTGCTCCGAAACATTTTCTTCTTCCTCCGCGACAGGAGGGACTGATTCCTCTTGCGCGGGAATAATATCTGGCTGTTGCGAGGGGGGCTCATTGCGGCTTGATGTCCCTTCATCATTTTGTTGAACTTGGGGGACTTCTCTTTCGTGAGCCTCCTCACGGCTCATTCTCAGACCTACCTGAAAGGCATCGTCATCGTCGTCTGAGTCGTGGTCTTCTTTTGGACTTTTGGGAGATTCCTCAGACTTATCCTTTCCTTTCCTTCTGGCATCTCATTTGTGCAAAAGATGGCTTTCAATCAACTCTTTGCAGAATAGATTATCCCATTGGATCAGGGCTTCAACTTCTTGAAAGTCCATCACTTCCAACACGAATCTTTCTTCATTGCTCCAGTCGGTCCAGTTGTATAGAGTATCGTACGGATCTAGCCTATAGCTTTTCCATTGAAGAAATTTTTCATATGCCTGTTCAATTTGCACAGAGAGAAGGGTTTTATTGATAATAGTGTCCGGGGAGGGACTTCGTACAACATCTGAGTCCGCTGTAGCGATTGGTTCCTCTACAGGTGTGGGATCCTGTATGGAAGAGGGATTCCTTACAGGGGTTGGTACCCCGAAGGAAGGTGGATCCTGTACGGGTGTGGAATCCCGCATAGGAGAGTTAGTTGTTGGCTCCAAAGGGGCAGCCGACTCGCTAGAGTCTTCCAAGTTGGCAGATGACCTCATATCTGTCGTTGCCGCCAAAGGCTCGAGATTTACTATCGATACAGTAACGGACATCTCTTCCGCAGGGGTTGGGCCCTGGGGTAATTCATCAGTAGGTTGCGCCACAATAGAAGCATCCCCGGAGGTTTTTGTGGATTTAACTTTAGAAAGCCTCCTTATCTTCTTTTTCGGCTTCTCAGCAGCAACTGGTATCTTGCTGTGGGATCTCTTTCTTTTCCTTGAAGATTCCACACTCTGGGACTTAGGAGAAACGTCCCTTGGATCTTTAGAAAACGGTAGGTTCTGGATGAAAGGCCTGCCTGCGATCAGAATACTTTGTTTGTAGGTCGTGGGCTTGACTCCTCCCAAGTATATCTTGGAACTTATCTTCTTTGCATCAGCGGATTGTGGAAGTCCGCACTTCGCAAAAATGTGGTTTATAAATAAACCAAATTATTTCTTCTGAGTAGCAGGTTTGGACACTTCCTCCTGCAAGCGTTTTAGAATCATTTGACACCAATTGACCTTTTCACAGGTCATAATAGCTACCATCATTCTAAACCTAAGATTAGTGCACATCTCAAATGCACCAGTATGATTTTCAATGATGCGACAGCAAAAATCATGCAAATAAACAAACGGTAAGCAAAAGTTTTTCTTATGGCAGGTGGTGTGAACCACTTCAATCGTAGTCAAACCGGTGAACAAGCCATAATATTGAGTAAGCAACTCTTGAGACCCAAATGTCTCAAGTTCCTCCATGGTCAGGCCATCAGAGGGTAGCCTGTAAATGTTTTTGAGAAGATCTCGGTCGATGCAGATCTCCACTCCGTGAATGACTGCTGCGATATCAGCAACATGTCCTCCTAGGGCCAAAGGCAGAAAACGAACCACTGCATTGAGGTAGAACTCCTCAACAAGATGAACGGCGTATTTCTCTGCGGTGTGACTCCTAAGGCGGTAGAGGCCTTGTTGACAGATTCTGGTGATGACGACCTCCATCGTATCGATATCATCAGTTTCAGCATGGATGATGACAGATCTGGAGAAGATCCGTCCATCGATGAAGTTCAGAGACTTCTTGAGAGCGGGAGAAGATGTCTGAGTAGTCATTGGTGATTCTCAAGAAAAGATGAAAAAGATTAAGAGAAATTTGCAGTAAAATGCAGAAAAACTTGTAGGCTGAATTTGCTTGAGTGCTCTTAAAATATGCAGAAAGCGTAAAGAGTCTCAAATGGCAATTGCAGTCCTTTTATAGTGGGCAGTAAAGAAGGGTTTTTCAGAGAATGAATGGTCAGATTTAAGGGATGGGAACCGTCGTTTGAAATGAACAGTCACGATGGACTGAGTGTAACTGGTACACTTATCCATTGAATTTTAAAATATGAGCGGGTCCCACTTCTGACATTTGTTATTACCCTCGATGTCTGAAACGATGGTATTAAACATTAAACAATTTGAAAACATCGCGGCTTTTGAGATTCAGTTGTCCAGATGTCGTGTAAGGCATTTAATGTAAATGACGTTTGACATGAAAACAGGGCACGTGGACAAAAATTATTTTTAAAATGAAATATTATATAATATATATACTGAATCGAAATCCTATAGTATGTGCTGTATCCGCGACGATACAACGTTCCCCCGTAAAAGGTACATATAAGTTTTAATTCCATTGAGCAACTTTTGGATTAATGTTGTATTCATGGGTCATACTGTATTCCCCCTTAATTATTGCACATGTCAGCTGTAGGATGATTCATATTGCTTTATTCACTACAGTGCTGTATTGAAGGTTCTGAGTATACAGATAATTAATGGTGGATACTGTATTCTTGGGTCTTACAGCATTCCCCCTCAATTGTTGAGTAAAAACAGTAAATTACTTACAGGGAGTCAGGCTGTAGCATTCCCAATTCTTGTCGAAACAAGTTGAATCTTGTTGTGTCGAGAGGCTTGGTGAAGATGTCGGCCAACTGAATATCTATATGAACCTTTTCGAGCCTAACATCCTTGTTCTCGACATGATTCCTTATGAAATGATGCTTCATGTTGATATGCTTAGTGTGCGAGTGCAATACAAGGTTGTGCGTGATTGCAATTGCACTCGTGCTATCACCCATGATTAGCGTTTCCTTGGCTTCAATCCCATAATCTGACAACTGTTGCTGCATCCAAAGGATCTGCATACAGCAACTACCAGCAGCATAGTATTCTGATTCAGCCGTGGAAAGTGAGTTTGCCAATTACTTCTTACTGAACCAAGAGACAAGTCTAGGTCCAAGAAAGTGACAAGTTCCACTTGTACTCTTCCTATCTAGCTTGCAGCCTCCAAGATCCGAGTCGCTGTATCCAACTAAATCGAATCCGACTTCTTTAGGATACCACAGTCCTGCATCGACAGTTCCTTTAATGTACTTCAGGATTCATTTAGCTGTATTGAAGTGTGATTCCTTATGTGCTACTTGATATCTCGCACACACTCCTATAGCAAACTAGATATCGGGCCTGCTAGCCGTTAGGTACAGGAGAGAGCCAATAAGCTTCCTGTAGAGTGATTGGTCAACCGGCTTTCTGGCTTTATCAGCACTAATCTGCACGGAAGTGCTCATGGGGGTTGAAGATGATTTGGAAGTGTTCATTCCAAATTTGTTGAGAAGCTCCTTGCTGTATTTCTCCTGGTTGATGAAAATTCCTGTAGGCAACTGCTTTACCTGCAAACCTAGGAAATAACTAAGTTCTCCCATCATACTCATTTCAAATTTACTTTGCATGAGATGAGAGAACCTTTGACACAAAGCAAGGTTAGTTGAACCAAAAATTATATCATCTACATAAATTTGCACCATTAGAAGGTCATCACCTTCCTGTATTTTGAACAAGGTCTTGTCTACAGCACCTTTCTCAAATCCATTATCGGTTAGATACTGGGATAGGGTCTCATACCATGCTCTAGGGGCTTGTTTAAGTCCATACAGTGCTTTCCTCAGCCTGTATATTAGGTCGATGCCATCCGTGTTGGCAAACCCTGGTGGTTGTTCAACATAAACTTCTTCGGCAAGGTCTCCATTTAGGAATGCACTTTTGACATCCATTTGGTATACAATGAAGCTCTTGTGGGCGGCAAAGGCTAAGAATATCCTAATGGCTTCTAGTCTGGCTACAGGGGTAAAGGTTTTATCGTAGTCTATGCCTTCTTCCTGTCTATAGCCTTGTGCGACTAGCCTTGATTAATCCCTAATAATCAGGCCATTTCGATCCTTCTTGTTTCTAAATACCCATTTGGTTCCTATAATCGATTGATGCGTAGGTCTGGGTACAAGATACCATACATTGTTTCTTTCGAAACCGTTAAGCTCTTCTTCCATAGATGTTATCCAATGAGAATTATTAAGAGCGTCTATGGTAGAAACAGGTTCGGACTGGGCTAAGAATACAACAATAGTGCACATATTAAGTCTTCTAAGCTCGGATTGAGATTTCCATTTAGGGAATGGTGATATCTCAGTATCTAGTTCTTCTTGTGCACACAGTACATTTCCTTGTGTACTCTGTATTCTCCTACGAGTAGAAACACCAACATCTATGTTTCTAATGATCAGCTCTTGCGGGTGATCTCTCAACCATCTTCGGTCGGGTTCTAATTCAGGGTCCCGTATTGTATTGAGAGATGCTGTAGATACAGCTTCAGCTTGTACATCATCGACTTCATCTACGTCGATTCTTACAGTTGCGGGGTTGATTTCTAGGTCAACAACAGGTTCTATGGGAGTTGGTGGATCTAGGATGGAGAGTTGTTAGATGTTCTGGGTAATAGCTTATACTCCTGTAGGGTCATGGTGAGGTTCGTCGAACACTACATGAACTGATTCCTCGATCGTCAGCTTCCTTTTATTAAAGATCCTGTAATCTTTGCTGACGGAGGAATATCCTACAAATATGCCTTCATCTGATTTCTCATCAAAGGTTCTAAGTTGATCCTTCCCATTATTCAACACATAGCACCTGCATCAAAAAATGTGAAAATACGAAACTAACAGAGTTTTGTTGTTCCATACCTCGTATGCTGTTTTGTTGTGGTGCTTGTTAACGATACAGCCATTTTGAGTGTAGCATGCTGTATTGGTTGATTCACCCCAGAAACGCTGTGGCAATTTGCTTGCGGCAATCATTATCCTTGTTGCTTCTTTCAACGTCCTATTCTTTCGCTCGACAACACCATTTTGTTGAGGTGTATGGGCAGCTGAGTATTCGTTTTGTATCCCATTTTCCGAACAGTATTGCTCTATAAAGCGGTTAGTAAATTCTATACCTCTATCGGAATGAATGGACACGATACTCAATGCCTTTTCATTTTGAAGCTTTCTCAGGAGCTCGGGCAGCTTTGATGTTGTATCCTTCTTCTTGCTTAGGAAAATTGTCCAAGCATACCTGGAGTAATCATCAACAACAACAAGACAGTATTTCTTACCTCCCAAACTTACCGGGTCTACAGGACCGTAGAGATCCATGTGTAGCATCTCCAACACTCTTTGGGTTGAAAGGTAGGATTTGCTCTTCAGGGTGGACTTGATTTGCTTGCCTTTCTGACATGGTCCACAGACGTTGTCCTTTTGGAAAGACTCGTTTGGAAATCCTCTTACCATTCCCTGTTTTGGGAGCTTGTTTATCATCTTGAAGTTGACGTGAGACATCCTCTTGTGCCATAACCAACTTAGATCTGCAGTGCCTTTGGCAATAAAGCATGGAATTGAGGAGCTCATAGGCTTCCAGTCAGCAATATACATGTTACCTGATCTGCTTCCTATAAGCACAACTTCTTTGGTCTGGATGTTCTTAACTCTTCAACGATCTATATAGAATTTCACTAAGAACTGTTTATCACAGAACTGGCTAATACTAAGTAGATTGTACTGTAAGCCTTCAACATATGCAACATCAGTGACTTTAAATTTTCCGACAAGAAGGTTTCCTTTCCCTCTTGTTCTTCCTTTAGATTTATCACCGAAGCGCACTTTTGGACCGCAACCTTCTACGAAATTTGATAGCTTGCCTTTACCTCCGGTCATGTGCCGAGAGCATCCACTATCGAAGTACCAGGTGTCCTCCTCTAGGATGTCCTATATGCAAAGAGATTAAGTAGATTTAGGTCCCCTTTGATTGTTGGGTCCATGAATGTTAGTGCCTTTAGGTACCCAAATTTCCTGACAGCAATTGATTTACCGTAGGTCACATTCGGTACAGTGTTTCGGTATCTACGTGGGGCATATACGTAGTCGCCATAACCATGATAATTATTATGCATGTAAAATTCAGGGTTATTATTATTAGTCCAGTACGAGTGCCGTCTTGGAGGTGGAGCCATTTTCTTTGGCCTAACAGCTTGCCTTCTGGGTCTCTAGTTGGATTCCCAACGTTGTTGTTGATACTGAGCGGACACCTGCTGTCTCGAGGAATAACGGGGCTCCTGTATCTAATAGCTAGGCGTGTTGTACTGATAGTACTGCCGTGCGGGCCTTTGGTATTTGGATCTGACCTTCCTTACGAGCATTTGTTGGCGTTGTTGATATGCTCGGGAGCATCTTTGTTGAGTGAGCCTTTCAGTCCGAATGGCTGGTGATTCCATATGCGGAGTATGATTGAGGTGGCGGAATGGCGGCCTTTCTTTGTCATTGTCTGTGAGTTCCTTCACAGGACTCGAAGTTTCTTTCGATACAGGAATAGGTTCCACACCCCTGACAAACACTGTACTAGTTTTCCTTTTGTTTGAACATGAGCTGTATCCTAAGCCACTTTTATCATGAGCATATTTCTCAGTGCTTAGAATTTCTTCCATTCTTTTGGATGATTTCTCGAACGATTTCAGAATGGTCTCAAGTTCATCTTCTCGTTTTTCGAGAGTTTTGACTTTGGCTTGAAGTAGAACAAAATCATTTGTCTTGCTCTCATTGTGAGTTTTAACCTCACTTAGTTCATGAGCAAGTTGATGATTGTTCTCCATGAGTTTTTCATAATCGACTTTGCTGGTTTCACAATCAATAGACATATTTTCATAATTTATTTTCAGCAAGTCATTTTCATCTTTCAGCTCTATGTTAGACAGTTGGAGCTGTATATTCTCATTTTTCAGTGTCTCATGGGCCTTTTGAATATTTTTAAACTCATTCATCATGTTTTCAAACGTATGAGATGCATTTAATGGAATAGCTGAGGTTGAGCTTACCTCATCGTCGTTGTCTTCATCTTCCGGAATGTCCTTGGCCATAAAGCACATATATGCTTTATCATCGAACTCATCGTCAGATGAATCACTTTCAGTGACCACCTGAAGACATTCTTCGGATTTGGATGGTGCGGGGGAGGCTTCTGATTCTCCAATCAGGGCCTCGAGCTTGTTTTTCCAAGCTCGTCTTCTTTCATCCCTTTCTTGTTGCTCGGCTTCTGGCAACCTTTGAACTTTAGGATGAGGACATTTATTTGCATAATGTCCCGGTTTCCTGCAATTATAGCATAGGTAAGCATCACCGGATGAAGTTTCGGTACTTACCTTGTGGACAGGTTTGGGCCTGTAGGGAGTTTTTCCCGATTGCTTGATGAACTTCTTGAACTTATGCTTGAGAAGCGCCATTTCATCTTGAGACAGGATGTCGTCGTCACTGTCAGCATTCTTGTGACTAGGCTTCGACAAGCTAGGCATGCTGTGTCGACGGTTCGATACAGCGGCTACTGCTGTAACCTTTGAAGGAGATTCTTTAGCTTTCTCTCTTCTTTGAGAATGTTCCTTTGTCGAGGGTGACAAACAACGCATTCTTAGCCACATTGTCGAGATTGGCGCGCTTTCTTTCATCTGTGGTCCATTGCTCGCGCTCCTTCTCGAGCATTTCAGCATGGGCTTGGGATTCAATCCTTGCGGTCGTGTTTACCTTCATGATCTTAATGGGGCCATCCTGTATAACAAAAATCATCTCTTCGTGCATTGCTGCAAGATGAGCCTCCATCCTGATTCTCCAATCATCAAATTCATTAATAGAGAACATAGGCACTTTGTTGATCATAGATGTATCCATGTGAGAATAAAGGAATGAAAAAGACTATTTTAAAAATTAAGTGATTTGGATCTGATTCAGTTAAAAATACGACTGATTCTTTTTAGAACCAACCGCTCCGATACCACTTGTTGGCCACTAAGTATACTGGATACAGCTTGGAAAGTGTTTTAAAAAACAAGCTGTACTGATTTTAAATCTGAGTGCGTAGCGGAAGTCTTAAATAGTAAGTTTCTGTGGATACAGCAACTCGATGTGCAGTGTATACTTAAATAATCACAGTTTAATAAAACAATAAAGGCAGAAGGTAAATAACACAGTATTTAAAGTGGTTCGAGGTAAACCCCTCTACGTCCACTGATCCTCCACACAGGAGTAAAAAGTTTATTATAATTACTGCGTACACAACTACGTAATTATAAAAACACTTAATCAATATATCGTTCACACAGATTGATATAAAGATCTTAGCTTTCAACCGTTCACACAGATTGGTTTGAGCTAACACTTTGACTGGCTTCTTCACACACAGTTCTGAAGCTTCATCTTCTTTGATGCAAGTCCTTCACACAAAGTTCCGGAGTAGCAAAGATTACTCAGTTCACACAGGGCTGATCTGGGTTTGTTCAAGGTTTAGAACAATATATGAACAACAGCTTTGACTTTCTGAGCTTCTAGCTGATGATGTGTTGTTCACGGTTTGAGCACTGTATATCTCTTTATAAATCAGTTAGCTTTGTAGATATGTTTTGCTCTGATGTATATGATAATAACTTCGTAAGCTTTTGATAACGTTGGTATTGGTAACTGATCTTCAATGCCTTGAGGAGATATATATAGTCTTCTGAAAATATATCCGTTGAAGATCTATCCGTTGGGCAAGATTCTGTGACAACAGATTTTCAACTGAGATCTGAATATTGCGGGATTTGAAGATCTTCTGACTTACAGTATTTAAATACTTTAACCTTTAGTATTTAAATACTTCTTTATCAACGGGACTTGACTTTTAGTGAAGATTGAAGATTCCTTATTTGTCCTGTTGAGAGCTGTATGGAAGGATTACGTATTGTCAATTCGAGACAGCTTCCATACTTAATCTTTATGAGACTTCTTTGCTATATGATAGGTATGCTGGATCTACGAAAGGTCTTCGATACAGGTTGACACTTCAGGTTTTCGATACAGTTCGCTTACTGTATGCAGGATTGGCATATTGTCAAAACATCTTATCACCACTATTCGATACAGGGATTGTTTATCCTTACTGTTTCGATACCGGGTATTGTTATCCCAACAATTTCAGATGAGGTTTGTTATCCCAACACGAGGGGTGATTTCTTTGTTCTTGAAGGGTCTTGAACATTTAATGTCCGATTAAATGTCCGAATGAGTTCCCTTTAATAGTTTGTTGGGATTTCCGTTGTTTTCGGCCTTAATTCTCGCCGTAATCATGTTTTATTGTTCCTTACGGAGGATTATAGGTGTTTGATGATTCCGATGTTGAATTTCGTTGGTGATTGATGATTCGTGTAGTGTTTTCCCGTAGTAATTTTGGTGCTATCGCGTTCTTGATAATGTTCGGGCGTCCGGGGCTGTTCGACCGCATTCCATCCGTCGTCTTGTTACGAACGTGGTTCCTAGGCAAGTACCTTGTCCATACAATTCTTGTTTTGTGAATATGATAATAAGTGATCGTCTCTATGTGTTCGTTTGATCGTTTGATTTGAACTTTCAAAAAATTCGGTTTAGCCTCGTTAAGGGCTCACTTTCAAAACGCGTGAGTTTTGTGAATATTGTGCCCTGTGAATGATTAAGTGAACCCTATGAATTCGCTTGTTGTTGTTGTTGCTGTTGTTTTTGTTATGCTTTGATAATATATATACACACATATTATCTCTTTTCGGTGCGTTATGGTTTGACGTGGTGTTTTGCTAAGTGTTGGTTGCATTAACTCATGATTTGATGTGTTTGTGATTGTGGCAAATGTGAAACCCTTGTTGTTGTGAACTCGATGCATTGATGATTTGACCACAAGGTTATTAATTCGGGTAGGTCTGGAGAGGGGTCCGAGAATCATCACTTGCGAGTGCGATGTCACGATAACTTGTGGGTATGTTCGATTGATTTTTGACCGGGTAGGGACCTGTGAGGCCTCCGGCGGCGTGTACTTGCGAGTACAGCCAGTATGTATGATTTGACAATAAGGTTATCTAATCGGGTAGGTCTGGAGAGGGCTCCGAGAATCGGTACTTGCGAGTACGATGTCAAGATAACTTATGGGTGGTTTGAGTTTGTTTCGCTAGCCAGCTCGGGAGGGTCCTTAGAGGCCTCGGGTGGGATTTGTGGCTTCATCCCGGTCCTAGACGATGCCTGTGCGTGTATGTTTTGTGATTGTGTTTGCTCACCTCGTGAGGGTTCGATGGGGCCAGGGATGGAGTCCAATGGTATAGCCCTAGATTCACGAGTAAAACTTCACGAGTGCGTGTGTATTTTATGTCCGTCGAAGACGCGTGACGTGGGTTTTAACCTTGTGTATTGTTGTTGGTTTTATTTTTGAAAACAAAACCTTTGGGATGTGACCCCTGTTGATTTTGGAAAGAGAAGGATTCGGTAATCCTAAATTGTTTTCTATTAAAACTCTCGATGGCATTTTAAACGGTTTTATAAATTATTTCCCCTGATTGGTGATCTTTCGGTTTTGGAATGTTTTTCCCAAACTCTTGCCTCGGGAAGTACTTTTCGTTACGTTTGGCTTTTTGAGGATTCCTGGTTATTGTTATTCGTGGAATGTGAATTGTATGACTCGTATTTTGTATTTTGTTCTTGCACTAGCAAAACAGTGGAGTTTTGCTAACCCTCGAGTATTCGGGGGGTGGATGTCTGTTTTTGCATTCAGGTTTTGGGAGCATAACATAGGGTCGGCACGAAGGATGATGAAAGATGATCAATACTAATCACATGAGGAACCGTACGTTGTTGTATTGGTTCAGTTGTATTTTATTTCCGCTGCAGTATATTTTCCACGTTGTACGGGAGCATTGTGTATTCGACCCCTGCGTGGGCATGTATTGAGTTATATGTATTTATCGAAAGACCAAATCGGTCTACTGAGTCATTTTTAGCCTTAAAGGCATTGTCGAGATGTTCGACGTTGTCTACCAGCCTGGTAGATCCTTGAGGAAAGGGTCTACGGCGTGTAATATCCCTGAGTGGATTGTGGGTGTTACAGAAATGGTATCGGAGCTTAGGTTGTGGAAACCTAGGCTGTCGGGTTTAGTGGTGTCTATTGAGTTTTGTCTCGTCGGATTTTGTCTGACTGAGTCGTGTCGCGACGCGTCGTCTGAGTTGGTTAGTCGTGATTAGTATTGTGGAGCGATCATCATCTTCGTGCGACCTGTGGATGTAAGTCTCCCTTCTTTGTGTTGTGCCTCATGTGACATGAGTTGCTTGTATGATTATATCATATAGTGATTGAATCCTTCTGTGGATTTTGATTCCGTGATATGTGTGTATTCGACTCTAATATTTTATTTATATAAGGAGCGGTGTCGCTGCTAATGTATTTTCTAACTGTATTTTATCCGCTGCGTGAGTCCTTTCAAAAATGACTTTCTGTATTTTGCAAACTGAGTTCTAATTCGTAAAACCGATTCCCTAAATCGAGTTTTGGCACTTTGCCCTTGAATATTTTATGACGGTTTGATAAAGGATTTTGTGAGTTTCGGGCATTCTGGCCTATTGAATTTTTGAAAACCTTGAGTATCTTAGAAAATAAATTTGGAGAGGTACATTTTAAAATGAATTATTTTCTCGTGGTACTTCAAGGTGCCACAGTACGATTCAAAATTATTCCAGTCGAGGACCAAAACAATCCGAGACATTTTCAATTATTTAGAAATGCTTTGCTTAGACCCGAGGGTCGAATATTTAGGAAAGTCTTTCACCAAAAAGAAAGTGTCCTCATTTTTATCAAACGCATGATGGTTTTCAAAGTCTCGACAATGATGTTTGTACAACTTTTTGAAAGGTGATACTCAAGATCAACTAGTGTTTCCAAAATCATTTTTTTTCAAAGGTGGTTTTCGTTTTTAAAAGCTATCATTCCTGTTTGCAGTCCGGGAATGTATGTATAATGTTCGCACTTTCGTTAGGGTGTTAACCCCCGAGTTGTGATTAAATTGGTGGTGTGAGCGCTGAGTCGTTCGCCACGTAATTGTTGTATTAGCCCTTGGTGAGAGGTGTGATGTTGATCTTTAACGTTGTCATTTCGTGGTGATTTGCGTGCTATCGCACATGTGCGAGCTGTTAAAGCTTGGGTTTGTATGTTGTGTAAATGTGTGATTGTTCATGATGTTTTGTGATTATGTGCTGATTATCGTTCGGGCCATTGAGATCGCCGAACGGTGCCGTCGTTGCTGTGATGTTGATTTGTGTGTTGATTTATGATAATAATCATCGTATGTGTTGCGTGTTATGATTTTCTATTGTGCTGAGTTGGCATCTCCGATTTGTTGTTTTGCGATGTTATATATTCCATTGTACCTAGCAGTTGTATTTTCGGTATGCCGAGCCGAGGTGCTTCAAACGTATTGTGCCGGGGGCATGTATGTGCAAATTGTCCTTCTCGTCAGTAACGCTTTTCAAGTGTAGACTCTAGGGATATAGAATTCAGTTTTGCGAATTGGTTACCGAGACTTTTGGAGTTCGCGCTTTAGCACAGATATCAGGATCGGCTCTGAGAAGCCCATGGGAAATATTTTTGTCAGTTGCTTGTTGTGTCGTCACCTTGATTTCGTTGTTGTGAGTTTCGGGGACAACATTTCTTTTATAAGAGGTCGAATGTAATACCCGTATTGTTTTTGGACTTCTGCATTTCCTCTTTCTCAGGTCTATCGACTCGCTCGTGTTTGTTGATACTTTCTGGACCTGTTCTGTATTTTGGTTTCATCGTTCGAACGATCTGTGATCTTGTTTTGGGGTCGATCTGGTTATCGCTGTGACTTTTCCGAGTTCGGTTCGATTCTTGTGAACCTTGTTCGGAAGTAACATCTTTTGGTTCTACTAGTTCTTTTGATATCTTGGGTTGAAGTGTGAACTTCAGAGTCATTGTTCGACCGTTGTCATTCGATCATTGTTGTTCGATTGTTGTTGTTTGATCGTTGTTACTCGATCATTGCTTTTTGATCGTTGTTGTTCCATCATTGTTATTTGATCGTTGTTGTTCGATCATTGTTGTTCGGTCGTTGTTGTTCGATCGTTGTTGTTCGATCGGGGTTGTCTGACTGTTGTTGCCTGATCTCGTACCGCGAAGAATTGTCGTTCACTGTTAGTCAGCTGTTTCGAGTGTGTCCAGGTGGGTCACTGAGCCGTGCATTGCGAGACGGTAGCTGAGAGATTTGGGGATCGAGGCTGCGTCTCTGCTCCGAAAGGGAACAGAGATGCCTAGTATGCTTTTTGAGGATTTCGGCGTAGTCCGAATTGTTTGTGATTGTCCTTGTGAATCGTTTTGTGTTTATTTGCTATTTTCTCGACTGTGCGTGTTTCCTTGTAACAAGTGCTTTGTGTTTTGTGATTGTTCGGATAATTGACTTGATTGTATTATCTGTTTGATGACACTTGTCACTTGTTGGTTTTATTATGTCTCTACCGGTGGCGTTGTGTTGGTCGTTGTGGAGCGTGTGTTCACGCTGTATATTCCTCTACGTTGCTGGTAACGTTTCGCCGTTGGGCGTAAGTTACGCATTTCTTGTTTATCTCGTTGAGTTTTCCTGGCGAGATATTACTTCTCCCTACTTGTTTTAAGTTTCGGGACGAAACTTCTTTTAAGGAGGGTAGTATGTAATACCCGCAATTTCGATTTCCGGTAATTTTCTTTTTTTTGGCGGAAGTCCGTTTTAACGGATCTCTCATGACCATTTCGTCATTTTGAGAATATTTAATTCTGCCCTTTTTGATGTCGGAGTTCGTTTCGGTATCGTTTTGTTGAGTTCCGTGTTCTTAAGCGGCTTTTCCGTGCTTAAGTTCGATTCTTTCGAATCTCGTCCGAAACTGTTGTTTCGAGTTTCTCGTAAGTTCATTTAATGTTATTATTCATGTTGCAAGCTTTGGATTGGTGTTTCGATCGTGTATCATGTATTTCGGACGTTTTGGGCCATTTTCGTAATTTCCCAAAGTTTGGGGTAATTACATTCCGTTGTCGAATTTCGAGCCTTTGGGTAGTTGGAACCGTGTGTTCTCTTAGTGCTCGAATTCGTCTTTGCGAGTACTTCATAACTGTGTCTTCGATTCGTATTCAAGTTCGGGTTTCGGGGTCGTCCGGGCCGTCGGAGTTGGCCACGGCCGAGTCATGGCCGGGCATCTTGGGGCCAGGCCACACCTGGCCGAGTTACATATGTAAGTGTCCGGCGATTCTGGCCGTAAGGCACGTGCGTAACGTAACTGCTTGCGAGGTAGACGATGAGTTCGGCCATGGCCGGTTACGTATGTAAGCCATGGCCGATTACGTACGTAAGCATCCGGCAGGTACCGGCTATTTAAGGCCTGGGCACCGGGTCACTCGGCCATTTCCACTTTTCTTCTTCGTTGTTCGCGATCCTTCGATAGAAATTGATGGTTTTGATCGGAGATCACTAATACATCAGTTGAGAAGCTTGAATCATGATTATTATCATCATCTAATCCGTGTTCTTCGTCCGAATCAAGGTATTTTGGCTTGAACCCTTGTTTTTGAAGATTTTGGGGATTTTCCTTTTGATTTCGATTCCAATCCGTTTTTGATCAATTAATTGTTGTATAAACGTTGTTTTGAACTTGTTCTATGGATTGGATACTCGTACCTTTGGTTCGTTCGACCCGAGGGGTGATTTCTTTGTTCTTGAAGGGTCTTGAACATTTAATGTTCGATTAAATGTCCGAATGAGTTCCCTTTGATAGTTTGTTGGGATTTCCATTGTTTTCGGCATCGATTCTCATCGTAATCATGTTTTATTGTTCCTTACGGAGGATATAGGTGCTCGATGATTCCGATGTTGAATTCCGTTGGTGATTGATGATTCGTGTGGTGTTTTCCCGTAGTAATTTCGTTGCTATCGCGTTCTTGATAGTGTTAGGGCGTTCGGGGCTGTTCGACCGCATTCCATCCATCGTCTTGTTACGAACGTGGTTCCTAGGCAAGTACCTTGTCCATACAATTCTTATTTTGTGAACATGATAATTAGTGACCGTCTCTATGTGTTCGTTTGATCGTTTGATTTGAACTTTTAAAAGATTCGGTTTAGCCTCGTTAAGGGCTCACTTTCAAAACGCGTGTGTTTTGTGAATATTGTGCCCCGTGAATGATTAAGTGAACCCTATGAATTCGCTTGTTTTTGTTGTTGTTGTTGTTGTTGTTATGCTTTGATAATATATATACACATATTATCTCTTTTCGGTGCGTTATGGTTTGACGTGGTGTTTTGCTAAGTGTTGGTTGCATTAACTCATGATTTTATGTGTTTGTGATTGTGGCAAATGTGAAACCCTTGTTGTTGTGAACTCGATGCATTGATGATTTGACCACAAGGTTATCAATTCGGATAGGTCTGGAGAGGGCTCCGAGAATCGTCACTTGCGAGTGCGATGTCACGATAACTTGTGGGTATGTTCGATTGATTTTTGACCGGGTAGGGACCTGTGAGGCCTCCGGCGGCATGTACTTGCGAGTATAGCCAGTGTGTATGATTTGACCATAAGGTTATCTAATCGGGTAGGTCTGGAGAGGGCTCCAAGAATCGGTACTTGCGAGTACGATGTCAAGATAACTTATGGGTGGTTTGAGTTTGTTTCGCTAGCCAGCTCGGGAGGGTCCTTAGAGGCCTCTGGTGGGATTTGTGGCTTCGTCCCGGTCCTAGGCGATGCCTGTGCGTGTATGTTTTGTGAATGTGTTTGCTCACCTCGGGAGTGTTCGACGGGGCCACAGAGGGAGTCCAATGCTATAGCCCTGGATTCACGAGTGCGTGTGTATTTTATGTCTGTCGAGGACGCGTGACGTGGGTTTTAACCTTGTGTATTATTGTTGGTTTCATTTGTAAAAGCAAAACCTTTAGGTTGTGACCCCTGTTGATTTTGGAAAGAGAAGGATTCGGTAATCCTAAATTGTTTGGCATTTTAAACGGTTTTATAAATTGTTTCCCCTGATTGGTGATCTTTCGGTTTTGGAATGTTTTTCCCAAACTCTTGCCTCGGGAAGTACTTTTCGTTAGGTTTGGCTTTTTGAGGATTCCTGGTTATTGTTATTCGTGGAATGTGAATTGTATAACTCGTATTTTGTACTTTGTTCTTGCACTAGCAAAACAGTGGAGTTTTGCTAACCCCCGAGTATTCGAGGGGTGGATGTCTGTTTTTGCATTCAGGTTTTGGGAGCATAACATAGGGTCAGCACGAAGGATGATGAAAGATGATCGATAGTAATCACATGAGGAACCGTACGTTGTTGTATTGGTTCAGTTGTATTTTATTTCCACTGCAGTATATTTTCCCCATTGTACGGGCGCATTGTGTATTCGACCCCTGCGTGGGCATGTATTGAGTTGTATGTATTTATCGAATGACCAAATCGGTTTACTGAGTCATTTTTAGCCTTAAAGGCATTGTTGAGATGTTCGACATTGTCTACCAGCCTTGTAGATCCTTGAGGAAAGGGTCTACGGCGTGTAATATCCCTGAGTGGATTGGGGGTGTTACAGTTTTTCCTAATAAGGTTTTAACGAGGCATATTCATGGCATAATGAGGAACACTATAAAGATCAAGAATATTTCTCAAAGATTTAACAACTGAATGAGTAGTTGTACTCTTTTTCCTTCGATCAAATTTTTTCCCACTGGGTTTTCTTGACATAGTTTTAATGAGGCAACATGGATACTCCAACAACGAATGAAATACATGACAGATTCACTCAGTTTTTGTCCCACGGGGTTTTACTAAGACGGCACAAGAATATTCATACAAGAACTATCGAGATAAGAGGGAAAAAATTTCCAGGATTACAGATTGCTGAGGTTTTATCCCACATGATTTCCCCATCAATATTTTATGCAACATGATATGATTGCCACAAGCTCAAATACAAAGAGTTTGAAATTTTTTCTCCCATTGGGTTTTTCTTCAAACTAGTTCAGCAGATATTTATGTAAATATTTATTCAAGAGGGAGTGTTGAAATGCGCATTTCTAGAAATATGTAACAAGATAATATAATATAACATGTGAATGACTATTATGCCCCTGATGAAATTATGTAATTACGTTTGTGCAATCTGAAGTTTTCCTATAAATAGGGCTTCACTTCTTAATGAAAATTAATTTCAAGAGAAATACCTTCTCTATATGTCTCTATTCTCTTTGTATTCTCTTTACTTTCTTGCAGTTTTCTAACACATTGCATTTTCTTCAAAAATTGCTTATGAAATTCTCTAACCCTGTCATTCGTGTAAGCATTTTGAAATTGCTTCTCCAACACATAATCACTTATGCAAGGGATGAAAGAATTCCAACTTCTTGTATCTGCTTTTTTTTCTATCTCTATTTTTTTGTCCAATGCATTTTCATATTGCTCAACAAATTGCTTCAAAGTAGTATCCATCCAAATATGCATACACACTCTCACTTCTTTGTAGATGGCATTCCTGTCCAAAATATACCTTTTACATAAGCGAGCACCCAACGTCCCCTCTTGAGATACAAATCTTGTAACCATTTATTACATTGCATAGCATACTTTAGGACAAATGCAGAACAAGCAATCTCAAAGTCTTCGATCGTTAATGAATCATAAACTGCTTTCCGTATACACCAACTGATTCTTTCATAATCGTTATATCCTTTCAATTTCTCGGGCAATTTTTTCATAATATGGCATATGCACCATCGATGCCAAGAATCAGGAAATATAATTTCTATGGCATTCTTCATGGCCATGCATTGATCAGTAATGATTGCTTTAGGAGCACAACCCCACATACATGTCTTCGAAGTTTGAAAATAACCATGAAAAGGATTCCGTGTCCTCATGAGAGATAAGCCCCCATCCCAACAATATGGAATGACCATGATGATTCACACTTACGAATGGAGCAAATGGCATGTGATACTTGTTCACCAAGTATGTGTGTCAAATGTAAAAACATGACCAAACTTTTTGGAAACTGCCCTACTCCTTTCATCGGCCCAGAAAATATTCCTTAGTCGACCTTTTTCATTAAAATCAAATGCATACAAGAAGTCTTCATTGTTCGCCTTCATTTTCATGAAATAACGATGCATTGCTTCAGCATCCCCCTCCGCAAGTTGTAAACGACGTTTTTTTCAATATAATTTTGGCAATCCTTCGAACGAAAGGAAAGTTTATTAGGTCCACCAACTTTAATTTTGAAGTGTGTCAAAAGCTTTATGCATCCTAATTCCAGCAGCATCATTTAATTCAAATATTCTTTTCGTTTGTTCATCAATTATCCTATTGTTCTTCAAAAATCTTGATTTTCCTATGCTTTGTTCATGATTGTGTTCTAAAACAATTATTGGTAGCTTTCATTTTTCATTTGTTGATATACCAACAGTAACGTAAGCTGGGTGTAACACCTCTAAAAATCATCCGGGAATATCACACGGCATAGACCCTTCTCACAAGGATTCACCAAGCTAAACACTACAAAACGACCAACTGTTTGACCGGCCGGGGTCAAACAGTATGACGACACGGACCGATAAGGCCTCACAACTAAGATAATTCTTTACAACACATACCCACACAGGGGTAATACAAAACGTTATAGCACAACGGAAGACTGAGAATAATTCAATAATGCAATGACATCAAACTGAACTCCTCAATTCTTGATTAGTATCGCAGTCCATCATCTTCTATGCCGATCCTGTGACTGCTCCCACGAACCAAGCATACCTGAAATACATGAAACACATTTCCCCCATTTAAGGAGTTAACAATTCGAATTTGCCAGTACAAGTACCATAAATGTAGCAAGCATACAACAATCACGAATCAGATAAGGACAACCATTCACCAAGTATTTCCGAGAGGTTTTAGTATTTAGAAAACAAAGCACTTGAAGCATTTGAAAATAGAATCATCATCTCGGGAATTTTAGAAATACAAAACTTTTAGGACATCGGGTCCTTAGTTTTAAGAATCATTTCAAAACGTTAGTGTCTTAACCCAAATCTCATTTAAATCTCAATAGTTTTTACAATACGAAAATATTTCCACAAATCGCTTGGTTCTCAGCACAATCATTTCCATTTTCGTAAAGCTTTCTTTCAAAAACTTTGTTTATCGAAACATGCTCTCGACTCCGTGATCCACTTTCATGAGTCATCATAGGTTCAACAACCCACACGGTCTTAACCAAACACAATAATCACAAATATCAATCTCAACTCTGTGATCCACTGTCACGAGTCACCGTAGGTTCAACAACACATACGGTCTTAACCAAGCACACCAGTCACATTTACCAGTCCCGACTCCACGATCCACTGTCACGAGTCATCGTAGGCCCCGTCAAAACAACAAGGTTGGACGTACTGTGTCTTGACCCCATGATCTTCTGTCATTTGTCATCGTAGGCCTCGTCAGACCCACATGATTGGACCACAACACCACATACTAAGTTCCGATCCCATGGTCCACTGTCATGAATCCTCGTAGGTCCCGTCAAACCCACACGAGTGAACTTAGCATTTCAACACATAACATTCACGTTCACAGTATTCAACAATGGACACCGTCAATCAATTACATTGATCACCACAACATTACGCATTGAACACACATAGCACAATCTCAGCAATCCAACCATTATCATCAACAACACTCAACCAACAATACACAACCAACAATACATCCTGATCGATACACATCAGAGTACACATCCAAACCGACATGATTATCATAACTACCCCAATTACACTACGTTGAACATTCGAGAACAACACCAATGCCATCAAATATTTATGTCAATAAATACACAACCAATTCACACAAACCATGTTTACGAAGGTAAACCAATCATTAGCAACCTAACATGTGATTTCTAGTCACAAGATACAAGTTGTATAAGTAAGATACTTGCCTCGATAATCGACACGCGAATCCTCCGAGGAACACGGCTCAACCCAAAAGCCTTGAAAACCTACAATCTCTGTGAGAAAACAAGGACAACATAATTACTACGCATACAACGACCAAGTACGATGGAAAATACGTCCAACACCCGAAGGTAAACTCATTGAAACATCTAATCAAAAATTAAATATTCAATAATCCCCAAGAACACTCAAATCGTCAATCGAGTTAAACAAACTCGAAATATGGATATACAATCCATAGAATATGATTAGTAATATCATATAACAGCAACCGATTCATCACAATCGGACCAGAATTGAAATCAAGAACACAATCCCAAAAAGTCAATTTTAGGGATTCAAGAACATTACCTTCGATCCGACGAAGAACGATGGATTATATGATCTTAATCCTTGCTAGGAACTCAAGGAGGTTGATGGATGATGAAATCCTGACCAACCCTAACCTCTCTATTCAATCCAACCGACCGCAAGAAGGAGAAGAAGAAGAAATGGTGAAAAAATGCGAAGAGAAGTCTGCGGCCTACCTATATATAGGCCGCAACATGTGTACGCAATACTGCACGAATAACGTACGTAATCGGCCTTATTTACGTAACAGACAAATGTTATGTACGTAATGCTCTACTCAGATCTTACTGGCCCAATCCACATGTAGGTTAACGTACGTAACACCAACATTCTTACGTACGTAATTCTGTGCTAACGTACACTACATGCCCCATGTAGCGTATGCTATAGCCTCTGTAGAGAGTACTATCCCAACCAACAGGTACGATAACGTACGTAACCTAAACACATAACGTACATTATTTATCATCAGTTACGTACATAATGCACTCTTGATAGCGTATGTAACAAGCTTTGACAACAGCAGGTCCGAAGGTACAACGATGCAACTGCCCGACGAATAACACGACTTCCAGTTTGTAACGAATGTGTGACGGTCCACAATGAGAACCATCATACTACGAAACACGACATACATTGCCAAACGCACCAGCACACAATATGACTAATCTGACCAACAAGTTACACCCGATGAACATCACAGCACAGCACATCATACCGTACATAACGGACAGAAAATTTCAAGAATATACGGAACAAAATAACCGGCACAAATGACAATTAATATGTAATAATCGGAAAGGAAAATCCCGGATATTACATTCTTCGTTCCTGATTATTACACTGGGCAACCAACCTTCATTTGCGAATTTGGCATATGAATATTGCTTCCTCTAATTCTAGCCTTCCCTGATTTGTTGCATTCAATACTGATGTGTTTTAATTTTCCATCTTTTCCTTTCCTGGATGATCTTCTAGCCACTGCAAACCCCTTTTGTTTAGCAAATATTGATTAATAGATACTGATAAACTTCATCGCAGGTGTTGAATTCCATCCTTACCTTTGGTTCATCAACTAGACAATTAATATGAACTTCAATCCCCATATTTGCCCCCTCAAACGAGCAGTTTGATTCCCAAATCAACCAAAAACAACAAATCCGGAGATCTAAATCAAGGACCACTAATCCTCAACCTCTTGTAAGTTAGGCACAACATAATGTATTACAAAAAAACTTATTCATAATTTTACCAAAAATAAATTTTACGGAGACACAACATAATATATTCCTGTTCCGGGAATTATTATTCCCGTGATGTGTCTTACCTAATACTGATTGTAGATACATAGATGAAAGGTTCCAGATCCTTCTAGAGGTAGTAGGATCCTATTAGATGTCTTACCTTATCTAGGAATCCTATGTATGGAAGGACTCTCATTGTAATGCCTATATAAAGGCCCCTCTATCAGTGTTATGAATACAATTGTTTTGTTGTCTTTTACTTTCTCCTGAAACACGTTATCAGCACGTAGTTTCCCAACTGAGTAAGAAAAAAAAAACCTCCCGTTTTTTGCAATATTCCGAAAAAAAAAAAAAAAATTCTGCAAAACCCTAGCCGCCGATCCACCTTCTTCCCCGATCGTCGCCCGTCTTCTGCTCCATCTTCTACAATCGGCCGCCGGACGGCCTTCTGCCTTCGGCCAAAACACCACCGACCACCCTCGCCGCCGGACTTCCGAATTCCAACTTGCAAACCAGAACGCAAGTCCGACCCTCCGATTTCCGACCGCGTTCCAGCCGCACCAGATCGCGTTCCAGTCCGACGCCACCGCTGCTCCGATCCCGACCACCGTGGTCAATCCAACACAGCCCGACTGGCGTGCCACCCAGAACCCTGCAATCGTCGTCTTCACCGCGCACAATTTGCTCCGCCTCGTCCGCCTCAAATCGGATCCCCGGCCGCTGCCAACCAACCGGTTCGATTCTGGGCCAGTCGGTTGATGCGTGTTGCAGATCCAATCCAGTCGCGGTCCGACACGATTTCTTTAGTGCTCGCTCAGATTGTTACCATCTCAACCATGTAGTAAGAACTACAAATTTAACGGTGAAGATCTGATCCGGGACAGTATTTCTCGATGAAACTGTACGCGAAAGAAAAAAAAAAGAGAAACGAGAATTTCCGCGCGTAAATTTTCTGCACAGCACAGTCGTACCAAAATCATGTTTTCCGATTCGTTAACCGTCGGATCGGTGTGAAATTTTGACAGCAACTTTCCAACACAAATATCTGTATATTCAATGGTGGAGATCAGATTCCAAATAGTATTGCATACTGAATCTGCTGCCGAATAGAAGCAGATTTTTACGAGGAAATTTGGAGATCCGACCTCATCCAATACCGAGCTTCTGCATCGCCGCGCTCGAGTCCTTTTTGGCCGATTATCGAGCCCAGTAGCCCTTTTCGGGCGTTTCTTAACTCTCTATTTTCTTAATTAATGATTTATTTGTTCATTGATTTGTACACTTATGAATCTCACATGTTTATATTTTACGTGTATATAGGAAAATATGTCGCTCATGATGATGTGCACGCTATGGAGAAAAAACCATATTTATCCCGTTCAAGGATCAAAGTAAATATAGAACGGAGTACCCACGAAAATATGTTGCTCATATGGAGAGAATCTCCCGTTCAAAGATCAAAGCATATATGGAATCAAGTACCCGTAAGACTTTATTAAAGTTCCCGTTTTTCAATTCCTCTCTTTTGGGAAATTTTTTATTTGGGAAATTGGATATTTGGGTTCTTTATCTCCCACGCTACTTTGCGGTGGATGAGACAATGAGAGGTGGTATCACTCTCGGATGTCGAAGTAAACTGTGTGACGGTCCTGGGGGAGTCACGGATAATTGTTGAAAGTCGATATTTGTGGTTGTTGCATACACTACGTTTTGGGTGCGATTTGACGTCGCCGTTTTGTCGATTTTAAACCAACAATTGAAAAAAAATGAACATTGTCGGTAACGGTAAAGTTATGACTCATTCATGATTAGTCACGGATTTGTGACGTACAAATGGGACAAACATCGATTGCGACGGATATGTCGTGGTTAAAATCGATTTGTGACGGATTTGTCACGTTGAATTGAGCGCCACCACGTTGGTCTTGACCCAATCCTATACTTGAAAAACTCCATCTTTCATCCTATTAAAATAAAGTATTGCATGTGGGTGTAGTCATGCACCGTCTCCTTGTAATATGATATATGAAAGAATGTAAGAGTACTTCTCATGAATTTTAACATGTAAAGCAATGGCATATTGCGGTAAATACATGAATTCATTGACCTCGATTATAGTTCGTATGACTATAGGTCCGAATACTTTTCCGAGTATTTGTAAAGGCATGTGCCTTATACATTTGACTATGTTTAGTCGATCTTATTGGATGGTCAAGACAGGTTGGTTATGGTATATTCATTATGTCTCATGGTTCAAAATGCTTAATTTTGATGCACTGTGTTGCATCTACATAACATGGCTATTATGACGTATACTTGCAAATTGAGAATTAAAATTCTTGGTTGATTTGATGCACTTTGGTGGATTTTGTCTACACTTTTGATCATGACTAGGCACATCCTTCTTGGTATTTGTTTATGCTTTGAAAGTTCAAACGGAATCAGTGGTTTTTAAACAGCCTTAGCTGTACCGACATTCCTACTTTCTCTGCAAGTCTACCAACTTGGAGTTACCAAAAGGATCATTAGTCGAGATAAGAAATCGAACACCCTACTGCGTTTAAACGCACCTATGGCTGTCATTGTCATGGTTCTGCATCAACACTTATGCCATTGGATATGGTCTCAACCTTGTTTTCTCACTAAACTTGGGAAATACTAAACAGCCAATTAAAACATGCACTGTGATCTGAGTTTAATGATCCATGTGGTGCACAATATATGGATAGAAAGATACGGAAGTCTAGTTTCCAGAACATCTGACCGTTCGTCCATATCCTTCCTAACAAAGGAGTTATCGCTGTTTTAGTGAACAAAGGTCAAGCTGCGCGGAATTTTATTTCCAGCGATTGTGCTAACTTTTGTCCCAACCAACTTGGTTCCCATCTTGAATTTGCATGTGGTCTTATGACACATGTTTTTCAACCTCTTTTTGGCCGAATTTGCCATATATGATGTAGTTTTTGGTATGTGTTGTACGCTAAACTATCATCTTTCAAATGTTGAAAAACAGTTTCCTTGGGGAAGCCCAAAACACGCACCCTTATAAGAAGGTCGAGCGTGTGCATGGTAGTGTTACACCATGCTTGTGTCGTAATTTTGCCCCTTAGACATATAACCTTGTCATGTTATACACTCAATATGATAGATCATTTTGATCGTATCAGGAATAAAATATCTATGTTGTTAGAGTGTTCGTTATGCTCATGTTTGTAAAATTTTGCTAGCGAAATTGAGTGCGTATTAAGCTATTTTCAAGGAACGCAATATTTTTGGATTTCGTGTTATAAATCCATTGTGACTATGATGAGTATGTCATCACAATCAATGAGCGGTATAATGCTCAAGTTGTTGAATGTCGAATGTCGTTTTCTAGTCACATATATTCCGTAACAACTGAACCATGTTATGACTCGATGATATATATGCCAAAGTGTATCACTCATAGCATCTCATTGTGATTTGTGAGAAATAAAATCTTATGCATTACTTGTATTGGATATGTGAAAAGAAAATATTCATGAGTCAATATGGTCCGACTTGCATCGGTTTTGATAACCAGAAGATGTATTGGGACATTGACATATTTAGGCTTTAATAGTCCGGAGTTTGGATAATTTGATGATCCATATACCACGGTATTGTCATGGACATCATCTTCTTTGAACAAAGAAACTAGTTGGATCAAAGACACCAAAGTACGTTGGTGGAGTCGTGAGCAAGGCTCATGACCGATGATGATATTTATGTCATCCGCGTCTTGCTTTCATAAGCATGTGTGACGCCAAAGACCCCCCGATGATCCTTCTTAGCCATGTTCATTTATTAAAGCCTATTCTTTGGCATGATTATGAGATGACACCCTCCTATGCTAAAGAGAATAATGTAGCGACTCGCATAAGCATGGTGCTGAGTCCTCCCTTTTCACCGAGTCCTTATACATACATGATCATAAGCATTAGCCTGGGTGGCTTATGATGCTATGATGGTGTTCACAAATGGTCGTACTCAAGTGATAACATTTATATGTTATGTTGTTCCTTTGACAATGATTGATAAGTTGATGAAACCTGAGTTATGGTTGTCCAACTTGCGGACCAGTCATTGTAAAGGTCGGTTCACCCACTTTTAGACCAAGTCTTAAAGTGAAAATTTAAAAAGTACTTCCTAACATCCAAGGCTACCTTCTCACAAATTATGGTGCCATTTGGAGACTTGGAAGGAGGTGAACCACTTAAATGAAGTTTTCACATACCACCAGCCGTCCTATTAACCACTTCGATATCATTTCGATTGGTTTTTGACCACAAGGTTGATGGTTTTGGAATCCTAAACACCCGTTTATACATGCTCACGAAATTTTGAGGTGTTTGGGGCTGGTGAAGGGAGTGAACTCTTCAAGAAAGCATTAGAGGTTCGATAAAACCAACGGCCTATCATCGGTTCAATCGTTTCTTTATGTTCGATCTCGGTGGTGCATGGTGGCGGTTTTATTGAATTCTCAAGACCAGTAGCTACGGCTATGTAGCATAGGTCAACATGTCATATTCACCTATACCTATCATCATTCAAATGCTTAGTTACGAGTGTAACAATATGCATTTTGTTAACTGGATATTGTTAACACTGAAAACCTTTATCGTCCACATGTTCATGTGCCAAAGTGTGTCACCACAACTCATTATGATGGGTTATAAATGATGAATATGACATGCGCTTTCACTCATAGTCCGCTTAAAATATACCTTGGCAGACGATCTCGTAAGTCACTTTGATGAGCCAGTCTTCCCGTCGTTAGGGGGAGATGCGAACGATCATGTTCGAGTAGAACGACTTGGAATTGTCGTAGTTTGTCCCTACTGTGCCTCTCCAAGTTCCCTAAAGTGACGAGATTAAATACATGCTGCAAACATGTCTGCAAAGATTGTGTCCGGTCATGGACATTCGTCACCTATAAATGGTGATATGGTAACACCACAAATTGTGGTAGATGGTGTTACTAGGCCGTGGATCTCATAGAGTATTGGGATGCCACTTGGTTCGATAAATACTCTCGCTAAGAATGTATGCGAGCTTGGTACATGAAACTTGATCATATGATCAAATGAACTCATCCGTCTCATGTGATTCTGGATTATAGTCATTATTGGGGGACGCCTCAATGAATGCCAATCCATAAAGAGTACTCTATGAATAAAGCCGGTTTATGAGGACGTGGAATGTGAGTTTAATCGAACCATACTTCGTTGAAAATCTACAACGTTGTAGCCTTGGCCTAAAATGGAAATATATGCGATTTAGTATAAACAAAGTGATAGCCCTTTGTTGAAGTGGTGCCGACACTCCAAAGATAAGATTTATCCGTATACTTTGTTAAAGCGAGTGAGAGAAGGAGTTAAACTCACCTCATGGCGCGAGGTTTCTCATGAACGCACTGGAATCGACTACGATGACACGAAACTTAGTTGTGCTATCGTAATGGATGTTATAGCATCCACTATCTTTTCAGTTAGATAGTTTCCCAAAAACTGACGTGCAGCTTGTGGTTAAATCTTATCTTAGTGGGGAACTAAGTTAAGTGATGGAAGGATCTCGTGGTAGATCAGACTCAAATCAAGTGGCTCCTGACCACGGAGCGTGTCGACAAGTGATTGTCGGGAATGCATACTAAGTATATACTTGATTTGGAAGAGATATGAAGCTTTTGCGTGTAAAACTAAGGGTTTATAGTGATGTACTCTTGTGAGAGTAAGAGATTCCGCTAAATCCAAAGTTAAGAATGAAAGGATCTTGGGGACACTTGATGATGCGTATTCATCAATCGGTTTAAGGTAATCTAAGGGACGGTTTCCCTAAGAGACGATAAAATAATGCCTATATGATTCCCAATGATTAGTCGAAGTCATCATAAGACTTGGCTCACTTAAGTGATGATGCAGTCTTAAGAGAAAAGTACGGTATTATGTACTCATGTTTGACTCGATGTACTCATTCGTAATAATCCGGTAAAGCCACTGTGATGATGGCCTAGGATGCGCTCATGCAATGTTTGTGATTGACAAGAAGCTTGAAGCTCGCTCTATCTCGAAAAAAGGACACTTGAAAACTGATACCCGAATCTGCCAGGAATGTGTTGGTCTATCTCCCATATGACCTACAGGGCAGCTCACTTGATGGAAAATGGTGAAATTGATGCCATTGGAAAGGTTTGTGTCTACTTTCCAAGGAAACCAACCATTTGATCACATCCATCATGTTGAGTGACATATGACTATTGTTGCAAAGTAGGACAGGATATGTTCGGTAATTTGCTGAGTCAACTTCGATAGAGCTTTGTGATCTGCTCAGGCCGATCTAGGTTACGTACTATATGTGAATGAAAAGCTATGGGTGTCTAGTTTTCATAAGTTCTTACAGTTTCGTTGATACCTATTGAATCGAAGAAGTTATGACTGATTTAGTGCATGGAGGTCAAGACTTTAGAAAACTTGATTTTCGGATAAGTTTCTAGCGACTCTGCACTTTGGATGTGTCGCGCTCTTTTTGTCCTTAGACCAAGGTTTGTTTTTTCCCATTGGGTTTTCACTTGGTAAGGTTTTTAACGAGGCGACCTATGAGAACATCCATACAATGATGCGTTGTACTTCTGTTCAACTTAGACCAAGAGGTATTTTTCCCACTGGGTTTTTCCTTGGTATAGTTGTGAGGGCAACTTGGCATCTGACTCCTATGATTTGAGGTACTCATCAGGGGAGTCGTTATGTATACATCAGGGGGAGTATACACGACATGTTATGTTGGTGCGTTGCAATCTTTTCCTCATCAAGCCTTTGTTTTTCCCATGGGGTTTTGTTTTGGCTTGGAATAGGTTTCTGAAGGCAACATCTTCTCAGACATTGTTGTATTAGTGCTCGACACGGGGAGTGTTCGGGAATTATTATTCCGTGATGTGTCTTACCTAATACCGATTGTAGATACGTAGATGGAAGGTTGAGATCCTTACAGAGGTAGTAGGATCCTATTAGATGTCTTACCTTATCTAGGAATCCTATGTATGGAATGACTCTCATTGTAATGGCTATATAAAGGCCCCTCTATCAGTGTTATGAATACAATTGTTTTGTTGTCTTTTACTTTCTCCTGAAACAATTCCTTATTTATTATATTTATTTTTCAATTTTTATTTGCAGGTTCATATTCGTTTGAAAAGCATGAGACACATGATTAATCAAAAACTTATTCTAAATGCAAGAAGGAGAAAAAAAAATAAATGAGAAACATGATTTTGAAAATAAATGAACAAAGAAATTGTACTATAATAAATCTAATGAGGAGCTCGGGTTGTTAGTAGCAACGACTAATGTAGGGTTTCTTTTTTATGGAGACAGAATGTAGGGTTTTCTTGAGGAGATAAAGAATAATAAAGAGAAAATTGGACAATTTATGAAATCTATCAATACAATTTCTGAGTTTTTTTAGTTGTGTGCCCCCACATATGATGTGGCTTTAATTGTAGTTTTTTGGTTGTGCCACTCGCTTTATTGTAAATTTTGAACTATCAATTCGGCTTGTACCTACATCTTAATTATCTCTAGCTAGTTTCTTAATGCAAGTTCTATTCGGTAGGAACTAGAATTTCTCATATTTGGATTTACATCATTTTAGTTTTATTTATTTAATTTTTTAATTTTTATATTTTTAATTTATTTATATGAATAAACTGTAAAGCTTGTGGGGTAGTATCTACCTGAGATAGTAGCGCACGACAAAATTCGAGGTAGCGAAAATTAATTTATTTATTCATTCAGCAAATGCAGAAGATACTCATCAATCAATCCAGTTCAGCAGTGATAGATATCACATCACAATCAAGAAAAACAAATACTCCTACTATAAAATAAAATCCCTTGTTAGTCACCCAATCCAGTCAATCTAATCTAACAGTCCCCTAAAATTTGGGTAAGAGATATCAAAAAACAGAGAAGAAAAGAAAATGAAAATGGGTATTCGATTGGTGTATGTATTGGCTAGCTAGTGTTTCTGTCATTCTCCAGCCGATTTTCTACTTCACTTCCTCATGAATTGAAGAAATATTGAATCATCATCGATTCGATCCTATCTTATTTCAGATCAAAGCTCAAAAAAATCAAAATAAAGATCTAGAATCGAGGATCTCAAGTCGGTAATTGTCTCTGTTGGGTATCCGTCCAATCAATAAAATTCGAACTAGAATCAATAATACAATACGGATTAACGAATATAATTATTGCAATTTGATATCCCACCGGGTAGGGGATTAGTGAGTACATGCAAACTAATCAGAATTGAAAAATATGATTACTGAAGTAACCTGAGAAGATGGCAGCTTTCTCCACAAAGTGATATAAGTTGCTAATCTCCCGTGTCAAACAACAACAGGAGCAAACACTATCAACTCACCTCAAGTTTAACCAATTTCAGCAACTCAACATAAAGACAAGAATCACAAAGATTATCCGTATGGATAGCCAAGTTGGTGGAGTAGGTGAGCGTGGGACTGAAAGGTCACGAGTTCGATTTTCCTATCAATACTTTTTTGGTTGAGCCTGTCACACAAGGCTTGCTTAGTGTGGTTTATCTGGTTGATGTAGTTTGCAGGCTACTACGTCCAGCCCGAGGGTTTATCCTGTGCGCACTCGAAAAGTAACGGCCGCAGATTCTCCCGTCATAACAAAAAAAAAGAATCACAAAGATTTGTATACTACATTACAATATATATATATATATATATATATATATATATGATGAAGAATTAACAAGAAAATAGTGTTAATGAAACCCCATTTATTACAGTAGGCTCACTTTTCCGAATTCAGACCCCAAATGAATGTTGGTTTTGTGTCAAAATATAAGAAGTGGGTTTTGTCCCACATTGTGTGTGGAACAAAATAGGTGGGAATCTTAAAGTTATTTAAGGAACTCACGTGGTGTGATTTCACGTGCACCAATCAAATACACTTTAATCTTTGTGGTTTGACTCTAGTTAAATTCCTTTTTTGTATTATCTAATATGGAGAGTTGGAAGAAATGTGTGAGTTAGTCAAAGGTTTGTAAGGGTGTGGGGTATGGGGGTTGGGAGAGAGAATGTATGTGTGATTGTAATAATGTTTCACATAGTGGAATTTCTTTCTCTGGGGGCCGTGCTTTTTCTCCGGTTTTAGAGTCTCCACGTATATTCTTGTGTTATTTATGTTTTTCTATTATTGTTCTTTGAGAGGGTTGTTGGGGATTTTTGAGGCCATTTTCCCAACAAGTGGTATCGGAGCCCGGGTTGGGTCTCTTGAAATTCTGAGTATGCTCTGTGATCGCAGCGATGTCTGACCTTCCATATCAGAAAAGAATTCTTGAGCGGTGTCCGGGGGTCTCATTTGGAGGCGGTTGTTCATCAGGCTAGGGTGGTTCAAACAGGTGGGGAAATTTGATGGAATGATCAAGTTTGGCTTATGACAAGTATAAGTCAATGATGTGTTGGTACAATTCGGGTTACACAAGGCTATGAAGGTGAACTGTCAAGGTGGAGGTGGAGTTAATCTGGCAAATAACTCCTAATTCGGGCTAACATTCTGACAGTGATGATTTTCTCTGATGAGAAAATGTATGTCCTTTTGGCATATGAGTTGTCATGAAAGAGGATGTGGTTATGTTAGCGGGTCCATGAATTTGCGCACGGGTATTGGCTTGTCATGGAAATATACCGGGTGTGGTGGAATTTTACACGGGCATTGATTTGACATGGATGTAGGATGTGTGGTGGAATTTACACATGAGTATCGGTTTGGCATGGATACAATGTGTGTGTTATGTCGATGGCTGAAGGACTTCCAAGAGGGCCAAAAGTTGGGAGTTGCACCATAAATTTCAGCGAGTTTTTTCGATATGTGCCGAGGAAATTCTTAGAATGGTGTATTCTAAGTGGTCTACTCATATGATGGAGTAGGATCTCTGATTTGAGAATGATGGTTCTCTGGATTGAGAGTCATGATTGTCGGTGAAGACAATGGAGCTTCTTTTATTTTGCCAAGGTGGAGTTTGTTGGTTTTGTGTCAAAATATAAGAAGTGGGTTTTGTCCCACATTGCTTGTGGAACAAAATGGGTGGGAACCTTAAGGTTATTTAAGGAACTCATGTGGTGTGGTTTCAAGTGCACCAGTCAAATACACTTTAACCTTTGTGGTTTGACTATAGTTAAATTCTTTTATTGTATTCTCTAGTATGGAGAGTTGGAAGAGAAATGTGAGTTAGTCAAAGGTTTGTAAGAGTGTGAGGTACGGGGTCGGGAGAGAGAATGTCTGTGTGATTGTAATAATATTTCACATAGTGGAATTTCTTTCTCTGTGAGCCGTGGTTTTTCTCCGGTTTTGGAGTTTCCACGTAAATTGTGAGTTATTTACCAAATAGGTGTATTTATAAAACATATTTACCTTTTAGGTGTAGTTTTGATATATTTACTATTTATGTGTTGTTTTCAATTTAAATGAATTTTTGTTTTATTTTTTTTCAATTTAATATTTTTTACTGTGAATTACCTCTGCCCTAAATATTTTTTACTGTTTTTTATAAAGAGTGATTTACCAATGGGGTGTAGTTTTAAAATATATTTACATTATATGTGTACTTTCAAACGTATTTACCAAATAGGTATAGTTTTATATTTAAGTGGAGATGACACATGTTTCCTTAAATTATTTTGTGACTTTCTTTTAATATTAAGTATAGATATGTAAAAGTTCGATATAAAATATATAAACATGACAGTAATCTATATGATCATTGTATATTTATAATATTTATATTAATATACTAATATAATTACATATCAGTATAGCGAAAGAACGTCATATATTTTTGATAAATAATTAGATTAAAGTCACATATTTTATACTTAATAATATACCATGAGATCCACAATGATATTAACTCATTAGGTATAGGGTGATAAAGTATATTATTGTGACGTATTTAAATAAAAATATAATCAACTTATTATATTTATTTATATAATTTTCTTTTCACAAAAAAAAAAGAATCAATCAAGAAATTATTTTAACTAATAATATATCTTTCTACTGGGAATTGTAAGTCTAACATGTCTATAATTCTTTTTCCAAATATTTTTAAAATAAAATTACTCAATAATCTAAAATTATTATAAGAAAGTGAAATTGAAGTAAAAATCTTAATCTTGTAAAAGGATAAATTTACTTCAAAGAAATTATTTGAAAATTATCTGATTTTTGTATTTTATATATAAATAATTTAAAATCAAGATATCTTGTAATAATTATACAAAAACAATTTATATTTAAAAAGGAATATTTTAATTATATATGCCTAATGAATATTAAATCAAATATCTTAAAAAGAAGATTAATTTAAAATATTAATAATAAAAAATAGGATTGAGACGATAAAACTATTAACTTCTTAATATTGTGAGAAAAATAAAAAGAAAAAAGAAAAAAAATTGGTTCCCATTAACTCTCATTCAAATGTGTAGGAGTTAGTGTATTTTTAGAAGAAAAAATTTTTAATCCAAAAAATCCACATGAAGACATGTGTCTTATACAACTCTCTTTTAATAGTAAAGTAGATATGCATTTTTTACTATTTTCGTCTGTCCATAAAGAGTAGGCACACTCCACTCAACACAGTATTTTTTATATAAAGTCATACTCTATCTCCGCTCAACACACCCTTTATTAAAATTCATGCCACTCATACAAGTGTCTATACTTAAGGGACGGAGGGAATACTTATTAGTACTCCGCTCAAAGCTTGACGAAAACTGCACTTTTGATATATTTTAATTAAGGACTGGTGCAACTAATGATGATAAATGTATGATGGAGACTGAAAAGTAAAAAATATTGACGGTGAGTGTGTGGTAAAGATTAAAAAGTACAAAGTATTGATAGCGATTTGATTGTATAAAGGTGATAAATGTAAAGTTTTTAAAAGAACCAAAAAAAAATAAGTGTAAATCTCTGAACGGGACGAAAGTAGTATAAAACAAAAAGTTAGGTTAGTGATAGGTGTAAATCTAACTTGTGAACAGGTTAGCTAATTTCACTTGTGGTGTTTTATTAGGTTAGTCAGTAATGTGTCTTATTTGTAGAAGTTAGATTGTAAAAATACATAAACTAGTTTAACTTTAATAAGCTAGATGCACTAATATAATTAATCTACTATATTATTAAGTCATAAACTACTCATTTACGTAACATTTTCCTCTAGACGGTAAAACAATCTCACTGACTTATAAAAACAATTCACTTCTCCTAATACTTGTCCACCGAATATTGTTCTATGTTATCCTTCAGAGCACTTTCGTCAAAAGAACTTTTTGACAGGAATCTCCATATCTGGCTTAAAGAATCCGCCAATTATTCAGTAGCAAACCACCTACAGGCTACAGAGAACAACAACACAACTATTTTTTTTTAAGCAAACAAAAACAACACTCAAAACAATAGACATTTGATTTGATTTGATGGCATTCTAATATTTGTGGTATTTGATGTCATTCTACTATTTATGTAACTTTTTGAGAGGATAAAGACAAACATGCATAAACCACTTACTTCTGTTGGTAATTTGATCTGAAGGCACTTTGAGATGCTGACACCCATCACAAGTAAAAAAGTAGCCAGGAACTTCACGTTCCCCTTAACATCATATTCCAGCTTTGCCAAAACTAAAGATCAACCATATTCCATGAAAATTGCGATGGCTGTCAATGCAAAAACAATAAGCCAATATATATTCTCAAACCAAATCACACCCACCAATCTCACTATTAATATTTAATATGCCAACCCATTTGCAAATAATCAGTCCACATCTATCAAACGATAGTCTATCCAATAACGCCCTGGAGATTGTACATTCTAACCATGACAATTACCGTGCAGCTTAGAAATACCAAGTTCTAGAGAGAATGAAAATTATAGCCAGCAAAAATAGGGCCCATCATTTGGTATAAAATCACACTAACTAGTATAATATGTTAGCAGTTGTACTTCGTTATTACTTGTGATATTGCATGATATGGTTGATGTTTGGTTGCCAAATGAGAAGGTAATATTATAAAGTGGCTAGTGTTGGTTGCAATACTAACATGATATATGAGTTACCTTGTATGACAAACATATGCCCTCATTATCTTCACCCTTAACCACCCTCCAACAAAAATGCTTTTGAAAAGGTATTTTAGTTTACCAGACATTGCTGTTGCAAACAAAAAAAATATATTAGGAGGAATAATGTTTTCATCTCCATTGTTTCAAAGCCGGGAGTTCATTCCATAATATCATGTTGTATCTATCTATTTCAAACATAACATGCACAAAGAATTTAATGCATCATGTGTTTATTTATACAATAATGATATATCATGATGTATGCACAGGATAATCTAAGGAAAAAAAAAGGAAGATGGCAACTTACCTAGAAAATGACGAAATCCATAACTACAATGGCAGATGGGATCCAGAAGCACTGTAGAGAGACGGGGTGAATTCTAATCTTGAATTGTCGATACGCTTGACTCTAAACTTGAGAAGGCAGCAATCACATTGGTTTCAACTCGAGAAGGCATTGAACTAACAAGGTACATCACCCCCTCGTTGTGAGGGCAAACACATATGGTTTTGAAACACCCGACGTCAAAATCATGCGAGGAACAAACACAAGTCTACCATTTTGCATTGGTAATATCACAGGCTCTAACAAGAGTGCGGATTCCAAATAGAAGTATATAATGTTATCTGCAATAGCCTCAACACCTTTCCACATAAACATGTTGGTAATAAGTTCACATTTACCCTCGTCATCACCACCATTATCATGTGCATAGAAAGCAAAAATCTCACGAATTTCTTTAACGTGCACAAGAATATGCTTATTAGCAGGCTCAGGTAGCACATGAAGAAAAATTTTACAGTCACCGAGGCCTGAAGGTACAGAATAAAGTTTTTCCCATTGGTCGCAACCACATGGGCCATAAACATCGGGACCGCAGTTGAGGTCTCTAAAACTATAAATTACTCCACACAATGAGACGCAACAACGAAAGGGGTGAGAAAATGTAATACCTCAAGATACCGTAAACCCTTTATATAAGGCTTTACTAGGCTAAGAATTTAAAACAACATTTATAAAATACTACAAGCGAAATTATTATTACAAATCAAGTTTTTTTAACGATGAAAGACAAACAGTGAATAGAATTTTATCAATACATGACCAATCAAATCAACACAAAAGGACAATGTACTCGAGTACTTATTCATTCACGACACAACTAAAAGGACTTCTCAGAGCCATCAACATCAATGCATACCCTCGTCGTCATGCTGCCCTTGTGGTTACTTTCTCGTCTCTTGGATCCTGAACATAAAACATATGTCCACCCCAAAGGGTTTAGCACGACGATGCTAGTACAAGAATAACAATAACAACAACAGATTATTCGACAATTCATGAAGAATAACAATAACAATAACAACAACAAGCCTCTCCTATGAGAAGACTAACAATGCATTTCACAACATGACAATCACAATATATACATGGTAATCCGATGATCCAGCATTCACTGCATAGATCCCAAGATGATCCCGTCGGACCAACACGAGGTGGAAAACCCATCCAATGATCCAGCGCACGCTAGCATAGGTCCCAAGATGATCCCATCGGATCAACACGAGGTGGACAAACGCCAGTAACGTATATGCACGACAGTATGAATAAAATCAATACGGAAAATATGTTTAAAGTACTTGCCTGGAGAAAGACGACAAGGATTAAATACTTCGATGAACGTCAATATACTCGAAGGTCGCCCCTTCGTTCAACCACTTGCAAAATTTGAACCTTATACAGAAATAAATAAAGAAGAGTTCAACTTACATATACATTACTAAAAAACGAGCATTTGACAATCCTAAGCTATGCTCGGTGTAATCCTCCTACATACGGTAGGTTCATGGTTCAACCATCCAAACTAATAGCTTGATGACATCTACGAAATCAAGGATTATTCATGTCATCACAATTCCATACTCCAGTCTTGATCATAAGTTCTATTATATGGTTCGACAATCCTATGATTCATATCAAGGGTATGCTACAAGATGAACGATTTCTAAAACGTCTTTTCAAAGGAAAACGTAGTCAACCGTGTTCTAGGTTTAATTCACCCCTAAGAATCCCGCTCTCCCTCGAAGTAGTTCTTCCTACCAAAGTTCTATATTAGATATGTTTGTCACCAACATAGTCACTTCATTCTAACCATAAATATGAAGAAAGTTATCCTATCAAAATCGGCCCTTACAAGATATGAACCTAATCTTGATGAAAACCATCAATACTCATTCTCTTGGATTCTTCTATCATGGGTGATAACATTAACATGTCATTTGATAGAGGAACATTTCGAAATCATCATCAGAGTTATGTTACAATCTCAGAAAATTCCACCTTAGTGTTTTAACATAACAAGGCTCAACTTGAAATCTTCTCAACAATGGAAAGCTTAATTATAATCATCCCAATCCTCCCAAACATGGTGTTCGGTTATTACGTCATGAATGGACTCTAATAATCTGAGTAGCATGCTTATAGCATTCTTAAGAACATGAATTCAAGGTTGGAGTAACTTCAACATACCTTATACGGAGAGAAACGGTAAAACAATTGGTAGAACTCAGCACCGGAAGATTGAACACCAATCCAAGATGCCTATGATCTTCAAAACAACACCATCCACCATGAACACTTGATGGTTCGGCCGAGAGCAAAAGAGGAAAGGGAGAGAAAAATTTTCTTCATCTTGTTTTTCATCTTTGAGATAAGAAATAAGCAAGAAAAATTATAGAGAAAATTCCTACGATAACTTCCTAGCCTTCTTCTTCAAGAACGGAGTTTCGTTGAATTTTTCCGGGCAACATCCGATGCATGTGAAGTAGAGACATCGTATTTTCGGTGTTTGGGACGAAGGGATTTCGTGCTCATGCTCGGGTTCGTGATCATCATCATATTGCGAAGATATTATCAAAGGCTTCAAAGGTATGGGACTTTAATCCTTTATCTTTGTCAATTTATTTTTCATATATTTGTTACTTGAACGATCTTGTTTGGGATTCTTTATATTGAATTTTATTATTCCGCTGCGCACTCGATTTTGTATCCAGAATCTTAATAGTGGTATCGGAGCGAGATCAATGATACCGTATATACGATTATATTTGCATTTTGAATGCTTTTGAATGATGTTTATGATTTAGTATCATAATTGGTATAATCGGAGATATTTAATTATTCGTTGTAAATTTTGTTCTATGATTTTATGTGAATTATAAATCTGTAAAATTTTATTTTATTGATTTATAAGTTCTATATAAAAGTCAGAAACATCACAATTTGGAAACGAGCTGAAAAACGAGACAAATGGGGCTGCCGGCAGCACGGCCTGGGCCTGCTGCCCAGGCTGCCGAGACTCTCGGCCAGACAACCGAGAGTGATCGAGCCATGGCTCGGCCATTTGTCTCTCAGGTTTTTGGCCTGATTTTTGTAATATCTGAAATTTCTACTACTGTCGTTTGAGATTATTTTATCCGAGTTATATTGTACAGCGTGGAATCTGTACAATATGGATAAAATAAATAAGGACTGAGATGTCAGTTTTGGTATAATTATCGTATTTGGTCGATAATTGCACTTGAGGATATAATGTGTCGAGTATATGTATTCAGTATGCCGTATGTTCGCATTTGGTATGTCGAGATGTTGGATGAGGATAGCTGAAAATGGCTAAGTACAGCCACGTTAGCACACGCTATGAAATATGCTTAGCGCACGCTACGAGGTATGAGTAGCGCACGCTACGTGGTGCAGTTAGCGTACGCTAATAGGTTTTCATTACGTACATTAAGGAGGATCCTTAACGTACGTAAGGCATTCTGCAAAAGGTTCGGAAGGCGGCTGACAGGTAAGCTCGGGTTGTTGTTTATCGAGATTTAGCGCACGCTACCAAGGATAGTTAGCGTACGCTAATATCAGATCGTCCGAAAGGGAATCTTGGCTTTCGGCGAGTGGACCCGGCCACTTGTGACGCGTGTCCAGATAAGGTCAGCGGGTGTTTGTCATGTAGGGCTAGCGCACGCTAAACCGTATGGTTAGCGCACGCTAATTCCAGATCGATCAGAGGAATCCCGGAAATCGCGGATGCTTTCGGCATGTGGGGGCACGAGTGGTAGGTGAATACTGTAGTAAGTCAACTTCGGATAGTGCACGCTAAGGGCAAGGACTTGCGTACACTAGACATGATGTTTTACGTACATTAATGCATGGGCATTACGTACGTAAGCTAGTTTACGAAGCGAGGCAGTAGCCTCTGGGCTGCGATAGCGCATGCTAACAAAGTCAGTTAACGGACGCTAAGGCTATAGCGCACGCTAAACATGAGATGTTAGCGCGCGCTAAACTGGTAACGTACGTTAAATGAAGAGGTTAGCGTACGTTAATAATGTACAGTGTATATATGAGTAGTTGGCTGTCATTCCTCATTTCGTCCATTCTCTTCTTGCAACCGATAGAGAGAACCTTGGGAGGACATTTGGAGTTCCTAAACACTGAGGGATGATCCTCTTTAACAAGATTAAAGATGAAAATTATGGATTAAATCTTTGTTCTTTAAATCATTGGCGATTCTTGGAAATGGATTCAACCTTGGAAATCAATCCATTCCTTCGAAAATGTAATCACTCTTTGGATTTCGTTTGGAATGATTATTGATGTTCTTGAGTTGATGATTATCATATATTCGAGTTGATGAGCATGATAATGAGTTGGATTACCGAACTAAGTTAGTGTTGTTATCAATATATGAGTATTGATATGTTTCGTATGGTTTTGGATGGAATTCAAGAGATATGTTGATGTAATTCCCTTCTTCAATTCGGATTTTTGATGTTTTGTCGTTGGTTACTTCGTATGGTAACGATTATGGTGGTGTTGTTGCGATTCTTGAAGTTATATGAATTGTATGTCGAAGAACATGATGAATAAGGATTTTTAGATGTTAGAACACATCGGATTATGTCATTTTATGGATCATGAACGTGAATTCGGATAATTCGTGTTCTTGAAGAACTATTAAATTATATATGTCATGATTTTTATGAATAAGAACTGGAAATTGGAAAGGTTACGGATGATTTTGGAATATGATTACTCATGATAATAACCGGTAAATTGTTCTATGAATTTACCAAATATGAACAAGAAGGAATCTTGTTGATTCGTGTTTAAAGATTAAAGTTGGAATCAAATATGTTATGAAATCCTTAATATCGAGATGAGTTGATCATTGATATGATGGAAGTGTTAGGCGATGCTTGGAATGCATGCCACTGTACAGCATTAGCGCACGCTAAGCTTACTCGCTAGCGCACCCTAACGGGAGCAACTTAACACACGCTACATTATGCGTTTAACGTGCGCTAAATAGGCAGACAGTGCAGTATTTTTGTGTTGTGATTATGAATGCATGATGGTTTGATTTGGTTTGTTCATACCGCGTTTATTCAAGGTTTTTGTTGAACTGTTGAGTTCGATTAGTTGGTTTTGCCGGTTGTTGATTATTATCGGATGTGTTGTCATTTGATTATTGCATTAGGTTGCGATAATTGAACGTGGATTACGACCGTTGTGTTGCTTTGGATCAGGGCTGAGGAGCTCGTAGGCAAAGGCAATGGGTTCGGTAACAACTTCGTGGTATCGGTATTGAGGCAAGTTATTACTTGCTCAGTTATAATATTTAATGAATGGTTTCGGTTTCATTTCATTTATAATGCATATAGCGATGATTATTATTGTAAACTCTGGGTATTTGGATTGTATATCGTTCTTCCGATTCTGGGAGGTAAATCATAATGTATATGCTTTATCTCAATTATTGGTATGTTCGGGTATCGAGGTTACGTTGCGATAAAGACGAGGATATGAGTATCTATAGTTCATTGTACGTTTGGATAGCCGAGCATCGAGGATAATATCCGGTGATGATTTGACATTGAGATTTATCCTGAAGGATTCAGGACAGTATCTTAGTTTGATTCGGTTTAGTGTTGATGTTGTTGATCATGCAGGTTGTCATTCATGTTGTTGTACATGAAGTCGTCCTAGTTGTGTCATCATAGTGTCGTTCATGTTTTGATTCATATGTCGTTCATGTTGATGAACATATTGAGTTGCATATGTGTATGCATGATTGTATTGTTTATGATGTAAATGATCTGATGGGATCACGAGGATCTATGCTGAGGGCACTGGATCGGATGTCCACCATGCGTTGGTTCGACGGGATCATCATGGGATCTATGCTGAGGGCGCTGGATCGCTGGACAGGTTTTCCACCATGCGTTGGTCGGACGGGATCATCATGGGGATCTATGCTGAGGGCGCTGGATCATTGGATTACCAGTATTATGTTGGTGGAATCATGTGGATTCGTATCGTTGGTTTTATACATGTTTTTGTGCATGTGTATATTGTTGGTTATCCACCTCGTGTTGATCTTGTAGGATCATGTTGGGATCTATGCTGAGGGCGCTGGATCATGGGATTTCCATTGAGTATACACTGTTGATATTGTTTTGAGCATTTTGACGTTGTCATATGAGTATGCATCTGTAGGTCTTGTGTTAGGACCATGTCCGTGTGTGGTATTGATCCAACCTCGGACTTGACTGACATGATTGTCGTGGCATTTCATATCTCGAGTGATGTTCCGTATTTCCTTTGGTATTTGTCTCCTGATGGACAACCGGTTATCGTCTTGAGATTTGATGATGCTATCCGACGGATCGTATTGATCAGAACTGGTATATTTCCGTATCGTGAGTTGGTGATGATAGTTTGAGAATCTTGAGTATTGTCTGAGGTACAACACAGATATTATGTTCGAATTTATTGGTTAATCGAGTACGAGATGTGAAATGTGATAATGGTTATTCTGTTGATGATTATTTGAGTAAGTAAAGTTATGACGATAAGATTACATTGGTCGTATTATTATTTTGTATTCCCATTGGTATGTAATTATTAATGTGATGTGACGGTTATCATTGTTGGATATTATGGATGACCCCGTCGTGGGATTTCTTTTTAGGTTCTTGAGATATCGAGCTTGTAGCGGTCGTGGAGAGATGAGCTTCCCGGAGGATACTGGCTAGGGCATGTAATTGTGTATTGAGTTTCCTGTTCAGTTCTTGTATTTCGCTGCTAGAGTATTTTAATCGTTTGTCTTTTTCCGCTGCGTGAGTATTTTTAAAATGACCTATTGGTATCTGGTAACTTAGGTTACTTGAGAAATCGTTTTCTAAACTATTGAGTTCCGGCCATTGGGCCTTGCCCTTTTTAAAATGAGGTTTTACGGCGCTTTTGATAAACGGGTTTTATAATGTCTTCGAATATTTTTAAAGATAGTATTGTCGTTAGCCTCTTGGGCATTTGTAAATGTTTGCGAAAATTTCTTTTAGCCTTGTGGGTTCCATCTCGGGGCCCACGACGCTGTAATATTTTCGGTTAAATCTGGGAGTGTTGTAGAATATGGTATCGGAGCTTAGGTTGTGAAAACCTAGGCATTCGGGTCGAGTTGGGTCGTGTTTTTGTCGCGTCATTCGAGTTGTCGATTGACAAATATTAGAGCCGTGAATTTTTGTTGTTCACTCAGGCTTGTGCATTATGTGATTTACCAGTGTGGTACTGGGGTTGTCGAAAACTTTTTCAAATGGTATTAACGTATTTCTTCAGATACAGATGTGTTGCGTTCTCGAATTGAACTGAGTTTGCAAAACGTGTGTTTTGAAAATATCTGTGTCGAGTATTTTCTTGAGTCGAGACATGTGCCAGTATCACGGGGAATCGTCGGCTTCACGGTCTGTAAGTATTTGGATTCTTGAATTGCATTGAGATTTATTGCCATTCTAAGTTGACATGCTCTGAGATTCAGCAGAATATTATGCGTTACAGTATAAGGTGACGGAGTTGGGACAGGATTGATGATCTTGAAAAGTTATGATTTTGGAAATCAGTATGTCGATTAAGTTTGGAACGGAATTGTACATTTGAGAGAAATGTTGTGCATGGTTGAGAAGAACATGTAGTCATGTTAGTTCATTTTGAGATATATGAACTGTTTTTGAGCATTTGGAAATGATACTTTTCAAAATTAATGTTTTACGGAAATTGATTCTGGGCCGAGACCCAATTGATTCTAAAATGGTTTTATAACTCAGGACTTGGGGTCCGAAAAAAAAGGTTTTCTACTTTTTAAACTTTGTGTAATGAGGAACGAGATGCGGGCTGAGACTCTAATGTTTCAAAAGGGCTTTTTCATGTTTTCTAAAACTCCCGAGAATTTTAAAATACTTTATCAATCGTTATCTACCTTATTACTACCTTTCGGGGTTTTGATTTATTTGTTCAAATGAAACCTCTCGGTAAGTCTTTCGCTGTGTTGCTTTGTTTCAATGCTTTGGCATAGCATATTTGAGGCGATCCAGGAAAGATTAATGATTGACGTTGCGAGTCATATGTGGAAAAGGAGTTTTTGGTCGGAGTTTATATTTGAGATTTTGGAACTCTATCGTGTGGTTTTCCGATGGAATATCAGTGGATATTTGTGACGAGCCGAATTGGTATACATGAGTATGGATGTGGTCAATCATTTGCATAGTTTTTATTTTAAAACTTCGAAATCGTGTGGATTCGAAGGAAACTGTTATCGAATACTTGGCACCAGCAAGCCGATTTAATTTTTCGAAAATTGATTTTGTGGTCTTACCAAATTTTGGTTTTGAGCTTTGAAATTTTTGAAAGAACTTTCGAAAATTTGTCTTCGTGACAAGATTATATTATTTCAAACTGGTCTTAAAAATGTGATTGATGTACATACGCATTTAGTGCATAATGCATATCGCGGTGAAGTTTTGAGCGAGACTCTCGAACTAGATATTTCATCGGTATGGTACGATGAAAAGAGATTCGAACTCTAGTATGGTAGTTTGGTTACCCAGGGATGATCGGTTGATTTATTGAATAAGAGAAATATGCTGCGTGTTGTAGATCTATGCACAGGACGTAATTTTGGAAACTTTGGATTTTGTGAAACTGGAGCATGTGTGCTATGTGGCTCTATTGATGTGGTGGTAGCGTGATTTTACTACTTTTTAATTTTGAGCCGTACTGATTGGTCATTCCCACTCCATGTATGATTTGGGATGTTCGCCGATTTGCGACTGGTTGTTCGTACACCTGAGAGGTCCGTTCAACAGTCGGTTGTGTTTTGTTGAGATCCACTGTATGTGATTTGTTTAGCGTTTTGAGAATTTTGCTCTTTCGTATATCTGTTTCTGTGGTTCTATGTTGACCATGTTGGAGCTTACCGTGTGAAGGTATTCTTGATTATCGTTGATCGTTCGTTTGTCATATTGGAGTTTATCATGATGATGATATTCTCGATTGTATTTTGACCTTTGGATGGTCGTATTAGAGTTTATCATGTCGAAGATATTCTCGGTTAATTCGTTGGTTGATCATTGCTAGTGATCATCTGAGCGTTCAGATTTTGTGTCGATATTTCGGGATTCGTTGCCGTTGTGTTGGGCAGTTGTTTCACAGATGTATCATGTATTATTGATTTGTATCAGGATTTGGACTTGACTGTGTAATCAGGCAGACAGGATTGGACACGGATAAATTATTTCATCCGAAGATGATATATTTTTGTTGAGACTCATGGAATGGGATTGTAAGCGTATTGAGGCTTTACAGTGAAGTCACTTGCTAGTATCTCAGGAGATCGTTGACCTGCGTATTTGTAAGTATGCTCTTTTGGTTATTCGGTAATGATGATGATTGATCGTTGTCGTGATGGTTTTAGGATATTTTGGTTGAATGGTATGTTTGTTTGTTTTATGACGGATTGCAAGTTTCGAGGCCAAAAGTTACTTTAAGTGGTGTAGAATGTAATATCGGAAATTTCTACTACTGTTGTTTGAGATTATTTTATCCGAGTTATATTGTACAGCGTGGAATCTGTACAGTATGGATAAAATAAATAAGGACTGAGATGTCAGTTTTGGTATAATTGTCGTATTTGGTCGATAATTGCACTTGAGGATATAATGTGTCGAGTATATGTATTCAGTATGCCGTATGTTCGCATTTGGTATGTCGAGATGTTGGACGAGGATAGATGAAAATGGCTAAGTACAGCCACGTTAGCACACGCTATGAAATATGCTTAGCGCACGCTACGAGGTATGAGTAGCGCACGCTACGTGGTGCAGTTAGCGTACGCTAATAGGTTCGCATTATGTACACTACGGAGGATCCTTAACGTACGTAAGGCATTCTGGGAAAGGTTCGGAAGGTGACCGACAAGTAAGCCCGGGTTGTCATTCATGTTGCTGTACATGAAGTCGTCCTAGTTGTGTCATCATAGTGTCGTTCATGTTTTGATTCATATGTCGTTCATGTTGATGAACATATTGAGTTGCATATGTGTATGCATGATTGTATTGTTTATGTTGTAAATGATCCGATGGGATCACGAGGATCTATGCTGAGGGCACTGGATCGGATGTCCACCATGCGTTGGTTCGACGGGATCATCATGGGATCTATGTTGAGGGCGCTGGATCGCTGGACAGGTTTTCCACCATGCGTTGGTCCGACGGGATCATCATGGGGATCTATGCTGAGGGCGCTGGATCGTTGGATTACCCAGTATTATGTTGATGGAATCATGTGGATTCGTATCGTTGGTTTTATACATGTTTTTGTGCATGTGTATATTGTTGGTTATCCACCTCGTGTTGATCTTGTAGGATCATGTTGGGATCTATGCTGAGGGCGCTGGATCATGGGATTTCCATTGAGTATACACTGTTGATATTGTTTTGAGCATTTTGACGTTGTCATATGAGTATGCATTTGTAGGTCTTGTGTTAGGACCATGTGCGTGTGTGGTATTGATCCAACCTCGGACTTGACTGACATGATTGTCGTGGCATTTCATATCTCGAGTGATGTTCCGTATTTCCTTTGGTATTTGTCTCCTGATGGACAACCGGTTATCATCTTGGGATTTGATGATGCTATCCGACGGATCGTATTGATCAGAACTGGTATATTTCCGTATCGTGAGTTGGTGATGATAGTTTGAGAATCTTGAGTATTGTCTGAGGTACAACACAGATATTATGTTCGAATTTATTGGTTAATCGAGTATGAGATGTGAAATGTGATAATGATTATTCTGTTGATGATTATTTGAGTAAGTAAAGTTATGACGATAAGATTACATTGGTCGTATTATTATTTTGTATTCCCATTGGTATGTAATTATTAATGTGATGTGACGGTTATCATTGTTGGATATTATGGATGACCCCGTCGTGGGATTTCTTTTTAGGTTCTTGAGATATCGAGCTTGTAGCGGTCGTGGAGAGATGAGCTTCCCGGAGGATACTGGCTAGGGCATGTAATTGTGTATTGAGTTTCCTGTTCAGTTCTTGTATTTCGCTGCTAGAGTATTTTAATCGTTTGTCTTTTTCCGCTGCGTGAGTATTTTTAAAATGACCTATTGGTATCTGGTAACTTAGGTTACTTGAGAAATCGTTTTCTAAACTATTGAGTTCCGGCCATTGGGCCTTGCCCTTTTTAAAATGAGGTTTTACGGAGCTTTTGATAAACGAGTTTTATAATGTCTTCGAATATTTTTAAAGATAGTATTGTCGTTAGCCTCTTGGGCATTTGTAAATGTTTGCGAAAATTTCTTTTAGCCTTGTGGGTTCCATCTCAGGGCCCACGATGCTGTAATATTTCCGGTTAAATCTGGGGGTGTTCCAATTTTGAATCGGGCCGCGGGCTGGGCCTGATACCGGATTGTCCTGGACTCTGTTTTAAGTTTATATTTCATTGTAATTATTTTTCGAAATTTAAATTGCATTTAATTTGACTTAAATAAATATTTAGAATATTTTTGTTAAGGGAAATAAATTAAACGAGAACATTATTTTGATCGGATTGCTTCGAACAAATTAAAATGATGATTATAAGTATTAATTAGATTGATACAGTTAAAACTGAATAGATTAATTTTTATATTAATTGATTATTTAATTTTAATGCTACTAAATATTAATTGGATTAATATTGTAGAAATTAAATAGATTAGTTTCGTATATTAATTGGATTAATATATTAAATTAATTATTTAATTTTATTACATGTTGTATGGAATGCCTTATGTGATGGTGATATAGCTCGTGGACTTAGTTTTTGATTTGTTCGATTCGATTGGGTTTTAAAGTCCATTTTGAGCCTATTTATTTTTAGTCGAAAATTTGTATAATAGGATGCATTTTTCAATGATGCAATTATTTATTTGGCTATGACGAAGATCGAAGACAACCGAATGAGAAGACGAAGAATCGAGACTGTAATTTTTATTTTCTTTATTGGGTCATTCGCTTGGCCCACTACTTAGGAAAAAGTCCATGAGCTATATGTTGGTAGTAACTAGGTTGCTATTTACTGTTTTTCATTTTGAATGATTGACTAACACAAACGAGCTTATAAATGAATTAATGTGCAAAAAGAAGACTAAGCCAAGGGAAACTGCTCTTGTGATTTCTTCTGGACCTCGGAGGTCCAAGAACAAGAAGAAAAAGACCTACGAGCAGTATAAACCCAAAAGAGGGGTGTAGAAAGGCATGGGCAAGACCCTTAAGGTTCAGAAGGTAGGCGGTCCTAAACCTACGAATAAATGTCTTGTATGCGATGAGCTGGGTCACTGGAATAGAACTTATCCCAAGGTCAACGGCGCATCAGGTATGGAACTTTTAGTTTTTGAAATCAATTATTCCGCTATTGTATATTCTGCTTCATGGATTCTGGATTCAGGTGCTACTTCTCACATTTGTACTATGAATCAGGATCTGGAACGAAATAAGCAGCTTGGAGCTGGGGAAGTGACGATCACTATCGAAAGTGGACAAAGTGTCGAGGCAACCGATATTGGATCACTCCTACTGGGTTTGGAATCCGATTTTATTTTGACGTTAGATGAATTACTGGTTTTGCCCAAGGGGCATAAAAATATTGTATCCATTCCAGTCTTGGATCGGAAAGGTTTTTCTTTTTTCATTGGCAATGGTAGTTGTAAAATTTATTTTCGAAATAAAATTGTTGGTACATCTACATTGTTGAATGGTTTATATCATCTGAACTTGCAAAATAAATCAGCAGTGAACACTATAACTAGGAAACGTGGCAGGCATGATACTAATCAAGCTCTTAAGTGGCACCTTAGACTTGGTCATGTTGGTCAGACCAAGGTCCACAAAATGGAGAAAGATGGACTTTTAAGTATATTGGGTGAAGAACCCTATCCAACTTGTGAATCCTGCCTTAGAGGCAAGATGATTAAGTCCCCCTTCACATGGACATTTTAAAGGGCTGCTGAGAAACTTGGGTTGGTACATACCGACGTTTGTGGTGCTTTGGAAGTAGCCCGATATGGATATTAGTATTTCATAATGTCCACAGACGATTATACTAGGTATGGGATTGTGTACTTGATGAAACATAAATCCGAAGCCTTTACTAAATTCAAGGAATTTAAGGCCCTAGTTGAAAAAAAGACTGGATGTCATATCAAAGCACTTCGGTCGGACCGAGGTGGCGAGTATATGAGCACCGAGTTTGATGAGTTCCTTAAGGAACATGGAATAGTTTCACAATTCACGCCGCCAGGAACCCCACAGTTAAATGGTGTTTCAGAAAGGAGAAATCGGACTTTGTTGGACATGGTTCGTTCCATGTTGAATTACACTGATTTACCGATTTACCTGTGGGGGTACGCCCTACTTACCGCTGCCTATATCCTTAATATACGTCCTTCTAAATCCATTCCTATCACCCCGCATGAGATGTGGAAGGGTAAGAAACCAAGTCTTAATCACATAAGGATTTGGGAATGTCCATCACATGTCAAGAAGGCTAAGTTGGACAAACTGGAAGCGAGGTCCGTCAAGGGACGTTTCATAGGATACCCAGAGGACTCAATGGGTTATCTATTCTATATGCCAGAAGACCATATGGTCGTTGTGGCTTTACAAGCGCACTTCCTTGAGGATGAATTCATTCAGGAAGGTGGCTCGGGTAGAAATGTCTCTTTGGAAGAGCACAATGAAAGTCCTGAGGAGACATCTGATCAGGGATCTCGAACAAAACCTATTGTAACACAACCTCCACTTCTAAGGTTTGATAGGGTGTCTCACTTACTTGAGAGGTATGGTTATACACATGTCGAGGAACTAGGTCTCCATGACGTACCTGATATCCGTGAGGACGACCCTGTCACCTATGACCAAGCGATGGTGGATGTGGACTCCGATAATGGCAATAAGCTATGGAAGATGAGATATACTCGATGCGTGCCAATCAGGTCTAGACTCTAGTAGATTACCAACTCAGATTAAGCCTACTGGAAGTAAATGGATCTATAAGAGAAAGACTGATTGGGATGGTAAGGTTGACGCCTATAAGGCCAGGCTTGTGGCAAAGGGTTATACCTAAAAATAAGGGATCGATTATCATGATACATTCTCGCCCGTAGCTATGATCAAGTCTATTCGCATGATGCTTGCCATTGCTGCCAATTACAATGATGAAATATGGCAGATGGACGTCAAAATGGCTTTTCTGAATGGATATCTCAAGGAGGAAATCTACATGGAACAGCCTAAGGGTTTTGTGTCCAAAGCTAATATTCATAAGGTGTGTAATCTACAACGATCCATTTATGGGCTGAAGCAATCTTCTCGGAGTTGGAACCTTGGATTTGACGAAGCAATCAAAGAAAGATAAGTGGGAGAAATATTGCGTTCTTAGTACTATATGTAGATGATATTCTACTTGAGGAAAATAACGTAGCAATGCTCAGCACTGTGAAAGCTTGGATTTCTAAAACGTTCTCCATGAAAGACTTGGGAGAAGATTCCTATATTTTAGGTATCAATCTTTACAGAGACAGACCACGAAGAATGATAGGACTTTCCCAAGCCCGCTATATAGAAAAGATCCTAAGAAGATTCAAGATGGATAATTCTAAAAGAGGGTTCCTTCCCATGTGACATGGAATTCATCTCACCAAGAAAATGTGTCCTCAAAGTGAGGAAGACAAAAGATAGATGAGTAAGGTACCATATGCTCGGCAGTAGGTAGCCTCATGTACGCTATGTTGTGCACGAGACCGGACTTAGCCTACGCTGTGAGTGTGGTAAGTTGTTTTCAAGCAAACCAGGTAAGGGAACACTGGATTGCCACTAAGAACATTCTTAAGTACTTGAGAAGTACTAGATATATGGTTCTTACTTACGGTGGTGGAGAACTGAAAGTGGTTGGATTCACCGATTCTGATTTTCAAGGAGACAAGGACGACTGTAATTCAACATCTAGGTATTTGTTTACTCTCAATGAAGGAACAGTGTCTTGGAGAAGCTCCAAAGAAAGCACTACTGCAGATTCCACCTGCTGTTAGGCGTATTTTTATGCGCTTATTTATCATTAGTTTATATCCATTTTGAGCCTAAAAATGCATAAATGAGCTTTTAATGCACTATTCTTTTATGTTTTGAAGGAAATTGGAGTCCGGAATCTCGAACGATGAAAAACGGGCGAAAACGGCGATTTTTGGCCTGGGGCCGCGGCACGAACCAAGTGAGCCGCGGCACACGAAGATGTCCAGAAAGCGCCGAGCACACTGTACCCTGAGCCGCGGCACAAGGATGCTGAGCCGCGGCCCAGGAATAAAAAAAAGACGCCCAGGCATAGGCGCTGAGCAGTAGGGGCCGCGGCACAGACTAAGTGAGCCGCGGCCCACAAGGCGGTTTTTGATGTATTGGCCGTGTTTCTGGGCCGTTTTGGAGCCTGTTCTCGACCTAATCACACGGATGCGTTTTGGAGGCTGATGAGAGTTATAAATAAGCATTGAAGGTCATAATTGAGATCGGCCGGGAAGATCGATCGATAGACATCACGGGACAGAAGAACACAAGGAGGAGATTTGCGGGCGACCACAAGACCACAGATCCCTACAGTTTTTTCTTAATTTTTCCGCATCTTAGTTTCTAGATCTATTCGAGTAGGATTGTGATTGTAGCCGATTACATGACGGTTTGATTTATTTATTATTATTTCAATTCATTTGTTATTCTATTGAATTGGATTCTTATTATTATTCTTAATGCTTTTTAATTGTCTCGCCAACAGTTGAATTGTTTTGAATGTCTTTATGGATTCGGGAGATGAAATTTAGGCATAATTCTTGTGAGAATAATCCTAATTTTCGTGAGATAGTGATATACTCATGGGAATTGTGAAGCCTATTCATTGTGGGAATTCTTGAACTGTTTTAGCTATTAATTATCTAATTCGAATAGGGATATATCGAGTTTATAATTCATAGTATTTTCTATCGACCTTGGGAAAGGCTTTAGAATAATTTAGGAATTCCTCGCTTACAATTAATTGAATAAAAGTGAATTGAATTGAATAAAAATCATTCCTGATTGTTTGAGGTGAAAATCATAATCCTACACCCTTATTATTATTATTATTACTATTATTATTTTCTATTTATTTTTCTGCAATTAGTTTAGATATAAATTCTATATAATTGTTCTTCAAATAAAATTACGAGTTGACTATATTTTGGTACTTAGTGAAATCAGTCCTCGAGAGAACGATATCTTACTTATCACTTTATTATTTGTTGACACCGTGCACTTGCGGCATAGTGTGAGGGATTTCCTCACAACAAGTTTTTAGTATTGCTTGGGACCGATTTTCGCTAATATCATTACCAAGCGACTCTAATTTTAATTTGAAGTTTTTTTCTTTAGTCTCTATATTTTTATTTTTTCATTATGTTTTCCTTTGATTATCGTGACCCTTGGCATTTCATAAATTTCGACGATATTAATAATTTGCCTAATAGGGTCGATCATTTCTCCCCAAAACAAAAGACCATGCTTGAACAATGTGTAGACGCTCTCAAAAATCCTGATAGTACCCCTCTTGAGCGAGAATGTGCACGTCGTGGTCTTGAGATTCACTATGGTTATTTTCCAGCTCATATATTTAGTAGTGAAGTTGAGGGGGAGGTTGAGAAGAAAGACATGTTGAGTTTTAGGGTCGACCCCCAGCACCTGATAATTACATAAAGTATGATGAGCCTGTAGAAGAAGTTACCATTGATGATGTTTCCAAAGACATTTCATTAATTTGTCATCAAACTTCGAACAATAAGGTGAACACTTTTGTGCCTAAAATTTTATTAACGGTGTCGCGCATAATTTTTCCTAAATCCATAATGGGAGAGATTGATTTCATTACTCTTGATTTTGTTGAGGATGATTCCTTGAGTTCTAATGAGGTTGTTCATGATAAGTCTTTATTATTTACCCATTCGAACTCTGCTTATTTTTTCGTGCCTTATAATTATTATATTCTTCCATTATTTTTTTGTTGTCCACATAATTATTCTTACTCATTATTTTTGGCAACCGGGCATTAACCAAAGCCTCCCTTGTGGAATAAGAGGCTTATAGATTGCAAGAAGGGGGCATTTGGCAATCTCCCTAGAAAGAAGCCACGTTAAATTTTTTTGCCACGTCGTGCTCAAGACGTAAAATAGAGCGCTTGATGGGAGGCAACCCATCATTTTTTCTTGCTTTCTAGTTAGTTGTTTTTATTTGATTTTTCGTTAATAATTTTCTTTTCTTTGTTTTGTTATTTCGTTTGGATTCGTGTACTCTTGTGGCCCTTATTTCTCTAATATTTTTTTATAACCCCAATGAGTTATCATCCTTCATATTCTAGTCTTTCTTGACCTAATGTCTATAGTTATTTCATGACTAGAGACTAAGTTTGGGGGTCCCTGCGATGTTGGGCATTATTTGAAGTATGAATTGACGAACGATTCCACTCAGACATGTGCTGGCGTTCAAGAAGACATTTGGAATAAGTTTCACTTTTCTTTATCTCTTTTATTTTCACATGAGTTTTATTATTAATGATTCTATGTGTAGTGGAATAAATTGAAGCATGCGATATTTTCTTAAATTCTCTTGGTTATGAATCGCGATTTCATCATTGCTTTAGTTTTCTTGCATGCTATTGATGGTTAAAAACGTGAATTTTTTTCGTGAATTTTTCGTGCTTCCGTGTGTTAAACTGATGTTACGATACTGATTTCTCTTTGAAGAAACGGTTGACTTTTGGTCGAGTTGCAGTCAGCGATATCTGTTTGTGTTGAGTATTCAATTAGGTCTGAAATTTTATCGTTTTTGTAGAAATCTTAGCAGATAAGAAAGGAGACATACGTGTTTTCAAATCACCGCCTATACGTTTGGTTATACTTTTCGGTTAGCTAGTCGTCCAGTAACATGAGTCGTGTTGGCACTTAATTTGAGTTTAGAGTCGGACAGTTTTTTCCAAGAAAAAGTCGAGATATTATATGTTCTATGATGGGAAGTCTAGTAACCGGGGGTATTCACGTGACCCGTTGTTTACTTTCGCGTAAAATGACAACCCTGATTAGACTTGTGGTTTAGAGATTTAGCATGTGCCGATGATGGGAAGCCTAGTAACTGGGGGTATTCACGTGACCCGTAGCTTACTCTCGCGTAAAACGGCAACCTTGACATGCGGGACTTGCTATTCGAGTTTTTTCTCCGCTATAGAGGGGGACTTAGTAACTAGAAGCATCCATATGCCCCATGAGTGTCTTTTACGTCAAACGGTTCCCCAATATATGAGAATGGAAGTCCACCCTAGGATTATCCCGATGAAATATCCCGAGATCTGAACCTAGTGGTTAACTCGAATCTCTGTTATGATCATACATAAGGGAATGCTGTCCGAGGAGTGATGTTGATTATGAACTTCTTAAATTTTGCCACTAGACTGTGGGACTGGGCGGATTGGCTTGTTTAATCTAACCCTTCATATTGATGATCGGTTAAATTCACGCTTGTTAATCTTTGAGCTTGATTTTCTTCATGAACGATTGATTAGGACTGAAATTGGGTTACTTTGTGGAATCAGTGTCCTGGACGTGACTCACTATTACGATATTATTCTTTGAGATTTTCAGGGTAGTATTGATTAAGTTGAGCACTATGGACTTGCACGATTATTCACAATACTTTTTGTTTGAAAATTGATTTATGCTTGAGGACAAGCAAAGGCTCAAGTATGGGGGTATTTGTTAGGCGTATTTTTATGCGCTTATTTATCATTAGTTTATATCCATTTTGAGCCTAAAAATGCATAAATGAGCTTTTAATGCACTATTCTTTTATGTTTTGCAGAAAATTGGAGTCCGGAAGCTCGAACGATGAAAAACGGGTGAAAACGGTGATTTTTGGCCTGGGGCCGCGGCACGAACCAAGTGAGCCGCGACACACGAAGATGTCCAGAAAGCGCCGAGCACACTGTACCCTGAGCCGCGGCACAAGGATGCTGAGCCGCGGCCCAGGAAGAAAAAAAAGACGCCCAGGCATAGGCGCTGAGCAGTAGGGGCCGCGGCACAGACTAAGTGAGTCGCGGCCCACGAGGCGGTTTTTGATGTATTGGCCGCGTTTCTGGGCCGTTTTAGAGCCTGTTCTCGACCTAATCACACGGACACGTTTTGGAGGCTAAGGAGAGTTATAAATAAGCATTGAAGGTCATAATTGAGATCGGCCGGGAAGATCGATCGATAGACATCGCGGGATAGGAGAACACAAGGAGGAGATTTGCGGGCGACCACAAGACCACAGATCCCTATGGTTTTTCTTAATTTTTCCGCATCTTAGTTTCTAGATCTATTCGAGTAGGATTGTGATTGTAGCCGATTACATGATGGTTTGATTTATTTATTATTATTTCAATTCATTTGTTATTCTATTGAATTAGATTCTTCTTATTGTTCTTAATGCTTTTTAATTGTCTGGCCAACAGTTGAATTGTTTTGAATGTCTTTATGGATTCGGGAGATGAAATTTAGGCATAGTTCTTGTGAGAATAATCATGATTTTCGTGAGATAGGGATATACTCATGGGAATTGTGAAGCCTATTTATTGTTGGAATTCTTGAACTGTTTTAGCTATTAATTATCTAATTCAAATAGGGATATATCGAGTTAATAATTCGTAGTATCTTCTATCGACCTTGGGAAAGGCTTTAGAATAATTTAGGAATTCCTGGCTTACAATTAATTGAATAAAAGTGAATTGAATTGAATAAAAATCATTCCTGATTGTTTGAGGTGAAAATCATAATCCTACACCCTTATTATTATTATTATTATTATTATTTTCTATTTATTTTTCTGCAATTAGTTTAGATATAAATTCTATATAATTGTTTTTCAAATGAAATTACGAGTTGACTATATTTTGGTACTTAGTGAAATCAGTCCTCGAGGGAATGATATCTTACTTATCACTTTATTACTTGTTGACACCGTGCCCTTGCGGCATAGTGTGAGGGATTTCCTCACAACACCTGCCAAGCAGAGTACCAAGCTGCCTCAAAGGCTAGCAAGGAAGCATTTTGGATGCAGAAGTTTGTGATGAACTTTAAGTGGTGCCTAATGCGGAGCTGCCTATATCACTATTCTGTGATAATGATGGAGCTATCGCCCAAGCCAAGGAGCCAAGGGCTCACCACAGCACCAAGCATATTGAGAAAGTATCACCTCATTCGAGATATGGTTAGCGAAGGATATGTTTCGTTGCAAGGAATAGACACAGAAGACAATGTCTCTGACCCGCTGACTAAGCTGTTATCTCAGGCTGTCTTGGAAAGTCATCTGAAGAATATGGGTATTGGATACCATGATGTATGGCATTGAGTGCAAGTGGGAGATTATTAGGAATATACCCTCGAATGTCACTCATGGGATGAGAGAGAAGGGGCATTGTACTTGTAATTGTAGATTTATCAATAAAAGGCAATATGATTCATTCATTGTTTATTGTATTTCAAATGTATTATTGATTTGGTAAACATGGAAGTAAAGTCCATGTAAATAAGAGCGAACCTTCCACTCTCGTTATCGCATCAGAGAGAAGTGCACTGGAAGTGTTTAGGGCTTATTTACATAAACCTTTCGCAAGTCGATAAACTTAATTGAACATTAAGTTTTGAGTAAGACTTGTATAACTGATGCTAGGACATGTGCATGTCTTGATAGCAGAGTTATAGGTATATTGGTGAGACCAGTATACTCGAACACGACTTATACCTGATTCAGTCACACAGTATTCACTCTTGGAGAGTCGATGACTAATCGAAAGGTTGTGATAGTATACGTGGACCTTTGACTTGAGGGTGCAGTAAGAGATATGACTATGACATTTATTTTGTCATTAGAGTAGTTAGACTCATTTTCATAATCGTTGGGTCAACCTCGAAGTGCGGACTATACGGGTAGGTAGCAGTCTTCAATGTACGCCAAGAAAGGATTCCATCTCCTGTTAGTGAGCAGGCGAATGTCCTATACGGTTAATGGAAAATAAGATCATAAGTCTTTGGCCAAAGCATTCTGATCTAGTCGTATTGGATACACTAGTAATCAGTCGGTCTTGATTTGTATTAACACATGTATAGTGTCTAGTCAACAGTAGGGTTTGACTTTACCGTGACCCGAATACTTGACCGGGACATCTGATGAAGGGTCTATACGTATATGATATTCACGACATAATGGTTCTGGAATGATCTCTTCATTCGTTCTCAGTCGGGGTTTACAGTGCGGCCCGTTAGGCTGGCTAAGTGCTGCCCGCACTCATTGGTTCCTCCCAATGCCGGCTGAGACGGACCTACAGAGTCGCGCATCAGGATCGTTGACAGACAAATATGAATTTATTATCTCTCTATTAATATTATATATTGGATATCTAATTATGATTTATTGGATAAATCAAATAGCGGTCTTATGAATTAAAATTAAGTTACTGGGTATTTAATTTATATCATAAATTATATTTCTTAGAGAAATATATTTGCATTTGATATAATTAATTAATTGGATTAATTAATCAGTATAATATATTGGTGATAAAATGGAGTGTAGTTAACGGAGTCGTTTGTTCGGTACATGAGTCGAGTGACTCGGCCCGTTTCCTAGCACCTTATTAATGGCCTCCCCCTCCCCTCCGTTTTGTCTTGGTGTTGCTTTGAGATAAGAAATAAGCAAGAAAACTTAGAGAGAAAATTCCTACGATAACTTTCTAGCCGTGTTCTTCAAGAATGGAGTTTTGTTGAATTTTTCTGGGCAACATCCGACGCGTGTGAAGTAGAGACATCGTATTTTTGGTATTTGGGACGAAGGGATTTCGCGCTCGTGCTTGGGTTCGTGATCATCATCATATTGCGAAAATATTATCAAAGGCTTCAAAGGTATGTGACTTTAATCCTTTATCTTCGTCAATTTATTTCTCATATATACGTTACTTGATCGATCCTGTTTGGGATTCTTTATATTGATTTTTATTATTACACTGCGCACTCGATTTTGTATCCGGAATCCCAACAGTCGGAACATTTCATTCCGACCAGGAGACTACCAGAACAGAGCAAATGGCCACCATCTTTATCCGGGAAGTTGTGAGACTACATGGCGTTCCCTCAGTGATCATATCAAATAGCGACACTAGGTACGTGTCCCACTTCTGGAAAGTTGTCCACAAGGCTATGGGTACTCAACTACATTTCAGCACAGCCTATCACCCTCAAACAGATGGACAGACAGAACGTACGATACAGACCCTGGAGGATATGTTGAGAGCATGTGTACTCGATTAGGTCAAAGACTGGGTTAAACATTTCTGTTTAGCGGAGTTTTCATACAACTATTAGGAGTATGCCCTAGAATGCCACTCAGAGGATGTTAGAGTGAGGGCTTCGTGCTTGTTATTATATAATTATTAACAGAAGGCAAATTGAATTTTTCTTTATTTACTAAAAGTCATTGGTATTACTAACTTGTAAATATATGTACAGAAACTAGTCCGTGTATTTGAGAGCAAAACATTACACTCCTTATTGGATAAGGAGATCGGCACTGTAAAGATTTATGGCTCAAATACTTAATCGTTCGTAAGTCAATGAAACTTGATTGGGCATTAAGTTTATGTGAAGACTTATATGACGTGTTCTTTGACTTGGAGAGTGCATGTCGATCACTATTAGTTAGTGGGAGTACACATTATAGGTATGCTAATGAGATTAGTATACTCGAACCGACTCACCCTTGATTCGTCACACGGATTTCACTCCGGGACAGTCAATGACGGAATCGAAAGGTTGTGATAGGTATTCGTGAGTCTTTGACTTGAGGATTTAGTAGGGATGTGCTTGTGACGTTAAGATTTTCATTAGAGTAGTTTGACCTAGAAAACAAGAAGGTGGGGGTCAACCTCGACGTGCATCTTGACGGACAGGTAGAAGGTTCTACAAAATACCAAAATAGGATTCTTTCTGTTAGTGAACGAGTATATGTACTATGCGGTAATTGGTCGATGAGATCATAAGTCTTTGGTCAAAGCATTGGAGCTAGTTGTATTGGATACACAAGAGCTCAGTGATCTCGATTTACATTAACTCATGCATAGCATCAAGTACAGATAGGTTTTGACTGACCGTGACCCTATAACATGATCGGGATATTTGAAAGAAGGGTTTATATATATATTGTTATTCACGACAGAAAGGTTTTTGAATGATCCCAATCATTCGTTCTCAGTTAGGTTACGGTGTAGGCTGGGGGACTGGCTAGGTGGTGCTATCACTCTTTAGTTCCTCCCATTGGTAACTGAGACGGACCTACTGAGTCGTGTATTAGGATAGACGACAAAATATATCAAGCTTACTCTCTCTTTATGAATATTAGATATTGGATGTCTAATTTATTGGACATTGAATGTATAATTATTTTGGGACATTGGATGTCTAAATTAATTTATTGGATAAATTAAGTTACAGCCTAATGAATTAAATAATTATTGGGTAATTAATTTAATTCACAAATATAATTATTTCGTTGAGAAGTTAATTATATTATTTTGTATTTGACATAAATAATTAATTGAATTAATTAATTGATATAAATACATCGATACGGAATAGAGTCTGTTTGTTTTGACTCGCGGGAGTACGAAACAAACCGAACTCTCCCGTAAATATTCTAGAAGCCGCCCCACCCCACCTTTGGTCTTGTCATGGACTAGTCTTCCACCTTAATTAGTAGAAGACCAAGGAAATTAAGAGATTTGCATATCCGTTATTTTAGTGGGTGACTTTGACAATTGGGAGATGATTAGGTGGAAGACAAAATAAAAATCTCTACAACTCTCTCATTGAGATCTTACGGAAAATACGAGAGAGAGAGAGAGAGATAGAGAGAGAGGTTCTTGTCTTCTTCACTATCTTCTTCACTTCATTTTATTTATAAGAGAAATATTGAGAGAAAAATTAGATTTTATACACTTGGAGTGATATAAACAAAATTAACAAGCTCCTACCATCATATTCTAGCCGTATCCTTATAGGATAATAGGGTGAGATTTATTCCGGTCGACTTTCGGCATGTGTCAAGTAGAGGCACGGTGTTTCGATGCTCAGGATTTCATAAAGCTTGACGAATCGGATTCATTGCGGAGATCACAAACTTCAACCATTTAATCAACAGACTTCAAGGGTATGATTTCGAATCATACTCTTGTTTCATTTATATATATTCATATATACATAGCTTGATAGATTCTCTTGAGGGATTCGTGTTAAACTTCGTGTTTTCACTGCCGCTGCGCCTTCGTTTATGTATGTGAATCCCAACAACAACAACAGTTGGCATGCAAGCATAGGCATGGCACCCTTCGAAGCCTTGTACGGTAGGAGATGCAAGTCCCCCCTATGTCGGGATGATGCTTCCGATGTCGTCGCTACTAAGTTAGATCTGATCCAGGAATCTATTAAGAAAATTTCCATTGTTCGGAAACACGTGTTAGCAGCGCAGAGCCGCCATAAGTCATATGCTACGGATCGCTAGCGACCATTGGAATTTCTAGTCGGGGACCACGATTGGGTCAAATTATCGCCAATGCGGGGCATTCGACGTTTCAGCCAGAAGGGCAAATTGAGCCCGAGATTTATCGGCCCGTTTGAGATATTAGACCGAGTTGGTAGGCTCGCTTATGGATTAGCGTTTCTGCCATCGTTAGACAAAGTGCATAATGTCTTCCACGTCTCCCAACTGAGAAAGTACGTGCATGACCCAAGCCACAAGATCAATTTCTAAGAAGTAGAGATTTTTAATGATGCTACCTTTAGAGAAGTGCCAATCGCGATTTTAGATCGACGCATAAAAACACTAAGGAATAAAGCCATACCTCTTGTGAAAGTTCAGTGGTCGCATCATGGCATTGAAGAAGAAGCTTGGGATACCGAGTCGAGCATGAGAGAAGTCATCCTGAGTTATTTTCTTAGTTTCGGGACGGAACTATTTTAAGGAGGGTGGTATGTAATACCACGGGTATTCCAAGTTGTTTAATATTGTGTACCTCGTTTTTAATAATAAATATTGTGCTCCATCGCGATGCTTGTACCTTTATACATTGTGTTTAGACCGTGTTGTTTCTAATTAAACCTTGTCCGCATTTATTTATTACAGCGATGAAATTGTATGATGATTGATGACGTGTCGGTGACGCACCTTGATGATGCTGAAGCAATTCCCGGTGTGAATATTACGGTGGACAACGTCTTGTTCCCCAAGGAAATTGCCTTACGCGCCTAAAGAAAGTCATACTGTGATGGTTAAGTATGATATGTAACTAATGTGATGCCCGAGATTTTTATGCTTGTATAATTGTAAGTCTTTGCTTCGACAGATAGAACTTGCGAGTCTTATTGTCTTGCGACTATTGATCTATTGACTAAACTCCTTGTAATTATGATTTCCAGCATGTATTGGCTTCGTAATGTGGTCGTATAGTTCCTTATTGATGATTGTTGAGTCCTACTCTTCGTGTTAATGCATAAATTCAACCGTAGATGCCTATAATCTTATGAATAGGTACTGTTTGGTAATTGTCGTGCAGTCGGGTCGACTTCGTAAGGTCACCACCGGAACTTATAAAGTTTAAAAATTCTGGAAATGAAAAGTTTAATAAAGAGTCAAATCAGCTTTCCATTGGTTTAAACGGTGAGTCAATCAGAATCTGGACGAAGAAGTTATGGTCGAAACAACAGACTACACTTTCAGCCTGGTACAGTGACACGGGCCGTGTCATTTGACACGGGCTGTGTCGAACTATTTTAGCTAAGCAAAACTCACTGCCTATTGACACAGCCAGTCACTCGACCGTGTCATTTGACACGGCCGGGGATTGCTGAATTGCTGAAATTCGATCGGGTGAGTATAAATAACACTCTCTCTCATTTCTGAAGTGTTCTAGGGCATTCCATCGACTCAACTTCATCATCAACGAAAAATATCAGTTTTGTGCTCCAAAATCAAGCCATAAACTTGTTCCTAACATCGTTGAATCCAGATATCAAGGTTGTTTTTGAAGAATCATCTATTTTTCTGGATTAAATCAAGGTATGTAATGAAGTTCTTCAAATTTCTCCGATTAATTCTTAATAGTTCTTGTTTCTAGGATGATTCTTATATGTTCTTGGATTCTTAGATGTTCTTGCATGGTTTGCATCGATTCTAGCGGGGTAGATATCGAATTCTTCAACAATATCATTTCTTATACAAAAATGCCCGCTAAATGTTCGATAAAAATCCCCTTAGAGTGTGGGTTCGAGTTTCCACGTGTTATTGTGATTAGAATCTGTAGTCCTCATCTTAGGTTCGAAAATTGGGGATTGACAACTTCTTGTCCAAATTTTACCGAACTCAGTAACCACCGAAATAATCAAGGCAAGTACTCTGATTGCGTTTAATTTACTTCGTGTGAATATGTGAAGATATGGTTTTATGAAAAAGAGATAATTTCAGAAAGTGCGACTTGTGGTCGTGTGCCAAGTAAATCCCGTGTGGGTCCCTTGGGTTCTGTTAGGCTGCGTTTCCTATGGATTACTTGGTAGGGTTGTAAAACCAGAGAGGGCCTGACGAGGACTCCCTGGGGTGTGTATCTCGCGTGAGGTACAGTGCCATTATAGCCCCCGTTGATGTTTTGTGATAATGATTGTGGTATTATATTCCAGAATATATGTGATGACACTGTGATTTCTGTTGTTTATTCACTTGTTGTACATATTCTGGAATCGTTGGGGGTGGATATACTTGTTGTGTATTCAGGTACAGGTCCAGTGGGCGATCCAGCACGGGACGGACATGAGCTCGGTGGGAATCATTGATATCATACCCCGATGTTGAGTCCGTGGTCGTCATCTCGTGGTCAAATGTTGTGTTTTGGTTTTGTACTCGCGCGGGTACTGTCGTGTGATGTGTATCGTGTTGTTGTTGGATCAGTTGTGAATGTTGTAACTGTTGTGATCCAACAGAACCATGTATTGGATTGTATTGTTATGTCGTATTATAGTTGATGTTAGTTTTAAGAATGTGAATGTTTCGACTTTGTTGTTTGTTAATGTGTTTTATGTTGGTCTAAGCCTGGTAGGTTCTCCATAAAGAATCTACGGAGCTGTAATATCTCCGTAAATAAGGGGGCATTACAGAATATGGTATCAGAGTTTAGGATTATGGATACCTAGGCTGTTGGTGTTTTGGATCTGTTAAAGTTGAGTCGGTCATTGTTTATGATATCATTGAGTTGCTGCCACCTCGTGCCGTCTGTGCTGGGAGTATTTTCGGAGGATAGTTGTCCTTTCTTTTGAGAGTAATCGTTCATGCAAGCAGATAATTATTGTTGTTGTAATTGTTTCTCTCCTGAACTGTTTCTTATCCTTTAGTATGCCAAGAGGTAGAGCTACGCCAACACGGTCGACGCCATGGTAGGGGAATAGTACCCGAGTTGGAGATGTCCATTTCAGATTCGGCATCTCATTCTGTGCTAGATTAGATTCGGTTCTATCGGGAGACGCAAGTGGGAGTGAAGAGGATGACGTGCCCAATGTACTCCAACAATTTGTAACTCAAGTGCACCAATAGGCTCAAGTAGTGCAGAACATTAACACTGGCAAGACCATTGAGGATCGATGGCTTCAAGAAGTCATGAAGATGAATCCTCCCAGATTCAATGGTTCCGGTGATGCGAACAACTGGGACCATTGGTTAGTTGAGCTGGAGAAAATATTTGATGGTATTGGCTGCCCTGCATCTAAGAAAGTTCCAATTGCTCAATATTTGACGGCTGATGATGCTTCAGACTGGTGGAGGGCTGTAAAACCCAGAGATCATGACGCCACCTGGGGAGAATTTAAAGGATGAATGGAAGCGCAGTATTGTCTGGCGCCTGTACGGCTAGCCAGATTTAGTGAGTTCTTTAGATCCCAACCTGAAGATGTCCCTATTTCTGAGGCAATCAAGACATTCAACAGACAACTAGTGTATGTTCAAGATCAGGTCAATGATGAGACGGCTAAAATACTTCATTTTGATGCTAGAATGAAACCTGAAGTTCGGAAATATATGGTTGGTTTTGGATGTGCTATGTTGAGAGAGTACCAGGATAGAGTTCTTGCGTACGAGATGGTGACAGTACCGGTTCAGACGACTTCTAGTTCAAAGAAGACGAAGTTTTCTGGCAGTTTTCTAGGAAGCGGATCACGTAAACCCCAAGCTTCTGTGCAATCTTCTATTGGTTCCCCTCAGCCTATTGGAGGAGCGCAGAGAGTTTGTTTTAATTGTGAAAATCCAGGACATGTCAGTTTTCATTTTTCATCATGCCCCGTCGACTGTTTTAAGTGTGGGAAGCAGGGACACTAGGCGTCATATTGCGAGACAGCGAATAGAGTCCTTGCTAATCAGTCTCCTACTCCGGTAGGCACAATTACGGGTCAGCCAACTCCGAGTGTCGGATGCGGCAGCGGCAGAGGGAAGACCGAGCGTAGCGATACTCCACGCACTGGATCAGCTCCACCTTGATTGTACGAAATGAGACGGGCTGATGACGTAGGGGCTGCAACTATGTCATGTATTGTTTATATTTGTATGCACCCGGTAGATGTATTGTTTGATTCTGGAGCTACTCATTCTTTTATATCATTGTCTTGTGTGAATCGTTTGGTTCTTGATGGTCTCTCTACGTGTGAACCTTTTATTGTTGGACTACCGAGTGGGGAAAGGATAGTTGGGGATCGAGAGATTGTCAATTATCCTGTAACCATCGGCGGTAGAGATTGGACAACCGATTTGATTGTGATTGACATGAAAGGAGAAGAATTGACTCTGGGTGACGATTGGTTAGATCGTCATGGGGCAGTGATGGATTATCGGCGGAAAATAATTTCGATAGTTGCGCCGGATGGTACCGAACACATTTTTGAAGGACAGAAACCGGGTACCTCTCGGAAGATTATCCGAGCCATGAAAGCGATGACGTTATTGAGTCAAGGCTGTACCGGTTATTGGTGTTACGCAATGAAGACAGAAACTGGTAGAGTTTAGTTATCTTCTATTCCAGTGGTGCATGAATTTCCAGACGTATTTCCAGATGATTTGCTCGGACTGCCGCCGCACCATGATGTGGAGTTTACTATCGAACTAGAGCATAGTGCGGCACTAGTATCTAAGGCACCGTACCGAATGGCCCCATCAGAAATGCAAGAGTTGAAAGAGAAACTGAGTAAATTGTTGGACAAGGGTAATATCCGACCAAGTGCTTCCCCATGGGGAGTGCCGGTGTTATTCGTTCAGATGAAAGGCGGATATTTACGGTTATGTATTGATTATCGTGAGTTGAATAAACTCACTATCAAGAACAAGTATCCGTTACCAAGAATTGATGACCTATTCGATCAATTGCAAGGAGCTAGGGTTTTCTCAAAGATTGACTTGAGATCGGGATATTATCAATTGCAAATTCAGGATTCGCATATTCCGAAGACAGCATTTCGAACGAGACATGGGCATTATGAATTCATGGTTATGCCATTGGTTTAACTAATGCCCCAACGATGTTTATGCAGCTTATGAACAAGACCTTTATCGAATATCTAGATAAATTTGTGGTGGTGCTTATTGATGATATCTTAATTTATTCCAAGAGCGAATCGGAACATGCCGAACACTTTAGAATAGTGCTGAATATTCTGAGGGCTGATAAGCTTTATGCCAAATTTTCCAAGTGCGAGTTCTGGCCAAAAGAAGTTGCTTTTCTTGGTCATATTATATCAGCCGAGGGTGTTTGGGTAGATCCTCAGAAAATTGAAGCAGTTTTAGCGTGGGAGCCCTCGAGGAATGTCAAAGAAGTTCGGAGTTTTCTGGGATTAGCCGGTTATTATCGTCAATTTGTCGAAGGTTTATCGAAAATTGCTCGACCACTCACTCAGCTATTACAGAAAACTCAGAACTTTGAGTGGAGTGACGAGTGTCAGAAGAGTTTTGATGATTTGAAGAAGCGGTTGACTACGTCACCGATTCTAGACTTACCACAGGGAACAAAGGGTTTTGTTATTTATAGTGACGTTTCAAAATAAGGATTGGGATGTGTGTTGATGCAAAACGAGAAGGTAATTACATATGCATCTTGACAGTTGAAGCCATATGAGATGAATTATCCTACCCATGATCTGGAATTAGCCGCTATGGTGTTTGCATTGAAGATTTGGAGACATTATTTATATGGTTCTTCTTGTCGGGTGTATACGAATCATAAGAGTCTGAAATATATTTTTACTGAGAAAGAGATTAATATGCACCAGCGGCGATGTCTGGAACTGAGTAAAGATTATGACCTTGATATTCTTTACCATCCAGGGAAAGCGAATGTCGTTGCCAATGCTTTGAGCCGTAAGTCAGTCGTGTTGCATAGATTGGAATTACTTACCATTCAACAGAAGCTCAGACGAGAGTTAATTTATTTGGAGATTGAAGTTTGGCCTCAAGTAACTCAAGGATAATTATGTTTCCTTGAGATCACATCCTCGGTGATTGAAGATGTTAATGCTAAACAAAGGGATGATCCTTTATTAACCCAGTTACGAGATGATGTTGTTAAAGAAAGGATCCTGGATTCCTGATCGACGAAGAGGGAGTTCTTAGATTTGAGGTAGAATTTGTGTACCTAATTGGGATAATCTTAAGCAAGTAATTTTGAACGAAGCACATTATACTCTGTACTCGATTTATCCAGGTACGAGTAAAATGTATAAAGATTTGAAGAAGAATTTTTGGTGGCCGAATTTGAAGAGAAATGTAACGGAGTATGTATCGAAATGTTTAACTTGTCAGGAAGTTAAAGCTGAACATCAAAGACCTGTCAGAAAGTTGCAGCCGTTAACGATTCCGGAATGGAAGTGGGAAGATATCGCGATGGATTTTATTGTAGGAATGCCAAGAACGTGAATTGGGATGAATATGATTTGGGTAATCATTGATCGACTAACCAAATCAGCACATTTTCTAGGTATTATAGATACTTGTGGACCAGAGAGATTAGCCCGTTTGTTCATTGCAGAAATTGTTAGACTCCATGGTACCCTAAAGAGCATTATTTCAGATCGTGATGGACATTTTGTATCACATTTCTGGCAAGCAGTACATCGAGCACTCGACACTGAATTAAATTTTAGTACCGCATATCATCCTCAAATGGATAGATAGTCGGAGAGAACCATCTAGACATTAGAAGATATGTTAAGGGCATGTGCCTTGAATTGGAAAGAAGATTGGGAAATCCATTTACCGTTAGTTGAATTTGCGTATAATAATAGTTGGCATAGTTCAATTGTTATGGCCCCATTTGAGGCATTATATGGGAGACGATGCCGATCGCCACTTTGTTGGGATGAACCGTATGAATTACTGGGAGTAGAGCTAGATTTGTTAATTCAAACAAGGGAAAAGGTTACTGTTATCCGATATAAGTTATTGACCGCCTAAAGTTGACAAAAGTCATATGCCGACGTTCGATGCAGACCGTTAGAGTTTCAGACAGTCGATCATGTGTTGTTGAAAGTATCACCGACTCGTGGAGTCCTTTGGTTTGGTAAGAAAGGGAAGCTTAGTCCTTGATATATCGGTCCTTTCGAAATCCTAGACAGAATAGGTGATGTGGCTTATCGACTAGCATTACCTCCAGCGCTTAGTCACGTTCATAATGTGTTCCACGTTTCACAATTGCATAAGTATGTTTCCGATCGTAACGTTATTGACTATGAGGAGATTCTTAAAATCAGGGCTCGAGAGGATAGCTAGGTCAGGGTATAGTTGGTGTAATATTTTTTATATCCCCCTATATACTAATGCAGAATATGCTGAGCCTACATGGCAGCTTCCCAGGCTTCGGCTGCCACGTGTCATCTTCTGATGCTTCGGTTGCTCATGTGTCATATTCTCATGCTTTGGTTAACACATCATCATTTCCTAACCTATTTATTAATTACCTAAATTACTATGTAGTAAATAATGTTACCTAAATTATTGGCTGCCGCTTAAAAAAATCTGCACAAGAAGCAAGCATATTCTTTCCTGCCGCTTAAAAAATAGGTCTGCAGAGGAAAGCTAGAAATTATGAAATTATGAAAATTGAAAAGCTAGAAAAACACAATAAAAGTGACATTCAATTAGTTCTACATATGTAAAATAAAAGCAAGAAAAACAGAGGAAAAAACACTCAGACAATTTAATTTCTTATATATTTGAAATATCTCTTTGAAAATTCATAAATTCAGTAATTATATAATTTCGTAAATATAAGTTTTTTCATTTATTTTGTTATTTTATATTAATTAAATAAGATTAAAACTAAATTAGACTAATTGATTTATTTCATAAGTTCTTTGATTTATTTATAAATAATGATTAAAACCATTGTTTCTACACTTTCAATGATATTTTTAATAAGAATATTTTGATTTATTTAATTGATTAGGACTTCAAGTACCTTCTTAGTTATATATATTCAATACTTCTTTTGCAATACTCCCAAGTAGGGCTGTGATTTTTACCCGAAGAACCGAATTTTAATAAGAACCGAACCGAAAAATTCGGTTTCGGTTCCGGTTTTTTTATTGTTAACCGGTTCCGGTTCTTAATTCGTTTCCTTTTTAATAATTCGGTTCCGGTTCCGGTTCCTGTTTTATGATTTTAGAAAAAGACCGGTTTGGAACCGGTTCTATATTATATATATATATTTACATAATATATGTATTAAATAAAGCAAATTAAATGTATTTTGTTCAAAATATTACACATTAAATTCGGTTTCTACTCAAAATTTGGTTTTTTTTACAAAACTCGGTTTTTTTTGCACAATTCGGTTCCTAAAAGAACCGAAAAACTCAGTTTTTACACATTAATTCGGTTCCGATTCCTAATTCGGTTCCTGAAGAAAAAAACGATTTTTTAATTTCGATTCCTAATCCGGTTCCTGAAAAAAGTGGTCAAAAACCAAACCGGTTTATGTATTTAAAAACAGGTTCCGGTTCTTTAATTTTTTACCAAGAATCGAACCGGTCCCAGCGCTACTCCCAAGCATCTTTCATTTCAGTTGATATTTATTTTATTGATATGTCTGATTATAGTGACTGACTAATATAAACTAACTAATTAGTGTAATATATAATATTTCCGCGAGATTTTAGGTTTAAGTTTTTAATATATAGTGCAAACTGATATATTAAACATGTCTTTGATTGGGATTTATGTTGTTAATTAATGAAAATATGAAATATTTCTATAAATATAATCAATTCTTTCGCTAAAATAAAAGCAAGAAAAACAGAGAAAAAAAACACTCGGACAAATTTTGTTCTTTGTTAAGTCTTTTCCTTTGAAAACACATAATCGATTTTGTCTTTTTCGCCTTCAGATTTCTTAATATTTAATTTTTAGATAATTCTTAATATTTTTTTGTTAATTTTACTTAATCTCTTCAAGTTAATTTCATTTCCAAGTAAGCTCAAATAACAGTATGTTAAAAAATTTACATATTTCTTGAGATTCTCAACATGTATAGTTTATAAATCTCCCCTATATACTAATGCAGAATACGTTGAGCCTAGATGGCAGCTTCTCATGCTTCGGCTGCCACATGTCTTCTGCTGGTGCTTCGTGTGCTTATGTGTCACCCTTTCATGCTTCAGCTGAGACATAATCAATTACTCGCCTAATCATCATTGCATTAATTACATTATAATTATACCTCAAATAACTCATACCTACCTTATTAATTTCTACGAATTGAGGAATATGAATTATGAATAAATAGGAATTCATTATATTACAGAAATATTTTAAGTTTTCATTAATTAAAAAATATAAATTCCAAACAAAGAGAATTTAATATAGTAGTGTGCACTATATATTAAAAACTTAAACCTAAAATCTCACGAAAATATTATATATTTTTCTTAATTAATTAGTTTGTATTAGTTAGTCACTACAATTATGTATATCAATAAAAGAAATATCAACTGAAAGAAGTGTTAAATATATATATAATTAAAAAGGTACTCAAAGTGATTTCTTAAATAATTTTAAGTGATTTTTTATTTTTTAAGTTTTAAAAGATTTGTTAATTTATTTACTTTTGAAATCAACTATATATATTTGAAAGTTTCGAATTTTCTTTTGTATTTTAAATTATATCCAAATAATTTATGTATTTTTTTTCAAATATAAGGATTGAGAAGTGCTTTATTTTAAGTTATAAGTCAAGATCTATTATGTATTTCCAAAGTTTTTTAAATTCCAAAAACATTACTAAAACTAGCCACAATTATTTAGTATAATTCTACATATGGAATTGTATTAAAGGACAATGCATATATCGTTTATTCAAGTATAAGTTCTTCTTCACTTTGGTATCATTGCAAACTCATAAGACTGACCAAGAATATGAGATTAATTATTGGACAGACAATGTCATCTCACCATCTATAAGAAATTAAGGACTTCTCCAAATAAATCCTCAAAATTGTAGATGGTGAGCTGGGTGAAGAAGTCGATAGAGAAATCTTGATTGATATTCTTGATATTTACTAATCTGGAATGCCGAAGATCATATTACAGCCATTGCTGAAAGCACTACCATTTACTTATAAGTAACTTTCCATAAAGTAATTTTCTGAAGAAAGAGGAACCGTGACGCCAACAAACGACATTGTGTAGAGAGTAAACGATTACGTGATATCTATAATTTCAAAAGACAAACAGATATATCTCAGTTCTGATAGTATATGCAAAATTTCTGCGACCTCTAAAGTCAAAATCAAGTATATTCAATGAATTTTTTTGAATAGCATCAACTGTTCTAGAATTCCAAATCACATCGTGAAATCGTAAGTTAGAGTCTCAATTATGCTAATTCAAAATATATATCAATCATCAGGATTATGAAATATCACATCATTAATAATATCCAAATCCGTAACCATATTATTGAACAAAAAATTTGGGGAACAATTTTGAGAGTAAAGTATTTATTCCACAATTGATATTAAGCCCGTTAGATAGCAGATTACTATTTAAATTTCAAATACGACAGTTCTCGCTTATTATAAGCTTTACCATGACTATATTTAAGAGTCAAGGTCACAAGCTCTCTCATGTCGGTATGTATCAGACCAGTATTCGGTCATGGTTAGCTTTATGTAGCCATATCAAGAGCGAAGATCAGGAAAGACTAGAAATCTTTTGTTGCAATGAGAATGGTGTAATCATAAACAAACAAATAATGTAGTTTATAAAGAAGTATTATGAAATTTATAATGAACGATTTACATATTATATTTACATAAGAGTTCTTTTTTGTGTTCTCGTGTAATTACACGGGTGTTATACTAGTAAGGTTTCATGCTTTCTCGGTTTTCTTTTTGTTTGTTATTTTGCCTTTGATCATTCTCTTTCTCGTCCTGTTGTAAATTGTCTAAACTTGCGTGTATTTATCTACTTATGTTCTTGTAGTAATTATTCTACTGTAGTTTGCTTTTTGTATGCCATTTCTTCCTCAGTTTGTCTCCATCAGTATAGAATTCATACTGTTACATTCAGAGCCAAATTGTTATACAAGATATTATAAACATATACTCCCTCCATCCGCCATTCATATGCAACAATTTTCTTTTTCATCCATCCGCAACTTATGTACATTGTTTATTTTTGGCAATAGTCCGAGAGCGATCCCACACATAGAGAAAGTTTAAAGAATAAGGGAAGTACGACTGTCAGTAATTCCCCAAGCTATTTTAATAAAAGGCAAGAGTTCCGTCAGGAAGTAATATAGGATTGGGTAGGCTGGGTTGTGAACAGGCGCGACCTCTGTTACCAAATTTCCAAACCTGTAGATAGAAGCACGCGAGAGTATGCAACCAATTGAGAGTGAAATGATTTCAGTGTCCTAAGAATAATACTACATGTGTCAAGTGTGTGAAAAGATGACCTATGATTTTAGGCTGTAGGACGTCAGCACGGAGAAATAGTGAGGTGATAATATGAAAAGGTTGATTAGCAGGGGAGGATTTAATTCAAAAGCGCTATGATAAATTGAGAGCATTAAATTACGGCTCGAGAAATATGGATTTAAGGGTCATATGTATAATATTCCGAATTTTTGAAATTATATTTATCGATGATTGGAATATTGATGTGAAGAATGTATTTTCGCAATTTTGAGTGAATGAAGTTTAAGATGTTGGATGGTATTTTCTAATCTCGTCGAATAATTATTGGTAAGAATGTGGCGGTGGCCAATGTTGTATTCCCCGATAAATTATTCAACGAATGTTAGAAAAATCACCACTGATTATTGAAAATCTCAAAAATTGTGAAACTTAAAAGTTTGAAAGAGCATCAAGTTAGCTTTCTAGTGGTCCAAATAGTGAGTCAATCCGAGTTTGGACGAGAAAGTAATGGTCGAATTAGTGGAAACTATTTGCAGAAATTTAGTTCCGTCAACAAACATTCACCCGTGCAGCAATGTTACAGACATAATTCATAAAAATCCAATCGTCGGATTAATATGAAATTTTGGCAGTCTGTTCAAAACATAGTAAAGTCTATTTTGGATGGTGGAGATTGGATTTGGATGTACAATGTGATCGTAATAATTAAAAGAATGAGAGGTTCCTGTTTTTTGGATTCATATTGAGAAGTCTCGGTATTTTGTAGATTACTGAAGATTTACCGTTGGATTGCGCTGAATTTCGGATATGTTATTTACCAAATAGTTTGATATAATATGAACGGTGGAGATTATATTTAGATTTTATTAGTAAGAGTTATGTCTCTCGGACAGTAGTTGTATTTTGAAGGATGTGTTTTGTCCCACATCGGTTGATAATAAAGATGAGAAGCCTTGCTTATGCTATAAAAATGTATTTATATCCCACATCAGTTGGGAACAAAGGGAAACATCCTTTTTATTCTATATAAGGAGTCTTGGTGTCTTTCTTACAACTACACCCAAGTAATACACTTTAGTCTTATTTGATTCAAATTAAATTCCTTTTTTGTATTCTCTTTAAAGATACTGGTGAGAAGGGTGAGAATCATGTAGACTTGTAATAGTGCGGGTGTTGAGTTAAAAGAAAGAAATTCTATATGATTATAGAAATTTATCATATAGTGAAGTCTCTTTTGAGTGGATCGTGGTTTTCTTCCGTATTTGGAGTTCCATTTTCGATGGAGCAGCCGTGATTGAATAGCTCGATGATGGGCAAGATGTGGTCCGATTTTACTGAATTTCTGACAGGTTGTTGCCGACTCATGGTCCTTCATTTTGAATGGTTGGATCGTGATTTGGAGTTCTAGACCGTGAGTTATTGCTGCTGCACGTTACTGGGCAGATTCGGCTTCGTCGTATCGACATTGAGGCAAGTTATTATCATTTCAGTTATAGTGTTTTGATAAGTAATTTCATTTGCATTTCATAAGTATTTTGTGTTATATTGCATAATGATGAATGAATAAGTGAAGTTCTATAAGGATTGTAGGTGTTGGTGAGATTTTGGATATACTTGGTTGATGGTATACATTTGGAACTAATGCGTATTGAGGTATGTTTTTGTGATTTAGTGTTGTTTGTGGTATTCGGTTTATGTTGTTGGTTTGGATATAGATTTATAAAGCTAATAGTTATGAAATTGTGATGATATGGAGTGGTAGGTGTTGATTGAGAAGGCTAAATCTAGCAAGTACTTTGATTATATGTTTTATAGTTCCTTGTATTTGGAAGTCTTGCATTCTTTTGAGTGAGAGTGTATATGTTCACTCCGTGAGGGTCCTACAGGGCCTCGGAGGGAACTACGCATGGTTGGGTCTGCGAACATTGGGGTTAACCACTCCGGGAGGGTCCGACGGGGCCTCGGAGGGATTTGCATATGGTCGGGTCCACGGTTAATCATGAGCATTTTTGTAACTTGGTGATATGTCCAGAATATCACAATACTTGACTTTTTATAATGTTTGGAATATAATAAATATTTTTCAAAGGTACTTGGCTAGATTGACATTATATTCCACATAACTTTTCATTTTGCACAGTAATCCAAAATATTGTGTGGAATATTTATTTTGCACAGTAATGTTCATATTTAAGCCATCAATACTACACAATATTCTTGGAGACTAGGATGCACGTGGCCTCGCAAGAGGAGGCGTGGGGTATTGATGGCTAATTAATAGTATTTTGGATCGAGGTACGTTTCAACAGTAATTGTACATGGAGATCATGTATGAGGAAGTATCAGTATTTGAGTATTGTACCGTAGTGATGTGATGTTGAGATAATATTCGATATATTGGCGAGAATCGAATTGCCGTTGGATTACCAAGAGGTGGTAAGATTATATTTTTGGGGTTATCATTTTCATGATGCATAACATATGAATATTTATGTTTATGTAATTGCGGTTATTTGTTGGGCATTATGGCTGACCCCGTCGTGGGACCTATTTTTTTTTAGGCATTGGTGATCTCGTTAGCAACAGTCGTGAAGAGACGAGGATCCCGGATGATACTAGCTATGACATTTATTTTGAGAATCGTGTACATTGACTGTTAATTATATTCCGCTGCAAATGTATTTTTAACTATGTTTATATCCGCTGCGTGTACACTTTAAAAATGGCCTTATGTATTTTGCAAACTTGGGTTTATTTCGTAAAACCGATTCCCTAAACTATTTTGTTGGTATATGTAACCGTTGGTTTAACGAACATTTTGAAACTGTCGAGTTTTGGCATTTTGGCCTTGAAATTTTAAATGGGATTTTTATGACGGTATTTGAAAAATTGATTTTTGGAGACTATTTGAGGATTTGAAATATAATACCGTCTTTGGCCTATTGGTGTGTTTGAAATAATTGTGAAAATAATTTTCAGCCTTGTGGGTTCCGGCGTAGGGCCCACGACGCTGTAATATTTCTGATTGGTTTTGGGGGTGTTACAGAAGATGGTATCAGAGCTTGGGTTTTGTGAAACCCGGGCGTGTGTGTTATGTGGCTCTACCAAGTTCGGTAGTAGCGTAAGTTTTTGAAAAGATTTTTAACCTTTGAATAAAACTGATTTTAGAGTTGTCAAAACTTTTGAGATATTTTAAAATTGCCATAATTGCGGTATTGGCGTTCTCTTGTATTTAATCAAGACTTGTGAAAATTGTATTTGAAATTATTTTGAGACATTGAAATTGAAGTCATATGCTAGTATCACGGGAAATCATCGGCTTCGCGCTCTGTAAGTATGGTATTTTGATTGTAATTGTTAGTCGTTTGAATTTGATAAGATTGATGTTGAATTGTAGATACTTGGATGTGTCGAATAAGTTATCGAGATTATTTGATATGTGGGAATGTGCGGAGCTTGGGTTTCTGATTTATTTTGAACTCGGGTAGTTGATAAATGAAGGTTTTTATTTAGGAATTGATTGAATGATGTTTGTGGATGTGTGATTGGTATTTGAGATAGTTAAGAGTAGTGATGCTATGTGTGATTATGGATGTCAAAATGGATAAGATTTTAGGTTCTTATCGAGCAAATCACGATGGAAATCCGGTCGTGCGCAACATCGTGTTTCTTTGTTTACGATTCTTCAGTAAAGATGAAAAATGTCAGTCATATTGAAACTAATTGTGAAGGGTAAGGATGTTAGACTAGTAATTTTTGAGCTGAATAATAAGACTACACGTCATTAAATTTATCGAACGAGTATTGGCAAATATGAGGATATATGATAAGACAAGCCGTATACGAGGAAGTTACATTCAAATTGTTCGTATTTTAAGTTTCGAGGACGAAACTTCTTTTAAGGTGGGTGGAATATAATATCTCGAATTTTTGAAATTATATTTATCTATGATTGGAATATTGATGTGAAGAATGTATTTTCGCAATTTTGAGTTAATGAAGTTTATGATGTTGGATGGTATTTTCTAATCTCGTCAATTAATTATTGGTAAGAATGTGGCGGTGGCCAACATTGTATTCTCCGATATATTATTCAATGAATGTTAGAAATATCACCTCTGGTTATTGAAAATCTCAACAATTGTGAAACTTAATAGTTTGCAATGGCATAAAGTTAGCTTTCTAGTGGTCCAAATAGTGAGTCAATCCGAGTTTGGACGAGAAAGTTATGGTCGAATTAGTGGAAACTATTTGCAGAAATTTAGTTCCGTCAACGAACATTCACCTATGCAGCAATGTGACAGACATAATTCATAAAAATCCAATCATCGGATTAATATGAAATTTGGCAGTCAGTTCAAAACATAGTAAAGTCTATTTTGGATGGTGGAGATTGGATTTGGATGTACAATGTGACCGTAATAATTAAAAGAACGAGAGGTTCCTATTTTTTGGATTCATATTGAGAAGTCTCGGTATTTTGTAGATTTCCGAAGATTTAACCGTTGAATTGCGCTGAATTTTGGATATGTTATTTATCAAATAGTTTGATATAATATGAATGGTGAAGATTATATTTAGATTTTATTAGTAAGAGTTATGGCTCTCGGACAGTAGTTATATTTTGAAGGATGTGTTTTGTCCCACATCGGTTGAGAATAAAGATGAGAAGCCTTGCTTATGCTATAAGAATGTATTTATATCCTACATCAGTTGGGAACAAAGGGAAAAATCCTTTTTATTCTATATAAGGAGTCTTGGTGTCTTTCTTACAACTACACCCAAGTAATACACTTTAGTCTTATTTGATTCAAATTAAATTCCTTTCTTGTATTCTCTTTAAAGATAGTGGTGAGAATGGTGAGAATCATGTAGACTTATAATAGTGTATGGGTGTCGAGTTAAAAGAAATAAATTCTATATGATTATAGAAATTTATCAAATAGTGAAGTCTCTTTTGAGTGGATCGCGGTTTTCTCCCGTATTTGGAGTTTCATTTTCGGTGGAGCAGCCGTGATTGAATAGCTCGATGAAGGGCAAGACGTGGTCCGATTTAACTGAATTTTGGAAAACTTGTTTCCGACTCATGGTCCTTCATTTTGAATGGTTGGATCGTGATTTGGAGTTCTAGACCGTGAGTTATTGCTGCTGCACGTTACTGGGCAGATTCGGCTTCGTCGTATCGACATTGAGGCAAGTTATTATCATTTCAGTTATAGTGTTACGATAAGTAATTTCATTTGCATTTCATAAGTATTTTGTGTTATATTGCATAATGATGAATGAATAAGTGAGGTTCTATGAGGATTGTAGTATATAGTTGGTGTTGGTGAGATTTTGGATATACTTGGTCGATGGTATATATTTGGAAGTGATGCGTATTGAGGTATGTTTTTGTAATTTAGTATTGTTTGTGGTATTCGGTTTATGTTGATGGTTTGGATGTGGATTTATAAAGCTAATAGTTATGAAATTGTGATGATATGGAGTGGTAGGTGTTGATTGAGGAGGCTAAATCTAGCAAGTACTTTAACTATATGTTTCATAGTTCCTTGTATTTGGAAGTCTTGTATTCTTTTGAGTGAGAGTGTATATGTTCACTCCGTGAGGGTCCGACGGGGCCTTGGAGGGATCCACGCATTCTTGGGTATGCGAACATTGGGGTTAACCACTCTGAGAGGGTCCGATGGGGCCTCAGAGGGATTCGCATATGGTCGGGTCCACGGTTAATCATGAGCATTTTTGTAACTTGGTGATATGTAAATCATTATCATAAGGAAAATGAATGTTTCTTTATTTACTGGTAGTTACTATCATTCCTAACTCATATATATATATATATATAAACTAGTCCGTGTATTTGAGAGCGAAACGTTCCACTCCTTATTGGATAAGGGGGTCGGCACTGGAAAGGTTTATAGCTCAAATACTTAATAGTTCACAAGTTGATGAAACTTGAGTGGGCGTTAAGTTTATGTGAAGACTTGTATGACGTGTTCTTTAATAAGGAGAGTGCCTGTCGAACACTAATGGTTAATGGGAGCACACGTTATAGGTATGCTAATTATATTAGTATACTCGAACTGACTTACCCTTGATTCATCACGGACTTCACTCTGGGACAGTCAATGACGGAATCGAAAGGTTGTGATAGGTATTCGTGAACCTTCGACTTGAGGAATTAGTAGGGATGTGTTTGTGACGTCAAAATTTTTATTAGAGTTGTTCGACCCTATAAACTGGAAGACGGGGGTCAACCTCGACGTGCATTTTGATGGGCAAGTAGCAGGTCCTACTGAATACCAAAATAGAATTCTTTCTCTTGTTAGTGAACAGGTTATATGCCCTATGCGGTTATTGACGGATGAGATCATAAGTCTTTGGCCAAAGCATTGGAGCTAGTTTTATTGGATACACGAGAGCTCGATGATCTCGATTTGCATTAACTCATGCATAGCGTCAAGTACAGATAGGGTTTGACTGACCGTGACCCTATAACTTGATCAGGACATTTGAAAAAAGGGTTTATACGTATACTGGTATTTATGACAGAATGGTTCTTGAATGATCCCATCATTCGTTCTCAGTTGGGGTACAGTGTAGGCCGCCAGGCTGGCTAGGTGGTGCTACTACTCTTTGGTTCCTTCCATTGCTGACTGAGACGGACCTACCGAGTCGCGCAATATGATTGACGATGGAATGAATCGAGCTTATTCTCTCATTATGAATATTAGATATTGGATATCTAATCTCGGACATTAGATGTCTAAATCGATTTATTGGATAAATTGATTTACGGCCTAATGAATTAAATAAATTACTGGTGATTAATTTAATTCATAAATATAATTATTTCTTGGAGAAATTAATTATATTATTATGTATTTGATATGATTAATTAATTGGATTAATTAATTAATATAAATACATCGAAATGGATTCGGAGTTTATCTGTTTGGACTCACGAGAGTCCGAAACGAACCGAACTCATCCGTTTTTTCATGATGGCCGCCCCCCTTTACTTCCACCTACCTTCCCATTGTCTTTTCCTTCCATTTATTAATGGATGATCATGACTTTGTGGGGCAAGGTATCATGTGGTGTGATTTGTTCACATGTGGGTGGAAGTAGAATAAGAAGAAGACTTGACAAACTCTCACCACACCCCAAAAGTGTGTTCAACCGTGAATTAGAGAGAGAGAGAGAAAAAACCATTTTCTCAAGGTCTTCATGTTTCTTCATATCATCTTGATTGTTCTTGGAGAAAATTGAGAGATTCATTGAGAGTGTGTGATCAATACAGTTAGAGTGTTATAATCACAATCAAAAGTTTCATCATCCTAGCTCTAGCCGTATCCTCGGAGGATAGCAAGGTGATCGTCGTTCCGTTCATTTCTCCGGCGCATGGCAAGTAGAGACGCGGTGCTTTCGGCATTGGATCATCCAATAGATTGGAGTGGATTGGATCGTAGGAAAAGCAATCTAAAGCTTGGGGAATAGCTCAAGAGAAGGACACCATTTAAATCAACAGACTACAAGGGTATGTTTCTCGTATCTCTTGTGCTTCATATTAATATTCGTATATACGTAGCTCGATCGATCCTCGTAGGGATTCAGATCGAATTAATTTTCGTTTTACCGCTTCTGCTGAGTCTTCGTTTTAGGCACCAGATCCCAAATAGTGGTATCGGAGCATAGGTCTTGCGATCGTATATACGATATTTGGCATTTGGAATGCTTGATTGGATGGTGAATGACTTGGAACCATTTAGAGTCATAATGGTGGTATCCAATCGAAAACCTACCCCCGAATCGTCGTTGGACGACTTTTCGAACGAAGGGCAGGAAGCTGCCGGGCTGAGCCGGCCGTGTCAGGCGACATGGGCCGTGCCAGCAGGCCAGTCTCGGAAGACTGTCGGGGTAACCCAACCGTGTCGTTTGTTGTGACGAAATCCCTCACACTATGCTGCAAGTGCACGGTGTCAACAAGTAATAAAGTGATGAATAAGATATCGTTCCCTCGAGGACTGATTTCACTAAGTACCAAAGTATAGTCGACTCACAATTTTATTTGAAGAACAATTATACGGAATTTATACCTAAACTAATTGCAGAAAATAAATAACAGTACTAATAATAATAATAATAATAATAATAATAATAATAATAATAATACTAATAAGGGCGTAGGATTATGATTTTCACCTCAAACAATCAGGAATAATATTTATTCAATTCAATTCACTTTTATTCCATTGATTGCAAGCCAGGAATTCCTAAATTATTCTAAAGCCTTTCCCAAGGTCGATAGAAAATACTACGAATTATTAACTCGATATATCCCTATTCGAATTAGATAATTAATAGCTAAAACAGTTCAAGAATTTCCACAAATAAATAGGCTTCACAATCTCCATGAGTATATTCCTATCTCACGAAAATTATGATTCGTCTCACAAGAACTATGCCTAAATTTCATCTCCCGAATCCATAAAGACATTCAAAACAATTCAACTGTTGGCCAGACAATTAAAAAGCATTAAGAACAATGAGAAAAATCCAATTCAATAGAATAACGAATGAATTGAAATAATAATAAATAAATCAAACCGTCATGTAATCGGCTACAATCAAAATCCTACTCGAATAGATCTAGGAACTAAGATGCAGAAAAAACGTAGGGATCCGTGGTCTTGTCGTCGCCCACAAATCTCCTCCTTGTGTTCTTCTCTCTGTCTATCGATCTTCCTCCTGATCCCCCCTGATGATTCCTCCTTTTCTTCAGCCCTTCAATGCTTATTTATAGCAATCCTAAGCCTCCAAAACGCGTCCGTGTGATTAGGTCGAGAACATGCTCCAAAACGGCCCAGAAACGCAGAATATTCAGCAAAACCGCCCGGTGGGCCGCGGCTCACTTAATCTGTGCCGCGGCTCACACGTTCAGCGCCCCATGCCTGGGTGCCTTTTTTCCTCCTGGGCCGCGGCTCACATGATGTGCTCGGCGCTCGGTTGTCTTAAATCTGCCGCGGCTCACTTGGTTTGTCTGCGCTCATGACCAAAAGCTTCTTTTTCGCCGTTTTCATCGTTTTGGCTTCCGGACTTCGATTTCCTGCAAAACATATAAGAATAGTGCATTACAAGCTCATTTATGCTGAATTAGGCTCAAGATGGACATAAAATAATGATAAATAAGCACATAAAAATACGCCTAACAAATACCCCCAAACTTGAGCCTTTGCTTGTCCTCAAGCAAAAGTTATCAATTTTAAACAACATGTATCATGAATAATCATGCAAGTCCATAGTGCTCAACTTAATCAATACTACACTGAAAATCTCAAAGAATAGTACAAGTATCGTAATAGCGAGTCACATCCAGGACACTGATTCCACTAAGTAACCAATTTCAGTCCTAATCAATCGTTCATGAAGAAAATCAAGCTCGAAGATTAACAAGCGTGAATTAAACCGACCGTCAATATGAAGGGTTAGATTAAACAAGCTAATTCGCCCAGTCCCACAGTTTAGTGGCAAAATTCAAGAGTTTCATTATCGACATTACTCCTCGGACAGCATTCCCTTATGTATGATCAATAATATAGGTTCGAGTTAACCACTAGGTTTCGGCTCTCGGGATATTTCATCGGGATGGTCCTAGGGTGGAATTCCATTCTCATGTCTTGGGGAACCGTTTGACGTAAAAGACACTCATGGGGCACATGGATGCTTCTAGTTACTAAGTTCCCCTCCACAGCGGAGAAACAACTCGAATAGCAAGTCTCGCATGTCCGATTCAAGGTCGCTGTTTTACGCGAGAGTAAACAACGGGTCACGCGAATACCCCCGGTTACTAGGCTCTCCATCATCGGCACATGCGAAATCTCTAAACCACTAGTCTAATCAGGGTCGTCGTTTTACGCGAGAGTAAACAACGGGTCACGTGAATACCCCCGGTTACTAGACTTACCATCATAGAACAAATAATATCTCGACTTTTTGGGAAAAACTGTCCAACTCTAAACTCTAATTAAGTGCCAACAAGACTCATATTACTGGACGATTAGCTACACGAAAAGTTCAACCAAACGTATAAACGGTGATTTGAAAACACGTATGTCTCCTTTCTTATTTGATAAAAATTTCTACAAAAACGATAAAATTTCGGACCTAATTGAATATTCAACAGAAGCAGATATCGCTGACTACAACTCGACCAAAAATCAACCGTTTCTTCCAAGAGAAATCAGTATCGTAACATCAGTTTTACACATGGAAGCACGAAAAATTCACGAAAAAAAATCACGTTTTTAACTATCAACAGCATGCAAGAAAAATAAAGCAATGATGAAATCGCAATTCATAACCAAGAAAATTTAAGAAAATATCGCATGCTTAAATTTATTTTACTATACATAAAATCATCAATAATAAAACTCATGTGAAAATAAAAGATATAAGGAATAGTGAAACTTATTCCAAATGTCTTCTTGAACACCAGCACATGTCTGAGTGGAAACGTCGGTCAATCCATACTTCAAATAACGCTCAGCATCACGAGGGACCCCCAAACTTAGTCTCTAGTCATGAAATAACAATAGACATTAAATCAAGAAAGACTAGAATATGAAGAATAATAACTCATTTGGGGTAGATAAGGGCCAACAAGAATACACGAATCCAAACGAAATAACAAAACAAAGAAAAGAAAATTATTAACGAAAAAGTCCAATAAAAACAACTAACTAGAAAGCAAGTAAAAATGATGGGTTGCCTCCCATCAAGCGCTCTATTTTACGTCTTGAGCACGACGTGGCAAACAAAATTTAACGTGGCTTCTTTCTAGGGAGATTGCCAAATGTCTCCTTCTTACAATCTATAAGCCTCTTATTCCATAAAGGAGGCTTTGGTTCATGCCCGGTTGCCAAAAATAATGAGTAAGAATAATTATGCGGACAACCAAAAAATAATGGAAGAATATAATAATTGTAAGGCACAAAAAAATAAGCAGAGTTCAAATGGGTAAATAATAAAGACTTATCATGAACAACCTCATTAGAACTCGAAGAATCAGCCTCAACAGAATCAAAAGTAATGGGATCAATTTCTCCCATTATGGATTTAGGAAAAATTATGCGTGGCACCGTTAATAAAATTTATGGCACAAAAGTGTTCACCTTATTAGTCGAAGTTTGATGACAATTTAATGAAATTTCTTTGGAAACATCATCAATGGTAACTTCTTCTACAGGCTCATCACACTTTATGTAATTATCGGGTGCTGGGGGATCGACCCTAAAACTTAGCATGTCTTTCTTCTCAACCTCCCCCTCAACTTCACTACTAAATATATGAGCTGGAAAATAACCATAGTGAATCTCAAGACTACGACTTGCACATTCTCGCTCAAAAAGGGTACTATCAGAGTTTTTGAGAACGTATACACATTATTCAAGCATGGTCTTTTGTTTTGGGGGAGGGGGCTGACTGACCCTATTTGGCAAATTATTAAGAACATCGAAATTTATGAAATGTCAAGGGCCACGATACTCAAAGGAAAACATAATGAAGAAAATAAAAATATAGAGACTAAAGAAAAAAAAACTTCAAATTAAAATTAGAGTCGCTTGGTATTGATATTAGCGAAAAATCAGTCCCCGGCAACGGCGCCAAAAACTTGTTGTGAGGAAATCCCTCACACTATGCCGCAAGTGCACGGTGTCAACAAGTAATAAAGTGATGAATAAGATATCGTTCCCTCGAGGACTGATTTCACTAAGTACCAAAGTATAGTCGACTCACAATTTTATTTGAAGAACAATTATACGGAATTTATACCTAAACTAATTGCAGAAAATAAATAACAGTACTAATAATAATAATACTAATAAGGGCGTAGGATTATGATTTTCACCTCAAACAATCAGGAATGATATTTATTCAATTCAATTCACTTTTATTCCATTGATTGTAAGCCAGGAATTCCTAAATTATTCTAAAGCCTTTCCCAAGGTCGATAGAAAATACTACGAATTATTAACTCGATATATCCCTATTCGAATTAGATAATTAATAGCTAAAACAGTTCAAGAATTCCCACAAATAAATAGGCTTCACAATCCCCGTGAGTATATTCCTATCTCACGAAAATTAATGATTCGTCTCACAAGAACTATGCCTAAATTTCATCTCCCGAATCCATAAAGACATTCAAAACAATTCAACTGTTGGCCAGACAATTAAAAAGCATTAAGAAAAATGAGAAAAATCCAATTCAATAGAATAACGAATGAATTAAAATAATAATAAATAAATCAAACCATCATGTAATCGGCTACAATCAAACTCCTAGTCGAATAGATCTATGAACTAAGATGCAGAAAAACCGTAGGGATCTGTGGTCTTGTCGTCGCCCACAAATCTCCTCCTTGTGTTCTTCTCTCTGTTTATCGATCTTCCTCCTGATCTCCCCCTGATGATTCCTCCTTTTCTTCAGCCCTTCAATGCTTATTTATAGCAATCTTAAGCCTCCAAAACGCGTCCGTGTGATTAGGTCGAGAACAGGCTCCAAAACGGCCCAGAAACGCAGAATATTCAGCAAAACCGCCCGGTGGGCCGCGGCTCACTAAATCTGTGCCGCGGCTCACACGTCCAGCGCCCCTTGCCTGGGCGCCTTTTTTCCTCCTGGGTCGCGGCTCACTTAGGCTGTGCCGCGGCTCATGATGATGTGCTTAGCGCTCGTTGTCTTCGTGCCGCGGCTCACTTGGTTTGTCTGCGGCTCATGACCAAAACTACTGCTACCGCTTTTCATCGTTTTGGCTTCCGGACTCCGATTTCCTGCAAAACATATAAGAATAGTGTATTACAAGCTCATTTATGCTGAATTAGGCTCAAGATGGACATAAAATAATGATAAATAAGCGCATAAAAATACGCCTAACACCGTTCGGCACAGGTCGTGTCTGGCCGGCAGACTGCCGAAGGTGACTCGACCGTGCCAATCGGCACGGGCCGTGTCCGGCAGGCAGTTTCGCCGCGGCTCGATTTTTCGTGCATTCCAGAAAATTAATCTCCCGCATGTTAAATTGGATTTAATATGATTAAAATGATTTATGGTATTTCATTTTATAAGAGAATTTTTATTAATTGGAATATTTGTGGGTGATCGAATACTTTGAATGTTTTTTCATATTACCGATTGTGTGAATTGATTGGATCGGTTCTATTTATTGTTTGTATGTTGATTGGATCAATGTATCTCTATGCAATCCGTTTATTTAGTATTTATTGGATGAATGCTTTTGAATGGGGATGTAGTTCATGGACTTAGTTTTGAATCGTTCGGTTTTATTTGATTGGGTTGTAAAGGCCGTTTTGAGCCTATTTATTTTACTAGAAATATTTGTATCTAGGATGCAATTTTTCAATGTAAAATTTATATGTAATGACGAAGACTGGAAGAAGATCCGTTCGAGAATACGAAGATTCAAGACCGAAGACTTGTAATTAAATTACAGAGTTTTTGATTCTAGGAACGGTCCATGAACTACATGTTGGTAGCAACTAGGTTGTGAATAGTTGTTCATATTGTATGAATACTACAAACGCGCTTAAATGAATTAGTGTGCAAAATGTAACATTAATTGCGAAATTCTCCCAAAACAAATTATTAAGTTTATAAGGTTTCAAGGATTTCCTTCCCTCCATCGAGCTTTCGGGAAATTGAAATCCAAACCGGATGCGCTATGTTTTCGAGTTATTGGGGTAGTCGTTCGGGGAGGATGGATAAATTACCGGGAGTGCAATGGATGCCTTCGGTTGGAGCAAGTTTTATCCCTAGAAACCTGATAGGTTGCCAGATAAGATTCAATTGCGAAACTGATTTGCGTCGATGGTATAAACTTAACATGTTCACGAACCATAGAAACCGTATAGGATGAGGGGAGTGAACAAGGGGAAAAAGAAGAAGAGCACTCAGAGAACTAACTAGGATCAAAAAAGTTATTTCTAATTTTAGTATATTAATAAAAAGAATCAATTTTTTTATTTGTTTAAGCATTATCCATTTAATTCAGTTTTGTTTATGAATAGATAAAAACTTAATTATTTAAAGTAATCAAAAATAAAAATATTAAATGATCGATATATTTAAAATTATTTACTATCTATATATTTGAGCATGTATTCAATGATATAATGTTATTCAAATGATTTTATTAGAGTATCTTTTCATCATAGTTTTTATTATGGTAAATTGATGTGTGCAGTCATTTTCGCATATACTTTGTAAATTTTTTTAGATTACTTAATTTGCTTGAACTAAAAAAACAAGTGATTTTTAGTGAAAAATAATTATCAAAAAAATGCCTCGGGGCATTGCAAAAATGTTTAAATTTGAGGCGAGCGCCTCGGTGTGACCGAGGCGCTCCGGAGGTGGATGCTTCGAAGCCTTTGAGGCGCAAGAGATGCTAGAGTCTTGAACTCTCGGCAAATGGTGTCGTTCCTTTTTTTTTTGTTTTTTCTTTTCAAATAATACGGGTCAATTCAATAAAACTGACCCTCAGCCTGTTTACGACCCAGTTTAATAAAACCTAACCCTCCACTGAGTCCAGCAACGAAAAAAAACTCTCACCGACTCACATCGAAACTATCACCGAATCTTGGCGACCGCGCATCGGAGCTGAAGAATCCGTATCGGCGACTAGGGCTGTTAGCGGTCTAATTATACTCGAGAACTGCCCGAGAACCGTCCGATAATACCCGGGATCGATACTCACCGGAAACATTAGCGGTCCGGATACTGGTACAGAAGTTAGAACCGAAACCGATAAGGATCGAAACCGTTAACCCGGTAAAAAACCCGGTATTTTTTTGTAAACATACATTTTATAAAATATTGTATAGGGTACATATAGAAAAAATAAGTTAAAACATTATATTTTAATTTCCTTAGCATATATTTGAAAAAAATCCCTCAAATCTTGTCTCGATTATGAGGTTTTGCTGATTAGGCTTTTAACGATCCAAGATACCCGAAAACCCGCCCGTAATACTCGGGACCGATACTCACTTGAAACGTTAGCGGTTCGGATATAAGTATTGAAGTTGGGACCCGAAATCGATAAGGACCGGAACCGGTAATACTCAATACCTTAATGGTCCAGACCCGGAAAAACAATAACCGGACCGAGAACTGTTGGAGTTGGCAAACTCATTCCACACCGGAAGAGAGAAGAAAAGAAGTCTTCTATATAATAAAGTCCACCACTCAATTAGTATGAGGCCTTTTGGGAAGGAGCCCAAAAACAAATCCATGCAGGCTTGACCCAAAGCAGACAATATCATACTAAGGTGACAGAGTGGTGGTGGTGGCGGTCCCAACAGTGGTATCGGAGCCGATGGTTCGGCTGGGCCCAGTGGTGGAGTCTAAGCTGAGACTGCCTTTACGATGGTGGAGAAGCTCCCGGTGTGACCTCGCAACATCTTTGCTGGTGCCTTGTTCAAAAGTCTTCCTGATATTGTGGTGATCAGGCGGCGTGTCCCGTTCAGTGATAATAACGGCGGTGCAAGATGTACGGATTATCGTTCGAGGGGAGGACAATGATGTGGTCCTTGGTTTGAGGGGAGGATTGTTGGAGTTGGCAAACCCACATCGGAAGAGAGAAGAAAAGAAGTCTTCTATATAATAAAGTCCACCACTCAATTAGTATGAGGCCTTTTGGGAAGGAGCCCAAAAACAAATCCGTGCAGGCTTGACCCAAAGCGGACAATATCATACTAAGGTGACAGAGTGGTGGTGGTGACGGTCGTAACAAGAACATCCCTATCGGCGACTCACGATAAGCTTCTTTCCTCTTTCTTTATACTTCAATTTTACTTTTTTTCAGTTTCTCGTTGTTTTTTTCTTCGAAGAACCAGTTTATCCTCTTTGATCGACTATTTTTTTTAAAAAAATTGTAGTGTTTATTGTTTTATCTCTTAAGATTTCTTTCCAGTTTATCATAATTTACTGAGTATTGTTTTGAATATTGTTTTTGTTGGGGTTGGCAAACCCATCCCACATCCAAAGAGAGAAGAAAAGAAGTCTTCTATATAATAAAGTCCACCACTCGATTAGTATGAGGCCTTTTGGGAATGAGCTCAAAAACAAATCCGTGCAGGCTTGACCCAAAGCGGACAATATCATACTAAGGTGACAGAGTGGTGGTGGTGGCGGTCTCAATAGTGGTATCGGAGCCGATGGTTCGACTGGGCCCAGTGGTGGAGCCTAAGCTGAGACTGCCTTTACGATGGTGGAGAAGCTCCCCGTGTGACCTCGCAACATCTTTGCTGGTGCCTTGTGCCGAAAGTCTTCCTGATATTGTGGTGATCAGGCGGCGTGTCCCGTTCAGTGATGATAACGGCGGTGCAAGATGTACGGATTATCGTTCGAGGGGAGGACAATGATGTGGTCCTTTGTTTGAGGGGGGATTGTTGGGGTTAGCAAACCCATCCCACATCGGAAGAGAGAAGAAAAGAAGTCTTCTATATAATAAAGTCCACCACCCCATTAGTATGAGGCCTTTTGGGAAGGAGCCCAAAAACAAATCCGTGCAGGCTTGACCCAAAGCGGACAATATCATACTAAGGTGACAGAGTGGTGGTGGTGGCGGTCCTAACAGTTTTTAATTGTAGTGATCACTGAAGTGTTTTCTGTTTTTAGTTTGTAGCTACTCTTTGTTTTCTATTTTCAATATCAGCTTTATGGCTACTCGAAAGGATCCTGCTTGGAAGTATTGTGCTGAAGTGTAGGAAGGAATGGATTATGGATGGTAAGCTGTACAAGTATATGTAAGTTGAAACTTTCATAAAAAAAAACAAATTGAAGGGGGGTGATTAGAATAAAAAATCACCTTGCGGGCAATTATAAAGGCGTAGTCCCTTGTGTTAAAGCGTCGAATGAAGTTAAAAAGGAAACCGTAGAGTATTTACATAATCTTTAAAAAACTACAGAGAAGGGAAATTCTTAGCATGGGTATATTACGTGTACATAGTAAATAGATAAATTAAAATATAAATTTAAAATTAGCAAATTACAAAAATAACCTTTATTCTAAATTAATACTCGCATCCTTCGTTTATTTTATTTTATATTCTAAAATTAAGAAGAAAACCTAGATTTAATTTTGCAGACACAATAATCTTCTACTCCCTCCGTCTCACCGATCTTGGTTCATATTCCTTTTGGGCCGTCCCAAGATACTTGGTCATTTACTTTTTAAGACACATTTTATCTCTCACAACTTTAAATAATATATATTCATACCATCACTTTATACACTACTTTTCAGCTTTTCTTAAATTCCGTACCAAAAAGCAAATGTTCAAGATGGGTGGGACGGAGGGAGTATCTTCCTTCCAAGATAACTTTCCCATCGTCATCTTCCTTGCAAAAACCAAAGTCGAATTCTGTAGAAAACTAGGAACTACATCGCCACTAGTTCCTAATCGTCCTTGGCTTGTGGATTGATATATATATATATATATATATATATATATATATATATATATATATATTTTGATAACTAGGTGATCCCAGCTTAGTCGGACTAATCCTAGTCCCTCAATGAACCCACTCCTAACCCATTGAGAGAAGTAAATCGCGAGTCGCTCGAGCAATTCCAGGGTTCCCAATGCCTTTCTCGTACACTTCGCGCATGCGAGAAGCCTTAAGATTAATCGAGTTCCAGCAGAGTTCTCGGGAGAATGACCACCGATTGCACAAGACCTCCGGTTCCAAGAAAATACTCACACAGCCGCTTGACGCGAGATTAAACATTGATTAGCGGTTCTTGAAATTGCAGGAGCTAGAGGATCATAAAGAGAAAAACTTCCTCTTTCACCTCCTTTGGTGGGGTTAGAACCCAAGACCTCTCCAAAGGAGTATTTTGGGAGTAGGCGTCCTACCACTGGACCACCAACCCTTCCCCGGATTGATATATATTGATATACAAATACGTTGCTGCCAGAAAATATGATTGATATATTGTGCTTGGCTTGTGGATTCTAATGACATTTTTTGCGAAGGTTCATCGGTTTCTCTCGTGTTTTATTCTCAATTTGTTTTTGGGGCGAATAACTTGGTGAAAGAGTTACTAACGTCAAAGTGATTCAAGCTAACATTGTCTATGTTACTAGCATTTAAATGCTTTTGGAAATTTGGTATTCAAAAGTAACAGTGGAGAGTTTTAGTGTTTGGTATTCCATGTTCATTTCACTATCTCTGCATGGAACCATGGTTATCACGTCGCCAACTAGTCTACAAACGGCCCCAGGAAATAAGTCAGGGAACGACTTTCTGAGTTTGACGTTACCGGGTTAAAACCTTTTTCGACTCGGCACCAACGTCAAACTCGACCCAGTTTTTACTTAAAAAAATCGTTCAGAATTAACAAAGTTGAGAGTTTCAATCGTGCCGACCCGACTAAACAAAAGCATTTGAAGCCCTCCTCTGAAGCGGCGTTCAAATCCAGATTCCAGATCCGCTCGGAACTTCCAATCCGTTCAGCATTGTCTTCCGTGCAGTATCCTTCTCCTTCTCCGCGGGCTTCTCGGCTCCCTCGAGATGTGTAAGTGTATTGTTTATATATTATATTTATATATGTATATCTATCGTGTCAGCTAAAGTATATATAATATTTATATATATTATATATAATGTATTACATATATGTATATGTATGTATGACACTCGGGAATCTCTCTGAGGCCGTCTTTCTAAAGAAAAAGGTAATTATTAACTTATTATACTGTTAATACTAACATCATCATCATCATCAACAACACCTTAATCCCAACTATGTTGGGGTCGGTGGCATGAAGATTATAGTGTCGTTTAATTGTCTAAAATTAGTTAACACCATAACTCATGCAAATAACAAAGTGGCAAAGTTTTACGCCGGATGCCCTTCCTGTCGCAACCTTCATATGAAGGAGAAATAGAACGAAATTCCAAAACCGTCAACATCATAGTTTTTTCCATTTATATGGAAAATATCATGAGACGGCGATGAGTTTGAGATAATTGCTATTGTCATGTCACAATACGTGATTGATATTGTAAAATCAACACATACATCATGGAACATGACTCAACTGTTAATACTAACATAATTATTAATATTTTATTTTAAAGTTATTATAATATTATAGAATATGGATATTTGTTGAATTTGAACTTATATTATTGTGTTTAATTATGTCATATATTAAAATTAGTAAATATATGTATACTAAAGACTTGTCAACTAGTCACGACTAGTCGGGGCGACTTGTCGACTAGACTTCACGAAGGTACTCGCTCGGCTCGACTAGAATTAACGTCGTGATAACCATGCATGGAACACGTGGATCAGTTTCTCCCGTGTGGAGTGCATTTTTGAAACTATAAGTTTTTTCGATTATAGCTTAGAGCTGGCAAATTTTAAAATGATTAGACATGGTTATCTTGTATCTGCAATATTCTGGGTGCTTTCATTAAGAGACTCTGCTTTCCAGTTGACGTAAATGTGCACAAGTAACTTTATTTAATTTTAACTTATTTTATGTTAATCAAACATGCATCTATATGTTCAGCAGGCAGTAGTGCACCGTCGGTCTTCTATCTTTGGCAACGATGTGGTTATACTAGTGTAAGAATCTCTAATCTCAGATCTATGACCTAACCTGGTTGTTTCTAAGTAAGATTATCGTTTTAACTGGATATGCCTGACCTAAAATGGGAATCTTCTGGTTCTGCTTTAGTGCCTATTGAACTGCAATCTGCAAGTCTAGAAGGGGCGTACCCAAAGATATTTGTCCAGTTTTGAGCGTCTGTCCATTTCTGCTAATTCGTGTTCTGCTAAAGCTTAAAATTGACAGATCTTAAAACTTATTCTAGTTACTACTTTATGTTACAGGCAATGCTAGAGAAAACGAATGTAGATCCACGTAAAGTAGGGGACATTGTTGGGAGGGAGCACAGTGTTAGCACCGGGCTCCCAAAGAGAGTGAATTCAGTATGTCTACGTTTTATGCTGGTTTCCGTGATATACACCTAGGGCTCTTTTAATCATTCACGTGAGTGCAAGAACTGAACCAATTTTACCAGTAAAATAAAGTTCTCTCTCAATTTTCTTCCCTTTGTCTCTTCAACCAATTTACCCATGTTAACAAAAATCAATATAAAATTTTGGGCAACGACTAGAGCTGTCTTGCTCCTTAGTATGAAGGTAGTGATAGGAAGGGTGCCGAGCATAAAACTTTGTCACTTTGTTTTTTGCATGAATTATACTGTTAACTAATTTTAGACAATTGATTGACACTATAATCTTTATGCCGCCGACCACAACATAGTTGGGATTAAGGTGCACTAGAGCTTGCTTGGTATATTGTATGTATTGAGCATTTTGAGCATTATTAATGAGTTACTATCGGTTCAAAAATAACCATGATTGTACGGATGTCTACTTTTAAGAGCATCGTCTTGTCAAGGCAGAAGTTGCGGGTTCGACCTCTGTGGGTAATGTTGGAATATTTATTCCACATATTCATAAATAGTGTTTTGATGATTAAGTTGCTAAACAAAACAAAACAACAAAGAGGCGAAACAAAACGACGAAGCACACGGAGACGCAAAAAGCTGGATAAAATACAAAGCTAGTGCACGCTAGACATATAAGTTAGCGCACGTCAACGGGTCCCGACTGCAGAGCAGACGAGTTCGAAGTTACCTGAAGACAATTCATCTGGTGAAGATAGCGCACGCTACCCATGAATATTAACGCACGCTATCGAAGGCTATTTTACCGTTGTGAAGACATTCAAACACAGAATGACGTATGCAGTGAAGTAAGACATAGCGCACGCTACTGATGATATTTAGCGCACGCTAAATAACATTTTGAATTCAAGTCAATCAATCCGTTGGGAAGATTCTGATGCAAAGTCAAAAAGTATAAACGGATATATAACGCATGCAATGATGCAAGATTAGCGCACGCTACAAGGAAATGTTAGCGCACGCTAACTGTCATGGACAGTAGCCACTGGACTGAAACTGGAAGGCGTTAACGTACGCTACATGCTGTACACAACGTACGCTACAAGCAACAATGCGCGATAGCGCACGCTAAGAAGAAGAGCTAGCGCGCGCTAGCAAGTCAACAATCAGCAACGGCTAGTTTGATGAAGAAGGCTATAAATACCACATCCTTGGTATCAAACCATACAACAACTTCAAGCAATCAAGACATTGATCTAATATTCATATTCATTATATTGTTGTTGTGATATTGAGCTTATATTGTTAGTTTGAGTGTTTATACATTCAACACATACACGAGAGGTAACACAAAAGATACGATTGGATTCAGTGTTATTAGGATCAATGATCCGGCATTGTTAGAATCGCAATCGCTATCTTAATGAGGTTTATCTAGTACCGATAGAAAGCTAGAGTGGTTGATTCCTTGTCCAATAGAAAAGGAAAATGGTTTAACTTGGACCGATAAAAAGACAAGTAAGAGAACGGTTTACTCGGACCGATAGAAGACGAGCTTGTAACGGTAATCTCTCGACCGATAGATGAGAGGTGCAGAGGTTTATATATTCAACCTATAGAAAAAGATAAAGAGAGAGGACGTAGGCACGTTTGGCCGAACCTCTATAAATCCGTGTGTCATTTTATTTCCGCACTTTATATTTACGCTTCCGCAAAACGGCGCTAATACCGATATTGCTCCAATAGGTAATTCTAATTGGTGCTTCAAATTCTGTATATTTTGGGGAACAGTAGTACTGTATTAAATGAAAAAAACAGAATCCATTGTACCTTATTCACATGAATGCACCTATATTTCTGTACCCATGAGCGTAAGCTTAGTTATTTATGATGAAAATCAGGATTGTTTAGTAAAATTCAACCATATTTGGAAGTTTTGATGCGAGTACTTCTGCAACTGTTGCAAGGGAAGGAGAGGAGGGTGACGGCTGGAATCTGGCTTATTCTCCAGGTCTTTTCTTCTTCTCCCTTCCAAAGTTCACTAAATTTCGTTTTCTCCATCTGTTACCTTTCTTTGTAGCACGGATGCTTCAGTTTTTTTCCGAGGAGTATCGGATACGGATACATATTCTCCAGGTCTTTTCTTCTTCTCCCTTCCAAAGTTCACTAAATTTCGTTTTCTCCATCTGTTACCTTTCTTTGTAGCACGGATGCTTCAGTTTTTTTCCGAGGAGTATCGGATACGGATACATACCGACAAGGGTACGATATGCGGATACGCGTGTCACATACACCAAAATCAGTATCATTGACTTTTTACAGCTTTGACTATTTGGATACGTCTTGGATACGAATCGGACACGTTTTTGGACACAACTCGAGTAATTTCTTTTTAAAATAAATACTATGAAATAAAGATAATTAAATAGGATAAATATCAGTACATTAATTTAGAATTGAGGAAAACTCTGCAAAATAATTGTGTGCATAAGATTTTATATAGTTGTTAATATTAATAATTATGTCACTATTTAACAATTCAAATTAAATATGTCAAAGTAGAAAAGATATGTGTAAAAAATATAAAATTGCGTTTGTAATTTCCTAATTATTAGGAAAAACTTTTACGTTCTTAAGATATTATATTTTGATAAAATAAGTAATTAGTAATTATTTAAAAATTCAAAAAATAAATGAAGAATATAAAGAAATAAGAAAATCAAAATGAATTTGAAATTAAGGAAAATACGAAAAAATTGTGTATAAGATATGATAGTTGTATCTGCACAATAGTTATTTAATTATTTAAAAATTTGAAAACAGATCGGAAAAATGAAAAAAATAAAATAAAAATGCATATAAAAAGAAGGAATATTAGGGAAATATTTTTCTAAGTGTTAGCCAATTGGAACCGTTGGCAAGTGTTTGACTATCGGTCATTGTACATGGTTCTTTTATCTTAGTAGTTATTATTTTTCATACTAAATTCATATAGCTTTATATAAATATGTTTTTAGTATATTTTAGTAATTGCCAATTTCTAGCCGCATCATATTTTTTCAAAATTTACCATATTTTCATATCCGTGTCGTATCGGATATGAAACCCATATCCGTATCCGTGTAATATAGGATCAAGTGTTCTATTTTTCCATACCTCCTAGAAGGTTAGAGATGATGTGAGGCTTGTAGAATAGTCTAGGTATGTATTTGTAAGCCTTGTAAATGAGTAGAGTGTGGAGAGTGTGGTTCAAGAGTGCAAAGTGATAGGGAGTGTTGGAAATTAACGGATCATTATAGTGAATTTCTAATGATTTGAGAGAAAAATATTTGTTCTATTATCACTCAAGAATAGATACAAACTCACAAAATAGAAAAATTCTCAAACTCACTCAATCTCAACTTGGATTGTTATTCACTCTTTGAACTCACTCTTGGAGATGGGATGGTTACAAATGCTACAAACAAGTCTTATTTATAGGTAGTAAACATGGTGTGAAACCATGGTGTGAAAGGATCAACCATGATGAGGTGTTGTGAAGTTTCCCATCCTTTTCTTGTCAAACTTGCCAACTAATTGTTCAAAGGTAGATGGATTCACATGTTTAATTACTTAACCTCCATTCTAGAAGGGTTTGAATTCTAACACTCCCCCTCAAACCCGACTTTGCATTCCGAGTAATTTTCGAAACTCATAAATCTTTGTTGCGGATAAGCTCTTCGTAAATATGTCTGCAACTTGATCTTCTGTATTGACTGGTTTCATGTCAATATCTCCTTGGAGTACCTTCTCTCGTAAGAAATGATAATGTACTTCGACATGTTTGGTCCGAGCATGAAATACTGGATTCTCATCCAAACGAACTGCTGACAGATTGTCACAGTGTAATGCAACTCCATCTTCTATTGGTTGGTTCAAATCCTTCATGAGTTGAGTCAACCAAGCACACTCTTGTGCTGCCATCGCCCCTGCTCTATATTCCGCTTCAGTAGTTGAAAGAGAAACGGTAGGTTGTCTCTTACTGCACCATGATATAGCTCTCGAATCAAGATTGAATATATATCCTGTAGTCGATCTCCTGGTATCATAGTCTCCGGCATAGTCAGCATCACAATAGCCGCTGACCTTGCTTTGTACTCCCTTCTTGTAGAAAAGTCCCCAATTAATTGTGCCTTTAACATATCTCATGATCCTTTTGATCGCCGAGATGTGGCTTCTTAGGTTTCGCATGAACTCGCTAGTAACACCCACAAATAATGCTATATCAGTCCGGAAAGAGTTAGATAGATAAGACTACCTACTATCTGTCGGTACATTCTTGTGTCCTCCAAGTCTTTCCCATCGTAGGCACACAGCTTCAAGTTTGGCTCCATTGGGGTAGATATTGGCTTGCAGTCAGTTAGCCCAAACTTCTCGATTAAATCCTTTGCATATTTCTGCTGACCAAGAAATATACCATCATCTGTTCTTTCGACTTCCAATTCTAGGAAGTGTTTCAGTTCATCAAGTTCCTTCATTTGAAATCGGACTGACAAGTTTGCCCTTGTTTGTTGAATCTCGTCTTCGTCATCGCCAGTGATGATTAGATCATCCACATATACAAGGACTACTGCTATCTTGCCTCCTTGAGTTTTCACGAACAAGCTTGAATCTATTGGGGCAACATGATAACCACTTTGGATTAGAAACTCAGCAATTTTCCCGTACCATGCTCGGGGTGCCTGTTTCAAGCCATACAACGCCTTTTTCATCTTGCACACGTACTCAGACTTTTCATGATTCACAAATCCTTTGGGTTGATCAATATAGATATCACGATCAAGTTCCCCATGTAAAAACGCATTCTTCACATCCATTTGCCATAATTTCCAAGACTTACTTGCTGCTAAGGCTAGTAAGACACGAACTGTAGTAATCTTTGCAACTGGACTAAACGTCTCGTCATAATCTATGCCATACTCTTGAGAGAATCCACGAACAACTAATCGAGCCTTGTACCGCTCAATTGTACCATTTGGACGAATCTTCAACTTGTAAACCCATTTGCAGGATATGGGTCTAACACCTTCAGGTTTTGGCACTAAATTCCAAGTTTGATTTTGTTTTAATGCCAAAATCTCTTCTTCCATGGCCTTTCTCCACTGACTATTTGATGCTTCTTCAAATGTACTTGGCTCTTTGACTTGACAGATAAGCAAGATCTACATACTTTGGATTTGGCCGTCTTTCTCTGGTTGACCTTCGCACTTGAGGTTGTGAAGGTTCCTGCTATTCCGGTTGACTAGTCTGTACTTCATCTGGTGTTTCATGTACACCTGTTCTACAAGGGCTTCTTGATTTGGACCGTACCTCAACTTGATCCAACGGGGATCTTGGTTCTTCTATGTCATTGTTGTCTTGAGAGGAATGTAGCTGCAACTTGCTTTGTAGCTTTCCTTGCAGCTCATGTGTATCTGGTAATGCCACCTTGTTTGCCCACCATGAAGATGCCTCATCGAATACAACATTTCGTGAGATATAAATCTTGTTTGTATTTGGATCGCAAAGATCTCCAAATTTTCTTTTGTTCATCATATCCAACGAATATGCAATGGATGACTTTCTTGTCGAACTTGGTGCGATCTTCATCTGTAATAAACACATAACATACACAACCAAACACTCGAAAATAATTCACGGTTGGTTTTACATTATACAATTTTGAAATGGTGAAATAAATTCCACCTCGGTTGTGGTAGCCTGTTGGTGATATAGACTACTGTCTTCATGCATTCTCGCCCAAAATCTTGTATCAACATTCTTTGCATGTAGAAGACTTCTACATGTCTCCGCTAGGTGACGGTTCTTCCTCTCCGCTACTCCATTTCTTTGTGGAGTTTTTGCACAAGTTAGTTGCCTTCGGATGTTGCACTCCTTGAGGTAGTTGTTGAATTCATTAGAAGTGTATTCTCCTCCATTATCGATACGGAGGCACTTGATCTTCTTTCCAAACTCACGTTCTACCGTATCTTTGAATTTCTGAATTTTTCAAAAGCCTCATCTTTATGCTTCAAGAAATATACCCATACATACCTTGAGAAATCATCAATAAAGGTTATCAGATATTGATAACCGCTTGTTGACTTTTGTTTGATCTTCCCAAGCACATCTGAGTGGACCAATTCCAACGGCTCCCTTGCTTTGAACTTTGACTCTTTGTAAGGCAGTTGATGTGCCTTACCATATTGACATCCAGCACACACAGTGTCATGTTGGATCTCGAGTTGAGGAAGTCCCCTCAGCATGGACTTCTTCATCATAATTTTCAGTTTGCCATAATTGACATGCCCAAGTCGTGCATGCCATAGGTCTCCAGTGTCACTTCTCCTAGCCTTCTCAACATAGGCTTCTTCAGCTGACATCACATAGATAGCCTTCATTTTTGGTCCTTCCACAAACGGTGTACCTATGACTTTCAATTCACGATACACTTTCACATCGTTCGGGCCAAACAACACATAATTACCTGAAGCAGTTAATTGTGGTACTGACAACAGGTTCTTCTTCATCCCTGGGACATGATAGACATTGTCGAGTTGTACTTCTTCATGTCCGTACCTTTGTGGCAGTTGTGTCTTGCCAACATGGGCTATTGGTAATTGTGTGTTATCAGCTGTCACAATAACTCGATCTCCGTTGTACTTGGTCATACTTACAAGTTTCAACTCATCTCCGGTCATATGATTGGAACAACCAGAGTCAACGATCCAATCATTCTTGTAATCGACTAACTTCTCACATACCGCAGTAAGTGCGAATTCCTCTCTTGGGCCTTTCCCTCGTGTATCGGTAGTATCTACCTCCTCGACATAGAAGGAAGTCTCGAAATCCCAATCTTCTTCTCCTGGAGCCTCGTCCTTAGATGTTGTTGCTGCATTTCCTTCAACTCTCTTGGACCAGCAATTTTTTGCATAATGTCCTTTCTTGCCGCAATTAAAACATTCGTCACTTTGACGATCCTTTTGTTGCCACCGGTTCTGACCATTTCGATTATGTTGAGCTCCTCGAGCTCCCCCTGACTGGAAACCTCTATCTTGGTTTCCTCGAACATCTCTTTCTTGACTATTGAATCTCCCGAAACCACGTCCTCGTCCTCGACCACGACCACGTCCTCGTCCGCGTCCTTGATTGTCTCTTCTATTAGTGAAAAGGGCTGTCTCTTCACTATTGGTTGCTCGACTAGACGTGGGTTTATCTAGATCCTCTTCATTAATGAGCAAATTCTCCAGATCTGCTAAAGTAGGCTCGGTGGCCCAGCCCCGAGTTGCCGTGATAATACTCTTATACTCCGGCTTCAATCCGTGGATGATAATTCTTTTCATCCTGGTTTGTGTAATGCCATTTTCAGGATCTAGTTTAGAAATCTCATCACAAAGAGATTTCACCTTTGAGAAATATTGACTCACAGACATATTTCTCTGGGAGATCGACAAAAGCTCATTTTCAAGCCTTTGTAATTTTGCATCATTTTTCTTCGCGAAAATATCCGCTAATGTATCCCAAGCTTCCTTCGGTGTTCGGACATCTTTGATCCGCTGGAGAAATTCATCTTCTACAGCTACAGTTAAGGCATACATAGCTTTGCCTGCCTTAACCTTCCATTTCTTTAAAGCATCAGGGTCGACAGCTGGCCTTTGATGTGCAGTATCTGTAACACCCCGAGATATTCGGAATAATTACAGCGCCGTAAACCCTTTAGGTAAGGATTTACAAGGCTAAATTTAGAAGAAGTGTAAAAACAATACAATCGAACAACTGAAGTTCAAATACAGATTTGATTCAACCGATCAAATGAGTTAACTTATACAACCATATCGCATTGACCTTATTAAAACAGACGTACTCGAGTACTAAACGAACCAAGAAGACAAATCACAATAACAATAACATCAATCACATCACTGAGCCATTCCATCGTCCTGTCGGTACTGTGGTTGCCTCCCCGCTCCTCGGCTACCTGAACATCAAAACAATATCCACCCCCGAAGGGGTTAGCAAAACAATGCTAGTACAAGTATCATCATACAATAAATCATCAATGCATCATAAAACATGCAAAACGGACTTCCGTCACCGGAATCCAACGATGCGAATCCTCACGATTCCATCAACACAATACAAGGTAATCCAAATGATCCAGCGCCCTCAAGATAGATCCCCATGATGATCCCGTCGGACCAACGCATGGTGGAAAACCCGTCCCAACGATCCGCGCCCTTCTCAAAGATAGATCCCCATGATGATCCCGTCGGACCAACGCATGGTGGACATTCGATCCAGCGCCCTCAAGATAGATCCTCATGACCCCCTGATCATTTATACCATAATCAATCAATTATGCATACACATATGCATTTCAATATGTTCATCAATACGAACAAACAACAACGAATATCACGAGAATTTTCAGAAATACATCTCATATTCAACAATATGAATAAAACCACAAGCATGATAAATCGAACTCGACATATGATACTTGCCTCGAAAATGGCAAGGACGAAACACTTCAATGATCTCAACACACTCGAAGGCCGCCTCCTTCGATCAACGTAACAAGCTCGAACCTTAACAAAAGGAATGATATACAAATCATCTCAAGTCGAACGATGGCCTAACAATTCGGTCTACGGCCGAAAAGCTCAAAATAAACAATGCTCGATCGCTAGCGTGCGCTACGTACTCTACGTAACGTGCGCTAAGCCGGCCTGTTAGCGTACGCTATCGTGTAAGACTAGCGTGCGCTAGCTACGAACTGACAGTTCGAATCGGCTGATACCTAACGTACGCTACGTACGTTCTGTGCGTTAACTGAACCCCGATAGCACACGTTAACTCACATATGTTACCGTGCGCTAATCGTGCATGGCAGAATACTGCTAACGGAAAAACTGGGTTGAAAGGTGGTGAATTCACGAATTCTATGTTGATACAACATGTCATCCTCAAGCATGTCATGCTAAAAAGGTTTGTGGAAGTTCCCTGATCATGAGGTACAACTTATACGGATAATCATCTCAACAACATATCTTTTCTAAGATCTTCAAGAAATATTCTAAGTTCCGATTATTCCAAGTCCCAAAATATATGATTCCTTACGTAAAACATACGAACTAGGTAATCTCCGATTACTGATCATAAATCGATTTGAACATGCTTAGAAGTCCTTATAATAAGATGGTTCAAAGGTTCATACGATATATAGTGCCGATACGTCAAAAGTATCCTTCTAACATGTGATGACCGATTATAAACGAAATAACTTGCTATCAAAACATGATCAAACGTCCTTAAGAACATTACTAACATCGGTGAAGAATCACCTACCTCAAGGTAGTGAAGAACACGAAGGAAATTGAAGCAATCCAACTCCGAAGGCTTGAACACCAAACTCCAATGACATACGATCTTCAATCACGAGCTAGGATGATGATATGGAGTGTTTAGGATGAAGGAAGTTGTGTTCTAAGTGTAAGAATTCGGGTAATGGGAGTAGAGAGAACTGAAATCACGAATAGGATGCTGTCCTATTTATAATAAATGGCTATTAGCGCGCGCTAGACCCTGCTCGTAGCGTGTGCTAACGGCTCACTGACTTATCTGTACTCAGCACTTAGCGTGCGCTACGCATATACCTATAGCGTGCGCTAAGGCGTTGACTCGGCTTTTCCCGAAAGCCGTCCAGGTACATCCGACACGATCCGACAGGGGTCCCCCGTCCAGATCTCACCAACCGCACGTCTCAATCAAATTGACCATGCATAGCGTGCGCTAATGACCCTCTGTAGCGTGCGCTATGAATCTACGTTAGCGCACGCTAAACATAGCCGGTAGCGTGCGCTACATGCGCAGATTTACAATCTTTAAATCACAACCATGAAATTAAACGCTCGACAACATCGGGCTATGAAATACGGAGAATAGTACTCAGACAAAAGTACAATTATTACAATATCACAAGTTCCAATTACATAGAAATCTCGGGTATTACATCCTTCCTCCCTAAAAAGAAGTTTCGTCCCGAAACTTAAGATGAAAATAACTCCGGATATCTAGTCTTCATACTGTCCTCCGTTTCCCAAGTGGCCTCTTCGACTCCATGTCGTGACCATTGTACTTTAACCAAGTGTATTGGTTTATTCCTCAATTGTTTGATCCGGCTCTCAAGTATCTTGATTGGTCTCTCTTCGAAGGTGCCATCATTAGCTATCTCGATCTCGTCGAAATCAATGACGTGACTGGGGTCCGGTACATACTTCCGCAGTTGAGATACGTGAAATACATTGTGAACGTGACTCAGCGATGGCGGTAAGGCCAGCCTGTATGCTAAATCTCCAACTCTCTCGAGGATCTCAAATGGTCCGATATATCTCGGACTAAGCTTGCCTCTCCTCCCAAAACGGAAAATCCCTCGTGTAGGAGACACCTTCAACAGTACATGATCCCCAGCGTCGAACTCTAGAGGGCGACGACGTACATCTGCATAAGACTTCTGTCGACTCTGGGCAGTCAACAGTCTCTCTCGAATCAAAGCTATCTTCTCTTGAGTCTGAATAATCAATTCTGGTTCCGTTCCGATCAAATTCGATGAATCATCCCAACAGAGGGGTGATCGGCATCTTCTCCCGTACAAAGCTTCAAATGGTGCCATCTTAATAGAAGCATGCCAACTGTTATTATAGGTGAACTCGATCAAGGGCAAGTGAACTTCCCAATCAGTCGACCAATCTAATGCACACGCTCTAAGCATGTCCTCTACTGTCTGTATAGTTCTTTCAGACTGACCATCCGTTTGGGGATGATAAGATGTGCTAAAGTTGAGCTCAGTCCCCAAAGCCCTGTGAACTGCTTTCCAGAAGTGTGACACGAAACGGCCATCTCGATCCGAAATAATGGTCTTCGGCGTCCCATGCAATCTGACTATCTCCGCAATAAATACTCGTGCCAATCTCTCGGGACCCCATGTATCTTTAATCCCTAGGAAATGAGCCGACTTGGTTAGTCGATCAACTACAACCCAAATCATGTTCATTCCCGTTCTAGTCCTTGGCATACTGGTGATGAAATCCATCGAGATGTCCTCCCACTTCCATTCAGGGATCGGAAGCGGTTTTAACATTCCGGCAGGTCGCTGATGTTCAATCTTAACCTGCTGACAAGTCAAACACTTCGAGACGTACTCCGCTACGTCCTTCTTCATATTCCCCCACCAGAAGTTTTGTTTTAAATCCTTATACATCTTACTACTGCCTGGGTGAATAGAATAGGGCGCGCTATGAGCTTCCTTCAGAATAGTCCGTCTCAGATCATCATCATCGGGAACGCAAAGTCGATTCTGAAATCTCAGAACTCCATCGTCTTGTAACACGAATCCTGGGGCTTTTCCTTTCTTTACTTCATCACATAATCGAAGGATTAAAGAGTCGTCCAACTGCTTAGATTTGATCTCCTCGACTAGTGATGAAGTCAGTTCCATCACATACAGTTGCCCTTGGATTCCTGGTGCCCATACTTCAATCCCCTCGCGGATCAGTTCTCGTTGAATGCTGGTTTGGGACGTAAGAGCTTCTAACACTCGAAGAGAAACAGGTTTTCGGCTCAATGCGTCAGCTACTACGTTTGCTTTCCCCGGATGATAGAGAATCTCCAAGTCGTAATCCTTGATTAATTCCAGCCACCTTCTCTGCCTCATGTTTAATTCTTTCTGACTGAAAATGTACTTGAGGCTCTTATGATCTGTAAAGATCTGACAATGAGTGCCGTACAAATAATGTCGCCAAATTTGCAAGGCAAAGACCACAGCTGCTAGCTCCAGATCATGAGTCGGGTAATTAACCTCATACGGTTTTAATTGCCGAGAAGCATAAGCAATCACTTTATCCTTCTGCATCAATACACAACCCAGACCCTGATTCGAAGCGTCGCTGTATACCATAAATCCGTCAGTTCCCTCTGGCAGCGCTAATATAGGTGCTGTCGTCAGCCTCCTCTTAAGTTCGTCAAAACCAGCCTGGCACTTCTCATTCCACATGAACTTTTGAGTTTTCTGTAACAGCTGGGTGAGCGGACGAGCAATTTTGGAAAATCCCTCTACAAAGCGGCGATAATACCCAGCAAGTCCTAAGAAGCTTCGGACTTCTTTCACGTTTTTAGGAGCTTCCCAGTCCAAGATTGCTTCGACTTTCTTCGGGTCCACCTGAACTCCGTCGGCTGATATCACATGCCCAAGGAAGGTTACTTCCTTAATCCAGAACTCGCATTTTGAAAATTTTGCATACAGCTGTTCCTTCCTCAAGGTGCTCAAAACCACACGCAGATGTTCGGTATGCTCCTCTACGTCCTTCGAATATATCAAGATGTCATCAATGAAGACGACCACAAATTTATCCAAGTATTCTAAGAATACCCGATTCATCAATTGCATGAATACTGCAGGAGCATTGGTAAGTCCAAACGGCATCACTACGAATTCATAATGCCCGTACCGTGATCTGAAAGCAGATTTCGGTATATCTGATTCCTTAATTCTCAACTGGTGGTATCCTGATCGCAAGTCAATCTTCGAGAATACTCTTGCCCCTTGCAGTTGATCAAACAAGTCGTCGATCCGAGGTATAGGATACTTATTCTTGATCGTCATCTTGTTGAGCTCCCTGTAATCAATACATAGTCGGAGGGATCCATCTTTCTTTCGGACAAAGAGAACGGGCGCTCCCCAAGGAGAAACACTAGGTTGGATATAGCCCTTCTGTAACAATTCCTCCACTTGCTTCTTGAGTTCATACATCTCGGTTGGCGCCATGCGGTATGGTGCTCTGGAAATAGGAGCTGCTCCAGGCTCTAATTCGATAGTGAATTCCACTCCCCTCTGCGGAGGTAACCCAGGTAGTTCGTCAGGAAATACATCTGAGAACTCATTCACAACTGAAATAGACGAGAGCTCTACTCCTTCCTCTTTCCTCATGGCATAGCACCAAAGTCTGTGACATCCCTGCTTCAGTAATTTCACGGCTTTCATTGCTTTGATCAATTTTCCCGAGCTTCCTGGTCTCCATCCTCGAAATAAGTGTTCAGATCCGTCATCAGCAATGATGGAAATGACTCTCTCTCGTAATTCGTAATGACTCCATAACGGTTGAGCCAATCATCTCAGAGAATTAAATCGTCACCGTAGATGTCAACTACAATGAGATTCGATGGCCACTCTCTTCCTTCTATAGATACTGGGAAATCCCTAGCTTCTAGTGTTCCCACAATTTTCTCTCCGCTCGGTAATCCCACAACATAAGGTTCACAATTATACAAGCACGAGATTTTCAAACGATTAACACTTCAAAGATATAAAAGAATGCATAGCTCCCGAGTCGAACAAGACACTAATCGGTTGCAAAAGGATTCGAATCGCACTGATGCAACAGTGTGTTCGATCATCGATTTCCTCATTTCGCATAAAGCGCGGAGGAATGCACCCAAGACTGGATGCCTCTCTCTTCCCAGCGTTACTGCTGAAATCCACTTTGCCGTCTGGTTCACACTCGTCTCCTTCGGGATCGGAGCCGGAGTGCGAGTACCAAAAGATCGGGTCGCATTCCCACAAAATGTTGCGCGATGTCCTTCTGTCCACACTCGAAGCAGTCACAGCAGCGAAACAATCACGTCGAACATGTCCCGCCTTGCCACGCTTGTAACACTTCCTTCCTGCGTCGAAGCAGCTCTTGCCGGAACTTCTTTCCACCTCGAGAAGGATGCGGAGGTCTCTGGATGAATGAAAAGAGGACAGACCCCTACGAGGCCCGCTACTCTTATCCTCCGTGAAGTTGCCAGACACCTTCTGTTTCTTTGCTTCCGTCGATTTCTCTACTGCTGCCTCCTTCATATCATAGGCCAACGTCTTGTCCTGATACTGTCGCAAGGTGGTACATTCAAATCCGGACATATACTGCTGAATTTCCGGATTCATTCGCATGTCAAAATGAAAAATCTTCTCCGCCTCGGTCCTGACCAAGTGGCGCTCATAAGTCAGCTGGTGATTAAAAGTCTTAATCACGTCCGTCACAGATACTTCCAAATTTTGTGGTGAGAAAAACTCCCGAACTCGGGCTTCTCTAACTGGACGAGGACAATACTGTGCCTCCATCATCACTTTGAATTCCGTCCAGTCAACATTGTGCTCCTCTGGTCGAATGGCCTCCCACCAGTCGAAAGCCTCCCCGGTCAAAAGATACTGGGCGACCGGAACCTTTCTATTGTTGGGACAGTTAATCCCCGCAAAAATCTTCTCTAATTCCTTCAGCCAGTGATCCCAAGAAAGCGTCTCAGCAGAACCGTCAAATTTCGGAGGGTGCAATTTAATCACTTCGGTAAGCCATCTATCTCCTCGATTTTCCACGTTATGCTGGTGTCCCATCGCCGTCTGCATGCGATCCACAACTTGAGCAAACTGGTTTATCTGGGCAACCACCTGCTGAAGCACTCCCGGCACGTTAGGATCTGCATTATTATTTGCCGATCCCTGCTGTCCCCCGGAATGTGAATCCGTTCGACTAGCGGTTATCTCTGGGGTAGATACCGACTCTTCTTGCCTCGCATTTCCACGTCCGCGTCCACGACCGCGTCCGCGTCCACGACCTCCTCTCAACATACTGTAAACATAAATACTCAATATCCAGGACAAACTTTCTCAAAGTACATCCATTAATGTTTACAAGACATGAATTAAATAAAACAGTAGTATTCGAGATTAGGAAACTTACAACCACAGTCCACTTGACGATGCTGGCTCAGCAGTGATGTTACGAACGACCAATAATCAAATAACGTAAACAGACCCAACTAACCCGACTGCCAAGATATCCATAAATCTTATCTCCGATACCATATTCTGTAACACCCCGAGATATTCGGAATAATTACAGCGCCGTAAACCCTTTAGGTAAGGATTTACAAGGCTAAATTTAGAAGAAGTGTAAAAACAATACAATCGAACAACTGAAGTTCAAATACAGGTTTGATTCAACCGATCAAATGAGTTAACTTATACAACCATATCGAATTGACCTTATTAAAACAGACGTACTCGAGTACTAAACGAACCAAGAAGACAAATCACAATAACAATAACATCAATCACATCACTGAGCCATTCCATCGTCCTGTCGGTACTGTGGTTGCCTCCCCGCTCCTCGGCTACCTAAACATCAAAACAATGTCCACCCCCGAAGGGGTTAGCAAAACAATGCTAGTACAAGTATCATCATACAATAAATCATCAATGCATCATAAAACATGCAAAACGGACTTCCGTCACCGGAATCCAACGATGCGAATCCTCACGATTCCATCAACAAAATACAAGGTAATCCAAATGATCCGGCGCCTCAAAGATAGATCCCCATGATGATCCCGGACCAACGCATGGTGGAAAACCCGTCCAACGATCCGGCCTCAAAGATAGATCCCCATGATGATCCCGTCGGACCAACGCATGGTGGACATTCGATCCAGGCCCTCAAGATAGATCCTCATGACCCTCGGATCATTTATACCATAATCAATCAATTATGCATACACATATGCATTTCAATATGTTCATCAATACGAACAAACAACAACGAATATCACGAGAATTTTCGGAAATACATCTCATATTCAACAATATGAATAAAACCACAAGCATGATAAATCGAACTCGACATATGATACTTGCCTCGAAAATGGCAAGGACGAAACACTTCAATGATCTCGACACACTCGAAGGCCGCTCCTTCGATCAACGTAACAAGCTCGAACCTTAACAAAAGGAATGATATACAAATCATCTCAAGTCGAACGATGGCACAAAAATTCGGTCTACGGCCGAAAAGCTCAAAATAAACAATGCTCGATCGCTTAGCGCGCTACATTTCACGTAACGCGGCGCTAAGCCGCTTCGTTAGCGACGCTATCGTGTAAGACTAGCGTCGCTAGCTACGAATCGACAGTCAATCGGCCGATACCTAACGTCACGCTACGACGTTACGTGGCGTTAACTGAACCCCGATAGCGCACGTTAACTCACATATGTTAGCGTGCGCTAATCGTGCATGGCAGAATACTGCTAATGGAAAAACTGGGTTGAAAGGTGGTGAATTCACGAATTCTATGTTGATACAACATGTCATCCTCAAGCATGTCATGCTAAAAAGGTTTGTGGAAGTTCCCTGATCATTAGGTACAACTTATACGGATAATCATCTCAACAACATATCTTTTCTAAGATCTTCAAGAAATATTCTAAGTTCCGATTATTCCAAGTCCCAAAACATATGATTCCTTACGTAAAATATACGAACTAGGTAATCTCCGATTACTGATCATAAATCGATTTGAACATGCTTAGAAGTCCTTATAATAAGATGGTTCAAAGGTTCATACGATATATAGTGCCGATACGTCAAAAGTATCCTTCTAACATGTGATGACCGATTATAAACGAAATAACTTGCTATCAAAACATGATCAAACGTCCTTAAGAACATTACTAACATCGGTGAAGAATCACCTACCTCAAGGTAGTGAAGAACACGAAGGAAATTGAAGCAATCCAACTCCGAAGGCTTGAACACCAAACTCCAATGACATACGATCTTCAATCACGAGCTAGGATGATGATATGGAGTGTTTAGGATGAAGGAAGTTGTGTTCTAAGTGTAAGAATTCGGGTAATGGGAGTAGAGAGAACTGAAATCACGAATAGGATGCTGTCCTATTTATAATAAATGGCTATTAGCGCGCGCTAGACCCTGCTCGTAGCGTGCGCTAACGGCTCACTGACTTATCTGTACTCAGCACTTAGCGTGCGCTACGCATATAGCGTGCGCTAAGGCGTTGACTCGGCTTTTCCCGAAAGCCATCCAGGTACATCCGACACGATCCGACAGGGGTCCCCCGTCCAGATCTCACCTACCGCACGTCTCAATCAAATTGACCATGCATAGCGTGCGCTAATGACCCTCTGTAGCGTGCGCTATGAATCTACGTTAGCGCACGCTAAACATAGTCGGTAGCGTGCGCTACATGCGCAGATTTACAATCTTTAAATCACAACCATGAAATTAAACGCTCGACAACATCGGGCTATGAAATACGGAGAATAGTACTCAGACAAAAGTACAATTATTACAATATCACAAGTTCCAATTACATAGAAATCTCGGGTATTACAGTATCTGGTCGTACCGGTGTTGAGGTTGAGATGTCGGAGGTTGTGTCTGTGCTTTTGGCCTCCCTTGGTGGTGGTGTCTCAGCTCCGTTCACGATATCCCATAAGTCTTGCCCGAGCAGGTAAAACTTCATACGGGTACTCCATGACCCATAATTATTGTTATTGAGCTTCTCAATAGAGGTCGTAAAATCAGCCATTATTTTAACAAAGCTTCTGGGACCAAAAGTATAGTTTTTGAATTTTTTGGGGTCAAAATAAAAAATTTCGGAAATTTAGGGACTGAATTAAAAAATTTCGAAAGTTCAGGGACCAGTATGTAATTTCTGGAAAACTTATTTGCAGAAATTACTGTTCATCATCTTCAACCTTGAGACTATTCTTTCGGCAGCCCGTACGGCTTCGTCTGATGTCGGTTTTGTATTCCGAAAATACCTCCGAACTCGTCTCGACGCAAGGAATCTAACGATATCCTCAAAACTGAGTTTCGACCACCTTTGTAAAACTCGAAATTTTCAGCCCTCTACCATTTCCGATTAGCACTCCAAACCTTTCTCCGATACCACTTGTTGGAAATTAACGGATCATTATAGTGAATTTCTAATGATTTGAGAGAAAAATATTTGTTCTATTATCACTCAAGAATAGATACAAACTCACAAAATAGAAAAACTCTCAAACTCACTCAATCTCAACTTGGATTGTTATTCACTCTTTGAACTCACTCTTGGAGATGGGATGGTTACAAATACTACAAACAAGTCTTATTTATAGGTAGTAAACATGGTGTGAAACCATAGTGTGAAATGATCAACCATGATGAGGTGTTGTGAAGTTTCCCATCCTTTTCTTGTCAAACTTGTCAACTAATTGTTCAAAGGTAGATGGCTTCACATGTTTAATTACTTAGCCTCCATTCTAGAAGGGTTTGAATTCTAACAGGGAGTTCTACGACCCTCCAAATAAGGAGATGGAGATGGACTATTCTAGTGGCTAGGAAGGTAGTATAAATGGGCAAAGGGGTGGCTCATTTGCAACCAACCCTTAGAACTCAACATTCTTATATTGTAAGGCATTGTTTGTGATAGTGAAGTGTTTTACTCTCCTCTTCCAAGTGTTAACCCCTTGTTACTCGTTTAGCAATCGAGTGAGTTGTGCTTACTAGCTAGAGATCGTGGCAATTATAGTCTAGTGCGTCTGAGGAGCTTTCGATTGCTGAAACATCACCATGTGACAAGGGAAATATAATTGATCCAGTTGAAAATATAATTCGTATTTTCCTTCCTTAGAAATATCTAATTGATTTTCTTAGCGAAATTGATTATAAGACCTTAGCACTTATGAATAAGATTGAGTTATTAAGTTATTTTACATGGAAAATGTTAGTAGCTCTACCTTAAATTTCTTGGTCATATTGACCACTCGTCAAGGTTCCCTAATTTTGATCACAATGTTCTAAAAATTCATATTAAGATATGTAATGCTAACATGTCTAACTTTATTTTGGGAACCATTTTCATGAAATTGCTAAATTTTGTGATAATAGAAATTAGTGACCATATGAGGTTTAATACCTCCGTTCTTTTATAACTGCAACATCTGGATTTTCACGTTTGCTAATGCACAACTTTGATTATTAATATCTTCAATTCTTTACTTTTAAAAATTATAAAAAGTTGATATTTGGAAAGTATACTTCGAAATGAATCTAACAAGATCCCACATGACTATATTTCTTCATATGTATAAATCACAAAAAATGGTCAAAAGAGAGTATGTGAACAGTGTAATAATCAATACGTTGCAATAATAAAAGAACGAAGAAAGTATTAATTTAGGACGAAAAAAGTTCTACTAAAATTTTAGACGGGTGAATGTACCATAACCCTTTATATTGTATGGTAATTATTTATATTGCTTAGGGTGTATAATTATTCTCGTGATTGGTAATTGTGGAGGGTATTCATTGATAAAGAAGACGACTACAAGTTGCTTATAATGTTTGATAGGGCAATGCCGTATCTTTTTGCTTTAAAAGGCCACTTAATTAAGAAGAAAGGACTGTTGGGATTCGGTATCTAAAACGAAGGCACAACGGAAGTGGTAAAACGAAAATTAATTCGATCTGAATCCCTACGAGGATCGATCGAGCTACGTATATACGAATATATAAACGAAAAGCAAGAGTCGTAAGAAACTAACCCTCGAAGTCCGTTGATTAAATGGTAACCTTCTCTTGAGCTAATCCCCAAGCTTTAGTTTGATCTCTACGAGTCCAATCCGCTCCAAGCTCTTGAACGATCCAACGCCGAAAGCACCGCGTCTCTACTTGCCACGCGTCGGAAAAACGAACGGAATGACAACACCTTGCTATCCTCCGAGGATACGGCTAGAGCTAGGTGATGAAGCTATATATGTAAAGATTACTACACTATAAGTGTTTTAATCTTACTCTCTCTTTATGTTTTGATATTATTCTCTAAGAAAAACAAGAACAAAGTTAAAGAAGAAGAAGACTTGGAGAAAAAAAAAATTTCTCTCTCTTTCTCTCTCAAAAATCACGTTGGAAATGGCATGGAATAAGAAGTGAGAGATATCTTCTTCCCTTTATTCAACTCTCACTTTAATAATACAAATCATGCCACATGATTTTAAACCCCACAATGTCATGTTCTTTCATATAAAATGAAAGCAACAAGACAAGAGGAAAGTGAGTGGAAACAAAGGGGGGGGGGGGGGGCTACTATGCAAAAACGGACGAGTTCGGTTCGTTTCGGACTCCCGTGAGTCCAAATAGATAAACTACGATTCCGTTCCGATGTATTTGTATCGATTAATTAATCTAATTAATTAAATATATTAAATACAAAATAACATAATTAATTTCTCCACGAAATAATTATATTCATGAATTAAATTAATCACCCAGTGATATATTTAATTCATTAAGCCGTAAATTAATTTATCCGATAAATCGATTTAAACATCCAATGTTCCAAATTTAGATATCCAATATCTAATATTCATAATGAGAGAATTAGCTTGATTCATTCCATCGTCAATCCTATTGCGCGACTCGCAGAGGTCCGTCTCGGGCCAAGAATGGGAGGAACCAAAGAGTAGTAGCACCACCTAGCCAGCCTGGTGGCCTACACTGTACCCCGACTGAGAACGAATGATTGAGATCCTTCAAGAACCATTCTGTCGTGAATGCCAGTATACGTATAAACCCTTCTTTCAAATGTCCCGATCAAGTTATAGGGTCACGGTCAGTCAAAGCTTATCTGTACTTGATGCTATGCATGCATTAATGCAAATCCAGATCATCGAGCTGTCGTATATCTAATACAACTAACTCCAATGCTTTGGCCAAAGACTTATGATCTCATCTGCCAATAACCGCATAGGACATATAACCCGCTCACTAACGGGAGAAAGAATTCTATCTTGGTATTCAAGAGACTCGCTACTTGCCCATCAAGATGCACGTCGAGGTTGACCCCCGCCTTCCGGTTTATAGGGTCGAACTACTCTAATGAAAATTTTGACGTCACAAGCACATCCCTACTAAATCCTCAAGTCGAAGGTTCACGAACACCTATCACAACCTTTCGATTCCATCATTGACTGTCCCGGAGTGAAATCCGTGTGACGAATCGAGGGTGAGTCGGTTCGAGTATACTAATCCAATTAGCATACCTATAACATGTGCTCCCATTAACTATTAGTGTTCGACAGGCACTCTCCTTGTCAAAGAACACGTCATACAAGTCTTCACATAAACTTAACGCCCAGTCAAGTTTCATCGACTTGCGAACGATTAAGTATTTGAGCTATAAACCTTTCCAGTGCCGACCCCCTTATCCAATAAGGAGTGGAACGTTTTGCTCTCAAATACACGGACTAGTTTCTACATGAATATTTACGAGTTAGGAATGCCAGTAACTACCAGTAAATAAAGAAACATTCATTGCCTTATATAATTGATTTACATAATTACAAGTGCAATGCTCTCACTCAACGTCCTCTGAGTGGCATTCGAGGGCATACTCCTAACAATCTCCCACTTGCACTCAATGCCACACACTATGGTATCTAATACCCATGTTCTCCAGATGACGCTCCAAGCTAGTCTGAGAAAGTGGCTTGGTCAGTGGATCGGCGACGTTGTCAACCGAGTCTACTCTGTGGAGCACAATGTATCCCTTGCGAACAAATTCTCTTACGAGATGATACTTCCTCTCAATATGTTTGGTGCTGTTGTGAAACCTCGGCTCCTTGGCCTGCGCTACAGCTCCGTCGTTGTCGCAGTAAAGCGGAACAGGTAGTTCAGCACATGGTATCACTTGAAGTTCTCCCAGAAACTTCTTAATCCAGAACCCTTCCTTAGAAGCCTCTGAGGCTGCTTGATACTCAGCCTGACAGGTGGAATCAGCAGTCGCGGTTTGCTTGGCGCTACGCCAAGATACTGCTCCTCCATTAAGAGTAAATATATAGCCAGAAGTAGACATCGAGTCGTCCTTCAGTCCTTGGAAGTCCGAATCAGTGTATCCCACCACATCCAATTCTCCATCGCCATACATCAAAACCATATCTCTAGTCCTTCTTAAGTACTTGAGAACGTTCTTTACGGCAGTCCAATGTTCCCTACCTGGGTTTGCCTGGAACCTACTCACCACGCTTACAGCATGCGCGATGTCAGGTCTTGTACACAACATAGCATACATAAGGCTACCCACGAACGAAGCATATGGTATATTACTCATTTCCTTTCGTTGTTCCTCACTTTGAGGACATATCTTCAAGGAGAGTTTTATTCCATGTTGCATCGGTAGGAACCCTCTTTTAGAATCATCCATCTTAAATCGCTTTAATATTTTATCTATATAGAGGGCTTGGGAAAGACCTATTGTTCTCTTCACTCTATCCCGGTAGAGTCGAATACCAAGAATATAGGTAGCTTCTCCCAAGTCTTTCATGGAGAAATTAATCGAAAGTCAAGCTTTCACAAAACTGAGCATTCCCACATCATTTTGTATTAGTAGAATGTCATCTACATATAGTACTAAGAATGCGATCTTGCTCCCACTAACCCTCTTGTATACACAAGGTTCCTCCTCATTTTGCACGAAGTCAAACTCTTTGACTGCCTCGTCAAAACGAAGGTTCCAACTACGCGACGCTTGCTTCAGTCCATAAATGGAACGCTGAAGCTTGCACACTTTCTGAAGATCGACTTCGGATACAAAGCCTTTAGGCTGCTCCATATAGATTTCCTCCTCGAGGAATCCATTAAGGAAAGCCGTCTTTACATCCATTTGCCATATCTCATAATCGTGGTAGGCAGCTATAGCAAGCATCATGCGAATAGACTTGATCATGGCTACGGGCGAGAAGGTATCGTGGTAATCGATCCCTTCCTTCTGGGTATAACCCTTTGCCACAAGCCTGGCCTTATAGGCGTCAACCTTGCCATCACCATCAGTCTTTCTCTTGTAGATACACTTGTTCCCAATAGGCACTATGCCCTTGGGGCGGTCTACTAGAGTCCACACCTGATTGACATGCATCGAGTCTATCTCAGCTTCCATGGCTTCACGCCATTTCGCGGAGTCTACATCCACCATTGCTTGGTCATAGGTCGTCGGGTCGGTCTCTTGGCTATCACTTGGAACCTCATGGAGACCCAGCTCCTCCAAGTGCACAAGCCCATACCTCTCAGGTAAATGAGATACCTTACTAGACCTACGAGGTGGTTGTACTTGTGTTTCAGAAGGTTCGGTTCCAGTTTCTTGCACAGGTGTCTCCCGAGGAGTTTCATTGTATTCTTCTAAAGAAATACTTCTACCTGCTCCGCCTTCCTGAATGAACTCATATTCCAGGAAGTGTGCTTGTAAAGCAACAACGATCTTTCGATCTTCGGGCATGTAGAATAGATATCCCATCGTCCCATATGGGAATCCAATGAAACGTCCCTTCGCGGACCTAGCTTCCAACTTCTCCACCTTAGTCTTCTTGACATAAGCGGGACATCCCCAAATCCTAATGTGATTAAGACTTGGTTTCTCGCCTCCCACATCTCATGTGGAGTTTTAGGAACGGATTTGGAAGGACATCTGCTCAAGATGTAAGCGGCGATGAGTGCATACCCCCAGGTAAATCGACAAGTCAAGATAGCTCAAGATGGAACGGACCATGTTCAACAAGGTCCGGTTCCTTCTTTCGACACACCATTTAACCGAGGAGTACCGGAGGTGTTAGTTGTGAAACTATTCCATGTTCCTTAAGGAACTCGTCAAACTCCGTACTCATATACCCGCCACCTCACCCGACCAAGTGCTTTGATATGATTACCGCTTGTTTTTCGACTAGGCCTTGAATTCTGGAATTTCTTAAAGGCCTCGGATTTATGTTTCATTAAGTATACATAACCATACCTAGTATGATCATCCGTAAACGTAATGAAATATTGATATCCGTCACGTGCCGCCCAAAGCACCACAAACGTCGCATGGATTAATCCCGCTTATCGCTCTTTCAAAAGTCCCTGTGAAGGGGGACTTAGTCATTTTGCCTTTAAGGCAAGATTCACAAGTAGGAAAGGGATCCGATCCCAATGAACACATAAGTCCATCCTTTTCCATCTTGTAAACCTTGGTCTGACCAACATGACCAAGTCTAAGATGCCATTTCAAAACTTGATTGGTTTCATCCCTACCACGTTTTCTAGTCATAGTATTCACAACTACTTTGTTGCTGAGATTTAGATGATACAATCCATTCAACAATGTAGCAGTACCCACTAGTTTATTTCTAAAATAAATTTTGCAGGAACCATCACCAATGAAAAATGAAAAGCCTTTTCGCTCCATGACCGGAATAGATACAATGTTTTTGTGCCCCTTGGGCAAAACAAGTACATCTTCTAAAGTCAAAACAAAGCCGGATTCTAAACCCAAAAGAAGTGATCCTATGTCGGTCGCCTCGACACTATGCCCGCTTCCGACTGTGATCATAACTTCTCGAGCTCCAAGCTTCCTACTTTGTTCCAGATCCTGATTCACGGTACAAATATGAGAACTAGCACCAGAATCCAGTATCCAGGAAGTAGAAAATACAGTAGCAGAACAATTTGTTTCCAAAACTAAAAGTTTTGTACCTGAAGTGCCATGAAGAATCGGACAGTCTCTAGCCCAGTGGCCCAGCTCACCGCACTTGAGACAAGCATCCTTCTTCTTCTTGTTCTTTGGAACCATCGGGGCCTTGCCCTTTCCCTTAAGGTCCTTAGCTTGTGGTCCAGTCCGCTTCTTGGTCTTTTTCTTCTTATTCTTAGACTTCCGAAGTCCAGAAGAAATCACAAGGGCACTCCTTCATTCGCGGAGTCTTCATCTGAGACTGAGCGGTCACCAGTTTGTTCATTAGCCCAGCTAAGTTACATGCAATTTAATTGTAGTTAAAGTTCATAACAAACTGTGAGAAGGAATCAGGAAGAGACTGTAGGATAAGGTCGGTTTGGAGAGAAGTATCCATTTTAAAATCAAGAGCATCCAATATCTCGATCATGGATATCATTTTGAGGACATGTTTCCCAACTTTCTCACCTTCCTTCATCCTTGCACCGAACAGTTGCTTGGATATCTCATATCTAGCAGTTCTGCTGTGCTCACCATAAAGTTCGGTTAAGTGAGATAGAATCTGCCTAGCAGAAGTCATTTTCTCATGAGCTCTCTGAAGCTCATTAGACATGGAAGCCATCATATAAGCACGGACTTTCACGTCATCCTTAACCCACTTTTCGTGGTTTTCAATCTCTTCCTGATTAGCTCTGGTTGGCACAGGAGGCGCCGGAATGTCCGTCTCCAAGACGTATCCCAGTGCCTCTATACTGAGGACAATCATCAGATTGCGGAGCCAATCCACAAAGTTAGGTCCCATTAAGGTGTTCTTTTCGAGCAGAATTGCGAGTGGATTCATTGTCATATTGAGATTTGAGTCTGCATTAAGTACGATAGATTAATTAGTGACTCATTCAATTATATTCTGAGTATATAATTAAGATTTTTTCTATTCTTGTTACCCAGCTCTCACTATTTTTATCGGAATAACACACTCCCATGTGAAATCCGAAAGTATCGTCGCTCTACTTCATAGTGGTGATCGAGTTCTTTATAAATCTTAATAGAGGGCAACCGAACAGGTTTCTAGTCTATTAATTTTCATAAAGTGGTGTCCAACACCAACCCATCTAATGGATGATTCGATCTTCTTTTTCCCCTTGTTCACTCCCCTCAACCTATACGGTTTCTATGGTTCGTGAACAAGTAAAGTTTATACCATCGACGCAAATCAATTTCACAATTGAATCTTATCCGGCAACCTATGAGGTTTCTAGGGATAAAATTTGCTCCAACCTAAGGCATCCAATGCGCTCCCGGTAATTTATCCATCCTCCCCGAACGACTACCCCGATAACTCGGAAGCATAGCACATTCGGTTTGGATTTCAATTTCCCGAAAACTCGATGGAGGGAAGGAAAACCTTGAAACCTTATAAACTTAATTATTTGTTGTGGGAGAATTATCGCGATTAACGTTACACTTTGTACATTAATCATATAAGCGCGTTTGTGGCATTCATACAACATGAAACAACCATTCACAACCTAGTTGCTACCAACATGTGGTTCATGGACCGTTCCTAGAAAACAAAAACTCCGTAATCTAATTACAAGTATTCGTCTTGAATCTTCGTCTTCTCGAAATGGATCTTCCTCCAGTCTTCGTCATTACATATAAATTTTACATCGAAAATTGCATCCTAGATACAAACATTTCTAGTAAAATAAATAGGCTCAAAACGGCCTTTACAACCCAATCGAATAAAACGAACGATTCAAAACTAAGTCCACGAACCACATCCCCATTCAAAAGCATTCATCCAATAAATACTATATAAATGTAAAGCGTAGAGATACATTGATCCAATCAACAATACGAACCGATCCAATCGATTCACACAATCGGTAATATGATAACGTTCAAAATAATTCGGTCGACCATAAATATTCCAATTAATTAAAATTCCCTTATAAAATGAAATACCATAAATCATTTTAATCATATTAAATCCAATTTAATATGCGGGAGATTAATTTTTAAGAATACACGGAAAAATCGGCGGGGCAAAATGGTGCTGGCCGAGTCACCCTGGCGGCTTTTCCAGACGGGCTGGCATGGCGAGTCACGCTCGGCATGCCCGGCCAGCACGACCGTGTCTCCCGACCTGATTGGAGTGCTTTGGCGATGCTGGGATCGCCGGACACGGCGTGTCACTGAACACGGCCGAGTCACCTTGGCGACTTCCTGCCCTTTGTCCGAAAAGTCGTCCGACGACGATTCAGAGCTAGATTTTCGACCGGATATCCAATATCTATATTTTTAGACTTTCATATCTTCAATATAAATCATATTTCCCAGAAATTCAAGATTTATATTTAGACATAAACTTACGAAAAATACAATTATTACAAACGAAAAATATATACCACGATTATGACTAAAATAATTCCAAATCATTCACCATCTAATCGAGCATTCCAAATGCCAATATCATATATACGATCGCAAGACCTACGCTCCGATACCACTGTTGGGATTCAGTGCCTAAAACAAAGGCCCAGCGGAAGCGGTAAAACGAAAATTAATTTGATCCGAATCCCTATGAGGATCGATCGAGCTACGTATATACGAATATATAAACGAAAAGCAAGAGTCGTAAACTAACCCTCGAAGTCCGTTGATTAAATGGTAACCTTCTCTTGAGCTAATCCCCAAGCTTTAGTTTGATCTCTACCAGTCCAATCCGCTCCAAGCTCTTGAACGATCCACCGCCGAAAGCACCGCGTCTCTACTTGCCACGCGTCGGAAAAACGAACGAAATGACAACACCTTGCTATCCTCCGAGGATACGGCTAGAGCTAGGTGATGAAGCTATATATATAAAGATTACTACACTCTAAGTGTTTTAATCTTACTCTCTTTATGTTTTGATATTTTTCTCTAAGAAAAACAAGAACAAAGTTAAAGAAGAAGAAGACTTGGAGAAAAAAAAAATTCTCTCTCTTTCTCTCTCAAAACTCACGTTGGAAATGGCATGGAATGAGAAGTGAGAGATATCTTCTTCCCTTTATTCAACTCTCACTTTAATAATACAAATCATGCCACATGATTTTAAGCCCCACAATGTCATGTTCTTTCATATAAAATGAAAGCAACAAGACAAGAGGAAAGTGAGTGGAAACAAAGGGGGGGCAGCTACTATGCAAAAACGGACGAGTTCGGTTCGTTTCGGACTCCCGTGAGCCCAAACAGATAAACTACAATTCCGTTCCGATGTATTTGTATCGATTAATTAATCTAATTAATTAAACATATCACCATAATTAATTTCTCCAAGAAATAATTATATTCATGAATTAAATTAATCACCCAGTGATATATTTAATTCATTAAGCCGTAAATCAATTTATCCGATAAATCGATTTAAACATCCAATGTCCCAAATTTAGATATCCAATATCTAATATTCATAATGAGAGAATTAGCTTGATTCATTCCATCGTCAATCCTATTGCGCGACTCGGTAGGTCCGTCTCAGTCAGCAATGGGAGGAACTAAAGAGTTGTAGCACCACCTAGCCAGCCTGGTGGCCTACACTGTACCCCGACTGAGAAAGAATGATTGAGATCATTCAAGAACCATTCTGTCGTGAATGCCAGTATACGTATAAACCCTTCTTTCAAATGTCCCGATCAAGTTATAGGGTCACGGTCAGTCAAACCTTATCTGTACTTGATGCTATGCATGCGTTAATGCAAATCCAGATCATCGAGCTGTCGTGTATCTAATACAACTAACTCCAATGCTTTGGCCAAAGACTTATGATCTCATCTGCCAATAACCGCATAGGACATATAACCCGCTCACTAACGGGAGAAAGAATTCTATCTTGATATTCAGTAGGACCTGTTACTTGCCCACCAAGATGCACGTCGAGGTTGACCCCCGCCTTCCGGTTTATAGGGTCGAACTACTCTAATGAAAATCTTGACATCACAAGCACATCCCTACTAAATTCTCAAGTCGAAGGTTCACGAACACCTATCACAACCTTTCGATTCCATCATTGACTGTCCCGGAGTGAAATCCGTGTGACGAATTAAGGGTGAGTCGGTTCAAGTATACTAATCCAATTAGCATACCTATAACGTGTGCTCCCACTAACCATTAGTGTTTGACATGCACTCTCCTTGTCAAAGAACACGTCATACAAGTCTTCACATAAACTTAACGCACAGTCAAGTTTCATCGACTTGCGAACGATTAAGTATTTGAGCTATAAACCTTTCCAGTGCCGACCCCCTTATCCAATAAGGAGTGGAACGTTTTGCTCTCAAATACACGGACTAGTTTCTACATGAATATTTACGAGTTAGGAATGCCAGTAAATACCAGTAAATAAAGAAACATTCATTGTCTTATATAATTGATTTACATAATTACAAGTGCAATGCTCTCACTCAACATCCTCTGAGTGGCATTCGAGGGCATACTCCTAACAAGGACGTAGTATACATTATACTTTGTTTGTCAATACTTGAGTTTAATTGTTTGTTACTTTATTTACTTTATGATATGGTGTAAGATCGATGTCACACTTTTATGGTTCTAACAAGTAAGAAGTCGCCCGCTGCGTTGCAGCGGGAATTTTCGAGAAATTTTTGCGATAACTATTTACGAATAATGTCTGAGTGTGGCTTCTCATTGTGAGATCGTTGTATGTTTTTTGCAGACACGTGTTATATTTGTTTAGAAGGAAAAATGTTTGGAACAAATGTTGTGTCAAGTTATATTTGTAGTTGTCGTACGACATCATTTTTGGTATGAATATTGTGTCGGCCACCAGTTTGTTGCGGCGGTGATAATCTTGACCTCTATGGTTTAAAAAAAATTAGGATAATTTTAAAATTATTTGATAGGTTAAGGGTGCATTTTGAAAGTTCTTTTATTTAGAAACTATATCTATATCAAACTTCAACATTTTTTATAAGACCATACCTACGTCAAAAGTATATCAATATTGTGCTTGTTTTGTTCGTTATCGAGAGGCCTTTTTGCTAGTAATTTTTTATTCAAAGAATCGTTAGGTATCTGTTAGATATTTGGCAAATAAACTTTGTTATACAAAAAAGTCATAAATATTAAAAAGTTCAGGGTGTGTTTTGTAAAAAAGTAAAAGTGTATTTTAATCAGGTAGTAATATTTTAATGAGGCTGAAAATTGTATTTGAGTACTTGGCTGAATATTTAAGTGCGCCTACACCAATAGAAAACGTTTCCTCATTAAAGAAAGCGTATTTTAATCGGCTGCTAATATTTTAATGTGCAAGGGAATTGATCAATTTTATATTGTGGCACGGGAACCTATTTCCCCGCCTTTAGTATATAGAAGAATTCTACCCAACTCAAATAAAATTTGATCCAAATAAAAGATCCCTCCCAGCCCATAAATCCAACCAGCCCCATTTCATTTAATTACCCCACCAACACACACTCTCTCTCTCTCTCCCTCTCTCTCAAACCACGGGCGTACATAAAAATAAAAAAAAAAAGATTTAAAAAAAAAAAACGGCGGTGCAATTTTTTATTAGGGCACGGAATCATATTCCTCCCCCCTTAGTATATAGTAGGAATTTGTTGCTTTGTGCTACTACGTCATCTACCATTTTAGGAACTATTTCTAGAGTGATCCTCTAAAATTTATTAGATGCTATCTTCCATGTACTCTAAAAAAGGGTATTAGACTCGTAGGAGTATTGAATTAACTCGAGTATGGAACGTTTCTTTTTGAACTGTTCTCTATTATTTATTAAGCATCAATGGATCATATTCAAGCCGAGTATGCGTATCTATGTATGTTGGATAAGTTTAAACCACAAAGATGATAAAGTGATTATAGAGCTGAAACATCATAGTGCCGAAACATCATGGAGTACCCAAATGTTAATTTTAAAAATAAAATAATGCTTAGACACTAATTGTTTCTATAATAAAATGAATTTATATATGTAATTTTATGAACATAAAAAGTGCCGAAAGTATGATGACAACTTGTTTTCAATTAGATGTTATTTTTGAAAATTTGTACCAAATACGTTTAATTACATCATGGGGAAGCCATTAGTTTTACGAGTCTACGCGCGAGGTAAAAAATAAATAAAGACCCGTGTGATAAGGGGAGAGAGATAGAATTCACATGCGTCAAATATGATGTTGCAATTTTCTAAAAAGGAACAAGCAATTAAAAGTTAATGAAGAAAATTATTGAATTATAAAAACTCATGATCAAAGCAAGTAGAGTTAATAATTACAAATAAGGTCACTAAATGAAAAATATACAATGTGTGTATGTGAGAATTTACTCTTAATCTAGTTTTGGAAAGGGATATATTGGCTGCAATCTATTAACTCTAGACGAGAGTTCAATAAAAGTTCATACAAAAACCATCTATTGTTGCGTGCTAAACAATAGTCTAGGTATGCATCCTCCTAACTCGGCAGCAAGCTTGCGTGCTAAATCTGAAGCAGTTGTGTCTCAAGTGTGTAACACACTGAGCCTTGAGATGAACAGCTGTGACAGAGAGAAATTTACAGAAGTTAATTTATGGTTCTCTAAATTATTATAGTAATATTTGTTGCAGATTGCTATTACTCCCTCAAAAATTTATATAATTTAGGAACGGAGGGAGTAATATGTAAAATTTTATAATAATTTAGAGACCTAAATTAATTTCTGTACTTTTCTAGATGTTACTGCATCTCAGGGCTCAGCATGTTTTATGCTTGAGTCACAATGGGTGGAAGGCTACTGCTTCAGATTTAGCAGACAAGCTGGCCACGGAATTAGGAGGATGCATGCCCAGAGTCTTTATATGAAGTCCGATTAATATTGAACCCCCATCTAGATTTAGTAGATTATAGCAAATGTATCCCTTCTCAAAACTGGATTAAGGGAAAATTCTCTCACACACACACGTCCTATATTTTTGATTTAGTGACCTTATTTGTAATTATTAACTCTACGTGTTTTGGTCATGAGTTTTTAAAATTCATCTACTCCTTCGTTAACATTTAATTGCAAATTTGAAAGATGTTACCTCTCAGAAAGTTCCAAAATAATTGAACTTACATCTGATGCATGTGAGTTCTTTCTATCTCCTCATCACATGCATCTCTATTATTTCTTACCTCGCCGCATAGACTCGTACAACTTGTAGCTTCCATATGGTGCAATTAAGTAAAACAGACGAAGTATTTCGTACAAATGTTCAAAGATAACATATAATTGAAAGCAAGTTGTCATCATAATTCCGGCACTTTTTATGTTAGGTGCAAGCACTACTTTGGTTGGTTGAGTTGGGGGCTGACATCGGTAACCATTGAACCAGTTGTGAATGGTGTGAAGGAGGGCCTAAATATCAACTCAGAATTTGGTGCTCTTATTTCCTATTGTAATTCTTTTATATCGAGTCATTCTAGCTGTCAGGTTAGCTATGTTAAGAGACAAGCAAATCTTGCCGCTCATTCGCTTGCGAGGCATCAAGATTATATGCTAGCTCTATAGTTTGTGATTTGATTCCAACCTGTATCGAGACTACTATTTTTAATGAAATGCAATGAGTTTGTTCTGTTCAAAAACAAAAAAGAATAAAAAACCACCTTTCGGACAGTCATAAAGGTGTAGCCCCTTGTATTACGTGTATATAGGTGCCTTTAGGATTATAGTAAATAGATAAATTAAAATGTAAATTCAAAATGAATAAATTACAAAAATAACCTTTATTCTAAATTAATACTCGCATCCTTCGTTTATTTAATTTTACGAGACAGCATGGCCCGTGCGATGCACGGGCATTTTTCATCAAAATTAAATCATACTTGTATTTCGGGTAAAAAGTGTTCGGATTATGTTGCCACGTTGATTTATTTTGTATACACTCTTAATCTTAACTCGTCATGTGTACCATCAAATCGTTGATGTTGCTCTCCCGTTTACCCTAATTTGCGTTCACGTTGCAATTGTAACACCCCGAGATATTCGGAATAATTACAGCGCCGTAAACCCTTTAGATAAGGATTTACAAGGCTAATTTTAAAAGAAGTGTAAAAATAATTCAATCGTACAACTGAAGTCCAAATACAGATTTGATTCAACCGATCAAATGAGTTAACTTATACAACCATATCGAAATGACCTTGATAAAAACAGACGTACTCGAGTACTAAACGAACCAAGAAGACAATTCATAATAACAATAACATCAACCACATCACTGAGCCATTCCATCGTCCTGTCGGTACTGTGGTTGCCTCCCCGCTCCTCGGTTACCTGAACATCAAAACAATGTCCACCCCCGAAGGGGTTAGCAAAACAATGCTAGTACAAGTATCATCATACAATAAATCATCAATACATCATGAAACATGCAAAACGGACTTCCGCCACCGGAATCCACGATGCGAATCCTCACGATTCCATCAACACAATACAAGGTAATCCAGCGATCCAGCGCCCTCAGCATAGATCCCATGATGATCCCGTCGGACCAACGCATGGTGGAAAACCCGTCTAACGATCCAGCGCCCTCAGCATAGATCCCCATGATGATCCCGTCGGACCAACGCATGGTGGACATTCGATCCAGCGCCCTCAGCATAGATCCTCATGACCCCCTCGGATCATTTATACCATAATCAATCAATTATGCATACACATATGCATTTCAATATGTTCATCAATACGAACAAATAACAATGAATATCACGAGAATTTTCAGAAATACATCTCATATTCAACAATATGAACAAAACCACAAGCATGATAAATCGAACTCGTCATATGATACTTGCCTCGAAAATGGCAAGGACGAACATTTCAATGATCTCGACACACTCGAAGGCCGCCTCCTTCGATCAACGTAACAAGCTCGAACCTTAACAAAAGGAATGATATACAAATCATCTCAAGTCGAACGATGGCCTAACAATTCGGTCTACGGCCGAAAAGCTCAAAACAAACAATCTGCCTGGACTGCTTAGCGTGCGCTACGTACTCTACGTAACGTGCGCTACGCCGGCCTGTTAGCGTACGCTATCGTGTAAGACTAGCGTGCGCTAGCTATGAACTGACAGTTCGAATCGGCTGATACATAACGTACGCTACGTACGTATTGTGCGTTAAGTGAACCCCGATAGCGCACCTTAACTCACATATGTTAGCGTGCGCTAACCTTGCATGGCAGAATACTGCTACCGGAAAAACTGGGTTGAAAGATGTGTTGTGCGGCGATTAATTCGCCACGATAGGCGATCGGCGACCTCCCAGAAAAGTCAACCATGGAAGACAACCTCCGGACAAATGCCTAGAGTTCGGCACAATGCGGCGATCGTCTTTTTGGTACCCAGCGATCGTCTTTCGTTATCTGACGATCGTCTTTCGTGTACGGACCAGAGGCGATCGTCACATGCCACGTGGGGATCCAGCATCCGTCAAAGTCGTCGAAGACCGAATCTTGAACGATGGCCCACCCACGGATCTTCATAGGATACCGACAGATAGGATCATTGACCCCAGCCTGTCACCTACCGCACCTACCGACAAGGCCGCCGAAAGGTACGAAGTGGGCCTTCCTCAGACAGCGACTCGCAACACGTGCTGGCTTTCCATTGGTTCACCCAGCTGGCCTCCAACTGCAACCTCGGACCTCAAGGGAACAGGCCCACGTGATGGGACGATCGGCTGTTTATTTTAATATAGAAAACGGCGATCGTCCACGATCGCCTGAGGGATCCCAACTACCTTGTCCCCTATAAATAGAGGACTCACTGTTGCGGCCAAGGGAGAGACGAATCCACTACGAATTAAGTGCAAAATACACACCAAAGAGAGAATAAAAGGCTCCTTTGGCAAACACTAACACATTCATAGTGATATTCATACACATTCATCATATATCCCAAGCAAGAACTCACAGATTCATCTATCTGGTTCTTCCGGCAATCTACGCGCTCTAAAGCCTAGATAACTAGAAGTCTTTACACTCCTTGTAGTAGATTCTAACATTAATATTTGTACTCGACAGTATATTTATTAATAACATCTCGCGAGAGCATTCAAGCCCGGGATTAACAACCCCGGCAAATCTTGCGTTATCTATTTTCTCACGAAAGTGTTCTCGCATTTGTTTGTTACTCGATCATTCCAGCAATACTATCTCCGGATAATATTTTGGGTAACAACAATTGGCGCCAGAAGGAGGGCGATCTAAACCTTCATTTTTACTCCTACCGTCTCGAAGAACACTCACTGTTCTCTGGACATATACTTGAAGAAACACTCACTGTTCTTCAATAGAAAAACCTTCAGAAAATGACATCAGCAACAACCTCCAAGAGGGCCACCCTGAGATCTGCCGGAAATCTTATTCCGGCGAGGACCGAATCCCAGCCCACGGCGGAAGGCGACCGTGGCGACGCTAGGCTCTCACTCCCGCCCCCGAGGGACGGTTCTAGCCTCTCACTCGATCGGTTCGGACATCGGAGCAGTTGAGGAGGCTATAGCCATCCTCGAGGAACGGCAGAGGGCCGCGATACGCCCACCATCACCCCGTCAACTAACCGCCGGGCAAGCAAGCTAAGCTCAAGGGGATCTATGTTGAGAAATCGACGGAAAGCCCCGAGCCGCGAAGGCTCTCGTAAGGCGGGACGATTCCGTCTTCGGCCCGCACGGGAGCGACCCCTCATGGCGACACAGGCACTCGAGGCCCAAATGGGAGACATCGGTATCTGAATCCTTTACCAGGAGTTCGGCATATCCGACTCCCAAGAGACAGATCGGTCAGCGAGTCCCTGCTCGCCCAAGGAACCCACTGGCAGGGAGCTCGTCATTCACCACGGGGCTAGGGGATCGGTACACGATCGCCTTGGTTCACGCTCTGAGAGCCACTCGGCGAGCAGTCAGGCAACGGCGATGGCCGCCATGCAACGCCAGCTCGACGAGATGAAGGCGCTCCTGGAAAATGGGGCAGGCGCCAGGAGACCAATCGTTGGGTCAAGCGAACCACTCGCGACTCAGATCGAGCTCGCCCCAGTCCAACCAACGATCAATCCCCCACAAACACCTCTATACGAGGGGAGATCGGATCCGGAAACCCACTTAAGCAAATTCCGGATCTACATGACCGGATGCGGAGCTTCAGATGCGACGAAATGTCGTATGTTCCCGTTAACTCTGGGCGATCTCGCCCACAGATGGTACACCTCACTACCATCTCGCTCAATCAATTGCTTTGAGAAGCTAGTGAACGACTTCACGTCGTACTTCGCCGCCAAAGTCGCTCGCCCGGAAGGTCCCCACCGCATGATGAAAATCAGGCAGGGGAAGGATGAATCGGATGAGGATTACATCGACCGGGTAGACGAAATAGTCCTCATCGGTGAGCCCGTCAGCGAGGAGATCGCTCTCAACTCAGTTATGAGCGGATTCCACGGACGTTCGCCCATGTTCAGACACCTCACAAAAGATATCCCCCCGACCTACTCGATCTTCCGCAACAAAGCCGCCGGCTTCCTGGCCAGACAGAGGATGCTCTCACTCCGCTTAGAAGAGGGACCATCCGAAGAAGGAAAAGCACCTTCCCATGTCCAGAAGAAGGCGGTCGCCAAGCCCAGAAAGGCGATCGCCAAGCCGCCTGGCAAGTTCAAAGCCTTCGAGGATGTAGAGGTCCACCTTCTTCACAACCTCAACTTATCTCCGGCCCACATCTTCAACGCGATCAAGGTTCGCGAGTGGCTATCCAAGCCAAAGCTAATAAGGGACCACGGTCACCTAGACCGTAGCAAATTCTGTGCCTATCATAAGAGTCCCGGCCACAACACTAGCCAATGCCGCGACCTTCTCAGACAGCTCTGGCGACTGTTTGAGGAAGGCAAACTGGACAACTTGGTCACCAAGCCGGAGCCAAGGACGGAAAGGACCGGAGGGCGCGAACGCCGACAACACGAGAGAACTCCTCCCAATCCGGTCGCCAGAATCGAGCATGAGCCGGAATACTCTGATGATTCGGTCCCACCGATCAACTCTGGCGGTCGGGTCAATATGCTTCAAGCAGGAGGTGGAAACCTCGGGGGTCTTTCCCCGGTTTCCACCATGTCGAACAGGAAGCGAAAGGCCGAGCTAAGGGCATTCGCCGGAATTCATGTTGTAGTACCTCCGGAGCCGACCATCTCTAGAGACGCACTCATCACCTTTTCCAACAAGGACAGGGAAGGAGTGCAATGTCCCAAAGAGGATGCACTAGTGATCTCCGCTTGCATCCTTGGGAAGACGGTCGATCGCGTGTTGGTCGACAATGGGAGTTTCTGCAACATGTTATTCTTATCCGCCGTAGACCAACTCGGCAACTTTTTCAATTTCTTCAAGCCTTTCGACACCGTGCTCCAGGGTTCGGCGACAACACAGTCGAGCCTACGGGAGGATCAAGCTCTCCGTTGAACTAGTATGCTTTTATGATCCCAAGGTTAGGATTACTAGGAACCTAAGCTTTGTAATCATAGATAGGCCCAAGATCTATAATGGGTTCCTAGGTCGCCCCTTTTTAGAAACCTTTGAGGCGGTCGCCTCATCTTTCTTTTCTTGTATCAAATTCCCCACCGATGGGACGGTCGGTACTGTAAAAGGAGATCAGCTAATGGCAAAGAGATGTTTGAATTACTCCTATGTTGTTACTTCTTTCAATACTTCCCATACTATATGTAACATTGAAGCGACCGACGATCAACCCATGGAGATCGACGAGCCCAACACTTCGTACCAACCCGACTCAGGGGACGCCATCTCTCATCAATTGACGGACGACATCGAGCCGAGGATCGGTTTCGAGCCAAGCCTCGACATCGATCCTAGGACCGAGTCCGGAGATCGTACCAAACGAGAGGCGACCGTTCCTGTCGAAGAGTTGGAAAGTATTACGATGGATCCGGATCATCCAGAATGGGAAGTACAGATCGGCGCAAGCATCGACCACGAATTAAAGGGGGATCTGATCAACTTGCTACGTAGGAACATCGGAGTCTTTGCCTGGTCGCATCAAGATATGGTCGCATCAAGATATGCTTGCCATTATCTGAAGATCGACCGGGCGATGAAGCCTGTTCACCAGAAGCGTAGGAAGTTCGGCCCCGAGAAATACGCGGCGCTCGACATAGAAGTCCAGAAGTTACTCAACAACAAATTGATCGGAGTAGCCACAGACGAACCACAGTGGGTCGCCAACGCGGTGCTCGTCAAAAAGCCAACTGGCTCCTGGAGATTATGCATTGACTTCACCGACCTCAACGCGGCATGTCCGAAAGATCACTTCCCGATGCCTCATATCGTTCACCTGGTCGACAGCACGGCAGGCTGCGAAATGATGTCGTTTATGGATGCCTTCGCCGGATATCATCAAATCCCAATGGCGGAGGAAGACATAAAACACACGTCTTTCCACACAGAAAAAGACATATACTTTTGGGTCAGAATGCCGTTCGGCTTGAAAAACGCGGGGGCGACCTACCAGCGATTAGTCAACAGAATGTTCGCCGATCAGATCGGCAAGACCATGGAGGTCTACATTGACGATATCATAGTCAAAAGCCTCAAGAAGGAAGATCACCTCAACGATCTCGCCGAGACGTTCGCCATCCTTGAGAAGTTTAACATGAAGCTGAACCCCAAGAAATGCAACTTCGGGGTGGGCTCAGGAAGTTCTGGGAACATAGTGAGCCAAAGGGGGATCGAGGCGAACCCCACCAAGATACAGGCGATCCTTGACATGCAGGAACCGCGAAACATCAAGCAGGTGCAACGCCTCACAGGTTGTCTAGCCGCCCGCAACCGTTTCATATCACGGATCGGCGATAAAAGCAAGCCTTTCTTCGCGACCATCAAGAACAAGAAGTTCGCATGGACGAAAGAAAGCCAGATAGCTTTCGCCAAGATAAAGGAATATCTATCTAACCCCCAGATCCTGGCAAAGCCGATCCCCGGTGAAAAATTATTCCTTTACTTAGCGACCTCGGAGGTCGCACTGAGTGCCGTTCTGGTGCGAGCAGAGGGGCAAGCCCACTTGCCGATCTACTATGTTAGCCAGGCGCTCCACGACGCTGAGACACGTTATACACCATTGGAGAAGATCGCCTACGCCCTTGTCATGAGTGTACGTAAGCTGAGGGCTTACTTCTTCGATCACCAAGTGGAAGTCCTAACAACTCTAACTCTAAGACAAGTTCTACACCGACCGGATACCAACGGGCGACTCCTCAAGTGGTCGTTGGAGATCGCCCAATACGGTATCACTTACGCTCCTCGCACGGCGATCAAAGGCCAAGCTCTGGCGGACTTCGTGGTGGAATTAATGTTCCCTCACAGTCCGAGCCAGGTCGGCCGACCTGCCTGGAAATTATACGTGGATGGCTCAGCGACCAATGCGAGAGCGGGGGCAGGGATTGTCCTCATTAGCCCCGACGGTCAGAGTTTCACAAATGTTGTACGTTTCAGTTTTCGTGCGACCAACAATGAAGCTGAATACGAAGCTTTGGTAGGCGGGCTTGATCTAGCCCTCGCCCTGGATGTTCGTCGCCTCCATATCTTCATGGACTCCCTTTTGGTCGTAAACCAAGTCAAGGGAGAATATGAGGCACGCGGCGAACAGATGGTCAAATACCAAGAGCTGGTCGCCGAAATGTGCACAAAATTTGAAGAAGTACTAATCGAGCAAGTCCCGAGAGAGCACAACTCCCAGGCCGATGCTCTTTCCAAGCTAGCATCATCGGATGGGGCAGCCGTCTTCTCGATATCCAAATCACAAAGTCGGCAAGGCCGGCGATCGACAGAATTTGGTTACCACGGTCGCCATCGCCGAAGAGAATTGGATGACTCCGTTCGTCAAATACTTAAAGGATGGAACAGTCCCGGACGGCCGTGTTAAAGCTCATGACTCCGGCCGTGCGACCAGGTATACCCTATTGGACGATCGGCTTTACAAGCGAGCCTTCAGCCTTCCCCTCCTCAAGTGTATTACATCGGAGGAAGGTCAGCTCGTTTTAGCTGAGATCCATGACGGGATTTGCGGAAACCACGCGGGCGGGCGAGCCCTCATCCATAAGACAACCAGACAAGGATTTTTCTGGCCATCACTTCGGAAAGATGCGATCGCTTATGCCAGATCGTGTCATAGATGTCAGATAATGGGCCCCAACATTAAACTATCACCCGAACAGCTCACCTCCATGTATAGCCCTTGGCCATTTGCGCAATGGGGCATCGACCTTATAGGTCCCTTGCCGACGGCTCCAGGGGTCTGTAAGTTCGCCATCGTTGGGGTCGATTATTTCACCAAATGGGCTGAGGTTGAACCGCTCAACAAGATCGGCCAAGAGCAAGTGATCAAGTTTATATGGAAAAACGTCATATGCCGATTCGGTTTGCCCCAGGCCATCATCTCCGACAACGGGAAACAGTTCGACGGCTTAGAAGTCATGCAATTCTGTGAAAAGTGGGGAATCAAAAGGTTATTCTCAGCGCCCTATCACCCTCATACGAACGGGCAGGTAGAGGCAGTGAATAAGATCCTCAAACACACGATCAAAGCACGACTCGAATCCAGGCAAGGACGATGGGCGAGCGAGCTCCCAGACGTTTTGTGGTCCTACCGACGGCGACCACCGCAATTGGCCGTGAAACCCCATTCGCCCTTACCTTGAGCAGTGGTGATTCCTTCGGAGATCGCCGTCCTCGCCATCGAACCGAACAGAGATGACGGCCGACAATGATGTAGCCCACGAATCGACCTAGACATGCTTGAAGAAAGGCGGTGACCTCGAAATGAAGAACACAATCCACAAAGGAGAGCCGAGAAGTTCTTCAATTCAAAGGTCGGAGAAAGAATATTTCAAGTGGGTGATCTCGTCTTAAGAAGATCCAAACCACACAGGCGTTTTTGGTCCGAATCGAGGGACCTTTCAGAGTATCCAGATGGCTAACTAAAGGAGCCTACGAACTGGAACATCCTGACGGTACTCCGGACCAATATCCCTGGAACGCCGTGCATCTGAAAAAATACTATCAGTGATAAATTTGTATTCGATTTCAAATGATGTACAAGGAATATAATGAGATTTTTTCCTATCCCATCTATTATGGCGATCGCCCCACCAGGCATATCGCATATCGCCGACGATCGCTGATCACGACGATCCTAGGTAAAATTAATGCAGCCATGGTCCTGGAGGTCGATGGAACCGACAGCTTCGCCCATGAAAGGTTCCTTTGGGCTGAGATCGCCCGCCCTTCGTTTAAATACGAGGCCGGCGTAGCCGAAGGATCCTCCAAAATAATCAGTAGGCACGATCGCACGTCCTCAAGGTACATCATCTAACATGGTGAACCCGAACAATGCGACGTGCCGTTACCCCCGTCTCAACGTACACCGTCGAGGATCGCCATCTTCATGGCGGGCCGAGGTGGAAGCAGAGCTGACAAGCCGCGGACGTGGTGTCGAATAAGCCGACAACACTCCGCGCAAGGACTCCTCCAGACCGAGATCGCCCGCCTTTCGTTTTAACACAAGGCAGGCGTAGCCTAACGGAGGACCCTCACAAAAAGTGAGTCACGGGATACACAATATCCCTCGCACACGAAGACACGATTGGGGAGATCGGTCCATCGAACACCCCAACCACACATGACTCTTCAGAATCGGCAAAATGAAGATAGCTCGCCAGACAGACTAGTCTTTGTTACCTTACTTACAATAAGTGAACAAAAAAAAAGGGGCAGGGATAGGTCGAGCTAATCTCAAATACGATCGAGTATAGGTCGAGCTAATCTCAAATACGATCGAACAAAGAGGAACCACACTCGATCGGCTTCGCTCAAAAATATGCAGGACGATCGGGGTCGTCCGACGAAAATTACAAGTCAGAATTCCGATTCAAAACATGTCAATGCTTTCAACACTCAGACAATTGGCCGGACGAACAAAAAGTCGAAAGCAAATATACACGTACTCGTGAAAATTGCACGCAAACAATCAAAGGCGATCGCATGTAATACATTACGAAGTATGAAAAAAGGAGTATTTTATTCATAACACAAGCTTCATACATTTCGAGGCCCGAAGGCATTACAACAAAGAGTACAAGTTATGAAGGAAAAACAAAAATGCCTCTCAAGGCCCCGCCTGCTGGTCTTCGCCCTCGGGTTGCGGATCGGCTTCGGCCTCGGGATAAATGAGTTTTCCCGTATACCAACTCAAGACAATCCCGAAGTTGGCTAAGTTAAGGATCGGCAGGGAGAACTCCGGGTGCAGAGGATTCGTGAGTGCGTAGGATTTGAAGCTCTCCATCAAGGGACCGATCTCGATCCCTGCCTTCTTTGCGGCTCGAACAGCGTCAGCAAAGGCCAAGTAGTAGGCGAACTCGCCGGCGAGCGCCACACTTTGGTAGGGATCGGTCTCGATCGCCTTCAGTTGGCCCTTCAACTCCACGGCCGTTTTCTCAGCCTCCGCCAGCTCGGCAACCTTGGCGGCATTCTCACAGCGGGCCTTCTCCAGCTCTTTCCTCGCCACGTCCAGCTCACCGCTGAGCCGATCGACCATCGCCTTCAGTCCGGCCGCCTCCTCCTGAGACGCCGTGAGCTTCTGGCGAGTTTCTTTCTCCTCATCACGGGACCGATCGGCAGCCTCCTTGGAGCGGCTCAGCTCCTGCATCAATCGATCCACGTCCTGCTTAGCCCTTTTGGCCGTCTCCTCATACTCTTTCTCCATAGACCGGATCCGGTTAGCATCCTCGATATTTTTGTTCCGGGCGGCCTCGAGGTCGCGATGGAGATGAGCAGTGGAGGCTCGCCCCTCAAAATCCCTAGCGGCTTGGACGGCCATCGTCGCCGTCTGAAGAGCCAAGGCAACGGTCGCCTGCATGGCGTCTCCAGATCGCCGACGAGCGATCGCATCGAGATCGGTCGTCCAAGCCTTGGGCAGAGAGTTGATAGCCTGGCGAACATAAGCAGGGACTTCGAGAGAATTTTGCGAAGCCTTGCTCGACAGAAAGTCCAGCACCATGGGGGCAACGTCCGGGTCGGCGAGACGAACCCTGCAGCGCAAACCAAGGAAACCAAAGGAGTTAGCATACACCTTACTCAGAACGCCTAGCTCGGAAGGTTCGAACCATTCGCACCTGTTGACCAGCTCTGGATCACGGCCGAAAAAGGGCTTTCCCCGAGGAGTCTCGGCATCAGCGATCGCCGTCCTTTTCAAAAAGCCGGCACATGTCCTGGAGCTTGATACCGATGGCCTGGGACCAGACCCCTCCATCATCGGAACGGAAGAAACAGGGGGAGCGGCGATCGGCGGCTCCAAAATAGCTAAATCCGCCTCAGCCGACGGAAGGGACTCTTCCGGCCTCCGCCTCTTGCGCGGCGCCAGGCATTCCTCTTCTGGACCACCGGCTCGCGGCCGCACCGCGGCGAGCTTCACCACGGGCGAGGCGGGACGGCGTCGCGGCAACGCGACCCGTTTTCTTTCCCAGATGAAGGTGACCGATAAAACCGGGATTAGACATGGCAATCTCCTGCGGTAGCTCGGCGATACGGGGAAAATAAATCTCTGCCAAAGAAGAAATTCAAACAAGTTAGACACTTACTTAGTCATGGCGACCTCTTGGAGACGATCGCCTCGCAGAAGAGAGTAGATGAAAAGTCATACCAGGGGCCTTCAAGTGGCGAGGGAAGCGAAGCAAATGAGCTTCCAATCGGTGAGATTCGTGGTTGACTGACTGAACGTCTTTATAGGAAGCCGGCAATGCGCGGATCCGCTCCCAGACGATCGAGAAATCAAAGGGGAGATCGTCGATCGATGGAACAAGGGATCCTGCAAAAAGGGAAATAAATTAGATCAGTCCAAGGAGTATCCAAATAAAGGGAGAATGGAAACCCTTACTTGGATTCCTCTCCCGAAAATTGGTAGGGATATCCAACTCCTCCTCCGTGGTTCGCTCGATGCCGACCTCCATGCACCACCAACCCAAAGACCACTTTTCAGTCGCCCGAGTCTTGCTCGGCACCCCAATAACCACCCTACCTGGCGACCTTGGATATGGTAACCGCCGATCGATCCCTTCGCACGATCGGCTTAAAGAGATAATTCATCTCAGCGCAGAAGGCAAGCGAAACAACTTTGTGACCGCGAACAAAGTCAATGTCGATAATCTGCGGCCGGCGTTCGGTGTCAATCAAGAGGCGCCAAATTCGAGCGATCAAGATACTGAAACGGCGAACGGCAAGGAAACGCGATCGGCGGCAGGATCATTTCGTTGATGGCGACCATACCCTCGGGAGGCTGGTCGGCACGTTCGTTCTCGGAGGGCACGTGCAATGACACATCATAGGGGATATGATATTTCTCCCTCCAGCGGGTCATGTCCTTCCAGGTCGCCGAACTCCGAATCTGACCAAGAGTCCATTCTGACGGCTCAGCAGCCCGAAACTCCGTCCGCTTCACATGTACGTAGGGATGAGCGGCGGAGTAAGCTTCGAAATCAAACTCCGGACAGGGCCCGACTATCCCCTCCATAAGTCTAGCAAAGGCCGTATAGACGGGGCCGGGGACGCTATCTTTTTCCCAAGAGAAACGCATCAGTTCGTCTCCCTCCAACGGCGAGCCCCCCTGCTCCGCCGTCGCCGCCGTCCTCGCCACCTCGGCCTCGTTGAAAAGTTCTTCGAGTTCTTCGGGTGCAATCCCCGCTCGAATAGCTTCAGCGGCCGTCTCCATATCCACTCTAACGGGAACCTCCTCCCGCTCGCACAACGCGGCGGCGTGGAAGAACTTCCGGTCTCGAAGGTTTTGATCCTCCCGACATATTAGAAAATAAAGAGAGGAAGAAGGTTAATTTTTTCTTACCTAGAAAAAGAAGGAGATCGGCACACAAAGCTCCAGAAATTTGCAGAAATTCGGCTATGGATACTAAGGGCGCGTAAAAAGTGAAGGAGAAGAAGCCCTCCCATTTTTATAGATAGAGACGAGGGCCTAAGTGCAAATAGGAGAAACCTCGGGGGCTGAATCGCAACCGTCACGTGGGGACGCATTAAATGCGGCCCTCGAATCCCGCATACGCGTCTTTTCGAGGGCATGCCGGTAACAGTCGACAAACCGTCGGATTCCCCACAATGCACGACGCGTGTCCCAGCCACTTTTGGAAGGCCCGCCTTCTTTTCCCGCTGCTCCCGACGCGAAAGAAGGTCGTCCATATTTGAATTCAGATCGGCTGGTCGTTTAAACATCGGCGATCGCCAACAGTGCCACCTCACCCCGTGTTTTCAACATCGAGGCGAGCTGGGGGGCAATTGTTGTGCGGCGATTAATTCGCCACGATAGGCGATCGGCGACCTCCCAGAAAAGTCAACCATGGAATACAAACTCCGGACAAACGCCTAGAGTTCGGCACAATGCGGCGATCGTCTTTTTGGTACCCAGCGATCGTCTTTCGTTATCTGACGATCGTCTTTCGTGTACGGACCAAAGGCGATCGTCACATGCCACGTGGGGATCCAGCATCCGTCAAAGTCGTCGAAGACCGAATCTTGAACGATGGCCCACCCACGAATCTTCATAGGATACCGACAGATAGGATCATTGACCCCATCCTGTCACCTACCGCACCTACCGACAAGGCCGCCGAAAGGTACGAAGTGGGCCCTCCTCGAGCCGACTCGCAACACGTGGCCGCTTTCCATCGGTTCACCCACCGGTGGCCTCCAACCGCAACCTCGGACCTCAAGGGAACAGGCCCACGTGACGGGACGATCGGCCGTTTATTTTAATATAGAAAACGGCGATCGCCCGCGATCGCCTGAGGGATCCCAACTACCTTGTCCCCTATAAATAGAGGACTCACTGTTGCGGCCAAGGGAGAGGCGAATCCACTACGAATTAAGTGCAAAATACACACCAAAGAGAGAATAAAAGGCTCCTTTGGCAAACACTAACACATTCATAGTGATATTCATACACATTCATCATATATCCCAAGCAAGAACTCACAGATTCATCTATCTGGTTCTTCCGGCAATCTACGCGCTCTAAAGCCTAGATAACTAGAAGTCTTTACACTCCTTGTAGTAGATTCTAACATTAATATTTGTACTCGACAGTATATTTATTAATAACATCTCGCGAGAGCATTCAAGCCCGGGATTAACAACCCCGGCAAATCTTGCGTTATCTATTTTCTCACGAAAGTGTTCTCGCATTTGTTTGTTACTCGATCATTCCAGCAATACTATCTCCGGATAATATTTTGGGTAACAACAAGATGGTGAAATCACGAATTCTATGTTGACACAACATGTCATCCTCAAGCATGTCATGCTAAAAAGGTTTTGTGGAAGTTCCATGATCATGAGGTACAAAAATATGGATAATCAACTCGACATCAAATCTTATCTTCGATCTTCAAGAAATATACCAAGTTCCGACTATTCCAAGTCCCAAAACATATGATTCCTTACGTAAAACATATGAACTAGGTAATCTTCATACACTGGTCGATTGGTTATGGAAGATACATAACATGCTTAGGAATCCTTATACAAAAAGGTTCAATGGATCATACGATGAATAAGTGTCGAAACGTCGAAAATATCCTTCTAACACATGATGTACGACTAATAACGAATCTAACTAACTAGACGAACATGATCAAAATCCTTTAGAACACAACTAGTATTGGTGAAGAATCACCTACCTCAAGGTAGTGAAGAACACGGAGGAAAATGAAGCAATCCGACACCGAAAGCTTGAACACCAATCTCCAATGATATACGATCTTCAATCACGAACCAGGAGGTTGATATGAAGTGTTTAGGATGGAGGAAGTTATGTTCTAAGTGTAAGAATTCGGGTAAAGGGGGAAGAAAGAACTGAAATCACGAATAGGATGCTGTCCTATTTATAAGAAATGGCTATTAGCGCGCGCTAGACCCTACTCGTAGCGTGCGCTAACGGCTCATTGACTTAACTGTACTCAGCACTTAGCGTGCGCTACGCATATACCTGTAGCGTGCGCTAAGGCGTTGACTCGGCTTTTTCCCGAAAGCCGTCCAGGTACATCCCGACACTATCCGACAGGGGTCCCCCGGCCAGATTTCACCTACCGCACGTCCCAATCAATTTGACCACGCATAGCGTGCACTAATGACCCTCAGTAGCGTGCGCTATGAATCCACGTTAGCGCACGCTAAACATAGCCGGTAGCGTGCGCTACATGCGCAGATTTACAATCTTTAAATCACAACCACGAAAATAAACGCTCGACAACATCGGATTATGAAATACGGAGAATAGTACTCAAACAAAAGTACAATTATTACAATATCACAAGTTCCAATTACATAACAGAAATCTCGGGTATTACATCCTTCCTCCCTAAAAAGAAGTTTCGTCCTGAAACTTAAGATGAAAACAACTCCGGATATCTAGTCTTCATACTGTCCTCCGTTTCCCAAGTGGCCTCTTCGACTCCATGTCGTGACCATTGTACTTTAACCAAGTGTATTGGTTTATTCCTCAATTGTTTGATCCGGCTCTCAAGTATCTTGATTGGTCTCTCTTCGAAGGTGCCATCATTAGCTATCTCGATCTCGTCGAAATCAATGATGTGACTGGGGTCCGGTACATACTTCCGCAGTTGGGATACGTGAAACACATTGTGAACGTGACTCAGCGATGGCGGTAAGGCCAACCTGTATGCTAAATCTCCAACTCTCTCGAGGATCTCAAATGGTCCGATATATCTCGGACTAAGCTTGCCTCTCCTCCCAAAACGGAAAATCCCTCGTGTAGGAGACACCTTTAATAGTACATGGTCCCCAACGTCGAACTCTAGAGGGCGACGACGTACATCTGCATAAGACTTCTGTCGACTGCAGGCGATCAGCAGTCTCTCTCGAATCAAAGCTATCTTCTCTTGAGTCTGAATAATCAATTCCGGTTCCGTCCCGACCAAATCCGAAGAATCATCCCAACATAGGGGTGATCGGCATCTCCTCCCGTACAAAGCTTCATATGGTGCCATCTTAATTGAAGCATGCCAACTATTATTGTAGGTGAATTCAACTAATGGCAAATGAACTTCCCAATCAGTTGACCAATCCAAAGCACAAGCTCTAAGCATGTCTTCTACAGTTTGAATAGTCCTTTCGGACTGACCGTCCGTTTGAGGATGATAGGCTGTGCTAAAGTTGAGCTCAGTCCCCAGAGCCCTGTGAACTGCTTTCCAGAAGTGTGACACGAAGCGACCATCTCGATCCGAAATAATGGTCCTCGGCGTCCCATGCAATCTGACTATCTCTGCAATAAATACTCGTGCCAATCTCTCGGGTCCCCATGTATCTTTAATTCCCAGGAAATAAGCCGACTTGGTTAGTCGATCAACTACAACCCAAATCATGTTCATTCCCGTTCTAGTCCTTGGCATACTAGTGATGAAGTCCATCGAGATATCCTCCCACTTCCACTCAGGGATCGGAAGCGGTTTTAACATCCCGGCAGGTTGTTGATGTTCAATCTTAACTTGCTGGCAAGTCAAACACTTCGAAACGTACTCCGCTACGTCCTTCTTCATATTCCCCCACCAGAAGTTTTGCTTTAAATCCTTATACATCTTACTACTGCCTGGGTGAATAGAATAGGGCGCGCTATGAGCTTCCTTCAAAATTGTCCGTCTCAAATCATCATCCTCGGGAACGCAAAGTCGACTCTGAAATCTCAGAACTCCATCATCTTGTATCACGAATCCTGGGACTTTTCCTTTCTTTACTTCGTCACATAATCGAAGGATCAGAGAATCGTTCAATTGTTTAGACTTGATCTCCTCGACTAGTGATGAAGTCAGTTCCATCATATAAAGTTGCCCTTGGATTCCTGGTGCCCATACTTCAATCCCCTCGCGGATCAGTTCTCGTTGAATACTGGTTTGGGACGTAAGTGCTTCCAACACTCGAAGAGAAACAGGTTTACGGCTCAAAGCATTAGCTACTATGTTTGCTTTCCCCGGATGATAGAGAATCTCCAAGTCGTAATCCTTGATCAATTCCAGCCACCTTCTCTGCCTCATGTTTAACTCTTTCTGACTGAAAATGTACTTGAGGCTCTTATGATCTGTAAAGATCTGACAATGAGTGTCGTACAAATAATGTCGCCAAATTTTCAAGGCAAAGACCACAGCTGCTAGCTCCAGATCATGAGTCGGGTAATTAATCTCGTACGGTTTTAATTGCCGAGAAGCATAAGCAATCACTTTATCCTTCTGCATCAACACACATCCCAAACCCTGATTTGAAGCGTCGTTGTATACCATGAATCCATCAGTTCCCTCTGGCAGCGCTAATATAGGTGTTGTCGTCAGTCTCCTCTTAAGTTCGTCAAAACCAGCCTGGCACTTCTCATTCCACATGAACTTTTGAGTTTTCTGTAACAGCTGAGTGAGCGGACGAGCAATTTTGGAAAATCCTTCTACAAAGCGGCGATAATATCCAGCAAGTCCTAAGAAGCTTCGGACTTCTTTCACGTTTTTAGGAGCTTCCCAATCCAAGATTGCTTCGACCTTCTTCGGGTCCACCTGAACTCCGTCGGCTGATATCACATGCCCAAGGAAGGTTACTTCCTTAAGCCAGAACTCACATTTTGAAAGTTTTGCATACAGTTGTTCCTTCTTCAAGGTGTTCAAAACCACACGTAAATATTCAGCATGTTCCTCTGCGTCCCTTGAATATATCAGGATGTCGTCAATGAAGACGACCACAAATTTATCCAAGTACTCCAAGAATACCCGATTCATCAATTGCATGAATACCGCGGGAGCATTGGTAAGTCCAAATGGCATTACTACAAACTCATAATGCCCGTACCGGGATCTGAAAGCGGATTTCGGTATATCCGATTCCTTAATTCTCAACTGGTGGTATCCTGATCGCAAGTCAATCTTCGAGAATACCCTTGCCCCTTGCAGTTGATCAAACAAGTCGTCGATCCGAGGTATAGGATACTTATTCTTGATCGTCATCTTGTTGAGCTCTCTGTAATCAATACACAGTCGGAGGGATCTGTCTTTCTTCCGGACAAAGAGAACGGGCGCTCCCCAAGGAGAAACGCTCGGTTGGATATAACCTTTCTGTAACAATTCCTCTAGTTGTTTCTTGAGTTCATACATCTCGGTTGGCGCCATGCGGTATGGTGCTCTGGAAATAGGAGCTGCTCCAGGCTCTAATTCGATAGTGAATTCCACTCCCCTCTGCGGAGGTAGTCCAGGTAGTTCGTCAGGAAATACATCTGAGAACTCATTCACAACTGAAATAGACGAAATCTCTACTCCTTCCTCTTTCCTCATGGCATAGCACCAAAGTCCGTGACATCCCTGCTTCAGTAATTTCACGGCTTGCTTTGATCAATTTTCCCGAGCTTCCTGGTCTCCATCCCCGGAATAAGTGTTCAGATCCGTCATCAGCAATGATGGAAATGACTCTCTCTCGGTAATTCAGAACAGCTCCATAACGGTTGAGCCAATCATCTCCGAGAATTAAATCGTCACCGTAGATGTCAACTACAATGAGATTCGATGGCCACTCTCTTCCTTCTATAGATACGGGGAAATCCCTAGCTTCTAGGGTTCCCACAATTTTCTCTCCGCTCGGTAATCCCACAACATAAGGTTCACAATTATACAAGCACGAGATTTTCAAACGATTAACACAGTTCAAAGATATAAAAGAATGCGTAGCTCCCGAATCGAACAAGACACTAACTGGTTGCAAAAGGATTCGAATCGCACTGATGCAACAGATGTGTTCTCGATCATCATATTTCCTCATTTCAGACAGCGCGGAGGAACGGACCCAAAGATCGGATGTCTCTCTTCCCGGCTGCTGAAATCCACTCTGCTGCGTCTGGTTCACACTCGTCTCTTTCGGGACTGGAGCTGGAGTGCGAGTACCAAAAGATCGGGTCGCATTCCCACAAAATGTTGCGCGATGTCCTTCCTGTCCACACTCGAAACAGGTCACAGCAGGCGCGAAACAATCACGTCGAACATGTCCTGCTTTGCCACAGTTGTAACACTTCTTTCTTGCGTCTGAAACAGTTGGTGCTGCCCGGAACTTCTTTCCACCTCGAGAAGGATGCGGAGGTCTCCTGGGTGGATGAAAAGAGGACTGACCCCTTCGAGGCACGCTACTCTTATCCTCCGTGAAGTTTCCAGACACCTTCTGTTTCTTTGCCTCCGTCGCTTTCTCTACTGCTGCCTCCTTCATATCATAGGCCAACGTTTTGTCCTGATACTGTCGCAAGGTGGTACATTCAAATCCGGACATATACTGCTGAATTTCCGGCTTCATTCGCATGTCAAAATGAAAAATCTTCTCCGCCTCGGTCCTAACCAAGTGGCGCACATAAGTCAGATGGTGATTAAAAGTCTTAATCACGTCTGTCACAGATGCTTCCGAATTTTGTGGTGAGAAAAACTCCCGAACTCGGGCTTCTCTAACTGGACGAGGACAATACTGTGCCTCCATCATCAATTTGAATTCCGTCCAGTCAACATTGTGCTCCTCCGGTCGAATGGCCTCCCACTACCAAAAGCCTCCTGGCCAAAAGATACCGGGCGACGGAACCTTCCTATCGTTGGGACAGTTAATCCCGCAAAAATCTTCTCTAATTCCTTGACCGGTGATCCCAAGAAAGCGTCTCACAGAATCCAAATTTCGGAGGGTGCAATTTAATTACTTGGTAAGCCATCTACCTCCTCGATTTTCCACGTTATCTTTCTTTGTCCCATCGCCGTCGCATGCGATCCACAACTTGAGCAAACCGGTTTATCGGGCAACCACTGCTGAAGCACTCCCGCACGTTAGGATCGCATTATTATTTGCCGATCCTCGCTGTCCCTAATGTGAATCCGTTCGACTAGCGGCTATCTCTGGGGTAGATACCGACTCTTCTTGCCTCGCATTTCCACGTCCGCGTCCACGACCGCGTCCGCGTCCACGACCTCCTCTCAACATACTGTAAACATAAATACTCAATATCCAGGACAAACTTTCTCAAAGTACATCCATCAATGTTTACAAGACATGAATTAAATAAAACAGTAGTATTCGAGATTAGGAAACTTACAACCACAGTCCACACGACGATGCTGGCTCAGCAGTGATGTTACGAACGACCAATAATCAAATAACGTAAACAGACCCAACTAACCCGACTGCCAAGATATCCATAAATCTTAGCTCTGATACCATATTCTGTAACACCCCGAGTTATTAGGAATAATTACAGCGCCGTAAACCCTTTAGATAAGGATTTACAAGGCTAATTTTAAAAGAAGTGTAAAAATAATTCAATCGTACAACTGAAGTCCAAATACAGATTTGATTCAACCGATCAAATGAGTTAACTTATACAACCATATCGAAATGACCTTAATAAAAACAGACGTACTCGAGTACTAAACGAACCAAGAAGACAATTCATAATAACAATAACATCAACCACATCACTGAGCCATTCCATCGTCTCCGTTGCATCGTGGTTGCCTCCCCGCTCCTCGGTTACCTGAACATCAAAACAATGTCCACCCCCGAAGGGGTTAGCAAAACAATGCTAGTACAAGTATCATCATACAATAAATCATCAATACATCATGAAACATGCAAAACGGACTTCCGCCACCGGAATCCACGATGCGAATCCTCACGATTCCATCAACACAATACAAGGTAATCCAGCGATCCAGCGCCCTCAGCATAGATCCCCATGATGATCCCGTCGGACCAACGCATGGTGGAAAACCCGTCTAACGATCGGCGCCTCAAAGATAGATCCCCATGATGATCCCGTCGGACCAACGCATGGTGGAAATTAGATCCAGCGCCCTCAGCATAGATCCTCATGACCCCCTCGGATCATTTATACCATAATCAATCAATTATGCATACACATATGCATTTCAATATGTTCATCAATACGAACAAATAACAATGAATATCACGAGAATTTTCAGAAATACATCTCATATTCAACAATATGAACAAAACCACAAGCATGATAAATCGAACTCGTCATATGATACTTGCCTCGAAAATGGCAAGGACGAACACTTCAATGATCTCGACACACTCGAAGGCCGCCTCCTTCGATCAACGTAACAAGCTCGAACCTTAACAAAAGGAATGATATACAAATCATCTCAAGTCGAACGATGGCCTAACAATTCGGTCTACGGCCGAAAAGCTCAAAACAAACAATCTGCCTGGACTGCTTAGCGTGCGCTACGTACTCTACGTAACGTGCGCTAAGCCGACCTGTTAGCGTACGCTATCGTGTAAGACTAGCGTGCGCTAGCTACGAACTGACAGTTCGAATCGGCTGATACATAACGTACGCTACGTACGTATTGTGCGTTAAGTGAACCCCGATAGCGCACATTAACTCACATATGTTAGCGTGCGCTAACCTTGCATGGCAGAATACTGCTACCGGAAAAACTGGGTTGAAAGATGGTGAAATCACGAATTCTATGTTGACACAACATGTCATCCTCAAGCATGTCATGCTAAAAAGGTTTTGTGGAAGTTCCATGATCATGAGGTACAAAAATACGGATAATCAACTCGACATCAAATCTTATCTTCGATCTTCAAGAAATATACCAAGTTCCGACTATTCCAAGTCCCAAAACATATGATTCCTTACGTAAAACATATGAACTAGGTAATCTTCATACACTGGTCGATTGGTTATGGAAGATACATAACATGCTTAGGAATCCTTATACAAAAAGGTTCAATGGATCATACGATGAATAAGTGTCGAAACGTCGAAAATATCCTTCTAACACATGATGTACGACTAATAACGAATCTAACTAACTAGATGAACATGATCAAAATCCTTTAGAACACAACTAGTATTGGTGAAGAATCACCTACCTCAAGGTAGTGAAGAACACGGAGGAAAATGAAGCAATCCGACACCGAAAGCTTGAACACCAATCTCCAATGATATACGATCTTCAATCACGAACCAGGAGGTTGATATGAAGTGTTTAGGATGGAGGAAGTTATGTTCTAAGTGTAAGAATTCGGGTAAAGGGGGAAGAAAGAACTGAAATCACGAATAGGATGTTGTCCTATTTATAAGAAATGGCTATTAGCGCGCGCTAGACCCTACTCGTAGCGTGCGCTAACGGCTCACTGACTTAACTGTACTCAGCACTTAGCGTGCGCTACGCATATACCTGTAGCGTGCACTAAGGCGTTGACTCGGCTTTTTCCCGAAAGCTGTCCAGGTACATCCCGACACTATCCGACAGGGGTCCCCCGACCAGATTTCACCTACCACACGTCCCAATCAATTTGACCACGCATAGCGTGCGCTAATGACCCTCAGTAGCGTGCGCTATGAATCCACGTTAGCGCACGCTAAACATAGCCGGTAGCGTGCGCTACATGCGCAGATTTACAATCTTTAAATCACAACCACGAAAATAAACGCTCGACAACATCGGATTATGAAATACGGAGAATAGTACTCAAACAAAAGTACAATTATTACAATATCACAAGTTCCAATTACATAACAGAAATCTCGGGTATTACAGCAATGAACTGTGTAGTGCGAGATTTTAAGTAATTTCTTTTATCGCTATAAAGTTCAGCGCTTCATTTACAATAAAAATCTTAGTGCAATGTTCCACTATATACTTGTGCAACTTACCTTATAGAACCCGTTAAATAAATAAACATGGTCACAAACATTCATAAAAGCAAAAGCGAATATGTAATCTCGTGCTAACATTGAACCCATGATTCCTATATAGTTAACAGAAAAACCTACATTTAATTTATAAGTAAGGAATCTCTATTTTGAATAGCATGTAAAGCCTATCCGATTTCAAACTTTGACGACATTTTTAGTACTTTATGTGATGAGTAACCACTGATAATAGTATCACTCGGTTAATAAATATTCTTTCTCCCGCCATGTAGCATTCTAACCGTATGAAGACCATAACAACTTAATTTCTCTTATAAAGTATAAAAACATTTGTATCAAGTTATAAAAAAAATACAACTTTTAAATGTGCTTTTTAATACATAAGATAGATAATTGTATACTTTCAAATTTAAAGAGACTATTCAATTTCGAGTATGTCTCTTTGTTTGCCACATTAAGTATAGAGATCAAATCATGAGGATAACTTTCATATCGTAAAACATATTCTTTCAGAAAACAATACTTTGCACTACTCATAGTTGAGTTTTATATATAATAGCAATGTATATAACTATCTTAAAGACATGAAGAGACATGGTAACTTGAAAGGGTTTGGTGATTGTTTAGTTTCATCAAAGCATGACATGAAGAGACATGGTAACTTGAAAGGGTTTGGTGATTGTTTAGTTTCATCAAAGCATTTCTGAGTTATCATAATTGAGTTCATTTATTTGTATAGATGCATTAATGCTCTCATTCAAACATGGAACTCATTCTTGATCATTATTGTTTCATTTTATTCGTTAAATATTTCCAAGAAATTAAACTCAACTTTAATGGCAAGCACGTTTACCATAAAGACCCAAATGTATCTCGAGAGATTTTGTTTCAGATAAAATGAAGTATTCATGCATAATGCCTTTATCATATCTCTTTTATGTGTTTGTTTGAAGATTTAATATTTTATAAACTATTATGTCAAGTGTTCATACGTGATTTATTTACATTCATTAAAAAAAATTACAAATAATAGTTCAAAAATATGTCCAAAATAGATACTTATTACTTTGTTTTGGAGTCGTGACTACTTTTTTTTCCCATGAACATTTAGTTTTCAAGGTAAAGTTAAATAAAATTTTCGATGATTATCATCCAAATTCGAACTTTACCCGTAATTATACACACAATATAATAACTTAAATGTTTATACATAGGAAAAAAAGTAGTTTGATACATCTTATATATTCAGTAGTATTATGTCATATACAAAGTGTCATATTTTTGTGAAACTTGTTTAACTATCCAATTAATGTGTATATAGGGTGTTGACAAACTTTTTCTTAATAAACGAGTCATTCAAACCCGGGCGATGCCCCGGGCTGTATATGGTGGTATTATATATTTAAATTGTTATTATTCAGCACAAATTTTCGTCATTTTGATCATGGATCCGTCATTTATTTTCGTCATTTTATATTCGGGACGTATTTTTGTCATTGTATATATAAGTTGTCATGGTAGCATACATTTTGTAGCATGATACGTATTTAAAATAGTTTATTGACATGTAATCTTTTAAGATGTATTTTTTACGTAATTTTTTTTGTCTATTTATTTTGGTATTGACTCTATCATTTTTAATTGGAACTAACTAATATTAATACATTGGGCTAAGTTATAACTATTTCTTATGATAGTCAATGATACCCGTGCGATGCACATGTGCTGTATAGAAGTTTTCAGAGATTTAAAATACGTGCGATGCACATGGGCTATATAGAAGTTTTCATAGCGTAATATTCGGCATTTATTTTCGTCATTTTATATTTAAGTTTTCATGGGGTCACACATTTGCTAAGCTTTATACGTACTTAGAATACTTTATTGAGTTGCACATGGGCTCTATATAAGTTTTTATATCGTAATCTTCAGAACTTATTTTCGTCATTATATATCTAAGCTGTGATGGTATCACATTTCTAAGCATGACACACATTTAAAATAGTTTATTAATATTAAAAGAAGGTGAAGAGATTTTTTTCAAGATGTTACATTGAAAAGAGTCTATTCACATGTAATTTTTTAATATGTATAAGTTACATAAATTATTTTAAATATGAAGCGATGACATTAATGTTGGAGACCTTTTATATTCATCCGCGTGCAATGCACACATGTTTGGACTGCCTCAGGACCCATGCGATGCACTCAGGTTGGATATAATTGTTTTTTCGTAATGTTCGGGACTAATTTTCGGTTCATGTTTGAAACTCTCATTTTTTTGTGAAAGACGGACTTTGTTGTTCAAATAAATTACATTATTAAAAGCGAACTATAAAACAAATTTTCTTTTTAACAAAACTATAAAAACATAAAACATTAAAGTGATTAGTATATTCAAGAGTATAAATTATAATTCGTATAATAAATTATAATTCGTATAGTAAAATATTGCATGTTTAATTTGTAACGTACTATTAATATGAATGCCATGTATTCATCTATATTGACACCGGTGGCCGTGGCGTTGTTCTTGTTGTTGTTGTTCTTCTTGTTGTCTTTGTCGTTGTTGTTCATTGGCATTTTGCATGTTTTGTTCTTGATACAATTTTCGTGACTTGTCAATCTCTTTCTTTAATGTGAAGAGGTTTTTTGCAAAATGTTATATTTAAATGAGGCTTTTCATATGTAATCTTTTAATGTGAGTAACTTACATAAATTATTTTTAATTAATGCATTATTACAATATTTTTCCATAAACTATAATATCGAATTTGGAGCATTCATTAGTAACTCATTCTAAGTATTTACTGATGACGACATGAATCACATGATCTCAAACTCAAATGAATAATGCTTACCTCGTGATATGTGGATAACATTTGAAATACAATTTTCTTCTCCTTTATATACTTCTTCGATTTAGACGATTCTCATTGTTATGATGATAGTGTGAAGATATTTTTATTATATTTTATTATATACTACCATTTGCAATATGTAACATCGACATAATTTACACAGTCATATCAAATATCAAAGTCACACAATATTCCAAGACGTTTAATTAAAAAAGTGACATTAACACAACGCAAGACAAAAAATTACATTAAGAGCAAAAATATTAAAATGCACCAACAAAGTGTAGTAATAATTATTGACTAAAAATTGAATGCTTGTCACATTATTTTCAATAAACTTACTTGCTAACGAATCAATAGTATTAGCCCGTTTATCGGTATTACATGAAGTAAAATATTGCATGTTTAATTTGTAATGTACTATTAATACGAATGCTAAGTATTCATCCCACCGGTGGCCGCGGCGTTGATCTTGTTGTTGTTGTTGTCTTTGTCGTTGTTGTTCATTGGCCTTTTGCATGTTTTGTTCTTGACATAATTTTTGTGACTTCTCGATCTCTTTCTTTAATGCTTCTTGATGCGCTACAAAAAAATAGATATAGTTGATCGTTAGTAACTTAAATACAGTTAATCAATATATTGCATTTTCGATCAAAGTAAAAATGTTCGTGCATGTTCCACTTAATTGATAAGACAACGATGTGTATGATCTCTTAAACCATTAGAAAAGATGATGTTACTACCAAATCTCATAAGCTACCATCTTTATGTCCTACATTGTTACACACAAAAAACACACGTGAAATTTACATAAAATAATATAAATCAATATGCTAATTAAGTAAGACGATATGATGCTTACTTTACCACCATAATAAGTTGTAGCCCAATGTGCACGCGGTGTGGAGGAAGTTGTGGTTTGTTGTGTGTGATTTTTGACACATTATATAGTTGATAAAATATTTGTAACTCATGGACGGGAAGGTAAAAAGACTAACCACTAATTGGTGTATTTAATTTATGCATTCATGGCATTTTTGGTTTGTATTCTTTGAGACTTTTGTGCACGATTCCTATGTACTTACCCTTATGCATGACTATTAAATCAATGTACTAACACATGAAACTTTCACATTTCACTTTCAATTCATGAAACATTTATTGTGAGCACTTTGCATTTATAAGACAACTTAAGCTTTTAGTATATAAGATATAACCATTTATATAAAACTTGTTATCCATTTCACACATCAGTTTGGCAAACAAATGTTTACCCAACTAAGAGACAATAGAAATGAGTTGTAACATTGTACACTTCACATGTAATCATGCACCAATCAACATGTTATGAATGCAACACTACACGTGACCATGCAAAATTGCATTCTTGTTATATAACATTGAGAGCAATTCATGCAAGTGACTTTGTTAAGCATGCTATCCAATGAGAAACTAAAATTTTGCATACCCAACACTCATGCCAATATGCTATTTCATTAGCTTTGCATACAACAAAATATAGAATATATGTAAAATATAACCTTCTCATCCATGGAACCTCTTTTAACAAACTGACCATTTGCTTCACCACTGCTTTTACAATCTTAAATGTCCAGAGAATTATTCAAACTTAGCATTCTAATAATAATAACAACATAAATAACAATATAAGGATTTCTCGTGATAAGAACCCATACCTCCATTATTTTTAGTTTTAGCTTCCGATGTAGATGTCCCGTTTTCGTCTTTTGAATCTTCCACGTCATCTGAGTGCCAACAAAGCAAAAGGTGTCAAGTTTTGACCCAAAAAATTTTTTACAGTGCGTTACTCAAATATAGAGCCCATATCATTGTAGAATAGTAAAAGGAAAAAATATTAGCTCGTCATTTAACGAAAGAGAATTAAGTACCTGATTCAACTCTTACTCGTTGAGGTTTAAACCGCGCCTTAAACTGAATAGCATTGAATCTCTTTCTTTTTCTGCCCCTAACCTCCGGTGGATCCTGCGTTTCAACATTTCCGTATTCGTTTACATCTTTTGCGCTCTCTTTTGAAATGTTCGCGGTTTTCACCTCTGTTGACTTGTTGACGTTTGTAGCAGGACATCATCCAAGTTCTAACCTCTTTCGGACCTCCTCAAAGGGCTCGACCCCATTGTCATATGATGGTTATTTATAATATTCAAAATCCATCTGAAAAGTCCAATTTATTAACCAAATTAAGCCATTTTTAATGACTTGTAAGTTGTAATTTGTTTGCATCCTCTTTGCATGCCTCAACGTAGGTCCTATAGTTGGCACCTTGAAAGTGCATTTAATCATATTTAGTGATGTATTAAAATTGATTTGCATTAAATAGGTTTATGAGTGAGTTTGCGTAATTTTAATTGTGAATTCATTAATGTAATCAAATGAATGCTTCATAAAGGAAGACTTTAGACATTAGTTTGTGACATTAATGCTCACATTCAATAGGGGGAACTCATTCTTTATATATATATATATATAGATTTCTAAAATTAAGAAGAAAACCTAGATCTAATTCTGCAGACACAATCGGCACAATCTCCTATCTTCCTTCCAAGATAACTTTCCCATCGTCATCTTCCTTGCAAAAACCAAAGTCGAATTCTGTAGAAAACTAGGAACTCCATTGCCACTAGATCCTAATCGTCCTTTGTCTTACGAAATGTTTTGTTCATCACGCATGTAGGATTCCATAACTTCCTTACAATTTTTGAACTGCAACCCATAAATTATCACATGCACTGCCATTGGTTTGATGTTGTTCTTCATCTAGGGTTTACGTCTTGTAGCTCACTGTGCTCGAAAAATCATAGGTAACGTTTATTATTTCTCAATTGCTTATGTTTTAACTTCCTTACAATTTTCGAACTGCAACCCATAAATTATCACATGCACTGCCATTGGTTTGATGTTGTTCTTCATCTAGGGTTTACGTCTTGTAGCTCACTGTGCTCGAAAAATCATAGGTAATGTTTATTATTTCTCAATTGCTTATGTTTTAACAATTGATTGTTTCTGGCTTAGCTCCTGCAAATCAGGTACATTTCCATACTCTTTGTCATATTGTGACCCAAGCCCAAATGTTGTCTTGTTAACTGTTTAAGTAATGTCTAGACATGGTTATTTGATTGTAATATGTTGTGATGTTAAAGTGTTCCCCTAAGAGAAAAAGGGGCAAACTTTTAGCATTCTTTGGCCCCAAATGGGAGTTAGTGGGCATATGTCGAGGAGAAATTTGTTTCCATTCTTGGTGGATGGTTATACTGCAATTTTTCATCACAAAAATAAGTTTCCGTAATCTTTAAGTTTTGAATTGAGAACTGTCTTAAACTTATCGTGTTCTAATTCACTCTTTTGCATGTATAATCACGTAAAGTCGAGTTTTTAGTTTTGTTTCTTTTGCTCCAGATAATATCTCTTCACTATCTTCTCCACTTCCAAGGATATCAAGTGTCTTCGTTTATATCTTCAGCTTTGAATGTGGATTAGCTACGGATATTCTATCTCCAATCGAGCGAATTGTTATACTACTGCATACTTGACCCGGTTTATTTCTATATTTTAGTCGAGGAAGTTTTATGTGGTACAAGTGCACAAGTAGCTCATATTTGTTGTCACTTGATCTTGAACTGCATGTTTTCTTGGTGTTGTTTCGCTTACAGGTTCCAACTCTAAGTTTTCTTTTTCAGTTTATTTTTGTATGGTTATATGGGAGGTTCTAGTATTTGAGTGTTTGTCTATGACTTTTTGAATAGATTAGAATGATAATTCATTAAGTATCATCCTAGTGCCATGGATAGATTAATCATGTCGTTTATACTTTATAGTAGCATTTAGACGGTTCGTGTCCGAGAAGTGCAAATTCGTGGACTGGTTTTCAATTTCGTCGCTGTGCTGAATATGCGGTGATTTTCTTGTGTGTTGTGATTTTGTATTTTATCATCATATTATATGGAACTCGGAAATATATATATATATATATATTCTACATTTTCTCGGTCAAAAAACAAGAAGCTCAATTGCTTGTCTCTGATATCAATATCGGATGAAGGTGGCACTCATATTGCACTTTGGTATTAATTCTCGATTTTCGTGTTCTTGAAGTTAATGTGCCAACATTGTTTAACAAAAAACTTTTATGCTTTTTACAAGAAGCGAAGTGATCTGTTGTTCATTTAATGAAGTTATGATCATTATTCTATGTTTGGTTCCTGAATTATTTTGCTTATGTTTTATTTGGAAGTTGTATTTGGATAAAAATTCAAATTGGTTGAACTTTGGATCTCTTACTTAGTGATATTCCGTTCGTAGATAACTCTCAAGTAAAAATGAAATTGAAATTGTATTTGTCTCTGTCTTGAGAAACCGGGACATGTGAAATCGGAATTTTACACAATATTCTGATTATTATTTTTTTATTTTATTATAAGATTTTTTTTTAATATGTGATGGTGTTCTGTTTTTGTTGGTTTGATCACTTGGACTATTCTAATTATCTTTGTTTAAATATCCTGCTTTTTTAATTACTTCAGATCACTTAGTTAGTGATTTTCTGTTCTTAGAACACTAAGTAAATGGAATCGATATTTGTCCTGTCTTGAGCATCTGGGGACAATGTGATATTAGAATTATTCATAAAATATCTGATTATTGTTTTGTTATATAATTGTAAAACATTTTGACAATATGTGGTTGTGTTCTATTATTGCAGGTTTGCCTGATTTGATCACTTCGACTATCCTGATTTTTTTTTTCTTTTTTTAACTAAGTGTGTATGTGTATGTGTGTATGTGTGTCTGTGCGTTTCTGGATAGTAACAAGTCCATTATAATGTTGGATGTGATGAGCAGGTATCGTTTCGCTCTATGGAGTTACTTTACAACAAAAAAGATATGAAACATAGCAGAGCACTTCTACTAAGCTGTGATTTTGTCACTGCTTGGAATTCCTGGTACATTTTTGTTTCTTTCTTTCTTTTTTATGTATGGTTACATGTGTTCGTTTGAAATGTTGAATATCTTATGTCCGTAGGACATCTATGGTGTAATTGGGAATTGATTGCACATGATGACATTTCTGTAGTGCTCGTTTCTTGATTTTACAACTGGCAGATTCAAATCCGATGAGGGAAGAATCCAAGTTCATCATGTTGTTGCGCAAACATTTCCTCATCTATTTGACATATTTAATCGGCTTGTTCAAATTGCTAACCCTTCGGCTGAAGTAGCTGATTTGCAAAATATTACGATCATTTATCTACTTATGATGACATTCCTGTAGTTCTGATCTTGTTTCAATTTGATAGATTAAGGGATTGGCAATTTCACCTGGCATATGATAAAAACATTAAAAAAGTACCATTTTGCATGACCATGATATTGTTAGGTTGCTTGTTCCATCTCATTCTCGGGATTCATTTTCGCCTTATAACATTGAAATTTCTTATACTAGTTATCAATGATGTGATATCTGTCCTAAACTTCATTAAATATTCTTTGAGAAAATCATTGTTTTAAAAAATGCTAGACTCGTACGAGTTGACTCGCGAGTTGAGGCGAGGCGGACGGGTGGCGTGTCGATACTTACGACTCAGGTGATTTTCTTATATTTGCGAGTTTTTTCTTTGAGGCGTACGAGTCAACTCGGTTATAAGTTGACTCGGTAAGAGGCGTACGAGTCGGTCAGGAAAAACATCCACTTAAAAACGCCCTTGGGTCTCCCTCTCACTCCGACAACCTGCTTCCTACGACATGGATTGCGATTCAGACGGGATACAGCTAGGACATAAATTCGAACCTTCAAATGCTGCTCGAAAGCTTGCTGGAAATGTCAATTATGGAGGGGCGATGGTATTTTTTGTTGCAGAATTTGGTTGAGTCGTGGAAGGTGAAGAAGAATGTAGGAAGAAGTTAGGGTTTTGTTCTGTAATGGGCGTGGGCTTTTAATGATAGATACTGTTGATTCTTGGAAGAATGATATGTAGGGTTATTCATATCAGCGGGCTTTTATAAATGGGCTTCACTTTCTAAATTGGAAGTTAACTGATGTAAGTTTTCTTTTGAACCACTAACATAACTTTTCAACATAAAAATAATATTGAAAAATAAAAAATATAACTTATATTAATGTAGGCTGATTTTTACGTTTTCATCTATTTCGTACTAAATTAACTTAAATATATATATAATATATTGTTATTTATATTTTTGTAATCATCGTATCATAATGTCTTATATTTTAAAAGTTCGTCTTATCATCATATCGGTATCGTATCTGATACAATACCCATATCCGTACATGTATCATGCACGTAGTTTCAGATAAAAAAAATACCTTTCCAAAAAAATCATATTAATAAAATTTTCAGATAATTATTAAATAACTTAACTAATTAATAAATTACTGTTGAACCTCATATATGTTTATTATTTTATATTTTTTATATATTTGTTTTCATGAGAAAGTTGAGGCTTGCGCCTCGTTCCGCCTCGAGGCGTACGCCTCGCCTCATTCAGCAAAACGCCTCGAATACGAGTCACGAATTTTAAAACATTGATCGTATCCTTGGACGATTTGATAGTTGGAAGAAGAAATTCATGTCAGTTGCAGGCCGCGCAACACTTATTCAGTCGTGACTGACTGCTCTCCCGGTATATGATAAGCAGGCATCTTGGCTACCATATCATGTGTGTGTGCGTCTGGATAATTTGAATAGGCATTTCCTCTGGTTATGAGATACTTCAAAGAATAAGCTTCACCTTGTTAGCTGGAAAAATGTTACAAAGCCAAAGTCTGAAGGAGGACTTGGGTTACGTTGTGCCCGAGTTAACTATGAGGCTTTTCTAGCTAAGTGGTGTTGTCGAATCCTAAATGATGAACCTTCTACCTGGATCGACCTTATAAAGACTATATATTTGAAGGGAGGCGACTTCCTTATGTATATTCCTCTAAACTCAGATAGCATTGCTTGGAAGAGGATTATCCGGAGCTCTCAACTTTTGAAAGATTCCTTTAGATGGAAAATCGGAACCGGTGAAAGGATATGATTTTGGTATGACTTATGGTGTGATGATATTTGGCTCTGCGATACCGTTACTCCTGTTATGACACATGAAAAACATCTCCGAATATCGGATGTGTATTGGAGTGGTATGTGGCACTTGGATCAACTCAACACTCACATTCCTTTGGATATTCGAATCCGTATTCAGGCTATTCTCCCTACTTCATCGATTGCAGATCGCGTTATCTGGAGTGGAACTTCTTCTGGAAAATTTACTTGCCAATCGGCTTACCATGTCTTATATAAGAAATACGTAGCACACATTGTTTTAAAAAATGCTAGACTCGTACGAGTTGACTCGCGAGTTGAGGCGAGGCGGACGGGTGGCGAGTCGATACTTACGACTCAGGTGATTTTCTTATATTTGCGAGTTTTTTCTTTGAGGCGTACGAGTCAACTCGGTTATAAGTTGACTCGGTAAGAGGCGTACGAGTCGGTCAGGAAAAACATCCACTTAAAAACGCCCTTGGGTCTCCCTCTCACTCCGACAACCTGCTTCCTACGACATGGATTGCGATTCAGACGGGATACAGCTAGGACATAAATTCGAACCTTCAAATGCTGCTCGAAAGCTTGCTGGAAATGTCAATTATGGAGGGGCGATGGTATTTTTTGTTGCAGAATTTGGTTGAGTCGTGGAAGGTGAAGAAGAATGTAGGAAGAAGTTAGGGTTTTGTTCTGTAATGGGCGTGGGCTTTTAATGATAGATACTGTTGATTCTTGGAAGAATGATATGTAGGGTTATTCATATCAGTGGGCTTTTATAAATGGGCTTCACTTTCTAAATTGGAAGTTAACTCATGTAAGTTTTCTTTTGAACCACTAACATAACTTTTCAACATAAAAATAATATTGAAAAATAAAAAATATAACTTATATTAATGTAGGTTGATTTTTACGTTTTCATCTATTTCGTACTAAATTAACTTAAATATATATATATAATATATTGTTATTTATATTTTTGTAATCACCGTATCCTAGCCGTATCATAATGTCTTATATTTTAAAAGTTCGTCCTATCATCATATCCGTATCGTATCCGATACAATACCCATATCCGTACCTGTATCATGCACGTAGTTTCAGATAAAAAAATACCTTTCCAAAAAAATCATATTAATAAAATTTTCAGATAATTATTAAATAACTTAACTAATTAATAAATTACTGTTGAACCTCATATATGTTTATTATTTTATATTTTTTATATATTTGTTTTCATGAGAAAGTTGAGGCTTGCGCCTCGTTCCGCCTCGAGGCGTATGCCTCGCCTCATTCAGCAAAACGCCTCGAATACGAGTCACGAATTTTAAAACATTGATCGTATCCTTGGACGATTTGATAGTTGGAAGAAGAAATTCTTGTCAGTTGCAGGCCGCGCAACACTTATTCAGTCAGTCACGACTGCTCTCCCGGTATATGATATGCAGGCATCTTGGCTACCATCTCATGTGTGTGTGCGTTTGGATAATTTGAATAGGCATTTCCTCTGGTCATGAGATACTTCAAAGAATAAGCTTCACCTTGTTAGCTGGAAAAATGTTACAAAGCCAAAGTCTGAAGGAGGACTTGGGTTACGTTGTGCCCGAGTTAACTATGAGGCTTTTCTAGCTAAGTGGTGTTGTCGAATCCTAAATGATGAACCTTCTACCTGGATCGACCTTATAAAGACTATATATTTGAAGGGAGGCGACTTCCTTATGTATATGCCTCTAAACTCAGATAGCATTGCTTGGAAGAGGATTATCCGGAGCTCTCAACTTTTGAAAGATTCCTTTAGATGGAAAATCGGAACCGGTGAAAGGATATGATTTTGGTATGACTTATGGAGTGATGATATTTGGCTCTGCGATACCGTTACTCCTGTTATGACCCATGAAAAACATCTCCGAATATCGGATGTGTATTGGAGTGGTATGTGGCACTTGGATCAACTCAACACTCACATTCCTTTGGATATTCGAATCCGTATTCAGGCTATTCTCCCTACTTCATCGATTGCAGATCGCGTTATCTGGAGTGGAACTTCTGGAAAATTTACTTGCCAATCGGCTTACCATGTCTTATATAAGAAATACGTAGCACACATTGTTTTAAAAAATGCTAGACTCGTACGAGTTGACTCGCGAGTTGAGGCGAGGCGGACGGGTGGCGAGTCGATACTTACGACTCAGGTGATTTTCTTATATTTGCGAGTTTTTTCTTTGAGGCGTACGAGTCAACTCGGTTATAAGTTGACTCGGTAAGAGGCGTACGAGTCGGTCAGGAAAAACATCCACTTAAAAACGCCCTTGGGTCTCCCTCTCACTCCGACAACCTGCTTCCTACGACATGGATTGCGATTCATACGGGATACAGCTAGGACATAAATTCGAACCTTCAAATGCTGCTCGAAAGCTTGCTGGAAATGTCAATTATGGAGGGGCGATGGTATTTTTTGTTGCAGAATTTGGTTGAGTCGTGGAAGGTGAAGAAGAATGTAGGAAGAAGTTAGGGTTTTGTCCTGTAATGGGCGTGGGCTTTTAATGATAGATACTGTTGATTCTTGGAAGAATGATATGTAGGGTTATTCATATCAGTGGGCTTTTATAAATGGGCTTCACTTTCTAAATTGGAAGTTAACTGGTGTAAGTTTTCTTTTGAACCACTAACATAACTTTTCAACATAAAAATAATATTGAAAAATAAAAAATATAACTTATATTAATGTAGGCTGATTTTTACGTTTTCATCTATTTCGTACTAAATTAACTTAAATATATATAATATATTGTTATTTATATTTTTGTAATCACCGTATCCTAGCCGTATCATAATGTCTTATATTTTAAAAATTCGTCTTATCATCATATCCGTATCGTATCCGATACAATACCCATATCCGTACCTGTATCATGCACGTAGTTTCAGATAAAAAAAATACCTTTCCAAAAAAATCATATTAATAAAATTTTCAGATAATTATTAAATAACTTAACTAATTAATAAATTACTGTTGAACCTCATATATGTTTATTATTTTATATTTTTTATATATTTGTTTTCATGAGAAAGTTGAGGCTTGCGCCTCGTTCCGCCTCGAGGCGTACGCCTCGCCTCATTCAGCAAAACGCCTCGAATACGAGTCACGAATTTTAAAACATTGGAGAAAATAAATAATGTTTTTACATTTTTATTTTATGTATATGACTTGTATGTCGCATCTAATTCCAACTAATGTATGTATTCCCCAGTCAGTTGGATGTTTTGGATCCAAATTTATACAATGCGTGGATGATTCTCTTCTTGAATATATTGGAGGGACAAATATTGGAGTGGCTTGTCCCTGAAGGACAACCCACTGGTTGAGTTGAGAAAGTCGTGGGATTGGTGGAAAGCTAAGAATGGCTGAATATAGTCTACCTAGGGGTGTAAACGAGACGAGACAACTCACGAGCTACTCGAGATTGACTTGGTCAAAACTCGGTCAACACTCAACTCGAGTAGGCTCGACTCGAACTCGAGCTTGACTCGACATACTAATGAGTCGAGTCGAGCTACCCAATACTCGACTCGATAAGCTCGTGAGATAATCATTTTTTATATATAGTTAGTTTTTATATACTTTGTAAAATATAATATAAAAAAATATTACTTGGCCAAAAAAATAAAAAATTAATAATACATATTAGATTTCTTTTTTTAGATAAAAGAAATAACAATTTATTGGTGAAAAATTAAAATTACTAGCTAGATAATAAAAAAATCGAAATTATTCTATTGATTAAGGGTGTTTGAAGTATTTACACAAGTTAAAAGGAAAATAGCTTCTCCCACATTGGTTGGGTGCTGTTTATTTTGGCTCACAAGTGGGTAATAAATTTAAGCCCAATCTCTTGTTCCACATCGCCCATGTAATTATGAATGTGACTCAAATGAGATTTTTAAAGGAGGTTAGAAGGCTCTCCTTTAATATATTTGACTATATGCCCTCACCCAAGGGTAAGGGTACTATGTGGGGGTGTAAACTAGATGAGTCAACTCGCGAGCTACTCAAGATCGACTCGATCAAAACTCGGTCAACACTCGACTCGAGTAGGCTCGACTCGAACTCGAGCTCGACTCGACATACTAACGAGTCGAGTCGAGCTTGGATTTTAACTACTCGCGAGTTTTCGAGTCGAGTTCGAGTCGAGTATACCAATACTCGAGCTCGACTCGCATCATTTACACCCCTAGTTTGAAGTTCGGGTCGAATCTACCATAAGAGAATAGAATGTGGTTCTACTTATGGATACGATCATACCAGCACTAATGCACCGGATTCCATTAGAACTCCGAAGATAAGCGTGCTTGGGCGAGAGTCGTACTTGGGTGGGTGACTCCCTGGGAAGTCCTCGTGTTGCACCCCTTTTTTTTGCCGTCCAGCGCTGCTCGATTCTTTTTTTACGCTCGATTTTTCGTTTTCTTAGGAATTCTCCACGGTGATCCTTCCACCTACGATCTAAAGAAGCTTATTGAAAATGATATACCGTCACGGGAGTAAAAAAGTAAATGACAAACGTAGGTCATACAGGGAAGAAATGCGATTTTACTAATTAGAAATTATCAAATTCTGCCTCTCAATACATTAGAGAATGTATTTTTAAGCCTAAGAAACACATCTAAATCGAAAATGACACAAGATATCAAAAGAAAAATAAAATATTATATAAATAAAGTGATATAAAGGCCGAAAGTGCGTGAAAACAGGGGAATTTAGGCTCGGGACCAGGTATGTCATGGCTGAACGCGATGAGTTCGAGACAAATCGTCATTCCGCTTCCGGAAACATATTATAACAGGAATTCTGAGCATCGGGTCACATGATGGGCGCGAGAATAGCTTCGCCGGCATGTGTGGTGGGTCCCGTAGCTCCTCCCGGTTCGAAAGTTATGGCTGTTTGAAGTTCGGGTCGAATCTACCATAAGATAATAGAATATAGTTCCATTTATGGGTGCGATCATACCAGCACTAATGCACCAGATTCCATCTGAACTCCGAAGTTAAGCGCGCTTGGGCGAGAGTACTACTAGGATGGGTGACCCCTTGGGAAGTCCTCGTGTTGCACCCCCTTTTTTTGCCGTCCAACGCTGCTGGATTCTTTTTTTACGCTCGATTTTTCATTTTCTTAGGAATTCTGCACAGTGATCCTTCCACCCACGGTCTAAAGAAGATTTAATGATATATCGTCACGGGAGTAATAAAGTAAATGACAAACGCTCGTCGTACGGGAAAGAAATGTGATTTTACTAATTAGAAATTATCAAATTCCGCCTCTCAATACATTGGAGAATGTATTTTTAAGCCTAAGAAACACATCTAAATCGAAAATGACACAAGATATCAAAAGAAAAACGAAATATTATATAAATAAAGTGATATAAAGGCCGAAAGTGCGTGAAAACGGGGTAATTTAGGCTCGGGACCAGTTATGTCATGGCGGAACGTAATGAGTTCGACACGAATTGTCGTTCCGCTTCCGGAAACATATTATAATAGGAATTTTGAGCATCGAGTCACACGATGGGCGCGAGAAGAGCTTCGCCGGCATGTGTGGTGGGTCCCGTAACCCCTCCCTGTTCGAAAGTTATGGCTGTTTGAAGTTCGGGTCGAATCTACCAAAAGAGAATAAAATATGGTTCCACTTATAAGTGCGATCATACCAGCACTAATGCACCGGATCTCATCAGAACTTCGAATTTAAACGTTCTTGGGCGAGAGTAGTACTAGGATCGGTGACCCCCTGGGAAGTCCTCGTGTTGCACCCCCTTTTTTTGCCGTCCAACGCTGCTCGATTCTTTTTTTACGCTCGATTTTTTTTTCTTAGGAATTATGCACGGTGATCCTTCCACCTACGGTCTAAAGAAGATTTAATGATATACCGTCACGGGAGTAATAAAGTAAATGATAAACGCTCGTCGTACTGGGAAGAAATGCGATTTTACTAATTAAAAATTATCACATTCCGCCTCTCAATACATTGGAGAATGTATTTTTAAGCCTAAGAAACACATCTAAACCGAAAATGGCACAAGATATCAAAAGAAAAATGAAATATTATATAAATAAAGTGATATAAAGGCCGAAAGTGCGTGAAAATGGGGTAATTTTGGCTCGGGACCAGTTATGTCATGGCGGAACGCAATGAGTTCGACACGAATCGCCGTTCTGCTTCCGGAAGCATATTATAATAGGAATTCTGAGCGTCGGGTCACACGATGGGCACGAGAAGAGCTTCGCCGGCATGTCTGGTGGGTCCCGTAGCTCCTCCCGGTTCGAAAGTTATGGCTGTTTGAAGTAGGGGTGTAAACGAGACGAGACAACTCACGAGCTACTCGAGATTGACTCGGTCAAAACTCGGTCAACACTCGACTCGAGTAGGCTCGACTCGAACTCGAGCTCGACTCGACATACTAACGAGTCGAGTCGAGCTACCCAATACTCGACTCGATAAGCTTGTGAGATACTCATTTTTTTATATATAGTTAGTTTTTATATACTTTGTAAAATATAATATAAAAAAATATTACTTGGCCAAAAAAATAAAAAATTAATAATACATATTAAATTTCTATTTTAGATAAAAGAAATAACAAATTATTGGTGAATTAAAATTACTAGCTAGAAAATAAAAAAAATCGAAATTATTCTATATTGATTAAGGGTGTTTGAAGTGTTTACATAAGTTAAAAGGAAAATAGTTTCTCCCACATCGGTTGGGTGCTGTTTATTTTGGCTCACAAGTGGGTAATAAATTTAAGCCCAATCTCTTGTCCCACATCGCTTATGTAATTATGAATGTGAGTCAAATGAGATTTTTAAAGGAGGTTGGAAGGCTCTCCTTTAATATATTTGACTATATGCCCTCACCCAAGGGTACTATGTGGGGTGTAAATTAGACGAGTCAACTCGCGAGCTACTCAAGATCGACTCGGTCAAAACTCGGTCAACACTCGACTCGAGTAGGCTCGACTCGAACTCGAGTTCGACTCGACATACTAACGAGTCGAGTCGAGCTTGGATTTTAACTACTCGCGAGTTTTCGAGTCGAGTTCGAATCTGGGAAATAACTATCGAGTTCGAGTTGAGTATACCAATACTCGAGCTCGACTCGCATCATTTACACTCCTAAGTCTACCTTAAGATGGGTATAGCGGCTGATATACCCTGATTCAGTTGATACTTTCGCTTTTTCTCAGGTTTGGAGATGTAACGACTGAAAACAGAGAAAAAGAAGCTTTTGCTCAAACGTTTCAGAGAATAATTACCCGAGGAAGATGGTTGTATTCATATCTGACCAGTTGTCCTTGGTGGTTGGTGGTAGCATTCTCTCTATTATCCTTATGTTGCACGGCACTCTTTACATCTTGTGTTCTTTTGGAAGTGAGACAGAAACTCGAAAGCCGACATACGAGATGAAGTTGAAAGCATGTCGTTGCCATCGTTTTTGGAGTTCATCCTTGCATTGAAAGACAAATTATTGCTTTCGAGCTAGTTGATGAGATTATTATTGTTTATCCAAATAATAATTTTATTTCGTAACCAAATTTGGTGTTGTTTTATTATATATACAATTGATTAATTTTAATTTTTACAAAATTCTTACTTGCATTTTATTTTATTGTGATACAAATTGTAGAAACTGTTCTCATTTTTCAAAATATAGTTCTAGATTGTGAAGTATATTTAAATGTGCTATGTGTATTTACATACATTCACATGATTTCTCTTGTTGATTAATCTAATATGGCGTCAGTTGTTCAGTTTTTTCAAAAACTAGACGCTCACATGATTTCTCTTGTTGATTAATTTAACATCAAGCTTATTTTATCAAAATTTAAACAAATTTGATGATTTATCTTGCCGATTAATTTTATATGATGTCTAGTCATTTTCTTTCATCTATTTTAGACTTGTCTCTTGATTAATATTGTCGATTAATTTAATATAATTTTTAATCGTCTATTTTTTTTTTTGAAATTAAGACCAATTTCTATGTATACATATGGCCTGTAATCTAACACGATGTCTAATGATTCTATTTTTTTACCAACTCTGTGATTTATGTTGTTGATTAACTCAGCATCAAGTCTATTCATCCGACTTTATCAAATTTAACCAATTTCATCCGACTTTATCAAATTTAACCAACTCGATGAGTTATCTTGTTGATTAATTTAACGCGATGTTCAGTCAATTCTTTATTGTAGTTTAGACTAATTTCACGATTAATCTTGCCTATTAATTTATCATAATATTTAATCATCTAATTTTATCAAAATTGCCAATTTGATAATTTATCTCGGCAAATAATATAATACAACGTTCAATCATTCAATGATTTCAAAATATGATTTCAAAATTTAAACCACTCTCGCGATTTATTTGGCCGCATAATCGAATGCCAAGTCTAAACATTCAATTTTATCAAAATAGAGCAATTCGACGATTTATCTTGTCGATTAATTTAGCACTACGTTTAGTTATTTTCTTCAATATAATTTAGACTAATTTCACGATTGATCTTCCGATGAATTTAACACCATCTGTACTCATCCAATTTTGTCGAAATTTAGAACTTTCGTGATTTATCTTGCCAATTAATTTAACACCAAGTCTAACCATTCAATTTTATCAAAAGTTAGATCAATTCGATGATTTACATTGCCGGTTAATTTAACATGGTGTTCAATTGTTTTCTTTGATGTAATTCAGACTAATTCCATAATTAATCTTGACGATTAATTTAATATGATATATGATTTTAGACCAAATTCTATATACATATCTTCTCGATTAACATAACATCGGGTCTAGTCATTCAATTATCAAAATTTAGACCAATTCAATAATTTATCTTGCCGATTAATTTAGCATGGCATTTTCTTAATATAATTTAGACTAATTTCATGATTAATCTTGCTGCTTGATTAAGCATTATGTTTAATCATTCAATCTTGTTGACGGAAACTAATTTCTTTATTTATCTTCCCGACTAATCTAACATGGCATCCAAATCACATTCAAATCTAGACCAACCTCATGATATATCTTCCCGAATAACTTCTAATCATTCAATTTTATTAAAATTTAAACACATTCTATGATTTATCTTGTCGATTAATTTAGCATGATGTTCAATCATTTTCTTAATATAATTTAAACCAATCTCATGATTAATCTTGCTGATTCATTTAACATCTGGTCATCCAATTTTATGGGGACTAAGACCAATTTCGATATTTATATTACTGATTAATCTAACACGATGTCCAAAAATTAACATGTGTTCTATTACTACATGATCATAATTAATTAAATATGTTCAAAATTTAGACCAACTCGTGATTTATTTTACCAATTAACCCTAATATCAAGTTTAATCATTTAATTATAGTATTATTTAGATCAATTTAATAATTTATATTGTCGTAGCAGAACATTCAGTCATTCTTTTAAGTAATTTATACCAGTCTCATAATTATGTATGCCGGTTAATTTCAGATAATGTTTAATCATCAATTTTTTCGAAATTGAGAGTAATTAAGAGTAATCTTATGATTAATTTTGCCGATTAGTTAAACATGGTGTCCAATTATACAATTTTATTGAATTTAGACCAATGTCAATATTTACGTTTTCGATTAATCTAATACGACGTCCAATCATTTAATATTTTCGAAACTAAGACATAATTCATAATTTATCTTGCCTATCAACTTAAGACCAGTCTAATCATTCAATTTTATCAATATATAGACCAATTCAATAATTTATTTTGCAAATTGATTTAGCATGACGTTCCGTCATTTTCTTTAATGTAATTTAGAGTAGTCTCATGACTAATCCTGCCGATTGATTTCTCATGATGTTGAATCATCTATTTTTTTCAAACTTAAATCGCTATTTACCTTCCTGATTGATTTAGCACGGCGTTCAATTATTTTCTTAATGTAGTTTAGACTATTTTCATAACTAATCTTGCCGATTAATTTAACATTATGTTCAATCATCTAATTTGTCGAAATTTAGAGCAATGTCTATATTATCTTCCCAATTAATCTAACACGACTTCTAATCATTTAATATTTTCAAACTAAGACCTACTCCATAATTTATCCTGCCAGTTAACCTGACACCAAGTCGAATCATTCAATTTTATCAATAATCAGACCAATTAAATAATTTATCCTGCCGTTCGATTTAGCATGACGTTCAGTCCTTCCCTTTAATATAATTTACACTAATCTCGCCGATTAATGTAACATGATGTTTAATCATCTAATTTTGTTTAAACGTAAATCAACTTCTATAGTTATCTTCCCGATTAATCTAACCTGGTTGTTAAATTCAAATTTTTTAAAATTTAAACGAGCACCATGCTTTATCTTGCCAATTAAATTAGCACCTTATCGAATAATCTAATATTATCAAAATTTAGAGCAATTCGATGATTTATCTTAGCGATTATTTAGCAGCACATTTACTCATTTCCTTTAATGTAATTCAGAGTGACCACATTATTGATCTAGCAGATTAATTTCAAATGATGTTTAATCATCTAATTTTTTCAGAACTTAAACCACTTATATAACTTATCTTGCTGATTGTTTCAGCACGACGTTAAGTTGTTTTGTTAATGTGATTTAGACCAATTCATGATTAATCTTGCTAATTAATAACATGACGTACATTCATCAAATTGTGTCGAAACTTAGACAAATTTCTATATTTATCTAGCAGATTGATCTAACAAGGGGCCAAATCAACCAATTTTTTCAAAATCTAGACCGGTTCCATGATATGTTGCAGATTAATTTAACACCAAGTTTAATCATCCAATTGTTTAATTTATTATAATATTTTGCTGATTAAAAAAAATACTAGAATTAAATTTGTCAGAAAACTTTCTACCAAACAATGTCTAAATAAAATTTTCAACCTCCCACCCGATTTTTTTTTTCAGAATACCGCCGATTAATAGTCCAAAAATTGGAAAATTTTGATCTCCCGATCAACCCCTACCGTCCCATCCCTTCCCACCGCCCCCACTTCCACCCCCACCCAAAAAATACAGACCGCAAATAAATTTCATCCCTAATCCCATCCCTTCCCACCTCCACCTACAAATACAGACCATAAATAAATCTTATTCTTAATCTCTCTGTATTCCGATTTTTACCACAAAATCCGACTCTCAACTACTACTATCACATTGTTGTACCCCAATTTCTGCAACCGGCAAATTGGATTCATGTTGACGAGAGGCTTCCTTTATGTACCGCCACAAGAGGCGACCATGACGATCAACGACGCACAACGATGCGAGGTGAACGAGAGGCTTCCTTTTTGTACTGCCACAAGAGGCGACCATAACGATCAACGACGCACAACGATGCGAGGTGAATTAGATGGCAGATTTCTGGATTTGATTTCGATCTCGGATTGGAGTTGTCTGGTAAATGGGTTATCCAATTTTTTTGGCAAATTGGGCTTATGTTTATGGACTTCTAGGGTTTTCTTTTTCTTTTTTAGTCACACACCCGATCTAGTAGAGTTGGGTGTAACACCCCCAGAAAATCACTCGGAAATGCCCACATCGTAGACCCTTCTCACAATGATCTATCAGGCTAAAAACCACAAGACAACCAAATGTTTGACCATCCCGAGTCAAACCACATAACGACACGGACCGATAAGGTCGAATATTCAAATTACACGGACCAACAAGGTCACATGACTAAATCAAATCGGAATAAAACTCCTTACAAAATATACCCACACAAAGATCGAAATACAATGCAGCGGAACTGGAATACAATTTAATAATACAAAGAACTCTAACTCCTGAATGATTAGTATCGTGGCTTGTCATCTCCCATACCGATTCTGTATGGTATATACCGGTATACCGTACAGTACCTCGACAACGGTATACCGTGATACAACGGTATATACCCTGATACCGTGATAATGTTATATCGTGATACACGGTATATACCGTGATACCGCATAAACCAATTTATTTACATATATTAATATTATATATATTATTAAATATAATTTTTAATTAATTTATCACTTATTCATTTATCATAAAACAAATTAAGTTATCCACCCACCTGGCCACCCCACCCCCACTTCAACTTTCAATTTGCAAAATCACAACCCTAACTTTCAATTAACCCACCCACCCCCTTGCCGTTCTCCACTTCTCTCAGTTCTATGTCTTTAGACTCCACTCTCTACCCGTGCGTCGCCGACTAGCCATTCTCCATCGCCGACTAGCCGTTTTTCAACGCTGATGATGATATTAGCAACGCCCAGGTTCACCATTAGCGACTGCACCTAGTCGCGAGCGCCTCCCTACTCTGACAACAACGATAGCAACGCGGCTCCTTACTCCGACGATGACGCCAATGCCAACGCCAAGATTCATTCCAGCAAAAGAGTGTAAGTTCTCTCTCTTTATCAATTTAGTTGTTAATTGAATTGGGTGCTAAGCATCAATGTAGTTTCATGAATTTAATTTTTTATATACTATTCTGCCTCCCATCAATCTTACTTTCCATTTCACTTGAAGGCATATCAATGTATGTACCTGAATGAAATATTATTGATTGGTCGTCAGAAAGTCCTGCAGGTTTTATACCAGTATTAATGTTTAAGTGTATGAATAACAGAAAAATTAAAGCTTTTATACCAGTATTAATGTTTAAGTGTATGAATAACAGAAAAATTAAAAAATTAAAGCTTTTATACCAGTATTAATGTTTAAGTGTATGAATAACAGAAAAATTAAAGCTTTTATACCAGTATTAATGTTTAAGTGTATGAATAACAGAAAAATTAAAAAATTAAAGCTTTTATACCAGTATTAATGTTTAAGTGTATGAATAACAGAAAAATTAAAGCTTTTATTCGGTCTACTTGTGCACTGAACAAATTAACAAGTTCCTTAATTTCTGAAAACTAGTCCTTACTAAATTGTATGAAAACTATGAACCATTATGCTATGATTTTTTTATGTCCTGTACCATACAAGTACAACACATTTTGTGTGTTACCATTATGTTGTTTCAGCTTCTTACGCTTTGGTGAGGTTGGAATTATGGCAGTCATGGCTCTTATTATGTGATGTCTATGAAATTATTTTATATAGTGTGTTATCTATCTTTTGGTTGATTATACTTATATTTTTATTGGAAATTACTTTTTATTTTCAGAATTGAATTCGAATCTTCTCACTCACTTCCAAATCAATCAAGCACACCAAACACGGTAGATTCTTCAACAAAATATGGCGACTCTTGCGGAAAGCGAACTAGAGGAGGTAAACAAATGTCCCCGCTACATCCTAAGAAGAAAAGTATATATTGGGGTCATTGTGAAAAAGAAAAAAGAACGATGAAAGATTGGAGCCTTGAAGATATTGGGGTTTGCAACTACTGCAAGGGATGTCCTCTTTATGATTCGAGCAGCGAATAGGAAGGTCAAACAGTATTGACCAATGAGACAATGGGGCAAGGAAGCAAGATGGTTACTCACACATTTAATCAGAAAAGTTGTGAAATGAAGATCACGGAGTATGTGATTATTGATGAAACATCCTTTAGGGCTATCGAAGGGAAAGGCTTCAATAGTCTTCTCCATGAATTGCAGCCAAGATTTCGCATTCCCGATCGAAAAAAAATTGCAGGTATGGTTTATGATTTGTTTTTAACTGAGAAGAGAAAAAAATTCAAAGTGTGATTAGTTGGCAAAGAGTGAGTATCACCACTGACACATGGACTTCTATTCAAAATATCAATTATATGGTCGTCACCGCTCATTTTGTGGATATTGATTGGATATTGCATAAAAGAATAATCAATTTCACAAAAATCACTAGTCATGTCGAGGAAGAAATTGGCAAGGTGCTTGAGATATGTTTGAGAGAATGGGGGATAGAAAAAGTGTTTTCAACAGGAGCTTGAGATATGAGAATTGAAAATTCTTTGTTGTTTGATGGGAAATACTTGCATTTGAGATGTGCATGTCGTATAATTAATTTGATTGTAAGGATGGTTTGAAAGAACTTAATACTGCCATCAAATCTATTAGGAATGTGTTTCTCCATTCTTCCCCTTCTAGATTGAGCAAATTTAGGGAGTTTGCCATACTAGGTAAACTTTGTAGTACGTCAACAGTTCCATTGGATGTCAAATTAGATGAAACTCGACCTATAAAATGCTTGAAGGATCTTTGAAAGAATGGCCGAGAAATCATTTCCATTTATGCGATATTTTCGTGAAAGGGATGATAAAGGTAGAGAAAGGATAGGGCCTCCAACTGTTGAAGATTGGGAGAATGCAAAAGCATTTGCATACTTTATCAAAAAGTTTTATGATGCCACTTTACGGCTGAGTGTATCAAAACCTCCTACATCTCACTTGATTTATACATCAATGCTTGCCATAAAACGTGAGATTGAGAAAAGGTGCAATGATGCTTCAGATCTTACTCTTCAGAATGTAGCAATTGCAATGAAGCAGAAGTTTGATAATATTGGGGTGATTGGAAAACTTTGTATTCTTTTTTTTTTTTTTTTTTGCAAATGTGTTGGACCAGAAAAACAAGTTTCAAATGACCAAAGTTGGCTTCAAGAGCTTGGAAGGTGACAAGTTCCAAGAGATGCGTGATCGAGTTAAAACCAACTTGATCACTTCGTGGACAGAGTATAAAGGAGTTAGTGATAGCTATATCACTCAGACTGAGAATCAGCTATTGGAGTGTGGTGATGGAGGTGGTAGTAGTAAATGTGATCATCTTTATGATGATTTGTACAATGATGTTGAGGCACAAATAAGGAAGAAACAAAAAGTTCAAATATGCAATGAAGTGGATAAATACCTAGCAGATGAGATTGAGAAGCGAACTACTCCCCACTTGAATCTTTTGGAGTGGTGGAAAGAAAATGAAACTAGGTATCCAATCCTTTCATGCATTACAAAGGACATTTTTGTTATTCCAAGCTCAACAGTTGCTAGTGAATCTGCTTTTAGTTTGGGCAAAAGGGTTGTGATCCCTTTCGAACTAGTTTGAGTCCCAAAATGGTGTAGGCGTTGGTTTGCAGCAATGATTGGCTCAAAGCAGAAGATTTCAGCTTTTATAAGGATCCAACGGACGAGGACCTTATTTTATACAAGGAAATTGAAGAAATTGAAAAAAGTAGAAGTTCCTTTTTTTATTAAGTTTCTTAGTTTAATTTATGTTGTTAATTCGACTTAATCATATTGTTTGTGTTTTACAGATGCATCTATCAATAAGATTGCTCTCAAACTCCTTCGTCTATCTTATCCACTACGTGGATTGAGGTGAGATATTACTTGTAGGTTTTATGCAAGGTTAAAAAAATGTTAAATCATGCTTTTGCAAGATCTAAATTTTGTGTTGCTGATGCTACTTATTTCTTTTGCTGCAGGTTTGAACTTGCAAGATGTTACATTTTGATTTTGCTGATGTTACTTGGGAACTTGAATCGTTGGAGCTTTTGTTGGAGTATATGTTTATTGGATTGATTTGTTGGGTTTTATGTTTATTCGAATGATTTATTGGAGTTTATGTTTATTTGGATGATTTTTGAATTTCTTAGAGTTAATTGTTCGAACAGTAATTTATCTGTTGTTTTTAAGTGATTTTCTTTGTTCATATTTTTTATTTTGTAAATTTTAAGTTTGAAGAGGTTAAAAGTAACGGTATACCGGTATGGTAACAGTATACCGTTATGGTAATGGTATACCGTCCATATGGCACGGTAACGGTATGGAATTTTCAATACTGAACCTGCGGTATACCGAAGCCTACGGTATGGCAACTATATAATTTTTCCTATACCGTGCTTTGCGGTACGGTATGCGATATGGGGAATAAATTCGATATGCCGTACCGACCCAGCCCTATCCACAACAACATCAACCTCTTTTTATTCGTCTCATCGAGATGACCGTTTTAACAAAGAAACCTCATTCCAATTTGAGTTCGTATGAAGAAGTTATGGCCGTTCGACCAATAATATCGTGACAAGTGGCGTCAGCAGGTTGCAAATGGATGATGCAGCCTGACGTCACTGATGATATGGCAGATCAGATTGTATTATTGGGGGTCAGATTTTTTTCATTTCAAGATGAATTATTATTTTTCTTTCTCTTTCTTTCTTCCGTGCACTGCTGTGTACACACACATCACACGACACACACCACACACACTTTTGTGCACAAACTGCACTTTATATATTTTATTTTCTGTATTATGTAATTACATCGTATTATATAAAAATAAATACTACATCCATTTAATATTCCAATTAGTATTTAGCTGATCTTATTTTTATCAGAGAAAATTCTTCTTTATATTTTTATTTATTACTGTAATTTTATAATTTAAGTTCGTATGTTACTTTCAAGCTGTTTAGATCATTTGGAACACTGGAATAAATCTTGCTATCAGTTTTAGCTTTTTCCTTTCAATTTAATTTACCGTATTTCTACACCAAGTAAGTTCTTTTAATTTTTGCTGTATTTATTATGTATATGTTAATATTTATCTGTCTTGTATTTTTATCTGTTAATATGAATATGGGCTAAACTTATATTCTAGGGTTAGGTTGATTTAAATTAAATACTTGAGCTTATATTAAATTTATTATTGTGCCTTCTTTAAATTAAATTGATGTAAATGACATATGTGAAATAGAGACCAGAAGGAAATATTCTTACAAATCTAAATTTAATTAAAAAAGGCTAATTATTAATCTAAAAGGTACTATTTAAACAAATGGACTAAATATAAATCTGAAAGGTATTATTTATTTGGATTAAGTAATTAAATTATTTAAATATAAACTTTTGTTAAAGTGATTTGTGAATACTAAAATTATCAAACCATTTTTTGAATACATAATATTTATATAATTATTATATCTCAGCTAACAAATTGATATATTGCTCGATTTATTTATTTAATAGTCTGAATTCCTAGAATCTTTATTTTCAAAATCAGTATAATTTCTACATCAAGATGTTTTTGTTCTTATTGTCTCGTCCTATTAAAATCATTGTATTTAATATTCTCATTTAAAATTTATTTCTTGTATTTGTATTTCTACAAACTAGCTAAAATTAAAAACCCAAACCATATAGAATTTTTTTACGAATTATTTTTTATTCATAATTATTATAATTTTAACAAACAAAAACGATCCTCAAGTAAAGCACCTTGGTAAACTCATCAACACTACAAGCACCTCGTATACTTGTGAGTCGCTAATTTATTTACAAGTATATTTTGAGAAGACACCATTCAATCAAAACACCTATCAAGACTTCGACTTTCTTGAGCAGGTCAAGCCAAAGCTGGGTGCTCGGATTATCTTAGTAAGGTAGGATAGGTAATGGTGATGCCTATGCGTTTTAATGAACTAGGAATTCAAAATAGTTTTAAACCTTGAGGCATGAGATGGGATTGTAACATGTTTGGGCATAAGATGCCAAATCCCATAACCATAATCTCAAAGTTAGATATGATGTAATCGATAAATAGTTATCCACCTAAAGTGGCTCAATTCTAGACAGCATGTCAAAGCTGAGTTTAGAATTGCGCAAAATGGGGTCTTAGCCACTAAAATTACAGATGTTGTAATATGAGGGTATTGGGATTCGGTAATAAAAATAAAGTGCACACTGGAAATAACAAAGGATCAAACCGAATAAATCCGAACCCCTAACAAGATCGATCAAGCATCATATAAACGAATATTAATTGACGAAGATAAAATTATAGAAATCATACCCTCGTAGTCCTTTAGTAATTTCTTCTTGTAAAAGATCACGAACATGAATCCAATTCATCCAAGCTTGATGAATAATCCAACACCAAAAGTGCCGAGTGTCTTTATGTCACCACGCGGTGGATATTGATCGGAAAGTTCGATATCAAATTTGTTCTCTAAGAACACAGCTAGAAATTGATATACTATTTTTCTCTCTTCTTTTCTTATTTCTTCTTCTCTCTAAGATGAACAAGATTTAGAAAAAAAATTCTCTCCCTCTCTCCTTAAGCTCACGGTCGAACCAATGTTTTGTTGTGTATGTGTTCTTTTGTCTTTACAACATAATGAGATAAGATTCTAAGATCAAGCCTATCTTGATCTCTTTGTCCACATGTATAAAAAAAATCAACCACACCTCACACCAGATCATGACAAATCAAAGAAAGCACATGGAAGGTGGGGTGGGGAAAGTGGGGGGTAGCCTACTAGGAGATGGTGAGAAGTGACGAGCCGAGCCACTTGGTTCGTACATCGGACGTTCGCGTGTTTAGTCCATTAAGTATATTTCGTTCTATCTCAAATGTATTTTTACTTAATTAATTAATCCAATTAATTAATTTTTATCAAATACAAAAATTATAATTTATTTTAAAGAAATAATTAATTTATGAATAAAATTAATTATCCAGTAATTAATTTCAATTCACAAGACCCCAATGATTTATCAAAATTAGATATCCAATATCCAATACTAATGAAGAGATAATAAATTCACATTTATCCATCAAATATCCTTGTGCGCGACTCTAGAGGTCCGTCTTAGTCGGCAATAGGAGGACCCAAGGAGTGTGGGTAACACTTAGCCATCCTAGTGGCCTGCACCGTAACCCAACTTTGAACGAATGATTGGATCATTCCAAAATCATTATGTCGTGAATACTGTATACGTATAAACCCTTCAATCATATATCCCGATTAAGTATTAGGGTCACGGTAATGTAAAATCTTATTGTAACTTGACTATATGCATTTGTTAATGCAAACTGGGATCATCGAGCTCTCGTGTATCAAATACAACCATCTCTAACTGCTTTGGCCAAAGAATTATGATCTCATTTGCCACTAACCGCGTAGGTCATTTACCTGCTCATTTACAGGAGAAAGAATCCTATCTTGGTATTCAGTAGAGGCTACTACTTGCCCACTAAGTTGTATTTCGAGGTTGACCCCACCCACCGGTGATTGGATCGAACTACTCCAGTGACAAACTTAATGTCGCAAGCACATCTTCTACTGAATCCTCAAGTTAAAGGTTCATGTATACATATCAAAACCTTTTAGTCATTGACAATCCCAAAGTGAAATCCATGTGACCGAATCAAGTCCAAATATATTAATCCCTTTAGCATACCTATAACGTGTGCTCCCACTAACACTTAGTGAAGTCAGACACTCTCCATGTCAAAGTACATGTTATACAACTCTTGTCTAAACTTAATGTCAAGTTAAGTTTTATCGACTTGTGAACCGGTTAAGCATTCAAGCGAAGTGACTATCTCTTTATCTTCATAAGGAGTGGAATGTTTGATCTCAAATACAAGGACTATTATTCTATATACCAAATCATGATGCCAACGATATACAATAATATAGCAATAATAAATACGTTATTCAATTTATTTTATAATTACAATACAATGCTCTCACTCTCTCATCCTTTGAGTGGTATTCGAGGACATATTCCTAACAATCTCCCACTTTCACTCAATGCCAAAAACTATGATATTTAATACCCCTACTCTTTAGATGTCGCTCTAAGACCATCTAAGATAGTGTCTTGGTCAGCGAATCAACAATGTTATTTCCTCTGTCTACTCTCTACAGTGTAACAGTCCCCTTCTCAATCATTTCTCTAACAAAATGATATTATCTCTCAATATGTGTGGTATTGTGGTGAGCTCTAGGCTCCTTAGCCGGTGCGATAGTTCCGTCATTGTCACAGAACAGCGCCAGGGGCTGATCTGAGTCAAGGCCACTTGTTGGCCACTAAGTATACAGTATACAACTTGGAAAGTAATAGTACAACAAGTTGTACGGTTTTCGAATGTAAGTGCATAGCGGAAGTTCGTTTAAGTGAGTTGCTGTAAATACAGCAACTAGGCTTTCTCCTGTTTTCTTAGTGCGTACAGGGTTTTGCAATGTATACTTGTATAAATCACAGTAAAGAAACAATAAAGACAGAAGGTAAATAACACACAATCTAAAATGGTTCGAGGTAAACCCTCTACGTCCACTGGTCCTCCACACATGAGTAAAACGTTTATTATAATCACTATGTACACAACTACGTGACTATAACTAAACCTTGTCTCTGTACCGTTCACACAGATTGAAACAGGGACCGAAGCTTTAGTCCGTTCACACAGATTGGCTTGAGCTCTTTCTTGACTTGCTTCTTCACACACAGTTCGAAGCTTCGTCTACAATGCTATTCTTCCCACACAGGTCCGAATACTCAAGGATCTTCAGTCCACATAGGGCTGATGGTTTTCTCAACGATAAAGGTAGAATTCTCTGAATAGCAGCTTGATTTTTGAAATACGATTGATGTATGCTGTGCTGTTCTTCGTTGAGGACTTGCTATATTTCTTCGCTTAAATATGCGCTGTATGCTCACGAAATATACTACTTAATAATCGGTAGAATGTCAGTAAAATGTCAGAGCTTTCGCGATATTAAATTGCTTCAGTTGTTGTATATTGAGTCCTCAGCTTGGGGGTATTTATAACCTTTGGAAAATGCATCCGTTATATATATAGCCGTTGCAGGTTGGTGAGATGTTGACGTTTATGATTGACGGCTTTGCTGAATATTTAAATTAAAGCAGATTGCATTTAATGCTTTAAACATTCTTTTGGACTTCGCATTAAATGCTCTTTAGCGCATTTAGACTTGTCTCACTCTGACTGCATTAAATGTTGTCCTATCACCAATAAATGCTGCTTTAACCATGAATACTTTATGAATAAACAAAGTGTATTTCACAATAGTTTAAAGCATTCTTTAATCAGGCCTATCAGATGTCTTTTACTTTTCCTAAGTAAAACAGCTTACAGCCTGGCTGCTGTATCCGACGTATTAAGTCTTTCACTGTAGTTGTAGGCTAGACTGTGAGATCTTCAATACTGTATGGAAGGGCTGTCTGGATGTTTCAGACAGCTTTCACACTTAGCGGCATTTCGAATCTTTCGACTTCTTGAGACAACTTGCTGTATGTTGGCAGTTATCAAAACAGGATTGTTTATCCCAACAATTTCCCCATTTTCGATAATGCCAAAACCTCTTTAAGATAACTTCTTGATCCAGAGAGACTGACTCTTGGTCTTCTGTCGAATGATCTGATCTTCAGTACTTAGTCAAAAAATGTGAACTGCTCGCAGACAACTTCTATGAATTTGAAACATCTACATGGATGTGTATCACAACTATAAACTTATGATTGGCGCGCATGCACAATCTTACATTATGATCTAGGTTGAATACAACTCAACCTATGAACTGTTCACAGACAAGTTCTTACAACTATAGGCTTGACAAGTTTTATACTTGGAAAATAAAATAAATTCGTAGTCAAACAGTAAAACAGTAGGCGTAGATTACGAGCTGTAATCTTTCAAGAAAAATTGAATTTTATTGATAAGAATCAGAAAATTACAATGCTTGAGAGGAAAATTACAAGTTCTCAAAATAAAACAAAATGCATACTGCAATTTCCAGCCTAAAGAACAAATATGGTGAGAAGGTTTAGACAAGCTAACTCCTGTACTGAGAATGCCTCCAAGGTCTCATGTCAGGATCATTCTCGTTCCCTTTGCACCAATTGATTAGGGAATCCTTGCCTCGATCCCTGTAGATCTCTCTTCCTTCAGCGGATTGGTCGAAAGTAAGTATCCAGTCATCGGGATGGGTGAGACGATCACCTTTTTGGTGCCTTGATTTCATCTGCAGTTGTAGAGGAAGTTTTCCTTCTGCTAACATCCTTGTAAATTCATCTGCAGCATCCGACAGAGTCTTGAACCTGTTGAACAAAGAGGACTCCGTGATGATTTTAACAAAATATCTCAGCAGTTCGTCTTTCCTCCAGTCCTTTATTTCATCAGCTGTAGGCTGGCGGTTAGTGGTCAGAGAAATCTCGGATGGTCTTTGCACGTTGTTCTTCCAGGGAACATTGGGATCATGGAACTCTGGACGAGAACCAGATACCTTGTATCCTCTTGCAAGCGAGGACAGACAGACTATTGCAGCAGCGACACTCTCTTCTAGTGCAACATCCATTCCTCTCTCTCTCTCTCTATCCTCCATTTCCGGGCAGCCTCTCTGGATTCTTCCCCCTTTTTGGCATCATCAAGATCTGTGACCTTTGCATCAATCTGTTCTAGGATCTGCATAGTTTTATCCTGCTTGGTCTCCAGATTCGTGATTTTGTCAACAAGAGTAGTGAGCACCAGAGACATGTCATCAATTTTCTTATCATGTTCTGATAGTCTAGATCCAGTATCTTGAAGGGCGGCGACAATCTTGGCTTCAGATACTCTGAGCTTCTCCTGTTCTTGCCTAAGGAGTCTCTCCTGATACACCGGTAGTTGACTGAGCGCTTTCCATAATGCATTAGGCATTAGACGGAATGCATACTCGTTAGAGATTGCATTCTTCAGGCCAGAGAGCTCATCCCGAGCTGTCTCTCACATCCAATCAAGTTCTTTTCCGACATCGTACATCGCCTTCACTGCATGAATATAGTCTGTCGGTCGATTGCATGGAATTGCTCGATCTGGGCCTCAGTGCGCGGGGAGCCAGGGTGCGCTAGCTTTTCATCCCCGGGCTCGTTAAGTTGACGTAGAACCACATGGCGACTAGGGCATTATGGTCTATTGTCCGGCAAGAATCCGTCCTCGGAATCTGACTTGGAGCTCACAGAGATGGGAGAGGCAGGGGCATCTTGCCCGGGCTTGGCAGCGGCAGGTGCTTCGAAAGGTTGTGCGGCTTCTTCAGTATCGGGAACAGGAGGGACTGATTCCCCCTGAGCTGTTTGATTTTCTGTAGTCGGGCGTATAAGAGGGACTGAATCCCCCTGTTGACTCTCAGTTTCTGCCTGCTCCGGCAGAGGGACTGATTCCTCTCGTCGGATGGCGCGGGCTTTTTCTTCTTGGTTAGAGACAGACTTGTCTTCAAGATCAGGAACTTCTTGCTGTACAGGAGGTACTAATTCCTCCTGTTTGTCCTAAGTGGCTTCCTGTTAAGGGATGGGGGACTGATGTCTTTCTGAGGTCCCCTGACCCTATTGATCTTGCATATGGGATATTTCTCCTTCCCGTGCTTCTTTGCGGCTGATCCTCAGACCGGACTGAAGAGCGTCGTCGTCGGCATCTGAGTACGGGTCGGACTGGTGGCCGTTAGAGGGAGTACTATCATTGGATTGGGACTTCCCTTTCAATCAAGCCTTTTCTATTTCCAGATAGAAATTTGTAATCAGCTCTCGGAAAAATTAATTCTCCCACTGAATCAAGACTTCGATGTTCTGGGTATCTGTGACATCCAGAACGAAGAGTTCTTTCTCCTTCCACTCCTCCCAGTTGTATAGGTCGGTTTACGGGACGACCCTGTATCTTTTCCAAGTTACAAAGCGCTCGTAAGCTTGTTCAATTTGGACCTGGAGAAGAGTTTCATTGATTAGCATCGATGGGGAGGGACTCCTTATAGTAGTTGGGTCTACTATAGGGATAGGATCCGCAACATGTGTGGGAGCCTGTATTGGAGAGGGGTCCTAACAGGAATTGGTACCCTGATGGGAGAGGGATCCTGTATTGGTGTGGGTTCCCGTACAAGAGAGGCGGTTCTCGACTCCGAATGGGTAGCCGATTCGCCAGTGCCTTCCAACTTGGCAAATAGTTGATCATCCATCATAGCAGCCACTGGCTCGGAATCTGCAGATTGTGCAGCAACTATCTCTTCCGAAGGGGTTGCGCCCTTGGGATTTGAACAACGGGTTGCACTGTTGGGACATCTACAATGGCCACTATAACTGCTGTAGGCTTGGTCTTGGAAGCTTTATTGAGCTTCTGCTTTGGCTTCTCTGTAGCCTCAGGTGATTTGCTGTCATAGATACTTCTTTTTCGCTTCTTCTTCTCCTCACGCACAGCCTTGATTATAACATCCCTGGGATCATCAGAAATAGGCATAGTCCGGGGATGAGTCCTGCTAGAGAATAGTCAGTCTCTGTTAAATACAGTGGGCTTGCTCCCACCGATGAATTATCCAGGGACAATCTTCTTAGCACCTCGAGACTGCAGCACACCACAATGAGTTAGGATGTAGTTAAGGATGAGTCCGAAGTATTTCTTCTATGCGACCGAGCCTCTTCTTGTAACCTCTGTAGAATAACTTGGCACCAATTAACCCGTTCACCAAACATGATAGCTACCATCATCCTAAAGCAAAGGTTAGTGCACATCTCAAATACTCCAGTCCGGTTTTCAACAACCCGACAGAAAAAGTCATGAAGATATACGTACGGTAGGCAGAATCTCTTTTAGTGGAACGATGGGTGGGCGTTCTTGTCAGAACCATCTCCTGTGAATAGTACCCAGTAGGTTGTTAACACTTCTTCCGACCCGATGTCTCCAGCTCCTCCATTTTGAGGCCATCGGACGACAGCCTGAACAACTTTTGCAGAAGATATTGGTTCACCGAAACTTCGATTCCGCGAATAGTAGCCGTGATGTCAGAGACATCTCCTCCTCTTTTCTGGGAAAAGAACTTGATGGAGGCATCAAGGTAAAGTTCTTCAATAATGCGCTCATCGTAGAGCTCAGTGTGCTGACTTCCAAGGCGGTATAAGCCTTATTGCTTTGCTTATGGAAACAACCAATTCCATACCGTCAGTATCTTCAGTTTCAACGTGGATTCTTTCCATGACAACAGATCTGGCAAAGATTCACCCGTCGATGATGAATTCTTTCTTCTTCAGAGATTGAGAGGAAGTCTGTGAAGTTGCCATTATTTGCAAAGAAAAGATTTGAAGAAACAAAGAAAAAGAGTGCATAAAATTTGCAGAGTATGGAGGCTGTTTGCTCTGGACTCGTTTAATTTTAGAGAAAGCGTAAAGAGTCAAAGGGAGCAATGTACAGTCCTTTTATAGTGTGCAGGAAGGATTAAGGTTACATACAGTGAACGGTCAGATTTAAGGGATGGGAACCGTCTTTTAAAAGAACAAACAGGATGAACTTAGAGTAACTGGTACATCTTATCCATCCATTTTTGAAAATGACAACCGGTCTCACTTATGATAGTTCGTCTCCCTAATTGCACGAAACGATAGTTTTGAAATAATTAACATCAGGGTGTTTGAGGTCCAGATGTCATTTAAATCATTGAAGATAAAACGTTTGAATTTTAAAACAGGGCACATGGACTAAAACTGTTTTCAGTACGAAGAGAATAATAATATTATATCAATTGACGTCCCATAGTGTATATACTGTATCCGAGAATAATACAACGTTCCCCCTTAAAAGGTACACACAAAATTCAATTCTTACGGTAATGTTTGGATTAATACTGTATTCATGGGTCATACTGTATTCCCCCTTAATTAATGCACACGTCAGCTGTAGGAATGTTTCATGCCTTTTTTGTCCTACAGTAGTGCCTGTCTGTCTCCGTGTACAGTGAATTGATGGTGGATGTTGTATTCTTGGATCTTACAGCATTCCCCCTTAATTGATGAGTAAAAGCATAAAAACTTACAGGGATTCAGGCTGTAGCATTCCTAATTCTTGTCGAAGCATACAGAATCTGGTTGTGCTGAGAGGTTTTGTAAAGATGTCGGCTAACTGGATATCTGTATGAACTTTATCGATCCGAACATCCTTATTCTCAACATGACTCCTAATGAAGTGATGCTTTATATCAATATGCTTAGTTCGCGAGTGCAATACAGGATTATGCGTTATTGCAATTGCACTCGTGCTATCGCACATGATCGGTGTTTCTATGGCACTAATTCCATAATTTGATAACTGCTGTTGCATCCAGAGAATCTGCATACAACTTCCAGCGGCATAATATTCCGACTCAGCTGTAGAAAGTGAGTTGGACAATTGTTTCTTACTGAACCATGACACAAGTCTAGGTCCAAGAAAGTGACAAGTACCGCTTGTACTCTTCCTATCTAGCTTGAATCCACCGAGATCCGAGTCGCTGTAGCCAACCAAATCGAATCCACCTTCCTTAGGATACGACAGTCTGGCATCGATTGTTCCTTTTACATACTTAAAGATTCGTTTGGCTGTTGTGATGTGTGACTCCTTAGGTGCTACTTGGTACCGAGCACACACTCCTACAACAAACTGGATATCGGGTCTGCTAGCTGTTAGGTACATGCGTGAGCCTATTAGCTTCCTGTAGAGTGATTGATCAACTGGCTTTCCAGCTTCATCATCACTAATTTGCACAGAAGTGCTCATGGGGGTTGACGAGGATTTGGAGTTATTAATCTCAAACTTGTTGAGTAGCTCCTTGCTGTACTTCTCTTGGTTGATAAAGATTCCTGTAGGCAGTTGCTTCACCTGCAATCCTAGGAAATAACTAAGTTCCCCCATCATACTCATTTCAAATTTACTTTGCATGAGATGAGAGAACCTTTGACATAAATCAAGGTTAGTAGAACCAAATATAATATCATCTACATATATTTGAACCATTAACAGGTCGTCTCCTTCCTGTATCTTAAATAGAGTCTTGTGTACATCACCTTTCTCAAATCCATTATTTGTTAGGTACATGGACCAGGTTTCGTATCATGCTCTAGGTGCTTGCTTAAGTCCATACAAAGATTTCCGTAGTCTGTATACAAGGTCTCCACCTTATGTGTTGACAAACCCTGGTGGTTGTTCAACATAGACTTCTTCGGCGAGGTCACCATTCAGGAATGCGCACTTAATGTCCATTTGATATATGAAGCTCTTATGCGCGGCAAAAGCTAAAAATATCCTGATGGCTTCTAGTCTGGCTACAGGGGAAAATATTTCATCGTAGTCTATGCCTTATTCCTGTCTGTAGCCTTGCACGACTAGACGGGATTTATTCCTAATAACCAGTACATTCTCATCCTTATTGTTTCTAAATACCTATTTGGTTCCAATTACAACTTGATGCTCCGGACTGGGTACTAGATACCATACATTGTTTCTTTCGAAACCATTAAGCTTTTCTTACATAGAAGTGATCCAGTGAGAGTTATTCAGAGATTCATTGGTAGAAACAGGTTCAGATTGAGCTAAGAATACAGCTAGGGTGCACATGGCAAGTCTTCTAAGTTCAGCTTGAGATTTCCATACAGGAAATTGAGATTTCTCAGATTCGGATTCTTCTTACACACATAGTACAATTCCTTGTGTACTCTGTATTCTTCTGCAGGTAGATACTCCAACATCAATGTCTCCTATGATTAACTCCTGTGGGTGATCTCTCAACCATATTCGGTCGGGTTCTAGTTCGGCATCCCTTTCTGTATCTTGAGGTGCTGTAGTTTCAGTTTCAGCCTGTACAGCATTGGCTTCAACTACTTCTAATCTTATACCTGCGGGGTTGATCTTTAAGTCTAAGACAAGCTCTATTAGAGTTGGAGGGTCATTAATGGAGAGTGTTTGGATATTCCGAGTCAGATCTACTACTCCTGTAGGATCAAAATGAGATTCATAGAACACTACATGGACAGATTCCTCGATTGTCAGCTTCCTTTTGTTAAAGATTCTGAAAGCCTTGCTGACAGAGGAATATCCTACAAATATCCCTTCATCCGACTTTTCGTCGAAGGTTTTGAGTTGGCCTTTCCCGTTATTCAAAACATAACATCTACATCCAAATATGTGAAAATATGAAATTAGTGGAGTTTTGTTGTTCCATACCTCATATGCTGTTTGGTTGTGATGCTTGTTGATGATATAACGGTTTTGTGTATAGCACGCTGTATTTGTTGCTTCGCCCCAGAAATGCTGCGGCAACTTTCTTGCAGCGATCATGGTTCTTGTTGCTTCTTTGAGTGTTCTGTTCTTTCGCTCGGCAACACCATTTTGTTGAGGACTCCGGGCTGCTGAGTATTCATACTGTATTCCATTTTCCGAACAGTATTGCTCTATAAAGCGGTTAGTGAATTCGGTACCTCTGTTGGAACGAATGGACACGATACTCAACCCTTTCTCATTCTGAAGCTTTCTCAGGTGCTCGGGCAGCTTTGTTGTGGTTTCTTTCTTTTTTCTCAGAAAGACTGTCCAAGCATACCTGGAATAATCATCAACAATAACTAGATAATATTTCTTACCTCCCAAACTTACAGGGTCTACATGACTTGAGATCCATATGTAGTATATCCAGAACTCTGTGAGTGGACAGGTATAATTTGCTTTTCATGGTGGTTTTGACTTGTTTGCCTTTCTGACAGGGTCCACAAATGCTGTCTTTTTGGAATAACACATCGGGCAAACCTCTAATCATTCCATGTCTGGCGAGTTTGTTAATTGTCTTGAAGTTGATGTGTGATATCCTCTTGTGCAATAGCCAGCTTTGATCTGCAGCGCATTTGGCAACACAACAAGGAATAGTGGAGCTCATAGGCTTCCAGTAAGCAATATACATGTTACCTGACCTGCTTACTGTGAGCACTTTTTTGGTCAGAATGTTCTTGACTCCACAGTGATTTATATAAAATTTCACCGAGAACTGTTTGTCACAGAACTGGCTGATACTAAGTAGATTGTACTGTAAGCCTTCAATATAAGATACATCGGTGACTTTGAACTTTCCCACAAGAAGGTTTCCCTTCCCTCTTGTTATTCCTTTGGACTTGTCACCGAAGCGCACTTTTGGACCGCGACATTTTACATAATTTGACAGCTTGCTGATATCTCCTGTCATGTGCCGAGAACATCCACTGTCAAAGTACCAGATGTCCTTCTCTTTGATGTCCTCTAATCAAAGAAATTAAGTAGATCTAGGTCCTCTTTGATTATTGGGTCCTGGTACGTTAGTGCCTTTTAGTACCCAAATTTGCCTGACAACAATTGGCTTGTTGTAGGTTACTTTTGGTCCGTTTTTGCGATGTCTACGTGGGGCAGGCACGTAGTCGCTGTAACCTTGATTATGATGCATGTAAAAGTGAGGGTTATTATTATTATTCCAGTACAAATGCCGTCTCGGAGGTGGAGCCATTTTCTTAGGCTTTACATCTTGCCTCTTGGGTCTCCAGTTGGATTCCCAAAGCTGTTGCTGATATTGCACTGCGACCTGTTTTCTTGATGGATAACAGGGCTCCTGTATCCAATATCTAGACACACTATACTGTTGGAAGTACTGCTGTGCATGCCTTTGATATTTAGATACAACCTTCTTTCTGAATGGCTGTTGGCGCTTCTGATATGCTCGGGGAGCATGCTGTTGGTTTTGCCTTATAGGTCCTTGAGGCTGAGGTTTCCACTGTCGATGATATGAACATGGTGGCGGAATCGCAGCCTTTGCTGTACGCAGGGCAACTGTTACCTTTACGGGACTCGGTGCCTCTTCAGGAATAGGAATGGGTTCCATACCCTTACGAACACCGTACTAGTTTTCTCTTTGTTGGAGAATGAGTTGTATCCTAAGCCACTTTATCATGAGCATGTTGTCCGGTGCTTAGACTTTCTTCCATTCGTTTAGAGGATTTCTCGAATGATTTCAAGATTGTCTCTAATTCTCATTCTCGCTTTTCGAGAGTTTTTACTTTGGCTTCGAGTAGAGAGAAATCATTTGTCTTGCTCTCATTATGAGACTTGGTATCATTTAGATCGTGGGCAAGTTGATGATTGCTCTCCATGAGTTTTTCAAGTGTGACTTTGCTATTCACAACAGATGGACATATTTTCGTAGTTACTTTTCAGCAAGTCATTTTCTTCTTTCAGCTCTAAGTTAGAAATTTGGAGCTGTATATTTTCTCGTTTCAACGTCTCATGGGCCTTTTGAATATTTTTAAAATCATTCATCATGTTTTCAAAAGTATGAGATGCATTTTCCGGAGTAATTGATGTTGAGCTTACCACATCATCGCTGTCTTCGTTGTCCTCTATTTCTTTGGCCATAAAGCACATATAGACTTTATCTTCGAACTCATCATCGAACGAGTCACTGTCAGTGACTACCTGAAGACACTCCTTGGTCTTGGTTGATGCGGGCGAGGCTTCTGATTCGCCAATAAGGTCCTTGAGCTTGTTTTTCCAAGCACGCCTCCTTTCATCCTTTTCTTGTTGCTCGACTTCCGGCAACTTTTGGACTTTTGGGTGCGGACATTTATTTGCATAATTTCTGGGTTTCCTACAGTTGTAATACAATTTATAATCACCATAAGGATATTCAGAACTTATCTTGTGAAAAGGTTTGGCCTTGTAGGCAGTCTTTCCAGGCTGTTTGATGAACTTTTCGAATTTGTGCATGAGAAGGGCTATTTCATCTTGTGACAGGATATCATCATCACTGTCAGCAGTCTTGTGAGCAGACTTGGATGTGCTGGATGTGCTATGTCTCCTGTTAGATACAGCGGCTAGTGCTGTAGTCTTAGCAAGTGACTCTTCGGCCTTTTCTCTCCTGTCAATATTATACTTGAGAGATTTGAGGTCAGAGAAGAGGTCAAAAGTAGAATATCATTAAGATTACATGACACATGCGTAACTGTAGTCTTCTCCCAATCTTTCATTGAGAACTCATTGGAAAACCAAGCTTTTACAAAACTAAGCATTTCTATATCGTTTTCTATAAGTATAATGTCATCCACATATAGTATTAAGAATGCAATTTTTCTCCCACTAACCTTCTTGTAAATAATGGCTCTTCTTCATTTTTTGATAAAATCAAACTCTTTGACTGCCTCATCAAAATGAAGATTCCTACTTCGCGAAGCTTTCTTCAGTCCATAAATGGCACGCTGAAGCTTGCGTACCTTATCAATATCGGTCTCAGAGCTGAATCCCTTAGGCTGTTCCATATAGATCTCCTCATTGAGGAATCCATTTAGGAATTCTGTTTCCACATCCATTTGCCATATTTCACAATCTAAGTGGGCTGTTATGACAAGCATCATGAAAATAGGCTTAATCATAGCTACAGGCGAGAAGGTCTTGAAGTAATAAATTCCCTCTTTTTGGGACTAACCGTTCGCCACAAGCCTGGTCTTATAGGTATCAACCTTGCCATCAGCATCAGTCTTTCTCTTATAGATCCATTTATTCCCAATAGGCACTATGCCCTTCGGACGATCTACTAAAATCCAGACCTGATTAGCATGCATAGAGTCTATCTCAGCTTCCACAGCCTCTCTCCACTTCGCGGAGACTACATCTACCATAGCTTGGTCATATGTAGAGGGATCATTCTCTTGGCTACTTTCTATCATCTCATAATAACCTAGTTCCTCTTGATGCAGATAGCCATACCTCTCAGGTAAATGAGAAGCTCTACTAGACCTGCGAGGTTGTGCTTGTATTTCAGAAAGTTTTGTTCCAATATCTTGTACATGTGTCTCATTAGGTGATTCTTGTATTTCTTTTAAAGAAATATTTCTACCTGTTCCCCCTTCCTGAATGAACTCATCTTCAAGGAAGTGTTCCTGTAAAGCAACAATAATCTTTTGATCTTCGTACATGTAGAATAGATATCCCATGGAATTCCCTGGATATCCTATGAAACGAACCTTCACATACCTAACTTCCAACTTTTCTACTTTAGATTTCGTGACACAAGCAGGAAATTCCCAAACCCTAATATGATTAAAACTTGGCTTCCTACCTCTCTATATCTCATGTGAAGTCAACGAACTTGGAAGGACATCTATTTAATATATGTGCAGCAGTAAGCATCACATAACCCCACAGGTAAATCAACAGATTAGTATAGTTAAGCATGGAGCGAACCATGTCCAACAAGGTTCAGTTCCTTCTTTATGACACACCATTCATTTGTGGAGTAGTTGGAGGAGTACTTTGTGACACTAATTCTAGTTCTTTAAGAACTCATCAAACTCAGTACTCATATACTCTCCACCTCGGTCCAACCAAAGTGCTTTAATATAATAACCTAGTATGGTCATCAGTGAATGTAATGAAATACTTAAAATGGTCTCCTGCGACTTCTAAAGGGCCACATATGGTATGGATCAATCCAAGTTTTTCAGCAGCTCTTTCAAAAGTCCCTTTGAAGGGTAACTTTCATTTTGCCTTGAAGGAAAGATTCACAAGTTGGATAGGGATCCGATCCCAATAGACCCGTAAGCCCATCTTTCTCCATTTTATGAACCTTGGTCTGAACAACATGACCAAGTCTAAGATGCCGCTTAAGTACTTGGTTTGTTTCATCCCTACCACGCTTCCTAGTTATAGTGTTTATATCAGTTTTATTCTTTAGATTCAAATGGTATAAACCATTTAGTAATGTAGTTGTACCAACCAATTTATTTCTAAAATAAATATGACAGGATCCATGTCCAATAAAGAAATGATATCCTTTATGGCCCATGACTGGAATTGATGCAATATTTTTGTGCCTCTTTAGCAGAACAAGTACATCATCCAAAGTAATAATAAAACCGGAGTCTAAATCCAATATAAGTGATTTGATGTCAGTAGCATCGAACATATGCCCACTGTCAACTGTCACCATCACTTCTACAGCCCCAAGCTTCCTACTGCGTTCTAGATCCTGATTCGCTGTACATATATGAGAACTTGCACCAGAATCAAGTATCTAAGAAGTATAAAAACTACTATAGAACAGTTCGTTTCCAAAACTAGCTCATCATCCTAGATGAGGCAAGAATCTATCTTCTTTGCCACTTACTCTTTGGAAACATTGGGGCCTTGCCGTTATCTCTATGTATCCCTATTTTGGGCTTGAACTGCTTCCCCTCTTCTTATTGTTCTTGGACCTCCAAGGCCCAGAAGAAATTACAAGAGCAGCCTCCTTCGGCCTAGTCTTCATCCGAGACTGTGACGTACTCAGTTTGTTCATCAGCCCAACCAAGTTACAAGCAATCTCATTGCAGTTGAAGTTCATTACAAACTGAGAGACGAAATCAGGAAGTGACTGTAGGATAAGGCTAGTCTGGAGAGAAGCGTGCATCCTAAAGTCAATAGCCTCCAATATCACGATAATAGATATCATTTTGAGGATGTGATCTCCAATTTTCTCACCTTCCTTCATCCGAACACCAAACAACTGCTTCGATATCTCATATCGAGCGTTTGACTGTGCTCTCCATAGAGTTCAATAAGATGTGCCAGAATTTCCCTTGAAGAGGGCATGTTCTCATGGGCACTCTGAAGCTCATTGTTCATTGAGGCAATCATGAAACCTCGGACCCTGACATCATCTTTAACCCATTCCTCATGGGCGTCAACATCTTTCTGACTAGCCCCGGTCCTTGAAGGATCCGGTGGGATGTCCGCCTCCAAGACTTAGCCCAACATCTCCATACTGAGGACCATCTTCAGATTACGGATCCAATCCACAAAGTTGGGTCCAGTAAGAGTGTTATTTTCAAGTAAAACAGCGAGTAGGTTCATTGTCATCTTGAGAGAGTTGTTTGTTAACTGTAGAGAATAATTTTAGATTCGCCAGTGGTTGTTTAATTATGATCCGAGTAAAGAATTTTTAGACTTTCTTTATTCATAACTCGGCTCCCACTATTTTTCGGCATTACACACTCCCATGTGGAATTCAGAAGTCATGGTTGACTTTATAATGATGATCAAGTTATCTTACAAAGTTTAATAGTGGGCAACCCATTCGCTTTCTATTGTATCATTCTTTATAAAGTGGTGTCTAATACCAACCCATCTAATGGATGATTCAATCTTCTTTTACCCCTAGTTCACTTTCCCTCAACCCATACAGTATATATGGCTCGCTGAACTATCTAAGTTTAAACCGTCAACTCCTATCAGTCTGACAATTGAATCTCACCCGGAAACCCATACGGTTTCTAGGGGTTTGATTTGTCACAACCGAAGGCATCTAACACACTCGAGCAATTTATCAACCTTCCCCAAAAATATTACCCCGATATACTCGGAAGAATAATTTTCGGTTTAGATTTAAATTTTCCATGAGTTTGATGGAGGGTAAGAAACCTCGTAACCTTTATAAATTTGTATTTATAAGTGGGAGTATTACCCAATTATATGTTACACGTAGCACATTAATCGCGCGGTCTGGCAGTTTGTTTGTTTATCATACAATACGTAAATATCCACAACCTAAATCTACCAACATGTAGTTCATGGATATTACCTAAGTACCGAGTCATCATTGACTCGATAAAATTACAAGTAATCAAATTACATGTTTTGAATCTTCGTCTTCATGGCTGTTCGTCCTAGACTTTTCGTCATAGCTAATTTATTACATCAATAAAATTTGCATCATATACAAATTTATTAATAAAAATAAATTAGCTCAAACGACCTTTACATCACTATTATAATAATAATGCAATAAATACATTAAATCATGGGATAAATAATTAATCTAAATATTAATCAAATCAATATAAAATTAATCTATCTATTAGAATTAATCTATTTAATTCACACAATCAATAATTTTAACTTGTTCAGGACAAAAATATATATTTCAATAAATTAATTCCCTTAAAATTAAAAGAACCATGTTTATTAGTCAAATTAAATTCAATTTAATTTGCAGGAATTCAATTACGAAACATAAGGTACCAAAATAGAGTCGGAAAAAATTGCCTGGCCAAGCCCGTGGCCCGGCACAACTGCCTGGCCTGGGCCAAGAGGGTGACTGCCTCTCGGCCGCTCCCTACCGAGAGCAGGCAGCTCATTGCCGGCTGCTGCTTGCAGTGTACCGACGGCTCGGTCCGGCTAAGTTTTCGGCTCGTCCTTTCATCCCGAATCAAAAAGTAATATTATTTTAATTTTTATTTTACACATATAAATCAGTTTTCAAAAAGAAAAATAGATTTATATTTTAACATAAAATCTTAAAAAATAAATTTTTAGATGAACAACTAAACATTAACGATTAAAACAATTATGATTACAAATCAGAAAAACATTCAATCAGACATTCCAAATGTAAATATCGTACATACGATCGCATAGACTTTGCTCTGATACCACTGTTGGATTCGGTAATAAAAACAAAGTGCACAACGAGAATAAAAACGGATCAAACTGAATAAATCCGAACTCCTCAGAGGATCGATCAAGCATCATATAAACAGATATTAATTGACGAAGATAAAATTATAGAAATCATACCCTCGTAGTCCTTTGATAATTTTTTCCTGTAAACGATCACGAACACGAATCCAATATGCTCGAGCTTGATGAATAACTTTTCAACACCGAAAGTGCTGAGTGTCACTATGTCACCACATGACGGATATTGATCGGAGAATCCGATATCAAATTCGTTCTCTAAGAACACGATTAGGAATTGATATAGTATTTTTCTCTCTTATTTTCTTCTTTCTTCTTCTCTCTAAGATGAACAAGACTTAGACTCTCCCTCTCTCCTTAAGCTCATGACTGAACCAATGTTTTGGTGTGTGTGTGTGTGTTGTTTTGTTTTATAACATGATAGAGATAAAATTTCAAGATCAAGCCTTTCTTAATCTCTTTGTCCACATGTATAAAGAAACTCAACCACACCTAAATCATGACAAATCAAAGAAGGCACATGAAAGGTGAGGTGGGGAGAGGGGCCCGGCCCACTAGGAGTTGGTAAGAAGAGACGAGCCAAGCCACTTGGTTTGTGTACCGGATGTTAGCGTGTTTAGTCAGTTAAGTACACTTCATTCTATCTCAAATGTGTTTATACTTAATTAATTAATCGAATTAATTAATTTTATCACATACAGAACTTATAATTTATTTCCAAGAGATAACTAATTTATGAATTGGATTAATCAACCAGTAACTAATTTTAATTCACAAGAACACAATAATTTATCAAATAAATCAAAATAGATATCCAATATCTAATAATAACTAAGAGATAATAAATTCATATTTATCCGTCAAATATCCTTGTGTGCGACTCTATAGGTCCATCTCAATCGGCAATGGGAGGAACCAAGGGGTGCTGGTAACACTTAGCCAGCCTAGTGGCCTGCACCATAACCCAGAAGAGAACGATGGATCATTACAAAACCATTATATCACTACTACAAAATAACCATTTAACTGCGGACATTTAACAGCGGTTATACAAAAAGCGCTGTTAAATTTGTGCGGTGACAGACATCGTAAATATCATGAAATATTAACCGTGGTTATTACAACAACTGCTGTTAATATCCGATAACTAATAGCAGGTTTCGGCATAACCGCAGTCAGTTTTCATTTATTAACGGCGGCTGTTCTCATAACCGCTGTTAAATATTTAATATCTTAATTTTAACAACGATTTTTGGCATAACCGTTGTTAATTATCTCTTTAATTTTACCCGTCTCCTTTCTTCCTTCTTTCTTTCCTCTCTTTATTCCATGACGCTTCTGACTCCCCCCGACTCTGCACCGACACTTCACAATCACTCCACGACCTCCCGACCTCTGCAACTTCCCCGACGCTTCGCAATCAAATGCGGTCCTCTACATTGAAATCAAGTAACTACTCCGAACTCTCCTATTTGTTTCTATTTGGTAATTGCATCTAGTCTTTAAGGATTATTGTCTGTTGTGTGTGTTTACTATGTGTGTGTATGTGCGTATATTGGTGTGGCAGTGTGTGTGTTCAGTCTGTGTGTGTATTGTGTGTGAGGCTGTATTGTGTTGTGTGTGTGTGGCAGTGTGTGTATTGTGTCTTCTGTGTGTGTGTGCTGTATGTGTTGTGTGTGTGAGTGTGTCTGTATTGTTTGTGTGGCAGTATGTGTGTGTGTGCAGTATGTGTTGTGTGTTGTGTGCTTTGTGTGTGTAATGTATGTGCGTATGCACTATGTGTATGTGAGTGTGTAATGTAGTTTTACGTGTTATTTTCTTCTTGTTTGTCGTATAATTTAATCGATTTAGCTGAGTGTGTGTGTTTAATTGTATGTGTTGCTTTTGACAACACTATTTTTTGAAACACGAATTATTTTGGGATAGATGTGGTTAACTTCTTAAGGATCTTCTCCCTGTGGGATAGATGTTAACTTTCGACCTAAGGATCTTCCCCCAACAGTTCATGCAGATAGAGTTAGCAATCTTGACAAAGCCATAAGTTGACACAGTACAAAGTTAATTCTATTTTGACAACCGTCGTTCATGTTTCTATTTTAAACAACAGTTATAGGACAACCATACATTTGTCATTCTCTGTCAATTTTTTTTCAAAAGGTATAATCATAGAGAAATGAAATTCTTTCCCTTATAGAAAACAATAGCAAATTGAATTTCATAGTATGTGTAACAGAAAAGAAGAAATGGATCGAAGTTGGATGAATGCAAGTCGTGCGAGTGCGGAGTATGACAATAGAATTGAGCAATTTCTTGAATTTGCTCGACAACATCGCTCAGAACCCGATGAAAGATACTTTTGTCCTTGTGTGAAGTGTATGAATGGGGGACGACATGAGACTGACATAATTCGTGAACATCTTGTTTGTGAGGGGATAAACACCAACTATACAGCGTGGATATGGCATGGCGAAATAGTAGATGTTCCAACTGGAAACACTCATGTAGATATAGATGGTGATCAATTTGAATAAATGATTCATGATGTCGGACAAGAATCATTTCAAAGAGCATGTTTATGATGCGTTGAAAAGTGATTCAGAGACTCCATTGTATCTGGGGTGTGAAAATTTCACATGACTATCTGCCATGTTGAAGCTGGTTAATTTGAAGGCAATAAATGGGTGGAGTGATAAAAGTTTCACCGAATTGCTCCAGTTGATGAATGAGATGTTACAAAAGGCAGTACATTGCCTAAGCGTACCTATGAGGCGAAGAAGGTTTTGTGTCCGATGGGTATGGAGTATAAAAAAATACATGCTTGTCCCAATGATTGCATACTGTATAGAAAAGAGTTTGAAGAATTGCATAAGTGTCATAGGTGTGGGGTATCACGATACAAAGTGAAGAATGATGAAGAGAACACACAACAAGGACCTCCCGCGAAGGTGTTATGGTATCTTCCGATTGTTCCAAGGTTCAAGCGATTGTTTTCTAATAGAGATGATGCAAAGAATCTCACATGGCACGCAAATGAGAGAAAATGCGACGGGCTAATTCTTCATCCAGCTGATGCTGCACAATGGAAGAAAATAGTTCATTTATTTCCAGATTTCGGGAGTGACGCAAGAAATCTTAGGATTGGACTTTCCACAGATGGAATGAATCCGTTCGGTAACTTAAGCACCAAGCATAGCTCTTGGCCTATTTTACTTGTGATATATAATCTACCTCATTGGTTATGTATGAAACGGAAGTACGTTATGTTATCAATGATGATTTTAGGACCAAAACAAACAGGAAATGACATAGATGTTTATCTAAGTCGTTGATTGATGACTTGAGAATAATGTGGGATGAAGGGATTTACGTGTTTGATGGTTATCGCCAGCAAAGTTTCAAGTTACCTGCAATGTTATTTTGTACGATTAATGACTTTCTAGCATATGGAAACTTGAGTGGATATAGTGTGAAGGGACATCATGCATGTCCTATATGTGAATAAAACACAAGCTACATCCAGTTGAAACATGGAAATAAAACAGTTTACACTCAACATCGGAGGTTAATATTTTTTGATCTTCCTTACTGGAGACATCTAGATGTTAGACATTGCATAGATGTCATGCATGTCAAAAAAATGTATGCGATAGTGTGATCGGCACACTTCTCAATGTTAAATACAAAACAAAGGATGATGTCCAGGCTCATCAAGACTTAGAGGAAATGGGTATACGTCCTCTGTTGTATCTGCAAGTAGTCGGTAAACGAACTTATCTCCCCCCAACATGTTGTACTTTATCCAAAAGAGAGAAAATCAGCTTTTGTAATTGCTTACAAGGTATTAAAGTGCCATAAGGTTATTCGTCAAATATTAAGAGTCTTGTATCGATGCAAAATCTGACATTGGTCGTCTTAAAGTCTCACGACTGTCATGTCTTGATGCAACAACTTATAGCTGTGGCTATACGTGACGTCTTGCCTAAACAAGTGAGAAATGCCATAACTCGCTTGTGTTTTTTATTCAATTCTATATGTAGCAAAGTGATTGATCTTTTGGTTTTGGATGAATGGAAAAACGAGGCTGTTGTTATCTTGTGCCAATTGGAGATGTATTTTCTTCCTCCTTTTTTTGATATATGGTTCACTTACTTGTCCATGTAGTTAGAGAGATTGAAGAGTGTGGCCCCGTTTATTTGTGATGGATGTTTCCGATTGAGCGATACATGAAGATTTTTAAAGGGTATACTAAAGACCCATTTCGTCCAGAAGCATCTATTTTTGAGAGGTATAATGCAGAACAAGCAACCGAGTTTTGCACATATTACATGTCATAAACACCATCTGTAGGGCTCCCGAAGTCTCGACATGATGGGAAACTTAATGGAAAGGGTACACGGGATGTTAAATATTAACCAAGAATCGCGATAAGGTGCTTCAACCACATTTTTACATTTTGAATAACGCTGATGAGGTTCTTCTGTACTTGTCTGCTCACAAGAATCTTTTGAAGACAAAGAATCCCCGAATGAGTGAGAAATGGTTGTTGACAGAACATAATAAGACTTTCTTTAGGTGGTTTAAGGTACAAATCTCCGAAAGTGATAGCGCATCTGAAATGTTAAAATGGCTAGCTTACGGGCAGAAGTATGATGTCGTAACTTGGAATGGATATGATATCAATAAGTACTCATTCTATACAAAGTCACAAGATGACAAAAGTTCGGTTCAAAACAGCGGAGTTACTCTTCAAGCCGAGTCCATGCACTTTTCAAGCTCGAAATATAAAAATCTAGTTATGGCATCGACAAGTTACTATGGAGTTATTGAAGATATATGGGAACTTGATAATATTAATTTTAGAGTGCCTAGTGTAAGTGGGTTGATAATAACACAGGTGTAGTAATCGATGAACTGGGCTTTAGACTGGTAGATCTTCATAAGATAGCTTACACCGACACTAGTACAAAATGTCACATAGGCCACGATTAAAAACTGTGGCCGTAGGTCTTTAGCCACGGTTATTTTCTTTACCAAAACCGTAGCCTATCCTCCCGTGATTTTTGACACCCTTACGACTACATTTAAATTATGTGACTATATTACATCAAAAATTGTAGCCAAAGATAAAAAACCGTGGCTATAAGGGTATCAAATTTTAATGATATTTAAACATTTTCCTAAAGCGTGGCGTAACCTACTTATGGCCTCAAGTATTTAATATTAACCGTGAAAATGAATGACATTTGGTCATGCTAAATTGTTAAAACCATGGCTATTGACTACCTTTTGGTACGGAACGACCAAAACAAAGGGTCGTAAATGACGTATGGGCACACAAATTACATATTAACCGTGGTAAATGCATGATATATGGTTCTACTAAATAGTTAAAATTGTGGCTATTGGTTACCTTATGGTGACGCAGATTAACCAAAATTATGACCATAAACTACTTATGACAACGTAAAGTTCATATCAACCGCGATTAATGCATGACATGTGGTTACACTATTTTTTAAAACAGTGGCAATTAGTTACCTTTTAGTAACACGAAAATAAGATTTATGGCCTTTAGTTAAATTATGGCAACACAAAATAATTGGATTGTAGCCATAAACTACTTATGACCATGAAAATTTGATTAGACATGGTCAATGCATAACATTTGCTTACACAAAATTTTAGAAAACTGTGACCATAAACAACTTATGACCATACAAATTTCGTATTAATTGTAGCAAATGAATGGCATATGATTACGCTAAATTGAAAAAGTCGTGGCTTATTGCTTATCTTTTAGTCACATTGAATGACGAACCGTGGTCATAAAGTACTTATGGCCACTAAACGCATAATAATTGTGGCAAATACATGATATTGGTCACACTTATTTTTAGAATTGTGGTTATTAATTATTTTTAACCATATTTATTTAATTTAATCGTTGTCTTTGCTATACTTATAGATACATAAATTTTATATTAATCGTGACTAATTCATGACATATAGTTACACTTAATTTTTAAAAATTGTGACCATTGGTTATTTTTGTCACACAAAATAATAAAAATCGTGGCTAATGCATGCTACATGGTTACGCGAAATTGTAACAACGGTGGCTATTGAATATCTTTTGATCACACAAATTTCATATTAACTGTGGCAAGTGCATGACATCTGGTTACGTTATTTTTTAAAACAGTGGCCATTAGCTACCTTTTAGTAATACGGAAATAAGATTCGTGGTCTTTAGTTAAATTATGGCCACATGAAATAATTCGGATTGTAGCCATAAACTACTTATGACCATGAAAATTTGCTTAGACGTGGTCAATGCATAACATTTGATTACACAAAATTTTAGAAAACTGTGACCATAAACAACTTATGACCATACAAATTTCGAATTTATTGTAGCAAATGCATGACATATGATTACGCTAAATTGAAAAAGTCGTAGCTTATTGCTTATCTTTTAGTCACATTGAATGACGAACCGTGGTCATAAACTACTTATGGCCACTAAAACTGCTTAATAAATGTGGCAGATATGCATGACATTGGTCACACTTAATTTTTAAAATTGTGGCTATTAATTATTTTTAACCACATTTATTTAATTTAACCGTTGTTTTTGCTATACTTATAGATACACAAATTTTATATTAATCGTGACTAATTCGTGAGATATAGTTACACTTAATTTTTAAAAAATGTGACTATTTGTTATCTTTTTTGTCACACAAAATAATAAAAATCGTGGCTAATGCATGCTATATGGTTACGTGAAATTGTAACCGTGGCTATTAAGTATCTTTTGATCACAAAAATTTCATATTAAGCGTGGCAAGTTCATGACATCTGGTTATGCTAAATTGTAAAAAATATTTGTTGATTATCTATTGATCATATTGGATAAAAAACCGAGATCAAAAACTACTTATGGCTACACAAGTTTCGTAATAAATGTGGCTATTAATTACCTTTTAACCACATTCTAATAGGGTACAAAAATGGTTAAAAATTAAAAAAAATCTAAAATAACAATCAAATCAGAAACATCAAATTAATATTAATAATAATAATCAGTGATAAATCATGAATATTGTATAAGAACATCGGGTAAATCCACCATCACTAATTCTCTAAAACATTACTTCTACTTATTAAAGCTACTCCTCGTATGCTTCGCCTCGATCTCATTAATAGTTGTGTAATTCTTTTTATCTTCTTAGATTTTGGCTTCTCATTATGTTCGTCGAAATTGGTTATGTACTGCAATCAATTGTTCAATACTATGTCAAACCAAGCAGTGCCTTAGAAGAACATAAAAAATGTTAAAATATTTGACCAGAAACACAAAACATCAGTACCACCCAAACATATTACCCTACCTAAACAATATTAATCACAACCAAGATAATAATAGAACTCAAGCATATTATTTTAAGCATATTATGTAACTGCCGTTTGATTTCTAAACTGGACAGATTTTTCTCAAGTACAGGTTTATAAACACCAAAGCGATGCAATACGCAATATGTATCCCCTCCCCAACCCACTGGACTGCTCCCTTTCAGAAAAGGGATGCAATACGCAATATGTATCCCCTCCCCAGCCCACTGGACTGCTCCTTTTCAGAAAATCCTATCCATATAGGAAGAGAAAATATAGGCAAAACACGAAAAAGGCAGCAGTCCAGAAAATATAGGCAAAACAATCAGTAGTTACATTAACCACATTAATCACAGGTTGTTCACTAAAAGCAGTAATACCCTTCTCTACATTAGCAACAGTAAGTCCATGCAATTATCCTAAATACACTGAGAAACAGAAAAACACGAAATATTTGGGTAGTTACAAAATAACCCAAAAAAATCTTCAAAGTTCAAATGACCCCTCAACTTTTGGTGCCAAGTATCACATTAAACTATCCATAACCATGACCATTCAAACATAAGGTCTCAGCACACAATCTACCCCAGAAATTTAGGTAATTATAAAATAACCCAAAAAAGTTTCAAAGTACAAATAACCCATCAAATTTTGGTGTCACATATCTAGCAAACTATATTCTTGCAAAAAGATGAAACTTACCATGCACATGCTAAGGAGTTGGGTTTCGGTAATTAACCGTTAGCGATATATAAAATCAAATAAGAAGCTAACCTTCGAATCAGGGATCACAAGGTTTTTTGGCCAAGCCACAAAACTCCGATGAGCATCCCCTACTGTTTTGTGATCACCAGCTTGGATGGGTAAAAAGGCAGCTGGCCTTTTTAAATCGTCAATGGAAACTTTATAGCAATCACCCTTCAGTGGAACTCCATGTACCGTCTGTTTTTACGATGAGTAGTAGATAGTACCGTGTGCTACTATGTTTCTCAACTGATGTGACAGTTTGCATTTTATAGTCTGCAAAAATATATGGTGCATGAACATCATAAAGTTCAATCTAAAATAAAATAATTTCATATACCTTAAAAAACTTACTACTAAGCCTTCGTTTGGCAATAATTGAGATGTCGTAGTCTTAAATTCTTGTGACTTAATAGCATGAGGAGAGTCTGCATAAATCCAGTCTACAATCTAGTGGAGATTGCCGAACTATTGTTGAAGATTTTTAATAGTACGGTCCAGCAGAGATCCATTGGAGCGGTTGCTAGTTGCATGAGTTCCTTTTGAGATGGCAAACAACTTTTCAAGAATTCCGCAGAGTACGGATATTACACTGTGTTAGTTAATCATAATTAATCTGGATTAAGCTGTCATTAGTTATGGTTAATTTTGTCAAAAGAAAAATTCATTAATTAGTGTGCAATACTCAAAGACAACATGTATGTAAAGTAGGAGGGAGTATATCCTGCTTTCTTACTCGTCCCATCGAAACTGTATTTGTGGCTTGAAGTTGTGACACACTTCCTTGAGATGTTAGCGGTGGTATTCCTATTCCTTGAGAGGCCGATGAGCTAATATTAAATTTAATTGTTGGCCTTGTTCTCCCATCTTTATCTTCAAATCCTTAACTTCCTCATTCTTCAACTCACGTTCACGTCTTTCATTATCTAACTGCGCCTCGTAGTTGCGTGATGAATTCTTTTGACGATCTTCTATGTGGAGGAATGTGCCGGATTTGGATGGAGTGACTCCCGCCAATCCCTCTTACACGCCCACCATGCTCTTTGCCAAATACAAGTGTGAGGGCATCTGCCGTGATCGTGTTTTATACATCCATCTTGAATCTCTTTTTCATGGTCGACCTATACAAATCATATATGAATAGTATATAAGGACAAAATGGAATACATTCCAACAAAATAAATAGATGAGTGAGTTATTACAATTTTATTTGCAATAACCATAAGATCATTATCTTTGTAATCTCCGTCTTTGCTCAAACGTGCCTTTCTCCACATGAAAGACCGCGATGGAAGTTCATCTTCAAGAAGTTCTTTATCTTTGACCTAGTAAATATCAAATACATATAATATGTACATCTAAACACAAAGATGACCAATATAGTATATGTGCTTATTTTGTTAATCATTCCATGTCAACCATAATTACACAAATGTAAGAAAACAAAATTTTGGTTTTTTAGCTATATTTCAATTTCCAGTGGCCTATATTGTAACACCCCCAGATCAAACCGGGAATATTACACGCCGCAGACCCTCTCCGTGAGGATCCACCAGGCTAGACATCAGAACAACACATTACATTACATACCGACGAATCAAAATAACGGACCAATAGACCGATTTGGTCTTTCGTCACTGACTTAAAAATCAAAATACATAAACTCATCCAGACTCATACCCACACAAGGGTAAAATACTTGCAACAACGAACAATAAGACAGCGGAAAAGACAATACAATGGACTCACTAATCGAACCCAAAACTGGCCTTCGTGTGATTAGTATCATTCGTCTTTCATCATCCTCGTGCCGATCCCGTGTCTTGCTCCCGAAAACTGTATGTACTGGACACAATACAGATATCCACCCCCGATTACTCGGGTTAGCAAAACTCCTTTGTTTCGCTAGTGCAAGTATAAAGTGCAAATACGAGCCATACACAACACATTCCGAGAATATAACGAAAGACTTCCCGAGATATATTTAGTTAAAAATAGTTCAAGTCTGAAAGCAGAAACGAAGCAAGTAAGCATTTTGAAAACATTTCCAAATCTCGGGAGTTTTGAAAACATCAAAAATTAAAAATGTTCTTAATTCCTCGAAAGCCATTTAGGGTCACAGCCCCAAAGTTCATTTTTCAAAATACAAATCCGTTTAACAAAACACGGGGTCCACGACCCAACCATTCCGGTCACAAAACACAGGGTCCACGACCCGATCATCCACTTCAATTCACTTACAAGGACACATTACACATAACACCTTATTCCTATGCCATTCTAGCCAAGCACCAAGACTCGATATATAATGTCTCTCGACCCCAAGCACAAAGCATTGTGATACTCCGGACAATATCACAATTAACGAAAACATCAACGTCATCCTCAAGATGAAAACCACAACTGGTAACCCGCGGCCGTACCCCTTAGTATCGACCCCCAGACATCCCGTCGGACACTCCGGGTGGGAACCACTTCCGCGGCCGTACCCCTTAGTATCGACCCCCAGACATCCCGTCGGACACTCCGGGTGGAAGTTCATCCACACACGCACCCAAATCCACTTCCGTGGCCGTACCCCTTAGTATCGACCCCCAGACATCCCGTCGGACACTCCGGGTGGAAGGAACAACACACACACACGTTTCAAAATCACAGTTGCAAACCACAAGCCTCGAAGGTCAATCACAGTATATATAGTCGAGGTACCTTACTAGAATGGCCAGTTCATCCAACATATACTCACGACCAAGTAGTGATACGATTCACAAGGAAGCACAAGATTTCAACAGCACCGAAATACACAACTAATATCACACAAACTCACATATTCATACATAAAAACGTGACTCCAAGCACATAATTTGACAAAAGAATTACACTTTAGATTTACCAACGACATAATCATACGCAATGACATCACAAGAAAGTAAGGTGATTCTATACTCGACACTAGCACACATATTCAACTAAGCACATTAATTCCCGACACACGGATCACCTTTACAAAAAGCATGATGGTTAATATTCCGATTCTTTTGAAAAATAGTTATTAATATTTATTTAGCACATATCGACGATTAACAACCATAATATCCACAAAACACGAAATGTATGAGCAAGATACTTGCCTCAAAATCAATTTGTGAATACTCCGACGAAAGCGGCTCGGCCGAAACAACCCCAAAATAGTCCCGAAACAGCCCGGCCAAAACAGCCCCAAAACAGTCCCGAAATAGCTCGGCCGAACCAGCCCCAAAACAGCCCCGAAACAGCCCCAAAAACCGACCATCTTCGCGAGAAATCAATAACAACACAATCACCATGAGAATAATACCGCTACGAATCAACAACACTAAACGAAATCTCAATCGACACTAAGAAACTACAAGGGTTCAAGGGTTCGTTCCAAGAAAGCCAAAATCATGTTCCGGGTGAAACGAAATCGATAAACGAGTTACTAATCCATAGATTACAACCAATACAACAAGAATTACATGACCAATTCATCATAATCGGCCCAGAATTGAAATCAAAAGGAAAAACCCCAAAATAGTTGAAAAGGGATTTTTTGAAGAATTACCTCAATCCGACGAAGAACAATGGATTAGATGTTGTTAAACATGATCAAGACTTCAAGAATATGATGATAATCTACTCAGGATTGAAATCCCCATCAAATCGCCCTAAAACCGAGAGAGAGAAGTGAAAATGGGTGAAAAACGCGATCGTCCTATTTATACCATCGACAAAACGGCTCGTAAAACGGCCCAAATTAGAGCCGTATTCCGTAGCCGTGTTATAAACGACTAAAGAAAACGGTGCAAACAATGGCCGTATTCCAGGCCGTATTCGACAAAGGTAGACTTTGTCATTATGACCATAACTTCTCCGTCCGGACTCCGATTGACTCGCCGTTTGAACCATTGGAAAGCTAATTTGATGCTCTATCACATTGTAAAGTTTCAGAATTTTTAGACTTTATAAGCGCCGGTGGTGATCTTTCACAGTCGACCAAATGCACAAAAACGATACTCCTCGACAAAACAATAATTATTCAACATGCAACGAAACACTAACGGACAACACCAACGATCCAAATCGAAAACGAGCACATAAAAAAGCAAGACATACTATTAGCTCGACTTACGCAACGATAAGTCGTACCCAACGAACACAACACGGTACATCGTGCTGTACCCAACATAAGAGAAAATCTCAAGAAATCGCCAACAGAACAAAATGAACGGCGCAATCGACAAAAGTTCAAAAATAACTGGAACCGAGAATCTCGGGTATTACATTCTACCCTCCTTAAAAGAAGTTTCGTCCCGAAACTTGAAACATGAAACAATCCAGGCAGAGCAACTCTAGATGACACATGATTCCGCTAACTTGAAGATCTGGATAGACGATACGAAGGCAACCACCCCAAAATTTTGGGAAATTACAAAATGGCCCAAACGTCTGAAACATCACGATAAGACAACGTATAACCAAACTGAACTTCACAAAACGTCTAACAAGGTTAAACGGACTTACGGGGAAATACGAACAAAAATTTTGAACAAGGTTCGCAAGAATCAATCTCAAATGCGGAAAAGTCGCCAAAAAGCACGGAACTCAGCAAAACGACACCGAAACGAACTCGGATGTCAACAAGTGTTGAATGAAACATTCACATAAGGACGAAACGGTCACAAAGGATCTGTTAAAATGGACTCCTGGCAAAAAAATTTTTTTTTACCGAAAATCGAAAATTGCGGATATTACATCATATCACCTTTAAAAGAGGTTTCGTCCCCGAAATCTAAACAACGAGAACGAAATGCTGGAATAGCGACCTTCTCGGCCATATCTTCTTGGTCCTGCATCTGATATCCATGACCAACTGTACCGCGGTCACGACCACATCCTCTGTCCCTCGGCATACTAAGCGGATTCTCACTCGATACGATGCCACAACTTCGCAAAAATAACATGCTAAAGTATCAACTCAGCACGACAATATCACATAAGGTAACTACTAACAACTCGATAAGAAAATCCACGAGGTATTCTTTTAAATGATATCATTTGAAAATCCTTGGATTTGTGTGCTCTTCAAAGTAAAACTTTAAAAGTACTTTTGGTACCTCGGGTTGTTTCATCAAAACTTGTAAACAACATATTTTAACCGTCTCATTTGAAATCATTTGAAGTCATCAAGCCTCTACGTATCATCATCGCCGTTAACAACTAACAAGTTAACCATGCAAGATCATCAAATCATTCTTACATACTCTAACATTTCCAAATCCGAGTTTGAACTTTATATCGAGTGAGATTTTTCCTCTTTCACTATATTTTTTTTTTTGAAAATAAAAATCTCAGTGGTTTCTGAAATAAAATATTTTTATGGTGTGAAAGATTTTTGAAAATCATTCACTCGAATTATTTGAAAATACAACAATACGTTAAAAATCATTTTGAAAATTCTCCCAACACTTCACAAACATCAACGATGGTAATATTTTACAAAATGTCTACATGTACTTTAAAACAACTCTTTCAAATACCATCGAGGTTTTATTTGAGAATCCAAGGCCTTGCCAATTCCAAATAATTTTCAAAGTATACACGGAGCCGCCGATTAATCGAACCGTCAAAACTTTGTGAAGTTTCCAGAAAGTGTTTTTGAACACACACGCAGACATAATTTATCAATTCATCAAACACAATCAAATATCACCTAGCAATACGAAAAGTCTTAACATACATTCACGCACAAGCTTGTTATCACTAGACACCACGTAGAGAATACAACTACAGTGATTGGCCGCAAAAAGTTAGACCTAACGGATATAATGCGGTTACATAGCTTCGCCTGAGTTGATTAGCGCGTTACAACAAAGATTAACGTGCGCTAAACACGCCACGTTAGCGCGCGTTAGGCTCGTATTAAGCATGTGCTAACTGCTCTAATCACCAACACAATTGCAAACATATACGAGGTAATACTAAACTCGAAGGTTACAAATAAGCAACAACATACGAGTCTAAATGTCATCGATTCACATAATTATAACATCTCACAAGCAACCATCAAAAGAAAATCATCTTACAAAAACGAAAATTTTATTTCTCAATAAGGAGGACTATCTCAACACATACATACCGATGGACTCAACATTCACGTTACTATTTTAATCATAAAACGGGCACCACTGCTCAACAACGAGAGCATCATCAATACACATCTTCTGACCAACAATCATGAAACCGAAAAGTTACAAACGAGAGTCACGTCTTGAGTATATTTGTAGACCTTATTTGAGTTAAAAACTCGAGTTTTGAAAACTTATAGTATGAGATGAAAATGAAATATCGGTAGTTTGAAGTCTAAAAATTTTCGACCTTGAGGTCATCATACAAAAATCGAAATTTTTCCTCCCTTGGAGAACATTTTAAAAATTTACGTGGCTCCCCGGAAGCCCTCGAAACTAAAAATTTTAAGGTTGTTGCTCTTGTAAGAAAAACAGTTCATACAAGAATACATTTGGCAATATCATTCTTCATTCTAACACAAAACGGGAATTAACAAATATATGTCACTACTCACGATGCACCTTCAAATACTACTACATAACACAGAATCATACAGGCTCGTATAGCTCGTGGTACAACATGTAGTAGGGAGACTTACATCCACAGATCGCACGAAGATGATGGCTGCACCTTGATACTAATCACGACCGACATCCCAGACGACGCGTCGCGACACGACTCAGTCAGACAAAATCTGACAATACAAGACTCAACAACACATAACTCGACCCGACAGCCTAGGTTTCCTCAACCTAAGCTCTGATACCATAAATGTAACACCCCGCATCAAACCGAATATTACACGCCGCACCCTCTCCGTGAGGATCCACCAGCTAGACATCAGAACAACACATTACATTACATACCGACGAATCAAAATAACGGACCAATAGACCGATTTGGTCTTTCGTCACTGACTTAAAAATCAAAATACATAAACTCATCCAGACTCATACCCACACAAGGGTAAAATACTTGCAACAACGAACAATAAGACAATGGAAAAGACAATACAATGGACTCAGATTAATCGAACCCAAAATCGCCTTCGTGTGATTAGTATCATTCGTCTTTCATCATCCTCGTGCCGATCCCGTGTCTTGCTCCCGAAAACCCGCATGTACTGGACACAATACAGATATCCACCCCGATTACTCGGGGTTAGCAAACTCCACTGTTTCGCTAGTGCAAGTATAAAGTGCAAATACGAGCCATACACAACACATTCCGAGAATATAACGAAAGACTTCCCGAGATATATTTAGTTAAAAATAGTTCAAGTCCTGAAAGCAGAAACGAAGAAAGTAAGCATTTTGAAAACATTTCCAAATCTCGGGAGTTTTGAAAACATCAAAAATTAAAAATGTTCTTAATTCCTCGAAAGCCATTTAGGGTCACAACCCTAAAGTTCATTTTTCAAAATACAAATCCGTTTAACAAAACACGGGGTCCACGACCCAACCATTCCGGTCACAAAACACAGGGTCCACGACCCGATCATCCACTTCAATTCACGTACAAGGACACATTACACATAACACCTTATTCCTATGCCATTCTAGCCAAGCACCAAGACTCGATATATAATGTCTCTCGACCCCAAGCACAAAGCATTGTGATACTCCGGACAATATCACAATTAACGAAAACATCAACGTCATCCTCAAGATGAAAACCACAACTGGTAACCCGCGGCCGTACCCTTAGTATCGACCCCGGACATCCCGTCGGACACTCCGGGTGGGAAACCACTTCCGCGGCCGTACCCCTTAGTATCGACCCCCAGACATCCCGTCGGACACTCCGGGTGGAAGTTCATCCACACACGCACCCAAATCCACTTCCGTGGCCGTACCCCTTAGTATCGACCCCCAGACATCCCGTCGGATACTCCGGGTGGAAGGAACAACACACACACACGTTTCAAAATCACAGTTGCAAACCACAAGCCTTGAAGGTCAATCACAGTATATATAGTCGAGGTACCTTACTAGAATAGCCAGTTCATCCAACATATACTCACGACCAAGTAGTGATACGATTCACAAGGAAGCACAAGATTTCAACAGCACCGAACGACACAACTAATATCACACAAACTCACATATTCATACATAAAAACGTGACTCCAAGCACATAATTTGACAAAAGAATTACACTTTACATTTACCAACGACATAATCATACGCAATGACATCACAAGAAAGTAAGGTGATTCTATACTCGACACTAGCACACATATTCAACTAAGCACATTAATTCCCGACACACGGATCACCTTTACAAAAAGCATGATGGTAAATATTCCGATTCTTTTGAAAAATAGTTATTAATATTTATTTAGCACATATCGACGATTAACAACCATAATATCCACAAAACACGAAATGTATGGGCAAGATACTTGCCTCGAAATCAATTTGTGAATACTCCGACGAAAGCAGCTCGGCCGAAACAACCCCAAAATAGTCCCGAAACAGCCCGGCCAAAACAGCCCCAAAACAGTCCCGAAATAGCTCGGCCGAACCTGTAATATCCGTAATTTTTCCATTTTTAGCAGTTTCTATTTTTGGTGTATGTCTATTTTTATCGACTCGCTTGTAACCGTTTCGGCATTTCGAATCTATTTTGTTCTTGGAGTTTTTCCATTTGGACGAGTTTTGATGATGTTTTCACGTAATTTCATTTTATGACATGTTTTGCCGCATGAACGTTCGATTCTTGTAAAACTCGTTCGTTTCCGTTGTTTCTTGGTTTGTACAAGTTCGTATGGTTGAGTTGGTCATGTGGAGACTTTCGGTTTGTAAATCCGACGTCGTTTCGTGATTTTCGGGCACTTGGGCCATTTTTGTAATTTCCTAATAGTTTAGGGAATCTTGTTTTCGTTGTCGCATTACGGACCCTTCGGTGGTCGGAATTGTATTTCTCTTTCAGCGCTTAGCTCCGTCGTCTTGTATGCTTCACGTTCATGTTCCTGGATTACGGTCTCGCCGTGTGTATCGTGTATCGTACCCTCGACAGCGACTTCGCTGCGATATGACATCGGCAGATCTTGAGCTCTGTGTAGGTAGCGCCGCGCTACCTGTTGCCTTGCGTGCGCTACCGAAGAAGCGATTAGCGTCGCTAATCCTTATTGTTAGCGACGCTAACGAATGGTGGCGATAGCCACTGGTATCCACGGCCCGTTAGCGCACGCTACATATGGAAGTTAGCGTGCGCTAACTTCACAAATATATAAGCCAGTAGGCGTTTTGAGCGGCAGTTTCATTCTTTTCCCTTCGTTTCTTCGACGTGCGACCTCAGAGAAGATTTCCACAATTTATATTAGGAGTTCTATCCAGATTCCATCACGGTAGAATCGAGCCACCATATCATAATCAACATAATCACCTATCATCAGCCGAATTAAAGGTAATTCCTCAGGAACCCTAATTTTGACGAATTGGTGGGATTTCGGGATTTTAGTGTGTAGTTCGAATTGTTCATCTATATTACGATATTCTTCACCGATTGTGATTATTGAATGATTCCAAATCCAGTTTCCTTGATTTTAATCCGCGAATTATCAATACGGGGAGATTTTGCGTAAACCCTCACCCGTATTGATTGAACGTATATTGTCGTTAATTGTAATCGGGGTTTTGGGAGTATTCCTTTCGATTATTAATGTCCGTTGGGACTGAGTTATGCTAATTCTTCGTTTAGGAACCGTCGTTTTCCATTCGGATCATCCGTAGTCATTTTTCACTTCCGATTCTTCGAAGAATGTCTCAAAGGCAAGTACTTTACATTTGTTTACATGTTCTAGTATTTGAATTATGGCTGTATCGTGGTTGTTGTGGATGGTTATGTGTATGTTCACCTAGGGACGGTCCGACGGGGCCTCTAGGGATACGTATTGCCGTGAGTGTGCGTATCGTGAACTGTGGTTAGCCACCCAGGGATGTCCGACGGGACTCTGCGGGTACGGTGGCCGTGAGTCTCGTACCAACGGTTAACTTTGAATTGTGATTTGTTGGAGATAATGTGTTTTGTGATTGTAAATATTCCGGAATATAAAATGTTTTCTAAAATGACTTTTTGGCGCATATATTCATCTGATTAGAATGTAGTTCAAATGGATTGTACTTGCACTAGCAGTTGTCGCTAACCCCTTAAATGGGGGAAATACTTTTTGTATTTCAGGTATTGATCGTGGGGATAAACGAGCACTCGGGACGTATGAGGATGATGGGCAAGCATGATATTGTCCAGTATTTGATTTTTTTCGATGTCATGTCTGTCGGTTACTATTGATGTCTGATTTTGAGATTTATGTATTATAAAGTTGGTTTAAGTACTCGAGTACTTCCTGTTTGAAATTGTTTATGTTGTGTTCCCATTTTGGGAAATGGATTTGATGTCAGATTTTAATTGTCGGTTGGTAGTCTTTTATTTTAATTGTCGTTTTATTAATGATAGTTTGTCGTTGTCAAATGTCTTGTTGGTACGTTAGCCTGGTGGATTCCACAGTGTGGGGTCCACGGCGCTGTAATGTGCCCTGAATGTCTTGGGGGTGTTACAGAATATGGTATCAGAGCTTAGGTTTATGGATACCTAGGCTGTCGGTCATTTGGGTCTAGTTAAGTGTCGTTTTTTTTGGGACAGTATCACTGCTATGCCATCATCTCAGTACGCGGTGCTCGTAAGTTTTCCTAACTTGACTCGTTTCACCGTTCTGTTCTATTCCTGTCTTAGTATCTTTTGCGTTTTGCGTTTGAATTGTAATTACCGGTTGCTTCTTGTAATTCCTGCCGGTAGAGGACGCGACGCGGTCGCGACGCGGTAGGGGACGTGGCGCAGCCGGTGGGGTGGCCATGTCCGATCACTCGGGAACCGATTCGGCGATGCCCTCTTTGTCGAACAGTGTTCCCCTAGTTCCGGAGGTCACAGGACTATCTGCTAGCTCCGGTAATGCTCATGAGAATGTTGGAGTGGCCAACATATTACGGCAAGTAGCGAACCAGATGACGCTCGACTCAGCCGTTACAGTCGGCCATGCTAATGCCAACCCGGTTCCGCCTCTGGATCCGGTAATGATAAGCTACTCGGGGCGTGATTCGTATGCGTCCTCCGCATTTGATGGTGCTTGACCCTTGGTTGGGAGAATTGGTTATTCGAGTTGGAGAAAGTGTTTGAGGCCGCTAACTGCTCCGAGGAGAGGAAAGTACCCATTGCTCAAGACTTCCTCGCCAAGGAGGCAGCGACGTGGTGGCAAGCGGTGAAACCGCGTGACCGGGCAGCTACGTGGGCGAGTTTCGAGATCCGATGGAAGACGAATACCGCCCTGGCGGTGAAAGAGGGAGGATCCGAGCCTTCTTTGAGGCTAAGCCCCAAGATGTTCCTATTTCTCAAGCTATCAAGGACTACAATCAACAGCTGCACTACGTGAGAAACCAAGTCCGAGATGAGCTAGACAAGATCCGCCACTTTGATATGCGGATGAAGCCGAGGGTGCGCCACTACATGTCTGGCCTGGGGTGCACGACTTTGAAAGATTATCAGAATAAAGCGATGGCTTACGAGATGTCGTCATGGACAGAGACGGCAGCTTGAAGGAAAGAAGCGAAGACCTCCTGGCCGCCGGGAGGCAAGTCAGGGGGTATCCGAAGGCTCAGTCTGGTTCGCGAGTCTTCGGGAGTCAGTCGCCATCAGTTGGTCGAGGGAACAGTTCTAGGTCTGCTCCTGCTGGTTCCGTTCGTGGTCCTACGTGCTTCAACTGCAGTCGTCCGGGCCACATGATGAGTGAGTGTGATAGGCCTCCGATTCAGTGTCTTACTTGTGGTCGTATGGGTCACCGTGCTAAGTTTTGTACGGATGCAGCTCGGGCTCCAGTTACTCAGATATCAGCCCCAGCTGCGGGAGAGCCGAGTGTGAATCAGGCACCGACAGTTCCTCAGCCGCAGCAGAGTTTTGGTAGAGGTCGAGGTCGTGGTCAGCCTTCTAGAGGGGGAGCTTCTAGTGCGGGGTCTGTTCCGCCCCGTGTGTATGAGATGAGGCGAGCCGGAGATCCCGACGCGACGGTGGCTACAGGTACCGTCCACATCCTTGACCATCCTGTTTCCGTATTGTTCGATTCTGGTGCTACGCATTCTTTTATATCTATGGATTGTGTGCGTCGTCTGCATGTTGATTGCCTTGTTGCTTGTGAGCCTTTTGTTGTTAAACTTCCTAGCGGGGATAGCATCGTGGGGGACCGTGAGATTAGAGATTTTTCTGTGAGTATCGCGGGGAGGGATTGGCCTTCTAATCTGATTGCGGTAGATATTAGAGATGAGGATTTGATTCTGGGTGAGGATTGGCTGGACCGTCATGGGGCGATCATGAATTATAGAACGAGGACTGTTTCGATGTTAGCCTCTGATGGTACCGAGCATTCTTTTGTGGGGCGTAAGCGGGGTAGCCAGAGATTACTGATCAGCGCTTTGAGGGCGGTGAGACTTCTTCGGGGAGGTTGCACGGGCTATTGGTGTTACGCTTTGAGATCGGAAGAAGGGGGAGTCGAGCTCTCGTCTATTCCAGTAGTATGTGAGTATCCTGACGTTTTTCCAGATGAGTTGCCGGGTTTGCCGCCGGGCCGAGAGGTTGAGTTTACCGTCGATCTAGAGCCGGGTGCAGCACCTATCTCTAAGACGCCATACCGTATGGCGCCTGCCGAGATGCTTGAGTTGAAGAAACAATTGGGAGAGTTGCTAGACATGGGGTATATTCGACCGAGTGCTTCGCCTTGGGGCGCACCGGTCCTATTTGTAAAGAAGAAGGATGGGTCACTTCGTTTGTGCATCGACTACCGAGAGTTGAACAAAGTGACCATCAAAAACAAATATCCACTCCCGAGGATTGATGACTTGTTTGATCAGTTGCAAGGAGCGACCGTGTTTTCGAAGATTGATTTGAGATCGGGGTATTATCAGCTCCGAGTGAAGGATACCGATATTCCGAAGACGGCCTTTCGGACGAGATACGGTCACTACGAGTTTGTGGTTATGCCTTTTGGGCTAACCAACGCACCAGTCGTGTTCATGCAGCTTATGAACAAAGTCTTTATCGAGTACCTCGATAAGTGTGTAGTCGTTTTTATCGATGACATCCCGATTTACTCGAGGAGCGAGGAGGAGCACGCCGTCATTTGCATATTGTGTTAGATATTTTGAGAACTCAGCATCTTTTGCGAAGTTCTCAAAGTGCGAGTTTTGGTTACGGGAAGTTATGTTTCTCGGTCATGTGATCTCGGCCGAGGGTGTCCGTGTGGACCCACATAAGGTAGAGGCGGTGTTGGATTGGGCGCCGCCAAGAACGTGAAAGAGGTCCGTAGTTTTCTGGGATTAGCCGGGTATTACCGTAGGTTCGTCGAGGGGTTCTCTAAACTTGCTCGACCTCTGACTCAGTTGTTACAGAAGTCAGAGAAGTTTGTGTGGACCGATGAGAGGCAGAATAGTTTTAGGAGTTGAAGAAGCGGTTGACGACCGCTCCTGTTTCGGCTTTACCGAGTGGTAACGATGGTTTCTCAGTTTATAGTGATGCTTCGGGCCAAGGGCTCGGATGCGTACTTATGCAGCACGGGAGGACGATCGCTTATGCTTCCCGTCAGTTGAAACCATATGAATTGAATTACCCTACGCACGATCTTGAGTTGGCCGCAGTCGTATTTGCGTTGAAGATCTGGCGTCATTACTTGTATGGCTCGTCGTGTCAGATTTTCACCGATCACAAGAGCCTGAAGTACATTTTCACGCAGAAAGAGCTTAATATGAGGCAGAGGAGGTGGTTGGAATTGATTAAGGATTACGATCTCGAGATCCTTTATCATCCGGGCAAGGCTAACGTGGTAGCAGATGCCTTGAGCCGGAAATCAGTATCGCTTCGAGCGCTTGAGTTACTTACGGCCCAGTCGGAACTTCAGCGTGAGTTTACGAGGTTGAGCATTGAGGTTGTGCTGCCAGAGAGTTCCGGGCAGTTGCGTACTCTTGAGATTTCTTCATCTCTGGTCGAGGACATTAAATCGGGACAGTTGGAGGACCCGATGTTTATTCACTTCGGGAGAGTGTAGAGAAGGGGAAAGCCCCGGGATTTGTTATTCATGAGGACGGAGTGTTGAGATTCCGAGGTCGGTTGTGTGTTCCGAACGACTCGGAAATGAGACAGAGTATTATGCGAGAGGCTCACGCGTCACCTTACTCAGTCTATCCGGGCTCGAGTAAAATGTATAAAGATCTGAGGAAAAATTTCTGGTGGAACGATATGAAGAAAGAGGTAGTTCAGTTTGTGGCTAAGTGTTTGACTTGTCAGCAAGTCAAGATTGAGCATCAGCGGCCAGCCGGATTATTGAAACCACTTCCCGTTCCGGAATGGAAGTGGGAGGACATCTCTATGGATTTTGTCACGAGTTTACCGAGGACGAAGACTGGTATGAATATGGTATGGGTGATTGTAGACCGACTGACTAAGTCGGCACATTTTCTGGGCATCAAGGATACTTGGGGTCCAGAAAAGTTGGCTCGTATTTTTATTACTCAGATTGTGAGGCTTCATGGTACGCCGAGGACCATTATTTCAGACAGGGATGGCCGATTCGTATCGCATTTTTGGCAGGCAGTGCATAAGGCATTGGGGACACAGTTACGTTTGAGCACTTCATTCCATCCCCAGACCGATGGGAAGTCCGAACGTACCATTCAGACGTTCGAGGATTTGTTGCGCGCGTGTGCGTTAGACTGGAGTAGTAATTGGGAGGAGCATTTGGCCTTAATTGAGTTTGCTTATAATAATAGCTGGCACGCGTCGATTAGGATGGCACCGTACGAGGCACTTTATGGCCGACGTTGCCGATCACCGATATGTTGGGATGAGCCGTCCGATTTGGTTGGCACCGAGCCGGACCTTGTGTTGGAGACGAGGGAGAAAGTTGAATTGATTAGAAAGAGGATGTTGGCTGCTCAGAGTCGACAAAAATCTTATGCGGATGTTAGGCGTAGACCTTTGGAGTTCGAGGTGGGAGATCATGTTCTGTTGAGAGTGTCTCCGACGAAAGGAGTTTTCCGTTTTGGGAAGAAGGGGAAACTCAGCCCGAGATATATTGGACCGTTCGAGGTATTGGAGAGAGTCGGTGAGTTAGCGTACCGTTTGGCTTTACCTCCGTCGCTGAGTCATGTACATAGCGTATTTCACGTTTCCCAGTTGAGGAAGTACGTTCCGGACCCGTCCCACATTATTGACTTTGGGGACGTGGAGATAGAGAAGGATGTTACGTTTGAGGAGAGGCCCGTCAGAATTTTGGAACGTCGTGACAAACAGTTAAGGCACAAAACCATTCCTTTGGTTAAGGTGCAATGGTCGAGGCACGGAGTAGAAGAAGCGACGTGGGAGCTAGAGGAGGATATGCGTTCGAGATACCCCGAGCTTTTTGATTCTTAAGTTTCGGGACGAAACTTTATTTTAGAGGGGGAGAATGTAATATCCGTAATTTTTCCATTTTTAGCAGTTTCCATTTTTGGTGTATGTCTATTTTTATCGACTCTCTTGTAACCGTTTCGACATTTCGAATCTATTTTGTTCTTGGAGTTTTTCCATTTGGACGAGTTTTGATGATGTTTTCACGTAATTTCATTTTATGACATGTTTTGCCGCATGAACGTTCGATTCTTGTAAAACTCGTTCGTTTCCGTTGTTTCTTGGTTTGTACAAGTTCGTATGGTTGAGTTGGTCATGTGGAGACTTTCGGTTTGTAAATCCGACGTCGTTTCGTGATTTTCGGGCACTTGGGCCATTTTTGTAATTTCCTAATAGTTTAGGGAATCTTGTTTTCGTTGTCGCATTACGGACCCTTCGGTGGTCGGAATTGTATTTCTCTTTCAGCGCTTAGCTCCGCTGCGTCTTGTATGCTTCGGCGTCATGTTCTGTATTACGGTCTCGCTCGTGTGTATCGTGTATCGTACCCTCGGCAGCCTATCTGGCCGATATGACATCGCAGATCAATCGCTTTGTGTAGGTAGCGACGCTACCCTCGCCTTGCGTGCGCTATCAAGAAGAGCTTAGCGACGCTAATCCTTATTGTTAGCGACGCTAACGAATGGTGGCGAGCCATCGGATCGCCACGCCCCGCGAAGACGCTACATATGGAAGTTAGCGTGCGCTAACTTCACAAATATATAAGCCCAATGCGATTTTGAAGCGGCTTTCATTCTTTTCCCTTCGCTTTCTTCGACGTGCGACCTCGAGACGATTTCCACCGATTATTTTCGGAGTTCTATCCAGATTCCATCACGGTAGAATCGAGCCACCATATCATAATCAACATAATCACCTTTCATCACCGAATTAAAGGTAATTCCTCAGAACCCTAATTTTGACGAATTTGGGGATTTCGGGATTTTAGGGTGTAGTTCAATTGTTCATCTATATTACGATATTCTTCACCGATTGTGATTATTGAATGATTCCAAATCCAGCTTCCTTGATTTTAATCCGCGAATTATCAATACGGGAGATTTTGCGTAAACCCTCACCCGTATTGATTGAACGAATATTGTCGATAATTGTAATCGGGGATTTGGGAGAAATACTTACGAATATAGATGTCCGTTGGGACTGAGATATGCTAATTCTTCGTTTAGGAACCGCTGCTTTCCATTCGGATCATCCGTAGTCATTTTCACTTCCGTTTCTTCAAGAATGTCTCAAAGGCAAGTACTTTACATTTGTTTACATGTTCTAGTATTTGAATTATGGCTGTATCGTGGTTGTTGTGGATGGTTATGTGTATGTTCACCTAGGGACGGTCCGACGGGGCCTCTAGGGATACGTATTGCCGTGAGTGTGCGTATCGTGAACTGTGGTTAGCCACCCAGGGATGTCCGACGGGACTCTGCGGGGTACGGTGGCCGTGAGTCTCGTACCAACGGTTAACTTTGAATTGTGATTTGTTGGAGATAATGTGTTTTGTGATTGTAAATATTCCGGAATATAAAATGTTTTCTAAAATGACTTTTTGGCGCATATATTCATCTGATTAGAATGTAGTTCAAATGGATTGTACTTGCACTAGCAGTTGTCGCTGTAATATCCGGTATTTTTCTTTCCCTTGTATTTCATTTTTGGTATGTTTCTCGGTCATGGTGACCCTCATGTATCTTTCAGTATGTCCTTCCTATCAATTGTTGAATTGTATTCTCATTTTTGTTCGTTGTTTCAACTTTCCTCACATGAGTTCGACTTTGTTAGATCACCATTAATTTTTGGTGACTCCAAAAATTATAAATCTTTGCAATAATATAGAACATCGAGTTAGCTTTCCATTGGTTCAAACGGTGAGTCAATCGGAGTCCGGACGAGAGAGTTATGGTCGTTTCAGTTTTTGGCCGAGCACTTCCAGGAGCCTTTCGGCCGATAGGGGGGGTCGATAGACTCTACTGCCGGCATTCTGTATGGGTATCGGTTGGGCCTATCGGCCGATAGGCTGGCCGATATGTAAATTTCTTCACCTTCGAACTTCCAGTAGCCTTTCGGCCGATACGGGGGGTCGATAGACTCTACTGCCGGCATCCCGTATGGGTATCGGTTGGGCCTATCGGCCGATAGGCCGGCCGATAGGTTCTGCTGTGTTACACTATAAATGTGTTGTTTTGAGCGAACAGCTCATTCCTTCCCCATTCTTTTCCACGGCGTCGCGAGAGAGAAATATAGAGGGAGAGAGTTCTTCATCCGGGGGTCGATTTTCATCATTTCTTTTCGGTTGTGAGGCTCGGATAATCAATCTAACGCGTGTTCGATGGATCGTAATACTTGAATCACTCAAGGTAATATCTCTTGAAACCCTACCTTTTTGGATAATTGGGGATTTTGGGGTTTTGTCCGATTCTTTCCGTTTCGTTGATGGATTCATGATGAATATGATTATTCTTGTTGGTATTCTTAGTTTCTACGGATTCATGGTATATTTCGTGATTTTTACGGAATCGAGAGGGTTCGGTTGTGGTCCGCCCTCGTTGTTGTTTGTATACGAATATACATGAATCGTAGGCGGGTTTCCGGGAGTATTCCATTTCCATAATCGTTTAGAAGTGGTTGTGATTGTGCTATTCAAATCGTTAGGTTCATTTCCGCGTCCCTTGCGGTCGTGTTCAACTCTTCCGTTCGCTCGTGTTATCATCTATTTAATCGAGGCAAGTATTTTTGGAAACCTTTATGCTTAACGTGAAATAGTAATGTATATTGTGTGTGATTGCTCACCTCGGGAGGGTCCGACGGATCACGGAGGGAATCCAATGGTATAGCCACGGATTCACGAGTTTGTTTCGCTAGCCACTCGGGAGGGTCCTTAGGGATCACGGAGCGGGATCAATGGTATAGCCCTGTTCCCAAGGCGATGCGTGTGCGTGGTTTGTTTTATAATATGGCCAGCTCGGGAGGGTCCTTAGGGATCACGAGCGATCAATGGTATAGCCTGCCTCGCGGCAAATTGTTTGACTGCTTATTTCCTAAAGGACATGTCTAGTTTGGTTTTAGAAAATGATATTGACGCATGTACTATGAAATGTGTAAGCGATTGGTTTGCCTTGATTACTTGTACTAGCGTAATTGCTAACCCTCTGGGACCCGCTTTTGGGGAAATTCGTTTTATGAATTTCGTGTCGTTCATCGGGACGAGCGGCGCTGACCAAGATACACGGATGATGGCCATGCGTGATGATTGTGCATAAGAGATGTCTTAATGTCTTTTTGTCTTTTCATCTTTTATGGCTTTTGAACTAATAGCCGTACTCGAGTACTTAAGAGTTCTTGTTCGTCCAGTTATCTTGTGTCTATGTTGTGTTGGATGATGATGTTATATTGGCCGGTTGAACCGGGTGGATTGTTCTGCTTTTTGCGTCTTTATGACGTGGTGTTATTTTATCATTTCGTGAGTCGTTGTGTATGATGTCGTTTCACCTGGTGGGTCCCATATAGGGATTCACGGCCGTAATATACCTCGGATATCCCGGGGTGTTACGGTAAAATGGTATCGAGCTCTAGGTTTATGGATACCTAGGCTTGTTGGTTTATCGGGTCTTGTGGTGTTTGGTCTTGCACATCATCGTCACGGCCATGATTCCAGACTACCGGTGTCCGTAAGTTTTCCTTCCTCTGCTCATTATTTCCTTGTATCGTACCTTTGATTCTCGACTTGTAATTGTTCTTCTCTCGTACTTACCCTCGTATGGCTTTTGCTACTTGTTTAACTCCGCATGGATGCCGGAAGAGGTCGTGGTCGCGCCGTGGTCGTGGACGCGGCCGGGACGGGGCGGCCTGGGGCGGCCACGCCACGCTTCGGGAGCCGGCAGATCGCGACCGTCATAGCCATGCTTCTTCTCGTGAGCGTGCCGATCTTGGTATCGCGGCCGTAATGCAAGAAATGGTAAACCAGATGGCGGCTATAGCTCAGTGGTCCGTAACCCCAACCGTGCCCATGCTAATCGGGCGGAGCGGATCGGCCGGCTTCAGGATGTCATCAAGATGCATCCTCCCCGGGAGCTTCGGACCCGATCGGGTGGGGAAGGGTGGATCAAGGAGATATCCAAAGTATTCACTGCTACCAATCGTCCCGAGGACCGTAAAGTCCCTATTGCTCAATATTTTCTCACCGGGACGCTACGATCGGTGGGAGGCCGTTAGGCCCAAAGACCATGCCGCTTCGTGGGCCGAGTTTCAAGAGTTGATGGAGACCGAATATTGTCCGTGGCCGGTCGACATGTGCTCGAGTGCATGCTTTCTACGATGCTCAACCTCGGATATTCCCGTATCCCAAGCTATTGCTGATTTCAACAAAGAGTTGGGTTATGTGAAGACCCAAGTTGTCGCAGAGCGACAAAATTTTCCATTTTTCCGGAGGATGAAGCGCCATTCGGGACTATATGTCCTGGGCTCGTCTGCACTACTACTGAAGGATTATCGAGTCGAGCCCTTGCTTATGATATGTCGGTGACGGCGAGTGATTTGGCTCGTGAGAGCAAGAAGCGAGTCGGCCTGAAACTTTTCTCGGTCCTAAGAGTGGAGGCCAGAAATCTCGAGTGCGAATATTTCTACGGGCGGTTCGGCTCGTTTCTCTGGGAGCTTTGGGTGCCGCGGAACCCCGCTCGTGAGCTTACATGCTTTAACCGCGGCCTTTCGGGTCATAAGAATCGGACTGCCTCGTCCGCCTTTAACTTGTCATACTTGTGGTCGGGCCGCCACAAGGCTTCTTTGTGATCGGCTCGAGCTTTCAAGGTGCCGTTCTTCTCACCCAAGACCTATGGAGCCGAGTGTGAACCAGTGGCTCATTTGCTTCGCCGCCTCCACCGAGTGCCGGCCGAGGTAGGGTCGGGTCAGCCCGCTAGGGGTGGAGCTTCCCGGTGTCGGCTCGCTCACCACGTATCTATGAGATGAGGAGAGCCGATGATCCAAAGACATCGTGGCGGCAGTGCACCGTTCATATCCATTCTCATCCCGTCGGTGTGCTTTTTGATTCGGGTGCTACGCATTCATTCATTTCTCTAGAGTGTGTACGCCGCTTTGAGTCTCGACCGCTTGTCACCTTGTGAGCCTTTCATCGTTAAACTTCCTAGCGGTGATAGAATTGTCGGTGATCGAGAAGTCCGGATCGTTCGTGATTATTTGTGAGAGGGCTTGGCTCTCTAATCTTATTGTTTTGGGTATCGAGGGCGAGGATTTAATTCTCGGGAATGATTGGCTCGAGCGGCATGGTGCAATCATGAACTACCGCACGAGGATCATTACCATGTTAGCCGAGGACGGCATCAACACTCTTTCGCGGGCGAAAGAGAAACCAAGTTTGTTATTAACGCCTTGAAGGCGGTGAAACTCTGCGAAAAGGATGTACCGGTTATTGGTGCTACGCCTTGAAGGCGGAGAATGGTGGAGTCGAGTTTTCATCGATTCCGGTCGTTAGTGAGTTCCCGATGTATTTCTGACGAGTTGCCGGGATTGCCGCCGGATCGTGAGGTTGAGTTTACTATAGAGTTAGAGCCGGCGCGGCTCGATTTCAAGGCGCCGTATCGCATGGCACCTTCGTGAGATGGCCGAGTTGAAGAAACAGCTTGAGTGAACTTCTTGAGTCGGGGTATGTTCGACCGAGCGCCGCCTTGGGGCGCACCGGTCTTGTTTGTGCGTAAGAAGGATGGTTCACTACGTTTGTGTATCGACTATCGTGAATCGAACAAGGTGACCATCAAGAACAAGTATCCTTTGCCGAGAATTGACGACTTGTTCGACCAAATGTGGAGTCGCGGTATTCTCAAGATTGATTTAAAATCGTGGTACTATCACCTCCGAGTGAGAGAGTCCGACGTGCAAAACGGCTTTTCGGACGAGATACGGACATTATGAGTTTGTAGTTATGCCTTTCGGGTTAACTAACGCGCCGCGGTGTTCATGCGCTTGATGAACAAAGTCTTTATCGAGTATTTGGATAAGTGTGTCATCGTCTTCATTGACGATATTCTTATTTATTCGAGGAACGAGGAAGAGCATGCCCATCATTTGCGGATAGTGTTAGACATTTTGAGGGCCGAGCAACTCTATGCGAAGTTCTCGAAATGTGAGTTCTGGCTGAAGGAAGTGATGTTTTGGGTCACGTGATTTCAGCCGAGGGGGTTCGTGTAGATCCGCAGAAAATTGAGGCAGTGTTGGATTGGGCATCGCCCACAAATGTGAAGGAGGTCCGTAGTTTCTTGGGTTTGGCTGGCTACTACCGTAGGTTCGTCGAGGGTTTCTCAAAACTAGCTCGACCACTTACACAGTTGCTCCAGAAATCCGAGAAGTTCGTCTGGACCGATGAGAGGCAGTCGAGTTTTGAGGAGCTGAAGAAGCGTTTGACTTCAGCCCCGGTTTTGGCATTGCCATGTGGCAACGAGGGTTTCGCCGTTTTTAGCGATGCTTCGGGTCGTGGTCTTGGGTGCGTGTTGATGCGGACGGCAAGACCATTGCCTATGCGTCGAGACAGCTTGAGGCCGTATGAGCTTAACTACCCTACTCACGATTTGGAGTTAGCGGCGGTGGTCTTTGCACTCAAGATTTGGCGTCACTATCTTTTCGGCTCGCATGTCGATTTTTACCGATCATAAAAGTCTCAAGTACATATTTACTCACGAGAGTTGAATATGAGGCAGAGGAGGTGGTTAGAGTTGATTAAGGATTATGACCTCGAAATCCTTTATCATCCGGTAAGGCGAATGTCGTGGCCGACGCCTTGAGTCGAAACCGATTGCGTTGCGAACGCTTGAGGTCCTTACGCCTCGGCCTCGAGCTTCGGCGGGCCTTGATCGGGTTAGATGTTGAGGTTTTTTGCTGGATCTGTCGGGCAACTTTGTGCCTTAGAAATTTCGTCTTTGATCGATGAAATTAAATCAAGCAATTAGAGGATCCGATGATTACTCAAATCCGAGAGAACGTTCTTAAAGGAAAGTCTCTGGGTTTGTGATTCACGAGGATGGCGTTTTGAGATTCAGTCGGCTTTGTGTGCCGAACGACTGCACTGAGGCAGAGTATTTTACGGAGGCCCATGCTACACCGTATTCCGCTCATCCCGGTACGAGTAAGATGTACAAGGACCCGAGGAGGAACTTCGTGGAATGATATGAAGGAGGAAGTCGCACGCTTTGTGGCGAGATGTTTGACTTGCCGCAGTCAAAATCGAGCATCGACCACCGGGTTATTGCGATCACTTCGCTCCGGAATGGAAATGGGAAGATATATCGATGGATTTCGTTACGAGTTTGCCGAGATCGAGGTCGGGCATGAATATGATATGGGTGATTGTTGATCGCGACCAAGTCGGCACATTTTCTCGGGCATCAAGGACACTTGGGGCCCGAGAAGTTAGCTCGTGTGTTTATTGCGCAGATCGTGAGACTTCACGGTACTCAAGTCTATTGTTTCGGATCGTGACGGCCGCTTTGTATCGCACTTCGCAGCGGTGCATAAGGCGTTAGGTACCGGTTGCGTTTGAGTACCTCTTTTCATCCCGCCGGATGGATACCGAACGCACTATCCGGACATTCGAGGACATGTTGCGTGCTTGTGCCTCGATTGGAGTAGTGATCGGGAGGAGCATTTGCCATTGATCGAATTCACGTACAACAATAGTTGGCACGCGTCGATTCGGATGGCACCGTATGAGGCACTTTATGGGCGGCGATGTCGATCGCCGATTTGTTGGAATGAGGCGTCCGATTTAGTCGGGACCGAGCCGGATGTCGCTTTTAGAGACGAGGCGGAAGATAGAGTTAATTCGAGAACGGATGTTGATCGCCTGCAGTCGGCGAAGTCATATGCCGACGTCCGTCGTCGACCTTTGGAATTCGAGGTGGGAGACCACGTTTTGCTAAAGGTGTCGCCGACGAAGGGAGTTTTTCGTTTTGGGAAGAAAGGAAAGCTGAGCCCGAGATTTATTGGACCCTTTGAGATTCTCGAGCGAGTCGGTGAATTAGCGTACCGTTTGGCGTTACCTCCAGCCTTGAGTCATGTTCATAGCATTTTTCATGTTTCCCAGTTGAGGAAATATGTTCCGGATCCTAGTCACGTCATCGATTATGGCGAGGTTGATATTGCTGAAGATATTACTTTTGAGGAGCGTCCCTTGAAGATTGTGGAGCATCGGGAGAAACGACTGAGGCATAAGACCATCCCTTTGGTCAAGGTGCAGTGGTCGAGACACGGTGTCGAGGAGGCAACTTGGGAAACCGAAGATAGCATGCGTGCTAGGTACCCTGAGTTGTTTGTTTCTTAAGTTTCGGGACGAAACTTATTTTTAGAGGGGTAGAATGTAATATCCGGTATTTTTCTTTCCCTTGTATTTCATTTTGGTATGTTTCTCGGTCATGGTGACCCTCATGTATCTTTCAGTATGTCCTTCCCGTCAATTGTTGAATTGTATTCTCATTTTTGTTCGTTGTTTCAACTTTCCTCACATGAGTTCGACTTTGTTAGATCACCATTAATTTTTGGTGACTCCAAAAATTATAAATCTTTGCAATAATATAGAACATCGAGTTAGCTTTCCATTGGTTCAAACGGTGAGTCAATCGAGTCCTGACGAGAGAGTTATGGTCGTTTGCTTTTGGCCGAGCACTTCCGGGAGCCTTTCGGCCGATAGGGGGTCGATAGACTCACCGCCGCATTCTCGTATGGGTATCGGTTGGGCCTATCGGCCGATAGGCTGGCCGATATGTAAATTTCTTCACCTTCGAACTTCCAAGAGCCTTTCGGCCGATAAGGGGGTCGATAGACTCTCTGCCGGCATCCCGTATGGGTATCGGTTGGGCCTATCGGCCGATAGGCGGCCGATAGTTCTCCGTGTTACACTATAAATGTGTTGTTTTGAGCGAATGACTCATTCCTTCCCCATTCTTTTCCACGGCGTCGCGAGAGAGAAATATAGAGGGAGAGAGTTCTTCATCCGGGTCGATTTTCATCATTTCTTTTCGGTTGTGAGGCTCGGATAATCAATCTAACGCGTGTTCTGCGGATCGTAATACTTGAATCACTCAAGGTAATATCTCTTGAAACCCTACCTTTTTGGATAATTGGGGATTTTGGGGTTTTGTCCGATTCTTTCCGTTTCGTTGATGGATTCATGATGAATATGATTATTCTTGTTGGTATTCTTAGTTTCCTACGGATTCATGGTATATTTCGTGATTTTTACGGAATCGAGAGGGTTCGGTTGTGGTCCGCCCTCGTTGTTGTTTGTATACGAATATACATGAATCGTAGGCGGGTTTCCGGAGTATTCCATTTCCATAATCGTTTAGAAGTGGTTGTGATTGTGCTATTCAAATCGTTAGGTTCATTTCCGCGGTCCCTTGCGGTCGTGTTCAACTCTTCCGTTCCGTTCGTGTTATCATCTATTTAATCGAGGCAAGTATTTTTGGAAACCTTTATGCTTAACGTGAAATAGTAACGTATATTGTGTGTGATTGCTCACCTCGGGAGGGTCCGACGGATCACGGAGGGAATCCAATGGTATAGCCACGGATTCACGAGTTTGTTTCGCTAGCCACCGGGAGGGTCCTTAGGGATCACGGAGCGGGATCAATGGTATAGCCTGTTCCCAAGGCGATGCGTGTGCGTGGTTTGTTTTATAATATGGCCGGCTCGGGAGGGTCCTTAGGGATCACGGAGCGGGATCAATGGTATAGCCTGCATTCCCGCGGCAAATTGTTTGACCGTTTATTTCCTAAAGGACATGTCTAGTTTGGTTTTAGAAAATGATATTGACGCATGTACTATGAAATGTGTAAGCGATTGGTTTGCCTTGATTACTTGTACTAGCGTAATTGCTAACCCTCTGGGACCCGTTTTGGGGAAATTCGCTTTTATGAATTTCAGTCAGTTCATCGGGACGAGCGGCTGGACCAAGATACGGATGATGGCCATGCGTGATGATTGTGCATAAGAGATGTCTTAATGTCTTTTTGTCTTTTCATCTTTTATGGCTTTTGAACTAATAGTTGTACTCGAGTACTTAAGAGTTCTTGTTCGTCCAGCATTATCTTGTTGTGTCTATGTTGTGTTGGATGATGATGTTATATTGACCGGTTGAACCGGGTGGATTGTTCTGTTTTGCGTCTTTATGACGTGGTGTTATTTTATCGTTTCTGTGAGTCGTTGTGTATGATGCTGTTCAGCCTGGTGGGTCCCATATAGGGATTCACGGCGCTGTAATATACCTCGGATATCCCGGGGGTGTTACAGTCGCTAACCCCTTAAATGGGGGAAATACTTTTTTGTATTTCAGGTATTGATCGTGGGGATAAACGAGCACTCGGGACGTATGAGGATGATGGGCAAGCATGATATTGTCCAGTATTTGATTTTTTCGATGTCATGTCTGTCGGTTACTATTGATGTCTGATTTTGAGATTTATGTATTATAAAGTTGGTTTAAGTACTCGAGTACTTCCTGTTTGAAATTGTTTATGTTGTGTTCCCATTTTGGGAAATGGATTTGATGTCAGATTTTAATTGTCGGTTAGTAGTCTTTTATTTTAATTGTCGTTTTATTAATGATAGTTTGTCGTTGTCAAATGTCTTGTTGGTACGTTAGCCTGGTGGATTCCACAGTGTGGGGTCCACGGCGCTGTAATGTGCCCTGAATGTCTTGGGGGTGTTACAGAACCCCCCAAAATTTCCAAAACAAATTTCAAAACCGACCACCTTCGCGAGAAATCAATAACAACACAATCACCATGAGAATAATACCGCTACGAATCAACAACACTAAACGAAATCTCAATCGACACTAAGAAACTACAAGGGTTCAAGGGTTCGTTCCAAGAAAGCCAAAATCATGTTCCGGGTGAAACGAAATCGATAAACGAGTTACTAATCCGTAGATTACAACCAATACAACAAGAATTACATGACCAATTCATCATAATCGGCCCAGAATTGAAATCAAAAGGAAAAACCCCAAAATAGTTGAAAAGGGATTTTTTGAAGAATTACCTCAATCCGACGAAGAACAATGGATTAGATGTTGTTAAACATGATCAAGACTTCAAGAATATGATGATAATCTACTCAGGGATTGAAATCCCCATCAAATCGCCCTAAAACCGAGAGAGAGAAGTGAAAATGGGCTGAAAAACGCGACTGTCCTATTTATACCACTGGACAAAACGGCTCAGAAAACGGCCCAAATTAGAGCCGTATTCCAGCGCCGTGTTATAAACGACTCAGCAAAAACGGTGCAAACAGCGTCGTATTCCAGGGCCGTATTCTGACAGTGTAGACTTTGTCATTATGACCATAACTTCTCCGTCCGGACTCCGATTGACTCGCCGTTTGAACCATTGGAAAGCTAATTTGATGCTCTATCACATTGTAAAGTTTCAGAATTTTTAGACTTTATAAGCGCCGGTGGTGATCTTTCAAAATCGACGAAATGCACAAAAACGATACTCCTCGACAAAACAATAATTATTCAACATGCAACGAAACACTAACGGACAACACCAACGATCCAAATCGAAAACGAGCACATAAAAAAGCAAGACATACTATTAGCTCGACTTACGCAACGATAAGTCGTACCCAACGAACACCACAACACGGTACATCGTCTTTGTACCCAACATAAGGGAAAATCTCAAGAAATCGCCAATGTAACAAAATGAACGGCAGAATCGACAAAAGTTCAAAATAATCGAACCGAGAATCTCGTATTACATATATATACCAAATATTTTTGTCACTGCATATGTAGGTATCTGGGTGTGCAAAAACATAATCGAACTTACTAATCTTTCTCTTAGTCCCGAGTAGCCTGATCGTCCCAACCGATGTGGGTACTTGAGCTCAGACGCGCTTCTTTTGCCGCTTCGGACATACACTTGCAACAGAGTTAAAAATAATTTCATCAATATTTTGGATAGAAAATAAACATCAATCGACGAGTATAATTATATGTAATGCATAACCTTGAATTCATCTGAAAGTCTACAGTTTACGAACTCATCCCAATGTTCTTGATCTACATACGCACGATATTGTCTTGGAACAACTTTAAGTTTGGCAGGTTTACCCATATTGGGCAGTATATACTTTTTATATAATCGTCTTCTAAAGTCGCGCAAATGATCACAAAGTTGAGACATTGTGTATTCCATCCTCGATGCATCTATATTATAAAAACGCTACCATAATATAAAAATCAATGATATTATCATATCGTACTCAATAGAAATGAAAAATAAAGATAAAATTTATTTTGCATATAGAATCAGTAGATGCATACCGTTACTTGCTCCCATAACTTATCCTTCACCTCCTTTGTCACCTTCTTCCATTTCATGTACCTAAGTCCAACATCTCGCCGTACCAAGTCACCCAAAAAACTAGCAAATTCTGATCTATATTTCCCAAGAACTCTACCTAATGCATCAAAGTCTACTTCATGCTTCTCGTTGGAATCTTCAAAATCTCTATGTAGCTTTACTAATCTTGTCAACCCCCTGACCCTTTTCCTTGTAGACGTTATTGATTTTCCTATTTCTTCTTGTGCATTCAATGTGTCTTGTTGTTGATTCACCATGTCTTGCTCAGGATTCTCTGTGTATGAAAATAGCATAAATGGATACAATGATTTATCAACTGGTATGGTGAAAATAGAGTGATTAAAATTACAGTATAAATATCTATGAACATTGATATGCCAGTGATAAAGAAAAAGAGAAGGATAATGTGAAATCTTCCTAATCATCCTCCTAAAAATATTCGAAGAAATGTAAAGTGAGTATATTTTTTTTGTGCAAGAATTGACGTATCAAACACCTGCATTTTTGTCCAAATATTCATTTCAAAGGTCATACTTGTAACACCCCCAGATCAAACCGGGAATATTACACGCCGCAGACCCTCTCCGTGAGGATCCACCAGGCTAGACATCAAAACAACACATTACATTACATACCAACGAATCAAAATAACGGACCAATAGACCGATTTGGTCTTTCGTCACTGACTTACAAATCAAAATACATAAACTCATCCAGACTCATACCCACACAAGGGTAAAATACTTGCAACAACGAACAATAAGACAGCGGAAAAGACAATACAATGGACTCGACTAATCGAACCCAAAATCGCCTTCGTGTGATTAGTATCATTCGTCTTTCATCATCCCTCGTGCCGATCCCGTGTCTTGCTCCCAAAAACCTGCATGTACTGGACACAATACAGATATCCACCCCCGATTACTCGGGGTTAGCAAACTCCACTGTTTCGCTAGTGCAAGTATAAAGTGCAAATACGAGCCATACACAACACATTCCGAGAATATAACGAAGGACTTCCCGAGATATATTTAGTTAAAAATAGTTCAAGTCTTGAAAGGTAAACGAAGCAAGTAAGCATTTTGAAAACATTTCCAAATCTCGGGAGTTTTGAAAACATCAAAAATTGAAAATGTTCTTAATTCCTCGAAAGCCATTTAGGGTCACACCCCAAAGTTCATTTTTCAAAATACAAATCCGTTTAACAAAACACGGGTCCACGACCCAACCATTCCTCACAAAACACAGGTCCACGACCCGATCAACCACTTCAAATCACATACAAGGACACATTAAACATAACACATTAATCTTATGCCATTCTAGTCAAGCACCAAGACTCGATATATAATGTCTCGACCCCGAGCACAAAGCATTGTGATACTCCTGACAATATCACAATCAACGAAAACATCAACATCATCCTCAAGATGAAAACCACAATCGTAACCCGCGGCCGTACTCCCTTAGTATCGACTCCCGGACATCCCGTCGGACACTCCGGTGGAAACCACTTCCGCGGCCGTACCCTTAAGATCGACCCCCGCACATCCCGTCGGACACTCGGTGGAAGTTCATCCACACACGCACCCAAGTCCACTTCCGTACCCCACTTAGTATCGACTCCCCGACATCCCGTCGGACACTCCGGTGGAAGGAACAACACACACACACACGTTCCAAAATCACTTGCAAACCACAAGCCTCGAAGGTCAATCACAGATATATAGTCGAGGTACCTTACTAGAATGGCGATTCATCCAACATATACTCACGACCAAGTAATGATACGATTCACAAGGAAGCACAAGATTTCAACAGCACCGAACGACACAACTAATATCACTCAAACTCACATATTCATCCATAAACACGTGACTCCAAGTACATAATTTGACAAAAGAATTACACTTTACATTTACCAACGACATAATCATACGCAATGACATCACAAGAAAGTAAGGTGATTCTATACTCGACACTAGCTCGCATATTCAACTAAGCACATTAATTCCCGACACACACGGGTCACCTTTACAAAAAGCATGATGGTAAATATTCCGATTCTTTTGAAAAATGGTTATTAATATTTATTTAGCACATATCGACGATTAACAACCATAATGTCCACAAAACACGTAATGTATGGGCAAGATACTTGCCTCGACAATCGATACCGGACACTCCTACAATCACGGCTCAGTCGGGACACCTCGAACACCTATGATTCCCCGGCGAAGGAAAAGAATACACCCACGATCGAGAAGCTTGAAGAAAACGACGAACGGAAGGGTTCCGACTCGAGTTCTTCACAAGAATTCGACCCTAACAACATATAATCAATAAATCATCGATCATACGAGGAAGAATAATCGTAGAACGCCCGAAAACCCCTCTATGACATTTTACCGGACACCTTCAAGGCATCGATCAAGAACTCGACCAAATCGACGAATCGATATGATCCAACCATGGAATAATAAAGGAAATGATATAATATATCTAAATTATCATCAATCCATCAAAATCCTAAGTTAAATCGGATTAAACGGACGAAAACGAACAAAATACCCAAAATCCCCAAAATTAGATTTCTAGAAAATCTGACCTGATTCGGTAGATCGGAGGATGTTATAGGATGGATGATTGATGATATGAACTCCAAAACTTCATGGATTGATTGTCCAACAACATCTCTCCATGATTAACTAACCTCCAGCCGCGGAAGGGAAGAAAACGAGTGAGAAAAATGGCCAAAAACCCGTCTGCAGGGCCATAAATAGGCTGCGCAGTGTGCCGCGGCCCAGCGGGAGTGTGCCGCGGCCCAGCGGGAGTGTGCTGCGGCACAGGCCCAAAAATGGCTCCCAGTGGTCGGCAGTGTGCCGCGGCTCGGCCGGAGTGTGCCGCGGCACCAGTCTGATCGGTTTGGCGAAAAATGCCACGAGTGTCTGCGGCTCGGCCGGAGTGTCTGCGGCACCGTCTTGCTCGACCCGAGAAGGCTGCCGAGCCTGCCGGCCGTGACTCGGCCAGAAGCTGCCGAGCACTACCGGCCGTGACTCGGCGATCTGCCGGCTGGGCAAAGTTGCCGGCCATGACTCGGCCGGGGCCAACTCGACGGCCCGACGACCCGAAAACCCGAACTGAATACGAATCGATGATACGGTTCTGACGTACTCGCAAAGACGAATCTAAGAGCTAAGAGAACACACAATTCCGACCACCGAAGGCTCGAATTCAACAACGAGTAATTACCCAAAACTTTGGGAAATTACGAAAATGGCCCAAAACGTCCGAAAATCACGATACGCGATCGAAACACCAAACCAAAGCTCGCAACATGAATAATAACATTAAATGAACTTACGAGAAACTCAAAGCAGCAGTTTGGACGAGATCGCAAGAATCGCACTCAAGTGCGGAAAAGTCGCTAAAAGCTCGGAACTCAACAAACGGTACCGAAATGAACTCGGATGACAAAAAGTGCAGAATTAATCATTCTCGAAATGACGAACGGTCATGAGCGAGTCGTCAAAACGGACTCGGCTGAAAAGAAATTTACCGAAAATCGGAAATTGCGGATATTACATTCTACCCTCCTTAAAAGAAGTTTCGTCCGAAACTTAAAACAAGTAGGAGAAGCAATATCCCGCCAGAAAACTCAACGAGATACGCAAGGAAACGCGTAACTTATGCCCATCGGCGAAACGTTACAAGCAACGCAAAGGAATATACGGCGTGAAAACACGCTCCACGACGACCAACACAACGCCGCCGTTAGGGATATAATAAAACCAACAAGTGACAAGCGTCATCAACTGGATAATACAATCAAGTCAATTATCCGAACAAACACAAAACATAACGGACGAAAATCAATACGATTGACCAACCCAACGGTACATCAATCAAAACGCGAGCCAATCGCTGAACAAATACGGAATTCCACCGCCCAAGGGTTGGAAGATCGAAAACGAGACTAATTTTCCGAACTTGAAAAGGTCACAACGATATATAGATCAATTTGGGACAATATCAGAACTCACTCGAATGACAAAGGTGAGAAACAACACCAGGTCAGAAGCATCAACGAACACAGTCGAGTCGATACGATTGGACGAAACAGAAGAGAAAGAAAGAAAAATGCGGGTATTACATCATTTCACCTTTAAAAGAGGTTTCGTCCCGAAACCTAAACAACGAGAACGAAGTTCTGGAATAGCAACCTTCCCGACCATATCCTCTTGGTCCACATCCGATCTTCATGGCCATTAGTATCGTGGTCACGACTGCGTCCTCTGCCCATCGGCATACTAAGCGGATTCCCACTCAATACGATTGCACAACTTCGCAAAATATTATACTAAGGTACCAACTCAGCACGACATATCACATGAGGTAACCAATAACAACTCGAAGAGAAAATCCACGAGGTATCCTTTTAAAGGAAATCTTTTGAAAATCCTCGATTTGTATATCTATTTAAAATAAACTTTAAAAGTACTTTTGGTACCTCGGGTTGTTTCATCAAAACTTGCAAACAACATACTTTAACCGTCTCATTTGAAATCATTTGAAGTCATCATGCCTCTACGTATCATCATCGCCGTTAACAACTAACAAGTTAACCATGCAAGATCATCAAATCATTCTTACATACTCTAACATTTCCGAATCCGAGTTTGAACTTTACATCGAGTGAGATTTCTCATCTTTCACTATATATTTTTGAAAATAAAAATCGCATTGGTTTTTGAAATAAGATATTTTTATGGTGTGAAAGATTTTGAAAATCATTCACTCGAATTATTTGAAAATGCAACAATACGTTAAAATCATTTTTGAAAATTCTCCCAACACTTCACAAACATCAACGACGGTAAAAATTTTCAAAATATTCAAGGTACTTTAAAACAACTCTTTCAAATACCGTCGAGGTTTTATTTGAGAATCCTAGGCCGGCTCGCAAATTTCAAACAATTTCCAAAGTTCATACGAAGCCGCCGGCTAATCGCACTTGCACAAACTTATGAAAGTTTTAGAAAAGCGTGTTCGAACACACTCAAGGACATAATTTATCAATTCATCAAACACAATCAAATATCACCTAGCAAAACAAAAAGTCTTAACACACATTCACGCACAACAGCTTGTTATCACTAGACACCACGTAGAGAATACAACTACAGTGATTGGCCGCAAAGTTAGACCTAACGGCTATAATGCGGTTCCATAGCCTCTGCCCATCGACTAACGCCGCTACAACACATACTTAGCATGCGCTACCCATGCCGCATTAGCGCGCTAGCCTTACACTTAGCGTGCGCTAACGGTTCTATTTTAGCGACATGATTGCGAACATATATACGACATTACTGGAATCGAAGGTCACAATTAAACAACAACAATATTCGAATCTCAAAGCCATCGATTCACATAATTACAACACATCATGAGCAACCATCAAAAGGCAATTGTCATTCAAAACCGAAAAGTTAAAAGCAAGGATCACGTCTTGAGTATATTTTGTAGAACTCATTTGAGTTCAAAACTCGTATTTTGAAAACTTATAGTACACAGTGGAAAAGAATTATCAATAATTCGAGTTTTCAGAACTTTCAGCCTTGTGGTCAACATACGAAAATCAACTTTTTCCTCCCTTGGAGGGCATTTTAAAAATTTTACGTGACTCCCCGAAAGGATTCGAAAACTTAAAATTCCAAGGTTTATACTCTTGCAAGAAAAATGATTTATACAAGGATACATTCAGCAATATCATTCTACATTTTTAGCGCAAGACGAGAATCAACAAATATATGTCACTTACTCACGATGCACCTTCAAATATTAACTACATAACACAAAATCACACAGGCTCGTATAGCTCGTGGTACAACCTGCAGTAGGGAGACTTACATCCACAGACCGCACGAAGATGATGGCTGCACCCTGATACTAATCACGGCCAACATTCCAAACGACGCGTCGCGGCACGACATCAGTCAGACTCAATCTGACAAGACAAGACCCAACAATACACGACTGGACCCGACAGCCTAGGTTTCCGCAACCTAAGCTCTGATACCATAAATGTAACACCCCCAGATCAAACCGGGAATATTACACGCCGCAGACCCTCTCCGTGAGGATCCACCAGGCTAGACATCAAAACAACACATTACATTACATACCAACGAATCAAAATAACGGACCAATAGACCGATTTGGTCTTTCGTCACTGACTTACAAATCAAAATACATAAACTCATCCAGACTCATACCCACACAAGGGTAAAATACTTGCAACAACGAACAATAAGACAGCGGAGAAGACAATACAATGGACTCCGACTAATCGAACCCAAAACGGCCTTCGTGTGATTAGTATCATTCGTCTTTCATCATCCCTCGTGCCGATCCCGTGTCTTGCTCCCGAAAACCTCGCATGTACGGACACAATACGAGATATCCACCCCGATTACTGGGGTTAGCAAACTCCACTGTTTCGCTAGTGCAAGTATAAAGTGCAAATACGAGCCATACACAACACATTCCGAGAATATAACGAAGGACTTCGAGATATATTTAGTTAAAAATAGTTCAAGTCTTGAAAGGTAAACGAAGCAAGTAAGCATTTTGAAAACACTTCCAAATCACGGGATTTTTGAAAACATAAAAAATTGAAAATGTTCTTAATTCATCGAAAGACATTTAGTGTCACAGCCCCAAAGTTCATTTTTCAAAAAACAAATCCGTTTAACAAAACACGGGGTCCACGACCCAACCATTCCTGGTCACAAAACACGGTCCACGACCCGATCATCCACTTCAATTCACTTACAAGGACACATTACACATAACACATTAATCTTATGCCATTCTAGTCAAGCACCAAGACTCGATATATAATGTCTCTCGACCCCGAGCACAAAGCATTGTGATACTCCGGACAATATCACAATCAACGAAAACATCAACATCATCCTCAAGATGAAAACCACAATCGTAACCCGCGGCCGTACTTAGTATCGACCCCGGACATCCCGTCGGACACTCCGGTGAAACCACTTCCGCGGCCGTACCCTTAGTATCGACCCCGGACATCCCGTCGGACACTCCGGGTGGAAGTTCATCCACACACGCACCCAAGTCCACTTCCGTGGCCGTACCCCTTAGTATCGACCCCCAGACATCCCGTCGGACACTCCGGGTGGAAGGAACAACACACACACACACGTTCCAAAATCACAGTTGCAAACCACAAGCCTCGAAGGTCAATCACAGTATATATAGTCGAGGTACCTTACTAGAATGGCCAGTTCATCCAACATATACTCACGACCAAGTAATGATACGATTCACAAGGAAGCACAAGATTTCAACAGCACCGAACGACACAACTAATATCACTCAAACTCACATATTCATCCATAAACACGTGACTCCAAGTACATAATTTGACAAAAGAATTACACTTTACATTTACCAACGACATAATCATACGCAATGACATCACAAGAAAGTAAGGTGATTCTATACTCGACACTAGCTCGCATATTCAACTAAGCACATTAATTCCCGACACACACAGGTCACCTTTACAAAAAGCATGATGGTAAATATTCCGATTCTTTTGAAAAATGGTTATTAATATTTATTTAGCACATATCGACGATTAACAACCATAATGTCCACAAAACACGTAATGTATGGGCAAGATACTTGCCTCGACAATCGATACCGGACACTCCTACAATCACGGCTCAGTCGGGACACCTCGAACACCTATGATTCCCGTGAAGGAAAAGAATACACCCACGATCGAGAAGCTTGAAGAAAACGACGAGCGGAAGGGTTCCGACTCGAGTTCTTCACAAGAATTCGACCCTAACAACATATAATCAATAAATCATCGATCATACGAGGAAGAATAATCGTAGAACGCCGAAAACCCCTCTATGACATTTTAGGACACCTTCAAGGCATCGATCAAGAACTCGACCAAATCGACGAATCGATATGATCCGACCATGGAATAATAAAGGAAATGATATAATATATCTAAATTATCATCAATCCATCAAAATCCTAAGTTAAATCGGCTTAAACGGACGAAAACGAACAAAATACCCAAAATCCCCAAAATTAGATTTCTAGAAAATCTGACCTGATTCGGTAGATCGGAGGATGTTATAGGATGGATGATTGATGATATGAACTCCAAAACTTCATGTATTGATTGTCCAACAACATCTCTCCATGATTAACCAAGCTCCGGCCGCGGAAGGGAAGAAAACGAGTGAGAAAATGGCCAAAACCCGTCTGCAGGGGCCATAATAAAGGCGCAGTTGTGCCGCGGCCCAATGAGTGTGCGCGGCACAGCCCAAAAATGGCTCCCGGTGGTCGGCGGTGTGCCGCGGCTCGGCCGGAGTGTGCCGCGGCACCAGTACTGTCGGTTTGGCCGAAAAATGCCACGCAGTGTGCCGCGGCTCGGCCGAGTGTGCCGCGGCACCGTGATCGCTCGACTGTAAGCCGCTGAGCCCGCCGGCCGTGACTCGGCCGGAGCCGCCGAGCACTACCGGCCGTGACTCGCCAAGGCCGGCCTGGGCAGGTGCCGGCCATGACTCACGGGGCCAACTCCGACGGCAACGACCGAAACCCGAACACGAATACGAATCGATGATACGGTTACGACGTACTCGCAAAGACGAATCTAAGAGCTAAGAGAACACACAATTCCGACCACCCGAAGGCTCGGAATTCAACAACGGAAGTAATTACCCAAAACTTTGGGAAATTACGAAAATGGCCCAAAACGTCCGAAAATCACGATACGCGATCGAAACACCAAACAAAAGCTCGCAACATGAATAATAACATTAAATGAACTTACGAGAAACTCGAAACGACAGTTTCGGACGAGATTCGCAAGAATTGCACTCAAGTGCGGAAAAGTCGCTAAAAAGCTCGGAACTCAACAAAACGGTACCGAAACGAACTCGGATGACAAAAAGTGCAGAATTAATCATTCTCGAAATGACGAAACGGTCATGAGCGAGTCGTCAAAACGGACTCTGGCTGAAAAAGAAATTTACCGAAAATTCGAAAATTGCGGATATTACAATACTATGCTCTTATACGTATTAGAGTTTTTTTTAATATTAATACGGCTAAACTATCTAATAAAATAAACAAGATTCCAAACATTACCAAGTTGTTGATCGGTACTTCTAATGGATTCATCAGAAGAGTCAGTAGAACTGTTATCATAGACCTCATCCTTCTCGAAATTCTCATTGTTTTCTTCAGCCTCAAATTCTACCTCATCCCCATTGTAACCCTCTGATACATCCATAACATACACTGTACATATGACATATGTAAGAATATTGTAGGCAAGGTGAAAGTTGTGAGTTGATGTCTGCAATTTTGCATGGAAGGGTGATTCTAGTTTTGGCATTTTATCAATTACAACATACAGTAACAAAATCCAACCGAAAGAAGAAGAAGAAGAATGAAAGTTGCCCATAACCATAACAACAAAATGTAACAACATACACAACATACATCAGCTGGGTAACATGCAAATGATGGGAATAGCCACACATGGGTATGGATTTCATGGTTACTGAAATGACTCACTCGCATATTAATCATTAGGAAAAAGTTATAAAAAAAAACATTATGCAATCCTTCAATTCATGAAGGATTATAAGAAGAGAAACAAATCATAATTAAGAGTCTATTCCATTTATCATTAAACGGATTGCCGAGCGCAGAAGGTTCGCTACTGGGGCATCGTGGAGTTCCTCTCCAGCTACATGACTTAGTGATATCAATTACATTTTTCCTGAATACAAGACAAGAGTGCTCGTATGGAAAGTGTAACACCCCCAATATATTTGGGAATATTACAGCGCCGTAAATCCTTTACATAAGGATTTACAAGGCTGAAGAATTGAACAAGTATAAAAAGGTACTGACGAATGGAAATAACGGAATTTCAGTACATCAGTTCTGACCAAAATACAGAAATAGTACAATTGTCCAACAGAACTCAATATTACATCACCAAATTCAAATCATCACAAACGACTGCGTACTCGAGTACTTATTGAAATAACGAATAAACAACAGATAAATAAACCCGGTCGGGACATCACTCTGCACCCTCGTCGTCATACTGTTCCAGTGGTTGTTTCCCAGCTCTCCTGGATCCTGAACACAAACAAAATGTTCACCCCCGAAGGGGTTAGCACAACGATGCTAGTACAAGTACCATAGTATATTATTCATATCTCACGGTGAATAACAATGATAACGTAAACGACAAAATACCAACGAGTCTTCTCCTACAAGAAATTCAAACATAACATACACAGCTGATAATCACAACATGATATCAATACATACACATGGTAATTCCATCGATCCAGCGTTCACTGCCTAGAACCCACGATGATCCCGTCAGACCAACCCGTGGTGGAAAAACCCGTCCGATGATCCGGTATGACGCTAGCATAGATCCCCCGATGATCCCGTCGGACCAACACGAGGTGGACACACAATAACGACATACATGCACGACAATATGTATAACAACAATACATAAAACAATTAAGGTACTTGCCTCGATTTGAAGACAATAACAATACTTCCACGAAAATGAACACTCGAAGGTCGTCCTCCTCAATCAATCACGTAACGAGACCAAACCTTAACAAAAGAAATGATATAGGATTTATCTCACGTCGTATGAATGTTAAACAATTCGATTAACGGTCAAAAGTTCATAAACTGCAATCTGCCCGAATAGCTTAGCGCACGCTAAGTACTCTGTGTAGCGTGCGTTACATGCATCGATAGCGCACGCAAACAACAGAGCCTAGCGCACGTTAACGATGCATGGTCAGTACCTCACTGACCAGCCAGTTGACTCGTCTGATGGTCTAGCGTACGTTACGTACCAAACGTAGCGCACGCTAACAACTGCTCGATAGCGCACGTTACACTGCATATCATAGCGTGCGCTATCTCTGCATGGCGATTTCGCCGAGCAGTAAACTGTCCTTGCCATGTTTGAAACAACGAAATCTTGCGTGATAATTCATGTTACTTCCATGAATACTATGTCTACACCCTCATGAATGATTATACGGATAAAGACAACTTCGGATTCAAGGATATGCATGCCAATATAAAACCATATTCTTTTCCGACTTCAAATCTTCATACGATAATACGAAAACTAAATGGTTGATATCAACACCTCTATATCAGTCCATACTATCCTACTGAAGTTGATAAACGTCCTATATATACTAGATAAATCCTTCCATGATCAAACCTTTAGATTTATCTAACAATAAGGATGTTAACGTCTAGTCCAAGATTACTATGAAATCATCTATTAGATTCGGTTAACCATTGATAGAAGCTTCTCTTCACATATTCAGTGTACTAAGATTCGAATCATGATGATTATAATCAAGGTATTCCAGGCTTATACAACTCACTATTCCAAACATGATATACTTGGATAATTCATCTATGAAAATCCATATCTTGTTAACATGATCATCCAAATCGTTAGAATCCAACTCTAAGTCTGGAGATAGATTGAACATACCTTAAAATGACGAAATCACCGAACCGTAAGGTAGAATCCAACTCCGGTTGGTTGTATGCCCTTCCAAGGTGTTATTCCACTTCCATGAACATTCCACGTGGTAACCAATGTATAAATATCAACAATATGTGTTCTAAGTGTATAAGAGTATTTCTACAACTCTCGAACTCTCAAGATTGAGGAAAGTGCGAAAGAAATGCAAGCCAACACGGTTGATGTCCCATTTATAATTTCGCATTATTGATAAGTTAGCGCACGCTACTAAGCATCCCTTAGCGTGCGCTAATAATGGTTGACTTCAGATTTTGTCCGGGTGCGTCGGCGGAATCTTATCCGGACCCATGTCCCCGGGCGCACGAGCAGTGCCCGCTCAATAATTGAGTCCTTAGCGCACGTTACTTATACCGCATAGCGTGCGCTAATAATGGCCCGATAGCGCGCGTTAAGATACATTCTTAGCGTGCGCTATCACAAGGTTGTTTGAGCAATTATACATGTTTCTATACTTATGCATAATGACATTAATGCACTAAATATCACACTCCAATAATCAAAATCATCAATCCGAAATAATACATGGTTGAATACGGATGAAATACACGTAATAAATCCGGATATTACATACTCTCCTACTAAAAGGAGTTTCGTCCCGAAACTCAAGACGAAAATAACTCGGGATATCTAGACTTCATATCGCCTTCTGCTTCCCAAGTGGCTTCTTCCGTTCCATGACATGACCACCGAACTTTGACCAAAACGATTGACTTGTTCCTCGGTTGCTTAACTCGACTCTCGAGTATCTTGGTAGTCTTTCTTCAAAAGTCCCATCCTGCTCGACTTCGATCTCGCCAAATCGATGATATGGTGGGATCCGGTATATATCTCCGCAATCGGGATACGTGGAACACGTTATGAACATGGCACAATGACGGCGGTAATGCTAATCAGAGGCCAACTCCCCAACTCTCTCGAGGATCTCAAATGGTCCGATATATCTCGGACTCGGCTTACCTTTCCTACCGAAACGAAAGATTCCCGGGTAGGAGAAACCTTCAAAAGTACGTGATCTCCGATCGAACTCCAATGGGCGCGGCGTACGTCCGCATAGATTTCTGGCGACTGCAGGCGATCAGCGGCCTTTCACGAATCAAGGCTATCTTCTCTCGAGTCCGCTCGATCAACTCGTTCTGTTCGATCAAGTCCGATGAATCGTCCCAACATAAGGGCGATCTGCATCTCCTTCCGTATAATGCCTCAAACGGTGCCATCTTAATGGAAGCATGCCAACTATTGTTGTAAGTAAATTCAATCAATGGTAGATGAACTTCCCAATCGTTTGACCAATCTAAGGCATGTGCCCTTAGCATATCTTCCACCGTTTGTATAGTTCTCTCGGATTGTCCATCGATTGCGGGTGATAAGTCATCTTGAAGTTCAATTCGGTCCCCAAGGCCTTATGAATCGCCTTCCAAAAGTGAGACACAAAGCGGCCATCTCGATCGAAACAATGCTCTTCGGCGTACAAAGCAATCGAACTATCTCTCAACTAAAGACTCGTCACAACCTCTCAGGTCCCCACGTATCCTTAATGCCTAGAAAATGAGCCGATTTGGTTAAACGATCAACTATCACCCAAATCATGTTCATTCCTGTCCGGTTTTCGGCATATTAGTGATAAAGTCCATTGATATGTCCTCCCACTTCCATTCGTGGATCGGGAGCGGCTTCAACATTCCAAAGAGCCGTTGATGCTCGATCTTAACTCGCCGACAAGTCAAGCATTTCAAACATAGTCCGCTACGTCTTTCTTCATGTTGCCCCACCGAAATTCCCGCTTCAAGTCCTTATACATTTTACTGGTGCCCGGGTGGATAGAATAGGGCGAACTATGAGCTTCCTTCATAATCGTCTGTTTCAGAACATCAACATCGGGAACGCAGAGTCGGTCCCGAAATCTCAAAACTCCATCGTCATGAATTATGAATCCGGGGGCCTTTCCTTTGATCACTTCGTCATGCAACCTAATCATCGAGGGTCATCTGCCTGTCTAGATTTGATTTCTTCGGTTAATGACGAAGTTATCTCCATCACGCACGCTTGTCCCTGGACTCTCTGTAACCACACTTCAATCCCTTCACGAATCATCTCTCGATGAAGGCTAAGTTGGGAGGTCGGTGTCTCCGGATTCGAATAGAGACAGGCTTGCGGCTAAGTGCATCGGCCACTACATTCGCTTTGCTGGATGATATAAAATCTCCAAGTCATAGTCCTTAATCGGTTCCAACCATCTTCTTTGCCGCATATTCAACTCTTTCGATGAATATGTACTTGAGACTCTTATGATCCGTAAAAATCGACGGTGAGTCCCGCATGATAATGCCTCCAAATCTTCAAGGCAAAAACCACCGCTGCTAGTTCCAAATCATGTGTCGGGTAATTCACTTCATAAGGTTTCGGTTGTCGCGATGCATAAGCGATCACCTTATCATTCTGCATCAACACGCACCCAAGTCCTTGGTTGAAGCATCACAGTAAACTATGAATCCTCGGTTCCCTGTGGAAGTGATAGAATCGGTGCCGTCGTCAATCTCTTCTTCAATTCATCAAAGCTAATCTGACACAATTCATTCCACTCAAACTTTTGAGTTTTCTGAAGGAGTCGAGTAAGTGGGCGGGAGATTTTAGAAAACCCTTCCACGAATCGACGATAGTATCCAGCAAGTCCTAAGAAGCTTCGGACCTCTTTCACGTTCTTTGGAGACTTCCAATCCAATATTGCCTCGATCTTCTGAGGATCCACTCGGACTCCTCTAGCTGACACCACATGGCCGAGGAACATTACTTCTTTTAGCCAAAATTCACACTTAGATAGTTTGGCGTACAATTGCTCGTTTCTCAAAAGCTCCAATACAATCCGCAAATGCTGCGCATGTTCTTCCGGACTCTTAGAATACACCAGGATGTCATCAATAAATACGACCACAAATTTGTCCAAAAATTCAATGAACACACGGTTCATCAATTGCATAAATACCGCAGGTGCGTTAGTGAGACCAAACGGCATCACTACAAACTCATAATGTCCGTAGCGAGTTCTGAACGCTGATTTCGGAACATCGGACTCCTTAATCCTCAGCTGATGGTATCCTGATCTCAGATCAATTTTAGAAAATACTGTTGCCCCTTGCAACTGGTCAAATAGATCATCAATCCGTGGCAACGGATACTTGTTCTTAATCATCATCTTGTTCAGCTCTCGATAGTCAATACACAGTCGGAGCGATCCATCCTTATTTCTTATAATAAGAACTGGCGCTCCCGGGGTGAAACGCTTGGTGAATATAGCCCTTGTCCAAGAACTCCTCCAGTGCTTCTTGATTCGTACATCTCAAGAGGTGCCATACGATACGGCGCCTTAGAAATTGGTGTCGCTCTGTGTTCCGATTCAATAGTAAATTCCACATCCCTTCGTGGAGGTAGTCCGTAACTCGTCAGAAACACATCCGGAAATTCGTTCACAACAGGAATGGATGAAAGTTCCACAATTTCTTCTTCTTTCTTCATTGCGTAGCACCAGCACCCGATCTGACCTTGTTTCAACAATTTGACACTTTCATCGCCTTGATCAACTTTCCCGAGCTTCCCGGTTTCCATCTCTCAAACAGAATCTCGGAACCATCGTCGCCGATCAGCGAGATATTCCTCCTTCGGTAGTTCACAATTGCTCCATATCGATTAAGCCAATCGTCTCCGAGTATCGTGTCATCTCCTTGCATTTCTATCATGATCGATTTGAGAGCCACTCGCCTCCAAATGATACAGGGAAATTTCTAGTTTCTAAATTTCCGACAATTCTCTCTCCACTCGGTAAACCAACAACATAAGGTTCACAAGCATGAAAACCGGAAATATTCAAACGATTTACACAAGACAAAGATATGAAAGAATGTGTAGCTCTGTATCGAATAAAACGCTAATCCGGTGGGAAAGGATCTCGGACGATGCACGATGCGACAACGGATCGATCGTCTGTCCTCCTCATCTCGTGCAGACGTGGGGAGCAGATCCGGCACTCGATGTCCCCTTTCGGTCCCATTGTCCTCTGCCTCGCCCGCGGCCAAAATTCCGAGGCATCCGAACACTTTGCTGCGTCGTGGAATCGGCCTCCTTACGGGTGGTTGTGGTGTACGGGCTCTAAAAGACTTTGCAGCCTCTTCACAAAACACCGCCCGATGTCCCTCTCGTCCACAATCAAAACAAGTCACGGCAGGAAGGGGCAATTCCGTCGATAGTGCCCGTCTGGGCGCAGTTAAAGCATTTCCTGGTAACATCAGTAAAAGTTGATGTCGCCCCGAAGTTCTTTCCGCTCCTAGCTGGGTGCGGAGGTTTCTTAAAAGAGTGAAAGGATGACTGGGCCTTACGGGCCCCACTGTTCTTGTGCTCTGTAAAAGTACCAGAGACTTTCTGTTTCTTGGATTCTGAAAATTTCTCCATGGCTGCTTCCTTGATCTCATATGCCAACGCCTTATCCTGGTATTGGCGGAGTGTGGTACATTCGAATCCGGACATGTACCTCTGGATTTCTGGTTTCATTCTCATATCGAAATGGATCATCATTTCTGCATCTGTTCTGACCAGATGTCGAACAAATGCCAGCTGTTGGTTAAACGTCTTGATCGCCTGGGATACTGGCACATCAGAAGGCTGAGCGGAGAAAAACTCCCGAACTTTGGCTTCCCTCACAGGACGAGGGCAATACTGAGCTTCCATCATCATTCTAAACTCTGTCCAATCGGCGTCATGGTCTACAGGCCGGATGGCTTCCCACCATTCGGACGCTTCCCCTATCAGAAAATATTGAGCGATAGAGGCTTTCCTATTGCAGGCGCTTGATTCCGGCAAAGATTTTCTCCGGCTCCTTTAACCAATGATCCTGGTGGGAGTCTCGAAATACCGTCGAATTTGGGTGGTTGCATCTTTGCCACTTCTTGCGACCACCGGTCACCTCGATTTCCCATATCCTGGGATCCCTTGCATCTCTCTCCCTGCCGTAGTCCCACCGCCACTTGCATTCGGTCCACGACACAGGCGAACCGAGTCATCTGGTTCACCACTTGACGAAGGATCTCTGCACAGCAGATCCGGTTCATTATTAATAGATTGCTGCGGCTCACGGAGCTATGATAACTTCGGTTAGAAGGCGACGCCTCCCTTTCGGCATTTCTTCGTCCGCGTCCACGACCGCGACCACGTCCACGTCCGCCTCTCAACATACTATAAGCATAAATACTCAATATACAGAAAACAACATCTTTCTAATATCCGAGTATAAAGAAATACAATATGCAAGGAACGAGATAGAGTTTAGGAACTTACAACCACTGTTCGCATGAAGACGTAGGCAGTGCAGTGATGTCATTCACGGACGGTTACCCCAAAAGACATAAATGACCCCTATTTTAACCCAACGGCCAAGATATCCATAATCTTAGCTCCGATACCATATTCTGTAACACCCCCAATATATTTGGGAATATTACAGCGCCGTAAATCCTTTACATAAGGATTTACAAGGCTGAAGAATTGAACAAGTATAAAAAGTCTTGTGAATGGAAATAACGGAATTTAAGACATCGATTCGACCAAAATACGTAAATAGTACAATTGTCCAATGTAACTCAATATTTCATCACCAAATTCAAATCATCACAAACATCGCGTACTCGAGTACTTATTGAAATAACGAATAAACAATGAGATAAATAAACCGGTCGGGACATCACTCTGCACCCTCGTCGTCATCTTGCTCCAGTGGTTGTTTCTCACTCTCCCGGATCCCGAACACAAACAAAATGTTCACCCCGAAGGGGATAGCACAACGATGCTAGTACAAGTACCATAGTATATTATTCATATCTCACGGTGAATAACAATGATAACGTAAACGACAAAATACCAACGAGTCTTCTCCTACGAGAAATTCAAACATAACATACACAGCTGATAATCACAACATGATATCAATACATACACATGGTAATTCCATCGATCCAGCGTTCACTGCCTAGAACCCACGATGATCCCGTCAGACCAACCCGTGGTGGAAAAACCCGTCCGATGATCCAGTAAGACGCTAGCATAGATCCCCGATGATCCGTCGGACCAACACGAGGTGGACACACAATAACGACATACATGCACGACAATATGTATAACAACAATACATAAAACAATTAAGGTACTTGCCTCGATTTGAAGACAATAACAATACTTCCACGAAAATGAACACTCGAAGGTCGTCCTCCTCAATCAATCACGTAACGAGACCAAACCTTAACAAAAGAAATGATATAGGATTTATCTCACGTCGTATGAATGTTAAACAATTCGATTAACGGTCAAAAGTTCATAAGCGCAATGCCCGAGTAGCTTAGCGCACGCTAAGTACTCGTAGCGTGCGTTACGTGCATCGATAGCGCACGCAAACAACAGAGCCTAGCGCACGTTAACGATGCATGGTCGATTACCTCACCGACCGGCCAATGACTCGTCGATGGTCTAGCGACGTTACGTACCAAACGTAGCGCACGCTAACAATCGCCGATAGCGCACGTTACATCGCATATCATAGCGCGCTATTCGCATGGCGCCATCACGAGCAAGAACTGCCCTTGCCATGTTTGAAACAACGAAATCTTGCGTGATAATTCATGTTACTTCCATGAATACTATGTCTACACCCTCATGAATGATTATACGGATAAAGACAACTTCGGATTCAAGGATATGCATGCCAATATAAAACCATATTCTTTTCCGACTTCAAATCTTCATACGATAATACGAAAACTAAATGGTTGATATCAACACCTCTATATCACCCATACTATCCTCTCAAGTTGATAAACGTCCTATATATACTAGATAAATCCTTCCATGATCAAACCTTTAGATTTATCTAACAATAAGGATGTTAACGTCTAGTCCAAGATTACTATGAAATCATCTATTAGATTCGGTTAACCATTGATAGAAGCTTCTCTTCACATATTCAGTGTACTAAGATTCGAATCATGATGATTATAATCAAGGTATTCCAGCTTATACAACTCACTATTCCAAACATGATATACTTGGATAATTCATCTATGAAAATCCATATCTTGTTAACATGATCATCCAAATCGTTAGAATCCAACTCTAAGTCCTGGAGATAGATTGAACATACCTTAAAATGACGAAATCATCGAACCGTAAGGTAGAATCCAACTCCGGTTGGTTGTATGCCCTTCCAAGGTGCTATTCCACTTCCATGAACATTCCACGTGGTAACCAATGTATAAATATCAACAATATGTGTTCTAAGTGTATAAGAGTATTTCTACAACTCTCTGAACTCTCAAGATTGAGGAAAGTGCGAAAGAAATGCAAGCCAACACGGTTGATGTCCCATTTATAATTTCTGCATTATTGATAAGTTAGCGCACGCTACTAAGCATCCCTTAGCGTGCGCTAATAATGGTTGACTTCAGATTTTGTCCGGGTGCGTCAGCGGGAATCTTATCCGGACCCATGTCCCGTTGGCGCACGAGCCAGCTGCCCCGCTCAATAATTGAGTCCTTAGCGCACGTTACTTATACCTGCATAGCGTGCGCTAATAATGGCCCGATAGCGCGCGTTAAGATACATTCTTAGCGTGCGCTATCACAAGGTTGTTTGAGCAATTATACATGTTTCTATACTTATGCATAATGACATTAATGCACTAAATATCACACTCCAATAATCAAAATCATCAATCCGAAATAATACATGGTTGAATACAGATGAAATACACTGTAATAAATCCGGATATTACAGAAAGCAACATAGGACTATCATCCACAAAGTCAGAAATAATTACAAAAGTTCTACATAATTCAACAATTGGGCTAAAATGATTATATTAAAATATGCTCCATCATTTTTTCCCAAATCAAAACAAACATTGTAGAATTCAATCAAATGTATGGAAAATTATTATGAAAACAATTTGCAGGATTATAAGGAAGATAGTGGTTTGAGAAGAAACACTTACCCGCTAAAATAGTGCGCACCCACGATCAATCAACAACCTGCTGAAGCCACGAAGATGCTGAAAACAAACCTTCGACCTAAATATATAGGTTAGGATTTGGCGGGAAATCGATGGAGAAGAAAATGAAGGCGGCAACATGTTTGGGTTAGGGTTGGTTCGGCGAATCGCCACCATATCTCGCACGGTGAGAGAAATCCTAAGGAAGGAGAAGCAATTTAGGATAGCAATGACGTGGGTAGTAATGAGGGGAGAATTATTTTTGTAATATCTGCTTTCTTAGGTTTGATTTTCATTTATTGAATTTATTTTTCATAATTACTTATTTTAGTTTTTATTTTATTTTCAATTTTAGAGTTTATTTTCAATTTTGTGGTTTATTTCTAGGTCTCACAAAAATCAAAATTCCGATGATCCGTCCAAAATATCTGTATTCGTATCCAGAAAAAGCAGATATTATTTATATCAAAAAAAAAGTGGATACGAATATTCTGGGTACGGATATGGATATAGGCGCATCCGTATCCGAAAATATCCGTATCCAAAATTAATTATATATAATATATATTTCTAATATAATTTTAATATATAATTACAAAATATAAGCATGCTACTCCCCATAATACTTTGTCACATGTCTTCATTCTTTATTTCTCAATATTAAAATATAAACATGTTGTATAAGTTATTTTACCTATTAGTTATTTCCTTTTATCTTGGGCACCTACTATTTTTCGGTGGTCTATGTAAATGTTTAAGATATAGTGAAAGCAAATTTATATGATATTATGTACACCGACCTGTTTTTTATGAATCTATATGTTATATTGATCTATACTTTTGATGAAATATAGTGATATTACGTTTTCGTTTTTCAATTGTTTTATATCGGCTAGCTAAAGAATTTTATGTATTTTTCAAGGCTATAAAATAGTTTCCTGGCTTCCTCAATCGGTTCAAACTGAAATTGTTTATGATTTATGTTTAGTAAATAGTTATGTATTTTTTTTGTTTGAAAATGCAATTATAAAGAGTGAAAAAAATGAAGTGTAATAAATTGGCTAACAAAAAAAAATGGTTTCAGATGCATGAAAAAATAATTTGACATTTTTTCATAAAAAAAATAATTTAATATGTGTTTGATTCCAGATAAAAAAAATTGATAAAAAAAGTGTGCAATAATATTCCTTTGTACAAGAATTTCCTTTGTATGTTAAAACTTGAGAAAAAACGGGAAAAAAAAATATTGCAACACGCCAGTGGGAATCGAACCCTGTACCTAGGGGAAATATGATAGAGCCCCTGCCACCTTGTCCGGTAGTGGTTTCCGCATTAATTCATGCACAAGAAATTCTTTTGTATGTTAAAAAGGAGAAAAAACGAAAAAAAAAATATTGCAACGCGTGGGAATCGAACCCTGTACCTATGATAGAGCCCCTGCCACCTTGTCCAGTAGTGGCATCCGCGTTAATTTATGCACAAGATATTCTTTTGTATGTTAAAACAGCAGAAAAACGGAAAAAAAAATGTTGCAAGGCGCCTGTGGGAATCAAACCCTGTACCTAGGGGAAATATGATAGAACCCCTGCCACCTTGTCCGGTAGTGGCATCCGCGATAATTTATGCACAAGAAATTCTTTTGTATGTTAAAACAGGAGAAAAACCGAAAAAAAAAATTGCAGTAAATTTGAAATTTATAAAATTAATAATGTTAAATATCAACTTGAAATTATATCAAGGTGGCGTAAAATTATTTTAAATTATACAATTTGAAATATTAAAAATATTTTACGTTATATATTATTTGAAATGTTATACACTCATATAAATTATATTTATAAAATTATATAACTTGATATATATTATGTAAAATTAACGTGATATATTAAAATTTATAAAATTTTACGCCGTGATATTTTAAATATTTAACATTTTACGCCGTTCAAACCGAAGTTGATCAATTTGAAATTTGAACTTAATCGGTGCAAACTGAAATTTGAACTTAATCAGTTCAAATTGAAATTGATCGGTTCAAACCGAAGTTGATCAATTTGAAATTTGAACTTAATCGGTTCAAATTGAAATTGAACTTAATCGGTTTGAAATTTGAATTGAACTTAATTGATTTGAAATTTGAACTTAATCGATTTGAAATTGAAATTTAACTTAATCGATTTGAAATTTGAACTTAATCGGTTCAAATTGAACTTGATCGGTTGAAACCGAAATTGATCAGAATGAAAGTTGAACTTAATCGGTTCAAACTGAAATTTGAACTTTTTCGGTTTGAAATTTGAACTTGATCGGTTCAAACCGAAGTTGATCAATTTGAAATTTGAACTTAATCGGTTCAAACTGAAATTTGAACTTAATCGGTTTGAAATTGAAATTGAACTTAATTGATTTGAAATTTGAACTTAATCGGTTCAAGTTGAAATTTGAACTTAATCGATTTGAAATTTGAACTTAATCGGTTCAAATTGAACTTGATCGATTGAAACCGAAATTGATCAGAATGAAAGTTGAACTTAATCGGTTCAAACTGAAATTTGAACTTAATCGATTTGAAATTTAACTTAATCGATTTGAAATTTGAACTTAATCGGTTCAAATTGAACTTGATCGGTTGAAACCGAAATTGATCAGAATGAAAGTTGAACTTAATCGGTTCAAACTGAAATTTGAACTTAATCGGTTTGAAATTTGAACTTGATCGGTTCAAACCGAAGTCGATCAATTTGAAATTTGAACTTAATCGGTTCAAACTGAAATTTGAACTTAATCGATTTGAAATTTGAACTTAATCGGTTCAAATTGAACTTGATCGATTGAAACCGAAATTGATCAGAATGAAAGTTGAACTTAATCGGTTCAAACTGAAATTTGAACTTAATCGATTTGAAATTTGAACTTAATCGATATGAAAGTTGAACTTAATCGGTTCAAACTGAAATTTGAACTTAATCGGTTTAAAATTTGAACTTAATTGATTTGAAATTTGAACTTAATCGGTTCAAACTGAAATTTGAACTTAATCGGTTTGAAATTTGAACTTGATCGGTTCAAACCGAAGTTGATCAATTTGAAATTTGAACTTAATCGGTTCAAACTGAAATTTGAACTTAATCGATTTGAAATTTGAACTTAATCGATATGAAAGTTGAACTTAATCGGTTCAAACTGAAATTTGAACTTAATCGGTTTGAAATTGAAATTGAACTTAATTGATTTGAAATTTGAACTTAATCGGTTCAAATTGAAATTTGAACTTAATCGATTTGAAATTTGAACTTAATCGGTTCAAATTGAACTTGATCGATTGAAACCGAAATTGATCAGAATGAAAGTTGAACTTAATCGGTTCAAACTGAAATTTGAACTTAATCGATTTGAAATTTGAACTTAATCGATATGAAAGTTGAACTTAATCGGTTCAAACTGAAATTTGAACTTAATCAGTTCAAATTGAAATTGATCGGTTCAAACTGAAGTTGATCAATTTGAGATTTGAACTGAATCGGTTCAAATTGAAATTTGAACTTAATTGGTTTGAAATTGAAATTGAACTTAATTGATTTGAAATTTGAACTTAATCGGTTCAAATTGAAATTGATCGGTTCAAACTGAAGTTGATCGATTTGAAATTTGAACTTAATCGGTTCAAATTGAAATTTGAACTTAATCGGTTCAAATTGAAATTTGAACTTAATCGGTTTGAAATTGAAATTGAACTTAATTGATTTGAAATTTGAACTTAATCGGTTCAAATTGAAATTTGAACTTAATCGATTTGAAATTTGAACTTAATCGGTTCAAATTGAACTTGATCGATTGAAACCGAAATTGATCAGAATGAAAGTTGAACTTAATCGGTTCAAACTGAAATTTGAACTTAATCGATTTGAAATTTGAACTTAATCGATATGAAAGTTGAACTTAATCGGTTCAAACTGAAATTTGAACTTAATCAGTTCAAATTGAAATTGATCGGTTCAAACTGAAGTTGATCAATTTGAGATTTGAACTGAATCGGTTCAAATTGAAATTTGAACTTAATCGGTTTGAAATTGAAATTGAACTTAATTGATTTGAAATTTGAACTTAATCGGTTCAAATTGAAATTGATCGGTTCAAACTGAAGTTGATCGATTTGAAATTTGAACTTAATCGGTTCAAATTGAAATTTGAACTTAATCGGTTTGAAATTGAAATTGAACTTAATTGATTTGAAATTTGAACTTAATCGGTTCAAATTGAAATTTGAACTTAATCGATTTGAAATTTGAACTTAATCGGTTCAAATTGAACTTGATCGATTGAAACCGAAATTGATCAGAATGAAAGTTGAACTTAATCGGTTCAAACTGAAATTTGAACTTAATCGATTTGAAATTTGAACTTAATCGATATGAAAGTTGAACTTAATCGGTTCAAACTGAAATTTGAACTTAATTAGTTCAAATTGAAATTGATCGGTTCAAACTGAAGTTGATCAATTTGAGATTTGAACTGAATCGGTTCAAATTGAAATTTGAACTTAATCGGTTTGAAATTGAAATTGAACTTAATTGATTTGAAATTTGAACTTAATCGGTTCAAATTGAAATTGATCGGCTCAAACTGAAGTTGATCAAATTGAAATTTGAACTTAATCGGTTCAAACTGAAATTTGAACTTAATCGGTTTGAAATTAAAATTGAACTTAATTGATTTGAAATTTGAACTTAATCGGTTCAAATTGAAATTTAACTTAATCGGTTCAAATTTAACTTGATCAAAATGAAATTTGAACTTAATCGGTTCGAACTGAAATTTGAACGTAATCGGTTCAAATTGAAATTGATCGGAATTGGTTTGAAATTAAAATTGAACTTAATTGATAAAAAAAGTGTGCAATAACATTCCTTTGTACAAGAAACTAGATGTTCTCGGTGCGATGCACCGCATAAGATATTCTCTTATTAAAAATAATTTCGATCTCTAAATTTATTTTTGATGATCTTGACATGAATATCATATTAGCGTGAGTATATTATGGGGTGTAATATAATTTAAGAAAGAGTACCACATTAGCGGAGTGTTAAGTCAATTAATGTCCATTACATGAACAAATTTCTGGACATACCGAAAAGAAGTAGGAACAAATTTTAGAGATGAAAGTAATATGTGATTAAGACTTAATATATGTGTGTGTGCGGTGTATGTTTTATTATTTTTAGTTATTATAATTAAATAAATATCATAATTTATTTTTATGTAAGCAATAAATGAGTTAATATATTTTTATTTTGCATCAATTAATTTTCTTGAAAATAAATATTCATAGTTTTTATAATATAATTTTTTGTGCAATCGATCATTATTGTAAATCCATCAAATTTATTATATTTATATGGATGTCTAGTTGAAAATTGTGAAATAAAAATTAATTTGATATATTTTTATTAAAAATAAACTTGATTTAAAAAATTATAAACATTCAAAATTTTAAGCTACAAAAATAATGTAAGGGTTTTTTTATTGGTAGACGAGTGTAAGTTGTGGAATAAAACTACCACAATAGATATCTAGAATTTTTTTATGAAATTTAAGGATACATCTCTATATATAAACTATATTTTAAAATAAAAAATTAAAAACTTAGAGAGTGACATGTGTCACGACTCTCTTTTAATAGAAGTATAGATTACTTTGTATGTTAAAACAGGAGAAAAACGGAAAAAAATTATTGCAACGCGCCAGTGGGAATCGAACCCTGTACCTAGGAGAAATATGATAGAGCCCCTGCCACCTTGTCCGGTAGTGGCATCCGCATTAATTCATGTACAAGAAATTCTTTTGTATGTTAAAAAGGAGAAAAAACGGAAAAAAAATATTGCAACGCGTGGGAATCGAACCATGTACCTAGGAGAAATATGATAGAGCCCCTGCCACCTTGTCCGGTAGTGGCATCCGCGTTAATTTATGCACAAGATATTCTTTTGTATGTTAAAACAGCAGAAAAACGGAAAAAAAAATATTGCAAGGCGCCTGTGGGAATCGAACCCTATACCTAGGGGAAATATGATAGAGCCCCTGCCACCTTGTCCGGTAGTGGCATCCGCAATAATTTATGCACAAGAAATTCTTTTGTATGTTAAAACAGGTTCAAATTGAAATTTTGTCTAAAATATTAGGTATACTTGTAAAATGTAAAAGAAACAACCCATTGAAGAAATACTTCACAAGGCGCGCCCGCTTCTTCTTTGCTCATCTCCAATTCTCCAATTTTCCAATTCTCCAATACCGCTTGAGCTCCTCTCCGGTTCTCCCTCTCGGCTCTCACATTCTCACTACTTCACCAATCGGTTCCCCTTAAATGGTAGACACTAACTATCTAGCTTTTATTTATGTTTTTTTTTTCTTTATTATTCCCATTAAGTTTTTTTTTTCACATCGCATTTGATGAAGCAATTTTGGCTACGCTTTGATATGTTCTTTCTGATTTGTAATGATATTTCAATACTGTTTTTAAGTTAATTTTTTGTGCCCCTTATGTTATGTAAATTTGGAGATCCGCCACTGGTCTTGTTCATTTCTTGATGCTAAGTTTTTATTTACTTGAGACCCTTAATATCACTATTTGCGGAAATCTGACATGCTAGAAGACTTTGAGTTAGGCTGTTTTTTCATATAAAAGTGTTTGCCCGAAATGAAAAGAAGATAAAATGATAGTTTAGAAGATAAAGTAGATTCTAAGCTTACAAAAACCACTACAAGATATCAGCATCGATTTATGGAAAAAACATGCATGTCGTGTCATGGTTGGAAAATATATTTTGTGCGGAAAAGGAAAATATATTTGGTTAGCCACTTACAATAAATTCGAGCAAAATATTGTCTTTTGTTATAGAATTTAAAATGTATTTGGTTGTATTTTAAGCTGTGTTATCCTTGTTTTTGTCTTTCTTCACCAGGTGAAGAATGCTTTCCACTATCAATCTTAGTTCTCATTATTTATTTTTCACAAAAATTTATGGGTGGTTATTAACAAGTTTGTCTTGTCCATGTAGGTGCCACTCTCTTGGTGATTCAGAATGGATAAATCTTGGATGCGTACAGATAGAACCAAAAACCGTATGAAGTTGGAGTTGCGGCATTTCTCAAGTATGTCATCCACCAATTGAAGATTTCGAGGAACATGGACCCATTAAACACAAGCGAAAAATTGATTCCATGTCCATGTGTGTTCTGTTTAAACCACTACATTCTTGATGTGGATGAGGTAGATCATCACCTATTCGGCAAGGGCATCGATCAAAACTATACCAAATGGACTAAGCATGGGGAGAAAGATGTCTCATCAAGAAGTGTTAATGTCAACAATGACTTGCACACTAAAGACTTTGCTGATTTTGAAATGAGAATTCCAACAGATACTACAGAAACTATAGAAATGGTTCAAGCTACGAAGACAATTTCCTAGGGGACCATGAGAAGTTTCAGGAGGTACTTCAAGATCTGAAAAGCCGTTGTACAAAGGATGTCCCAATTTTACAAAGTTGTCTGCAATGGTTCAACTATTCAACTTGAAGAGTAAGTACGGAGCATCGATAAATTCTTTCTTGAACTACTAGTGTTGATAAAAAGATGCTCCTGAAGGTAATGAAATGGTGAAAAGTACATATGAGGCTAAAAGAACATTGAAAGCAATGGGTTCGGGGTATACAAAGATACATGCATGTATCAATGATTGCATTCAGATAGAACCAAGACAAGGATCTCAAAGTGTGTCCCACTTGTGGGAAATCAAGATGGAAAAAGATGACAAAACGGGAAAAATATACGAGAATATTCCGGCAAAAGTACTATGGTACTTCCCCATCATCCCGAGAATGAAACGACTCTTCCAATCAAAGTCCACAAATAAAGATTTGATATGGCATGAGACCACCAAAAAAGATGGTGTTTTACGTCATCCTACAGACTCACAAGCATGGAGAGAAGTAGATAATAGATACCCGTAAAATTGCTAACGATCCAAGAAATTTGCGGCTAGGTATTTCGGTGATGGAGTTGATGTAAACAGAGGCAACAAACATCACGGTGTATGGCCGCCTTAATCGTGATTTACAACCTTCCACCGTGGTTGTGTATGAAAAGAAGGTTCATCATGTCGTTATTGATATCCGGTGCTCCTTGTAAGGACATTGATGTTTTCTTAGAACCTTTGGTTGATGATCTTGATTCTTATTCGAGGTGGGAGTCGAAACATACGATGGATATGCACAAGAGAAGTTTACTCTATGTGCGGTTGTTTTATGGACAATAAATGATTACCCCGCTCTTGGTACACTATGTGGTTGCCCCTACAATGATACAAAGGTTGTGTAGTATGTAGGAAAAAAACTCAATGTGTAAGGCTTCCTTACTCGTGCAAACAGTGTTATCTCGGGTCATAGAAGGTACCTACCTTATGATCATCCATTCGGAAGGTAAGAAGGCATTCAATGGAAAACAAGAGTTAGGCCTCGCTCCGACACCTATGAGTGGTGAAGAAATATACGATGAGGTGAAATCTATAAAGAACACATGGGGAAAGGGAGTGAGGGATGGTGAAATGGAATTGCGTGCACTTCGGTTGGAAGAGGTGGAAAGATGAAAAGAAGGAAGAAAGCATCAAAAGAAGTGGTTAAGTGTAATGACGAAAACAAGGAAACCACTTATTGGAAGAAATTCAACATATGGCATCGACGCCTTAGTTATTGGCGATTTAACTCAGTCCAGCACTGTATAGATTTCATGCATGTCGAGAAGAATGTGTGTGAGAGTCTTGTCGGAACATTGTTGCACATGCCTGGGAAGACGAAGGATGGATTCGAGGCTCGAATGGATTTGGTGCATTTTGGGTTGAGACCAGAGTTGGAACCTAGAACACACGGTAACGGAACAATACTACCCGCAGCATGTTACACATTAACCAAGGAGGAAAAGGACAAGTTCTGTGAAACATTATACGAGTTAAGGGTTCCACAAGGGTATTGTTCAAACTTTTCCAGCCTGGTGAATCGAAAAGAGCGTAAGCTGATAGGTCTTAAATCACATGACTATCACATGTTAATGCAACAATTTTTACCCATTGCGATACGATCAATTATGCCGACTCCCACGAGATATGCTATTATCAGGTTTTGTTTCTTCTATAGATCAATATCTAGTAAAGAAATCCATGTGGAAGAGCTAGATAAATTGCAAGAAGATATCTGTGTGACGTTATGCTTGCTCGAGAAATACTTTCCTCCATCTTTTTTCGATATAATGATTCATTTAACTGTGCATCTCACTAGAGAAGTGAAGTTATGTGGTCCAGTATGCTTTCGATTGATGTATCCATTCGAAAGGTGTATGAAGATTATTAAAGGGCATGTGCGGAATAAAAATAAGCCTGAAGGATGCATCGCCGAAGAGAATGTTGTAGAAGAGACAATTGAGTTTTTCAGTGAGTATCAAAGAAGCATGAAGACAATTGGGATTCCACCTGACAACCATAACACATACGAAAGTTGTGCAGCTTCTACTGTAACACCCTCAAGATATTCGAGGTATATTACAGCGCCGTGAATCCCTATATGGGACCCACCAGGCTGAACAGCATCATACTCATCGACTCACATAAACGACAAAACAACACCATGTCATAAGGACGCAAAACAGAATAATCCACCCGGTTCAACCGGTCAAACATAACATCATCAATCAACACAAACATATAGGCAACAATACAATCCGGACGAACAAGAACTCTTAAGTACTCGAGTACAACTTATTAGTTCAAAAGCCACAAAAGATGAAAAGACAAAAAGACATTAAGACGTCACTTATGCACAATCATCACGCATGGCCATCATCCGTGTACTGGTCCAGCGCCCGCTCGTCCCGATGAACCTGACCTGAAATTCATAAAACGAATTTCCCCAAAACGGGTCCCCAGAGGGGTTAGCAATTACGCTAGTACAAGTAACCAGATGAACAACTTACATCTGACACATATAGTAAATGCATGCAATAAAGAAAACCGTTCGAAAGCACTCATTTCCGGAAACGCCAATATCAAATCACATTTGTAAAAATGCACCACAATTAACCATGGATCCACCCCTCCGTGGACCCCTACCGAGACCCCGTCGGATCTAACCCGTAGTGGTTAAAAGCAAGCTCGCGGATCCACCCCTCCGTGGACCCCTACCGAGACCCCGTCGGATCTAACCCGTAGTGAGGATACACACACATACACCAATTCTCATACAGTACTACTATGTCAAGATTGTAAGTTCATAAGGATACTTGCCTCGATTAAATAGACGATGACAGGAACGGAACGGAAGAATCAAACACGACCGCGAGGAACCGACGAAAATGAACCTAACGATTCGAATAGCACAATCAAAACCACTTCTAAACGATTATGGAAATGGAATACACCCGGAAACCCGCCTACGATTCATGTATATTCGCACAAAAATAACAACGAGGGCGGACCACAACCAAACCCTCTCGACTTCGCAAAACCATGAAAATATACCATGAATCCGTAGGAAAACTAATTATACCAACAAGATTAATCATATTCATCATGAATCCACCAACAAAACGGAACGAATCGGAAGGAAATCCCAAAACCCCCAAATTATCCAAAAGTAGGGTTCTAAGAGATTTACCGTGGATTAGGACGAAAGATTCGTGTTGTTGTTGATATAATACTCCAAGAACTCAAGAAGGATGTTGGATGAGATGATTGGAGGAAGAAATCGCCAAGAGAATCACTTCGGGATCGCCTTCGCCGCGGAGAGAGGAAGAAATGAGATTTTGTGTTTATCTCGGTCAACTCCCTGGTTTATATAGCCAGGGAGTGTTAGCGCGCGCTAATCCTCAAGGTTAGCGTGCGCTAACGGGATGAAAATACAGAACAACCAATTGGCGTGTCAGTCCAGTAGCCAGATTTCTGGCCGCTAGCGTACGCTACGTTTACTTCGTAGCGTGCGCTAATGACCTCTCGGTAGCGCGCGCTATCGACCAATAGCGTGCGCTACCTGGACATCAGTCGAGTCCAGTGACAAACTGTCCAGAACCCACCTGATCCGTTAGCGTGCGCTACCATACAAGCGTAGCGTGCGCTAACTAGCACCTGATCGAGTTCAGCAGTAAACTGTCCAGTACTGGACAACCACGCTAGCGCGCGCTACTGAACAACTTAACGTGCGCTAGTCTCCCGACATTAGCGTGCGCTAGACAAGATAGCGTGCGCTAATCCGATAGTCCAGAGGCCTGGGAGTTGAACTGCCACCCCCAGGGTTCACTCGCTAGCGCGCGCTACGAAGTAAACGTAGCGTGCGCTACAAAGGAACTTCTAGCGCGCGCTATGCAGAAAAGTTAGCGTGCGCTAGGTACAGAACATAAACGGTCCACTACACCAGAATACGAACGAAACATCAAACAGAACACCTCAAAACGCATCATAGCATAGAATAGATTCACGGCAACCCCGAAACGGCGGTTCCGCACATCAATTGCGAGAATCAGATCAAAAGATGACGGAAAAGTTACACTGAAGGATACACGAGGGTCACTACAATCGAGAATTACACCAGAAATACAATTACAAGGGAAAGAAAAATGCGGATATTACATTCTACCCCTCTAAAAATAAGTTTCGTCCCGAAACTTAAGAAACAAACAACTCGGGGTACCTAGCACGCATGCTATCCTCGGTTTCGCAAGTTGCCTCCTCGACACCGTGTCTCGACCACTGCACCTTGACCAAAGGTATGGTCTTATGCCTCAATCGTTTCTTACGATGCTCCAAAATCTTCAAAGGGCGTTCTTCAAAAGTAACATCCTCGGCGACATCAATCTCACCATAATCGATGATGTGACTAGGATCCGGGACATATTTCCTCAACTGGGAAACATGGAAAACGCTATGAACATGACTCAAGGCCGGAGGTAACGCCAAACGGTATGCCAACCCACCTACTCGCTCGAGGATCTCAAAGGGGCCGATAAATCTCGGACTCAACTTCCCTTTCTTCCCGAAACGAAAAACTCCCTTCGTCGGCGACACCTTTAGCAAAACGTGGTCTCCCACCTCGAATTCCAAAGGTCGACGACGGACGTCGGCATACGACTTCTGTTGACTCTGGGCAGTCAACATCCGTTCCCGAATTACTTCTATCTTCCGCCTCGTCTCTAAAATGACATCCGGCTCGGTCCCGACCAAATCGGACGCCTCATTCCAACAAATCGGAGATCGGCATCGCCGCCCATAAAGTGCCTCATACGGTGCCATCCGAATCGACGCGTGCCAACTATTGTTGTACGTGAATTCGATCAATGGCAAATGCTCCTCCCAGTCTCTACTCCAATCGAGAGCACAAGCACGCAACAAATCCTCGAACGTCTGGATAGTGCGTTCCGACTGCCCATCTGACTGGGGATGAAAAGAGGTACTCAAATGTAAACGGGTACCCAATGCCTTATGCACCGCCTGCCAGAAGTGCGATACAAAACGGCCGTCACGATCCGAAACAATAGACTTCGGAGTACCGTGAAGTCTCACAATCTGCGCGATAAACACACGAGCTAACTTCTCCGGGCCCCAAGTGTCCTTGATGCCCAGAAAATGTGCCGACTTGGTCAGACGATCAACAATCACCCATACCATATTCATGCCCGACCTCGATCTCGGCAAACTCGTAACGAAATCCATCGATATATCTTCCCATTTCCATTCCGGAACGGGAAGTGATCAGAATAACTCAAATGGTCGATGCTCGATTTTGACCTGCTGACAAGTCAAACATCTCGCTACAAACTGTGCGACCTCCTCCTTCATATCATTCCACCAGAAATTTCTTCTCAGGTCCTTGTACATCTTACTCGAACCAGGATGAACGGAATAAGGTGTAGCATGGGCCTCCCGTAAAATACTCTGCCTCAACTCTGAGTCGTTCGGCACACAAAGCCGACTCTGGAATCTCAAAATACCATCCTCGTGAATCACAAACCCAGGAGACTTTCCTTTAAGAACGTTCTCTCGGATTTGAGTAATCATCGGATCCTCTAACTGCTTCAGTTTGATTTCATCGATCAAAGACGACGAAATCTCCAAAGCACAAAGTTGCCCGACAGTTCCCGGCAACAAAACCTCAACATCTAACTCGATCAAAGCCCGCCGAAGTTCAGACTGAGACGTAAGGATCTCAAGCGTTCGCAACGCAACCGGTTTCCGACTCAAGGCGTCGGCCACGACGTTCGCCTTACCCGGATGATAAAAGATCTCGAGGTCATAATCCTTAATCAACTCTAACCACCTCCTCTGCCTCATATTCAACTCTCGCTGAGTAAATATGCACTTCAGACTTCTATGATCGGTAAAAATCTGACACGCAGAGCCGAAAAGATAGTGACGCCAAATCTTGAGCGCAAAAACGACTGTCGCTAACTCCAAATCATGAGTAGGGTAGTTAAGCTCATACGGCCTCAACTGCCTCGATGCATAAGCAATGGTCTTGCCGTGCTGCATCAATACGCACCCAAGACCCTGACCCGAAGCATCGCTATAAACGGCAAAACCCTCGTTGCCACATGGCAAAGCCAAAACTGGGGCTGAAGTCAAACGCTTCTTCAGTTCCTCAAAACTCGACTGCCTCTCGTCATTCCAGACGAACTTCTCGGATTTCTGGAGCAACTGCGTAAGTGGTCGAGCTAGTTTCGAGAAACCTTCGACGAACCTACGATAGTAGCCAGCTAAACCCAAGAAACTACGGAGCTCCTTCACATTCTTGGGCGGTGCCCAATCCAACACGGCCTCAATATTCTGCGGATCCACACGAACCCCCTCGGCTGAAATCACGTGACCTAAAAACATCACTTCCTTCAGCCAGAACTCACATTTCGAGAACTTTGCATAGAGTTGCTCGGTCCTCAAAATGTCTAATACTACCCGCAAATGATGGGCATGCTCTTCCTCATTCCTCGAATAAATAAGAATGTCGTCAATAAAGACGACGACGCACTTATCCAAATACTCGATAAAAACTTTGTTCATCAACTGCATGAACACCGCCGGCGCATTAGTTAACCCGAAAGGCATGACTACGAACTCATAATGTCCGTACCTCGTCCAGAAAGTCATTTCGGCACATCGAGACTCTCTCACCCGGAGTGATAGTACCCCAATTTCAAATCAATTTTCGAGAATACCGCAGCTCCTCGCAACCGATCGAACAAGTCATCAATTCTCGGCAAAGGATACTTGTTCTTGATGGTCACCTTGTTTAGTTCGCGATAGTCGATACACAAACGTAGTGAACCATCCTTCTTCCGCACAAACAGACGGTGCGCCCCAAGGCGAGGCGCTTGGTCGAACATACCCCGACTCAAGAAGCTCACTCAATGCTTCTTCAACTCGGACATCTCTCGAAGGTGCCATGCAATAGGGCGCCTTCGAAATAGAGCCGCGCCCGGCTCTAACTCTATAGCAAACTCAACCTCACGATCCGGTGGCAATCCGGTAACTCGTCAGAAATACATCAGGGAACTCATTAACGACTGGAATCGACGAAAGCTCGACTCCACCATCCTCCGCCTTCAAGGCATAGCACCAATAACCAGTACACCCCTTTCGCAGGAGACTCATCGCCTTCAAGGCATTAATGATGAATTTCTGATTTCCCCTCCTTCGCCCCGCGAAGGAGTGCTCGGTGCCATCCTCGGCTAACATGGTGATGATCCTCGTGCGGTAGTTCATGATTGCGCCATGCCGCTCGAGCCAATCATCCCCGAGAATCAAATCCTCACCCTCAATATCCACAACAATAAGGTTAGAGGGCCAAGTCCTCTCACAAATAAGTCTGAAGCAGTCTCGAACCTCCTGATCACCAATGATCCTATCACCGCTAGGAAGCTTAACGATGAAGGGTTCACAAGGCATCAAACAATCGAGACTCAAACGGCGTACACAATCCAAAGATATGAACGAATGCGTAGCACCGGAATCGAAAAGCACACTGACAGGATGAGAAAGAATATAAACAGTACCTGTCGCCACGGTAGCCGCTGGATCATCGGCTTTCCGCATCTCATAGACACGCGGGTGGGCTGAGCCGACACTGGAAGCTCCCCCCTTAGAGGGCTGACCCCGACCTCTCCCCCGACTAGCACTCGGTGGAGATTGAGGAGCAAACGATCCCTGATTCACACTTGGTTCCCTAGGCGCTGGGATGGAAGTCCGGGAACCCACAATTCTCTCCCTCTCGGCACAGAAAGCCGCCTTGTGGCCCGGTTGGCCACACTGATTACATATCAACAAAGGACTCGAGCAATTACGACTGATGTGGCCTGGCTGGCCACAGTTAAAACACTTCACCTCTCGAGAAGGGGAACTGGCAACCCTGCGGGGAAACCCAGTAGATCGAGCTGGGCCACCACCAGCGGAAAAGTTAGCAGACTGAAATTTCTGCTGACCCCCACCTTTGTGGCCCGAAAAATTCCCGGCGGACTTCTGCTTCTTACTCTCGCGGGCCGCCTCACTCTCCGTCACAGACATATCGTAAGCAAGGGCCCTACTCTGATAATCCTTCAAGGTAGTACATACGAGCCCCGACATATAGTCCCGAATCGACGACTTCATCCGTCTGGAGAAATGGAAAATTTTGTCGCTCTCCTCGACAACTTGGGTCTTCACATAACCCAAATCCTTATTAAAATCAGCAATAGCTTGAGATACGGGGATATCCCGCGGTTGGGCATCATAAAAAGCATGTACCCGAGCCTGTCTGACCGGCCACGGGCAATATTCAGTCTCCATCAATTCTTGAAACTCAACCCACGAAGCAGCATGATCTTTGGGCCCAACGGCCTCCCACCAGTCCGTGGCGTCCCCTGTGAGAAAGTATTGAGCAATAGGGACTTTACGGTCCTCGGGACAGTTAGTGGCAACGAAGACCTTAGATATCTCCTTGATCCACCCTTCCCAGCCAATCGGGTCTGAAGCTCCTGAAAACTGAGGAGGATGCATCTTGATGACATCTTGGAGCCAACGGTCCGCTCCGCCCCGATTAGCATGGGCCTGATCCGGGTTCTGAACCTCCCGAGCTATTGCCGCCATTTGGTTTACCATTTGTTGCATAACGGCCGCAATACCAAGATCGGCACGCTCCTGAGAAGAAGCATGGCTATGACGGTCGCCGGTACTGCCGGCTCCAGAAGACTGTGACGTGGCCGCCCCACCGGCTGCCCCACGTCCCCGGCCGCGTCCACGACCACGACCGCGACCACGACCTCTTCCAGCATCCATACTGGAGTTAAATAAGTAGCAAAAGCCATACGAGGATCAGCACAAGAAAAGAATAATTACAAGTCGAGAATCAAGGGCACGATACAAGGAATTAATGAACAGAGGAAGGAAAACTTACGGACACTGGTAGTACCGGATTCATGGCAGCGTGACGATGATGTGCAAAACAAAACACCACAAGACCCAATAAACCGACAAGCCTAGGTATCCATAAACCTAGAGCTCCGATACCATTTTCTGTAACACCCTCAAGATATTCGAGGTATATTACAGCGCCGTGAATCCCTATATGGGACCCACCAGGCTGAACAGCATCATACTCATCGACTCACATAAACGACAAAACAACACCATGTCATAAGGACGCAAAACAGAATAATCCACCCGGTTCAACCGGTCAAACATAACATCATCAATCAACACAAACATATAGGCAACAATACAATCCGGACGAACAAGAACTCTTAAGTACTCGAGTACAACTTATTAGTTCAAAAGCCACAAAATATGAAAAGACAAAAAGACATTAAGACGTCACTTATGCACAATCATCACGCATGGCCATCATCCGTGTCTTGGTCAGTAGCCGCTCGTCGATGAACGACCTGAAATTCATAAAACGAATTTCCCCAAAACGGGTCCCAGGAGGGGTTAGCAATTACGCTAGTACAAGTAACGGATGAACAACTTACATCGACACATATAGTAAATGCATGCAATAAAGAAAACCGTTCAAAGCACTCATTTAAACGCCAATATCAAATCACATTTGTAAAAATGCACCACAATTAACCATGGATCCACCCTCCGTGGACCCCTACCGAGACCGTCGGATCTAACCCGTAGTGGTTAAAAGCAAGCTCGCGGATCCACCCCTCCGTGGACCCCTACCGAGACCCCGTCGGATCTAACCCGTAGTGAGCATACACACACACACCAATTCTCATACAGTACTACTATGTCAAGATTGTAAGTTCATAAGGATACTTGCCTCGATTAAATAGACGATGACACGAACGGAACGGAAGAATCAAACACGACCGCGAGGAACCGACGAAAATGAACCTAACGATTCGAAAAGCACAATCAAAACCACTTATAAACGATTATGGAAATGGAATACACCCGGAAACCCGCCTACGATTCATGTATATTCGCACAAAAATAACAACGAGGGCGGACCACAACCAAACCCTCTCGATTTCGCAAAACCATGAAAATATACCATGAATCCGTAGGAAAACTAATTATACCAACAAGATTAATCATATTCATCATGAATCCACCAACAAAACGGAACGAATCGGAAGGAAATCCCAAAACCCCCAAATTATCCAAAAGTAGGGTTCTAAGAGATTTACCGTGGATTAGGACGAAAGATTCGTGTTGTTGTTGATATAATACTCCAAGAACTCAAGAAGGATGTTGGATGAGATGATTGGAGGAAGAAATCGCCAAGAGAATCACTTCGGGATCGCCTTCGCCGCGGAGAGAGGAAGAAATGAGATTTTGTGTTTATCTCGGTCAACTCCCTGGTTTATATAGCCAGGGAGTGTTAGCGCGCGCTAATCCTCAAGGTTAGCGTGCGCTAACGGGATGAAAATACAGAACAACCAATTGGCGTGTCAGTCCAGTAGCCAGATTTCTGGCCGCTAGCGTACGCTACGTTTACTTCGTAGCGCGCGCTATCGACCAATAGCGTGCGCTACCTGGACATCAGTCGAGTCCAGTGACAAACTGTCCAGAACCCACCTTATCCGTTAGCGTGCGCTACCATACAAGCGTAGCGTGCGCTAACTAGCACCTGATCGAGTTCAGCAGTAAACTGTCCAGTACTGGACAACCACGCTAGCGCGCGCTACTGAACAACTTAACGTGCGCTAGTCTCCCGACATTAGCGTGCGCTAGACAAGATAGCGTGCGCTAATCCGATAGTCCAGAGGCCTGGGAGTTGAACTGCCACCCCCAGGGTTCACTCGCTAGCGCGCGCTACGAAGTAAACGTAGCGTGCGCTACAAAGGAACTTCTAGCGCGCGCTATGCAGAAAAGTTAGCGTGCGCTAGGTACAGAACATAAACGGTCCACTACACCAGAATACGAACGAAACATCAAACGGAACACCTCAAAACGCATCATAGCATAGAATAGATTCACGGCAACCCCGAAACGGCGGTTCCGCACATCAATTGAGAGAATCAGATCAAAAGATGACGGAAAAGTTACACTGAAGGATACACGAGGGTCACTACAATCGATAATTACACCGGAAATACAATTACAAGGGAAAGAAAAATGCGGATATTACATCTACTACTTATGATGACGGGAAACCATTATCAGGTAGTAAGTCGACTCAAGTTTCTCCTGAACTATTCTTGAAAGCGCATTTCTATGTAATGCAGAATACGCCTGAAGTCGAGCCTTATATAAAGTAAGTATTGGTTAGTAATTTATTGTTTGTTGATTTGTTTGAAAGCTTCTAATACGTATAACATTCATTATTTCTAGTCGGCACATGGTCTATTTGAGAAAACAACATCCATCTCAACGACAAGCATGGTTGGAGAAAGAGCATAGTAAAACGTTCGGCAAATGGTTACGAACTGAGGTAAAGATTTTGCAGAAATGGTTTGTTTAATCTGTTATTTTTTTTAAGATGAGCTTTATCCTTATAATGAATTTCAGGTTGAGAGAGAGTTGGCGGTCGCTAAAGAAAGTATCTCGGACACCTTAAGGTGGATATCACACGGCCCACACCTTGAGGTAATGAAATACGATGTATATCACATCAACGGATACCTGTTTCGCACAAAATCTCGTGAAGGTAGAATTTACCAAAACAGTGGGGTTTGCGTTGAGGCAACTGATATGCACATTTCTAGGGAAGGCGTAACCTACGGTCAAGCATTCTATTATGGTGTTCTACAAGAGATATGGGTGCTAGATTATCATACAAGAAAAATTCCTCTATTCAAGTGTGATTGGGTTGACAACAAACATGGAGTCAAAAAAGATAGTCTTGGTTACAACTTGGTTGAACTGAATAGATTAGGACACAAGGATGATCCTTTCATTTTAGCATCACAAGCTAGGCAAGTATTTTATGTGAAAGACCCGCTTGATAAGAAAAAGTCCATAGTCCTTATGACACCTCCCAAGAATTACAGAGATGCCTATGATGACATCGATGAGGAATTTAGTACAGTAATTCTTCCTCAGAATGATACTATCTTGCCGCATGTAGATCCACTTGACTTGGGTAAGGAATCCCGAGATGATTACTTTCGGACCGACTGTCGGGGTATCATTCTACGCAAAGCCAAATGATCCGCACCAGCTCTCTTAATTTGCTGATACTGCCAAGGTAATAATGTATTCAATTTCAATCTATATTCTTAGTTTATTTGACAGAATTTTTGTATACTTGTATATGTGTTCTGCATTCAAATACTTTATTGGTGTACTTGGATATTCGTGTCTTCCTTAATAAAAAAAATTACATGTACTGTCGTCATTGCCTACTCGTTGAATTTGCATTTCCGAGCTAATTGCTTCATCCTTGATCCAATATTTTAGAATCTTTTGATTGATAATTGCATGTGTAGGAATATAATCTAGACTGGGTGTTTTCCTTGATATGGCAAGTATGTCCATTTTGGTTCCATATATGTGTTGTCTTTATGACATGGTCGCTTACCTATTGGCTTGAGAGTTTAAACAGTCAATTTATAATTTGATGTTCACCATGTATATGGTCATTTGCAGGTTTGGTGGTTCTTCTATTGTGCCATTTTATATTTTTATCTATAAACCATTAAGTCCCTTAAATCCCATACATGGTCAGATGCTTCTTGAATCATTTGTTTTTTTTGTTTGACCCTCTATAAACTTTATTCCAAAAGCATGTGTACACAATAGAAAAAGTAAAAATCTAGAGAGTATATAAACTGTGAGAGGTTTATTGTCTTTTTTTTTCAAATGTCTGCTACCTTTAATTTCTGGCCTATAGATACATGTGTTTAGTTATATTCCTTTCTTATGGACATCAAAATGTATCTTCAACAACATAAGACAGCAGCAATCAACAACAACATCAGTAGGTAAGTTCAAGCTCACTTCAGTATAAATGATGTTGCTGTTCAAAACAGGTAAAATAAGGTCTTCTTAGCATATGTATTACCGATGTATCATGTATGCTGCTATTTCAATATTTTTTTGCTGTTGCTACTGTTACAGGTAATAACAGGGAGGAGGAAAAAAAACGGTTTTTACGGGTTAACCGAACCGGAACGGAATTAATTCGGTGCGGTTAGGTTAGCGAAAATGTAAACGGTCCGGTTGCGGTTCCACCTTTGTGGCTAAAATGGTTCCGATTAACCGATTTTTTGGTCCGATTCTAGGAATCGAACTGCTCGGCGACCTCTAGAAAAACTTGTAGCATTGGTTTTCTTGTAGCATTATTTTTTGTAGCATTGGTTTTCTTGTAGCATTATTTCTTCAGCTAATTACAAAATAGAACTTTTGCAATTTTTAAAATTACAAATTTTCCTAGACACTCTTCAATGTCTTACAAAAGCGGCGGATCCTGATGATAGAGTATTTGGAAGGTAAACTAGAGAGAAAATAAAAATAATGTTTTAAAATAGTTTTTTTACAGAAAAAAATAGTTTTTATTTTTAAAATAAAAACTAAAAATAATATTTTTTTATTTTTAAAATAAAAATAATATTTTAAGACATTTTTCAATGTCTTAAAATAGTTTTTTTTTTGTTTTGACAGAAAAATTGTTGTGCTGTTACAGGTAATAACAGAAAGGAAGGAAAGAAGAAGAACAAGAAAAAGAAACGATTTTACGGGTTCGGCTAACCGAAAGTGTAAAGCGGTGTGGTTAGCGGGTCCACCTTTGTCGCTAAAATGGTTCCGGTTAACCGCAACCGAACCGTTCGACAGGCCTATGTGCTTTTAATATTTTTTCAGATACTGGATTTTCTTTGTCCAGCTGCAAATTTAATTTATTTGCAAGAATATTTAAAGTGGTATGTAATCAGTGAGAGACCGACTGGATACCCTTTTAAGCCGTTTTGCAGCGATTATTGTGGACAGATTGTGTAGATTTTATGTGATTCAGTATTCATATTGTTTGAATAAACAATATATCGGGGACTATAATATATGCTGTTGTAGATTGTTTTGACAACTTTAGAAATCACTCCCTATATTATAGTATGTATTAAATATTCTCTTCGGTCATTGATGACTTAAAAAATTATGCCGAAAGGGATTTGTCCCTCTTTTTTTTAACTCATAAAGTATGTAGTACGCAATAATTAATACTTGCCTCGAGATTTCCAACCTAGGCCCATGCTCTTTATATATAAATTATAATTAGATAAATACACATTGTATACTATAAGAATTATAGAGTAACATTGTCCAGAGGTTGCTTTATTTTAGGCTCCAAATCCGGAGTTTGTTCAAATCATTAAGATGTAACGAATTTCATGAATTTAGATCTTTAAAATAACGAGATATATAACACAAATTTAAATGGTTACAAAAGATACTCCGTCACACAATGTTTTTGCTTACATTATTACACTAAATTGTGCTATGTGCTTTGTTGACCAGGAATAATCATATTAATGATGAGATTTTTTTTGCTAATTATTGATGTTATAAATAAGGAAAAAGAGGATTGTGTTTAGAATCTACCGATATACTAAAATTTAACATTATGAGGATAAACTCTCATATACTTCATTTAAATATTTTCTTTTATTTTTTCAGCCCTAAGAATATCATATTAATCATGATTAATTCATGATATATAGCTATGATTGTTTTTTAGAAATCGTAGCTACTAGTTATCTTTTGGTCAAGTGAAATAATAAAAATATTGGTCAAGCCACACAACCTGAATTGTTAGAACCGTAGCTATTGGTTACCTATTAGCCACATTAATTTATTTTAGTCGTGGCGTTAGCTATATTTTTAGACACACACATTTTATATTAGTCGTGGCCAATTCATGATATATAGTTACGTCTAAGTTTGAGAAACATGTGTACTGCTTATCTTTTGGACATATAAAATAATAAAAACTGTGGCCAATTAATGACATATAGCTCCGCTTAATTTTAGAACCATGGGTATTGGTCACGCAAAATAATAATAAAAATATGGCCATGAACTATTAATCACCACACGAATTGTTAGCAACATTGATCTGTTTTATCTGTAGCCTTAGCTATATTTTTAGCCACAACAAATTCATATTAATTGTGGCCAATTCATGACATATGGTTATGCTTATTTTTAATAATTGTGGTTATTGTTTACCTTTCAGTCACATAAAATAATAAAAATAATGGTGAATACATGACAAATAGTTATGGTTAATCGATTAGGCTTTGATCACGTAAAATAATAAAAATTATGGTTCACTTGATCACTTAATTCTCTCATACGTATCAATTCATTAGACGCGTGGTTGTTGGTTACATTTTAGCCACATGAATTTAGTTTAACAGTGGCCTTAGCTATACTTATAGACACGGAAATTCCATATTACCCGTGATCAATACATGACATATGGTTATGCTTAATATTTAGAACCATCATTATTAGTTATATTTTGGTCACACAAAACAATAAAAATTATGGCTAATACATGATATATGTAGTTACGTTGACTTTAGAATCGTGGTCAGATTACCTTTTGGACACACAAAATTACTAAAATCGTGGTCATAAAATAATTATTAACCACATGAACTAAATTTTTAGAACTGTGGCTATTGGTTACGATTTAGTCACGAAAAAATCCAAAAAAAAATGTGGCCATAAATTACTGAATAGCCACATGATCTAATGTTTTAGAACGGTGTCTATTGGTTACCTTTTAGCCACATGAATTTAGTTTAACAGTGGCCTTAGCTATACTTATAGACACGGAAATTCCATATTACCCGTGATCAATACATGACATATGGTTATGCTTAATATTTAGAACCATCATTATTAGTTATATTTTGGTCACACAAAACAATAAAAATTATGGCTAATACATGATATATGTAGTTACGTTGACTTTAGAACTGTGGCTGCAGATTACCTTTTGGACACACAAAATTACTAAAATCGTGGTCATAAAATAATTATTAACCACATGAACTAAATTTTTAGAACTGTGGCTATTGGTTACGATTTAGTCACGAAAAAATCCAAAAAAAAATGTGGCCATAAATTACTGAATAGCCACATGAACTAATGTTTTAGAACGGTGTCTATTGGTTACCTTTTAGCCACATGAATTTAGTTTAACAGTGGCCTTAGCTATACTTATAGACACGGAAATTCCATATTACTCGTGATCAATACATGACATATGGTTATGCTTAATATTTAGAACCATCATTATTAGTTATTTTTTGGTCACACAAAACAATAAAAATTATGGCTAATACATGATATATGTAGTTACGTTGACTTTAGAATCGTGGTCAGATTACCTTTTGGACACACAAAATTACTAAAATCGTGGTCATAAAATAATTATTAACCACATGAACTAAATTTTTAGAACTGGCTATTGGTTACGATTTAGTCACGAAAAATCCAAAAAAATATGGCCATAAATTCTTGAATAGCCACATGAACTAATGTTTTAGAACGGTGTCTATTGGTTACCTTTTAGCCACATGAATATAGTTTAACAGTTGCCTTAGCTATACATATAGACACGGAAATTCCATATTACCAGTGATCAAAACATGACATATGGTTATGCTTAATATTTAGAACCATCATTATTAGTTATTTTTAGATCACACAAAACAATAAAAATTAAGGCTAATACATGATATATGTAGTTACGTTGACTTTAGAAGCGTAATGCATTACCTTTTGGACACACAAAATTACTAAAATCGTGGTCATAAAATAATTATTAACCACATGAACTAAATTTTTAGAACTGTGGCTATTGGTTACGATTTAGTCACGAAAAATTCCAAAAAAAAATGTGGCCATAAATGACTGAATAGCCACATGAACTAATATTTTAGAACGGTGTCTATTGGTTACCTTTTAGCCACATGAATTTAGTTTAACAATGGCCTTAGCTATACTTATAGACACGGAAATTTCATATTACCCGTGATCAATACATGACATATGGTTACTGTGTCTTTTAAAATAGTGACTATTTGTTACCTTTTGGTCACAAAAATAATTTAAAGTGTAGCCATAAACACGTGTGACTTTGGCAACGGTGAACATATTTTCGTGGTAATATTTACGTTACTTTTTTGGCCACAAGATACTAGCTTCATGTAGCCATATGTCTGTCATTGTCCACAGACAATAACCGTCATAACATAAAGCCATGATTTAGACCACAACCGTGACCAAATGATATCCTATGGCCACAGTTATCTACGGTTAATGGCCACTATAAAAAACCATGGTTATACGGCACTATTTAGTCATGGTTTGTGTAAAACCATGTCTTTATGTTTGGACATGTTTGGTATTGGCCACAGTTATTATGTTAAATCGTTGCTAAAATAAAATATTATTTTTATCTCTAACTTATAGCCACGGTTCTTAATCCAACCGTGGATAACCTATATTTCTAAAACCGTGGCCAAAAGTCACTTTTGTACTAGTGCGACGAGCCTTTTATCATGGCATATCAAGCTAAACAGGTGTTTTATGTCAAGGATCCATGCAATGAAATATTATCAGTGGTCATTCCAGGTAGAAGTGTGGATATTAATGAAACTGAAGAATCAAGTTTTGACATTTGTGAGTTTATTCCTTTATCAACACGGACGCCTACTATCGTTGAAGAAAATCAAGTAGACGCATACATGCCAGTCGAGATGATCATGATGAAGGCATATGGGAAAACGTTGTTATCTAGAGTCAAGTTAGATAGTTGATGATGAAGGCATAGTCGATTATGTTAGTATTAATGTTCAATTTTGTGACATTGTGAATGATAAAGTTGCTCTCGTTGAATTTTAGTATTAATGTTGAACGTTGTGTTGGTTAATGAGTTTCTATATTTTAGTATTTACGATTGATTTCATGATTTGTTATTAAAAAATGTGTGTGTATGTGTATATGTAGTGTGCAGTGTGTGAGAGTGCAGTATGTGTGTGAGAGAGTGCTGTGTGTGTCTGTGCAGTGTGTGAGTGTGTGTGAGTGTGTGTGCAGTGTGTGTGTGAGAGTGCAGAGTGCAGTGTGTGTGAGAGTGCAGTGTGTGAGTGTGTGTCTGAGAGTGCAGAGTGCAGTGTGTGTGTGTGAGAGAGTGCAATGTGCAATGTGTGTGAGAGTGCAGAGTGCAGTGTGTGTGAGAGTGCAGTGTGTGAGTGTGTGCAATGTGTGTGTATGCGTGCAGTGTGTGTGAGAGTGCAGAGTGCAGTGTGTGTGATGTAACACCCCCAAAACCATACGGGAATATTACACGCCGTAGAACCTTTCCACAAGGATCTACCAGGCTAAACCTCCCAGAACGACCAAATGCTTGCCCGACCAGGGTCAAACAATATAATAATACAGACCGTTAAGGTCAGTTACAAGTAACTACACGGACTGATGAGGTCGCACAACTCAATCAACAGAAACGAACTTTATACAACATTACCTACGCAGGGGTCGAAGTACAATACAACGGAAGACTGATTACAACTCTGACAATACAACATAACTCTACCAACTCTCCACTCTTTATTAGTATCGTAGCTCGTCACTCCCTGTGCCAATCCTGTGACTGCTCCCACGAGCCTGCAAGTACCTGGACGCAAAACAGACATCCACCCCCGATTACTCGGGGGTTAGCAAAATTCCACTATTTTGCTAGTGCAAGTATAATATTATACGAAATGTAACAAGCGAATAAAACCACGAATCAGATACGACAATCAACTATCAAAATATTCTCGAGGGGTTTTGGAATTTCGAATTCAAGCAAGGAAGTATTTGAAAATAAACTCACCATCTCGGGGATTTTAAAAGTAGAAATTCTTTTTGGATCTCGAGTCCCAAGTTACAAAACCTTTTTCAAAATCGTCAGGGCCTCAGCCCAGTTCTCGTTTCAAAATACATTATTTAAGATATCATCATGGGTCAGTGACCCAACTTCAAACGTTATCCAATCAATCTCTGTTACACGATCACTGTTCGTAAACATCATGTACCGAACTCCAGAGGCCTCGACGGACCCTACCCGGAACACACACATTGTTCGTACACATCATGTACTGAACTCCACAGGCCTCGACGGACCCTACCCGGAACACACCCGTTGTTCGTACACATCATGTACTGAACTCTAGAGGCCTCGACGGACCCTACCCGGAACACACACATTGTTCGTACACATCATGTACCGAACTCCAAAGGCCTCGACGGACCCTACTCGGAACACACACATTGTTCGTACACATCATGTACCAAACTCCAGAGGCCTCGCCGGACCCTACCCGGATCACATACATTGACACGTCATGACTCATATTGATCAACTCAACACAATACCACGAACAACACACATTATTACCAATATGTCAAACCATTCAACAATATATCGCAATACATATTCAAGTATGTAATCAAATCGGCACAAATATCATAATCATCACGATAACTCAATCATGACCAATCACGCACGACAAAAACCATATGGTTAACACAACCAACACAATTCCACAACGTTAAACAAGTAAGGATATCATCACTACCATCAAACGTTCGCAATAATCAATTCATAATCAATTCACACGAAGCATATTCACGAAGGTAAACCAAATCATCGTAAACCCAACATGAAGTCTCTATTCACAAGACACAAATCTTATAGCAAGATACTTGCCTCATTAACCGCTACCGAACACTCCGACGAACACGTCTCAACCGAGAAACCTCGAACACCTACAAATCCTCCAGGCGAAAACAACGAAAATACAATTACAACGAGAATCAAGACCAAAACAACGGAAATCCTGCCAAATTATCGAAGGCAAATTCATTGGGACATTTAATCGAACATTAAATGTTCAATAACTCCCAAGAACACTCGAATCGCCAATCGAGTTAAACAAACTCGAAATATGGATATACAACCCATAGAGCACGATTAATAATACCCAATAACATCAACAGATTCATCAAAATCGGAAAAACAACTAAAATCAAGAAGGACATTCCAAAAGTCAACCCTAGGAGATTTCAAGAAATTACCTCGATCCTACGAAGAACAAGGATTAGATGTTGATATAATCGACAAAGGCCTGCCAAAACACCTTGGAATTGAGTAGAATCGACCAGGAATCAAAGTTTCCGTCTCACCCGTCCGTCAGCCGCGAGAGGAAGAGAGGAAGGGAATAAAATGGCACAAAACCCGTCGCCCAGGCTATATATAGCTGAGTGCGTTACGGCCGTAACATGCAGTACCTTACGGCCGTAAATTGGCCCTTACGACCGTAATCGGCTACTCCTTACGGATGTAACCGACACCTCCCAGGCCACTATCCAACACGCTCGGGCATATTACGGCTATTACCAGGCAAAGCATTGCGGCCGTAACACGGCATTATAGCCGTACTCGGCCACTCCTTACGGCCGTAACCTGGTGTACAGGCCTACTGCCCAAAAATGTGCGGTACGTAATGGCCAGAACCGGCAAGGCATTACGGCCGTAACTAGGCCATGCCTTGCAGCCGTAACTCAGCCATACATTGCATCCGTAACCAACTATGCCTTACGGTCGTAACCGACCATGCCTTACGGCCGTAACTCGGCCAGGCCTTACGGTCGAAACTCGGCCATTACGACAGTCCGGTTAGAAGTTTGACAACATCTCGGTCACACTAACGCACCGGCTATGATTCAAAACAATAACGAGTAAATTACGAAACATAACATACCACACCACAAGCACACAATTAATCATAGAGACGCACGCAACAACAAGTCTCACTCGACGAACACTACAACATAATATACCATACCGTTCATGACAGAAAAACAAATTCCACATAATCATAGAAATGAAATAACCGATGCCAAACGACAAATAGTTCAAGACAACCAGAACAAAAATCTCGGGTATTACATTCTACCCTTCTAAAAATAAGTTTCGTCCTGAAACTTAAAATAAGGTCATCACAGTGCTACAAAACAAAACACAACGACACATATATAAATACCAAATTCATGACCCCCTGGTCAACTATCACGTGTCTCCGTAGGCTCAACAACCCACACGGAACTTATTCAAAACAAAATATCAGTCATCATGCTCCAAACATAAAAAAACATCACATAATATTTCTCCACACGAGAAACAATCCGTAATACGATCACAAAATAATATCACTGGACATCACTGGGCCCTCCAGAAGTAGGAATGGAACTCCGGTTCCCAACCATCTTAGCAACGATCTCGTAGTACTGAACTCGATGCCCCTCGCATCCACAATTATAATAAGTCACCGGCGGTTTTTTACAATGCGCACGTTCATGGCCCAGAACATTACAGTTGAAACACCTTGGAGCACTACCATTACTCAAAGACACCGGATTGGGTCTTTTAGATTCTCCAGTCGACCGAGAAGGTCCCATACTCAAATGATACGAGGGTTGAGGTTTAGGAATCCCAATTCCCTTACTTCCCGATGCCTTATCAGAAATCTTCTGTTTGTTTGCTGCAGATACAGACTCTGTAGACATTATAGCCATTTCAAATGCTAAGGCTAGATCCTGATAATCCTTCAATGTGGTACACATAAAAGGAGCCATACACTGCCGAACATGAGGTTTCATACACATATCGAAATAACAAACCTTATCTGCCTCACTTCTCACTTGATCCCGAACATAACACAGCTGTCGATTATAATCGACTATTGCCTGAGATATCGACACATCTTGGGGAGTAGTCAAGAAAAAATCGACAATCCTACGCTCTTTAACAGGCGGCGGACAATACTCGGCCTCCATGGCAGTCTTGAATTCAGCCCAATTAGCTGTACGATCCCTAGGTGCTACGGCCTCCCACCGGTCTGCAGCTTCCTTGCTGAGCAGGTATTGAGCAATAAGTACTCTTATTTCATCAGGACAAGCTACAGCATCAAATGTTCTGTCCAACTGGAAGAGCCAGTTCTCCCAACCTAACGAGTCCGAAGAACCTACAAAACAGGACGGGTGCATTCTCATCACATCTCGTAACCACTTACTAGCTCTGTTATCCCCATCTGGGATCTCATCCCGGTGCACGGTCTGATTCATCTGCGCCAACTGGTAAACCACCTGACGAAGGACGGTGTCGACGCTAATGTCAACATTACCTCTGGCTGATTATCCCTGATCACGCGACTGGTCATCTCGACCATCTGTACTGATCTGATTCTCATGCTCCCGATGACCACTACCACGACCACGTCCTCGGCCTCGAACTCTCGCCATACTGAACGGACAACCATTCAGAATAACATAACAAAACAAACATCACATAATCAACATAGGACAACAAACAGCAATACAATAAAATATTCACTCCGAGTCATAACACGAATACACGAACCATCGTTGCAATAATAAAACCTAAATTCATGAGTAATTCATATGGTCACATCAACAGAGATGTACGACCTTTACCAAAACAATCAAGGTCAAAACATTGTACATACAATTGTGGTCAAATATGGGTAATATTCTAAAAAAAATAAAATTTTTCGAGGTATTAGTTCAAATGATAATATTATAAAATTCGTGAGTTTGAAAGATTATGCTGAGATGATTTTTTTTTTTAAAATACTTTTAATACCTCGGTCGTTTAATCATAACCATGAACCCGTTATCACAACTGTTTTGTTTTGAAATCATTTGCAAAACAACATTTTGAAATATCAATTCTACTCGATAACCGATATCATCAAAATGACCTTATCAATATATATCATTATCACCATTAACGACATACAGGGTAACCACATGTTACCACGCCAACCATCACGAATAACAACACATATGATAATCCGCAGCCATGTCCCTCGGCATCGACCCCCAGAGGTTTCGCCAAACCATACCTGGATGGAAAACCTCTTGTACTCGTACTAATCATTTCCACAGATCAACTACCACATCAGGATAACCAACCGAGTGCAACATTACCGATACAATAGTTAAAGTTCACAGTCATCACTGGCGGACCATACAAATATATCAATAGAATCAAATGATCAGTAGAAGGTCACAGATACAACTGTAACAACAAGATTAATACTGAGTTAGTCAAAAGCTTACGGCCGTAACAACATGCAGTTTACGGCCGTAGCAACTAGGAGCTTACGGTCGTAACAACTAATAGTTTATGGCCGTAATGGAAACATCTTACGGCCGTATCAACGAGTTGTAAGACAGCAGAATTAGCTGAGCAGCCTCAAAACGACTCCGAAGGTTAAGGATCAACTTCTAACAATGTATCCGGACATTAGAAACACTGCAAAATTCTCCGACGAGCATAACCACATAACAAACTAGTTGTAACGACTTGGTCCCAACACACAAACACATAATGTTTTAAATTCCGAAAATCAAAGTCGTTTTGCAAAATAAAATTTTTCCAAAATCCTTTCGATCATAACCAAAAATGACGGTAATATTTTGCAATGTCCGAAGTACTTTAAAACACATCTTTCAAGTACCGTCTGATGGTGTCATTTGAAAATACATGACCAAGTTGTTAAAATTCAACCGGTTTCAAAATCCACACAAATCATCGTTTAACCACACCGTCAAAATATTTTCAAAAATCGATTCCCACAAAAATACTCAAGCCCATAAAATTTTTCAGAAAAAATGTTTTGAAACCTACCCGCAGCGGGCATAATTACAACTATCTAAAAATAACTGAATTTAGAACCACATGCCCAAACGACAAACAAAATCACCAACTCAATCAAATACATCTCATGAGCATCAAGTTTAAACATACAACAAAACCATCCGTCTGAGTTTCTCACAAACTCTACCGTCGATACCTTTTATGAATCACATCAAGGTTCACAGCTTTCACATCATACCACTCCACGCGGTGGTTCAAAGTCAAACCATCGACACTTTCAGTTCTATGCACATACAGTGTATCACAAGTATCGAATACAAACTCCATTACACAACACCGAGCAAACAAAGTTATGCACCACAAATATCGCACATAAATGAAATCATGAAACACAGATACTATGCATAAAAGAGGAGACTTACATCCACAGGTCACACGGAGATGACAGTCGCCCACGATACTAATCTCATACGACAACACACCTGACACGTTGTGACTACGCACAACTCGACTTGTCACCCGACAACTCGAATGATACGACAACACACTACTCGACAAATCATGACTCGACTCAACCCGACAGCCTAGGTTTCCACAACCTAAGCTCTTGTACCATAAATGTAACACCCCCAAAACCATATGGGAATATTACATGCCGTAGACCCTTTCCACAAGAATCTACCAGGCTAAACCTCCCAGAACGACCAAATGCTTGCCCGGACAGGATCAAATAATATAATAATACAGAACGTTAAGGTCAGTTACAAGTAACTACATGGACCGATGAGGTTGTATAACTCAATCAACAGAAACTAACTTTATAAAACACTACCCACGCAGGGGTCGAAGTACAATACAACGGAAGACTGATTACAACTCTGACAATACAACACAACTCTACCAACTCTCCACTCTTGATTAGTATTGTAGCTCGTCACTCCCTGTGCCAATCCTGTGACTGCTCCCACGGGCCTGCGACTACCTGGACGCAAAACAGAATCCATCCCAGATTACTCGGGGGTTAGCAAAATTCCACTATTTTGCTACTGCAAGTATAATATTATATGAAATGTAACAAGCGAATAACAACCACGAATCACATATGACAATAAACTATCAAAACTTTCTGAGAGGTTTTGGAATTTCGAATTCAATCAAGGAAGTATTTGAAAATAAACTCATCATTTCGGAGATTTTAAAAGTAGAAATTCTTTTTGGATCTCGAGTCCCAAGTCACAAAACCTTTTTCAAAATCGCCAGGGCCTCAACCCGGTTCTCATTTCAAAATACATTAGTTAAGATATCATCATGGGTCCATGACCCAACTTCAAACGTTATCCAATCAATCTCTGTTACACGATCACTGTTCGTACACATCATGTATCAAACTCCAGAGGCCTCGACGAACCCTACCTGGAACACACCCGTTGTTCGTACGCATCATGTACTCAACTCCAGAGGCCTCGGCGGACCCTATCCGGAACACACATGTTGGTCGTACACATCATGTACCGAATTACAGAGGCCTCGACGGACCCTACCCGGAACACACACATTGTTCATACACATCATGTACCGAACTCCAAAGGCCTCGACAGACTCTACCTAGATCACATACATTGACATGTCGTGACTCATATTGATGAACTCAACACAATACCATGAACAACACACATTATTACCAATATGTCAAACCATTAAACAATACAACGCAATACATATTCAAGTACGTAATCAAACCGGCACTAATATCATAATCATCACGACAACTCAATCATGACCAATCACGCACGATACAAACCATATGGTTAATACAACCAATACAATTCCACAACGTTAAACAAGTAAGGATATCATCACTACCATCAAATGTTCACAATAATTAATTCATAATCAATTCACACGAAGCATATTCACGAAGGTAAACCAAATCATCGTAAACCCAACACGAAGTCTCTATTTACAATACACAAATCGTATAGCAAGATACTTGCCTCATTAACTGCTACCGAACACTCCGACGAACATGGCTCAACCGAGAAGCTCGAACACCTACAAATCCTCCGGGCGAAAACAACGAAAATACGATTACAACGAGAATCAAGACCAAAACAATGGAAATCCTACCAAACTATCGAAGGGAAACTCATTGGGACATTTAATCGAACATTAAATGTTCAAAAACTCCCAAGAACACTCGAATCGCTAATCGAGTTAAACAAACTCGAAATATGGATATACAACATATAGAACACGATTAATAATACCCAATAACATCAACCGATTCATCAAAATCGGACGAACAATGAAAATCAAGAAGGAAATCCCAAAAGTCAACCCTAAGAGATTTCAAGAAATTACCTCGATCTGACGAAGAACAAGGATTAGATGTTGATATAATCGATAAAGGCCTTCCAAAACACCTCCAAATTGAGTAGAATCGACCAGGAATCAAAGTTCCCATCTCACTCGTCCGTCATCCACGAGAGGAAGAGAGGAAGGGAAGAAAATGGCACAGAACCCATCGCCCAGGCTATATATAGCCGAATACGTTACGACCGTAACATGCAGTACCTTATGGCCATAACTCGGCCCTTACGGCCGTAATCGGCTACTCCTTACAGACATAACCGGCACCTCCCAGGCCACTTCCCAACACGCTCGGTCATATTACGGACGTTACCAGGCAGAGCATTGCAGCCGTAACACGGCATTACGGCCATACCCGGCCACCTCTTACGGCCGTAACCTGGTCTACAGGCCTACTGCCAAAAAATGTGCGGTACGTAACGGCCGTAACCAGCAAGGCATACGGTCGTAACTAGGCCATGCCTTGCGGCCGTAACTCAGCCTTGCATTGCGGCCGTAACCGACTATGCCTTACGGCCATAACCGACCGTGCCTTACGACCGTAACTCAGCCAGGCCTGACGGTCAAAACTCAGCCATTTCGACAGTCCAGTTAGACGTTCGACAATGTCTCGGTCACACTAACGCACCGGCTATGATTCAAAATAATAACGAGTAAATTACGAAACATAACATACCTCACCACAAGAACGTATTTAATCATAGAGACGCACGCAACAACAAGTCTCACTCGACGAACACTACAACAGAATATATCATACCGTTCATGACAAAACCGAATTCCACATAATCATAACGAAACGAAATAACCAACACCAAACGACAAATAGTTCAAGGCAACCAGAGCAAAAATCTCGGGTATTACATGTGAGAGTGCAGTGTGCAGTGTGTCTGTGAGAGTGCAGAGTGCAGTGTGTGTGTGTGTGTGTGTGAGTGCAGTGTGCAGTGTGTGTGTGAGAGTGCAGAGTGCAGTGTGTGTATGAGAGTGCAGAGTGCAGTGTGTGTGTGGGAGTGCAGTGTGTGTGAGAGTGCAGTGTGTGTTGTGTGCAGTGTAGGGGTGTTCATAACCGGGTACCCGAAAAACCGGGTATCAATTTTAGCGGCCCGCGGCCCGACCCGATAAATCGGGTACCCGTTTTACCGGGTACCCTATTTGTTCGGGTCGGGTCAATAGGGTACCCGGACCCGAATTGTAATTGTATTTTTCACAATTCTAAATTATAAAAATAAAATAACTTTTGCAAAAACCCAACAACTCTACTTAATAATTAATACATCAAAATCAAATAACTCATCAAATCACATATGCATCAATCCAAAATGAATTACAATAATTTAAAACAACATAAGAAATTAAAGTTTCAGTACAAAATAAAATAAAAAGTCCCATTTCAAGACAAAAGAACGGTCGACACGATTTCCAGCTAAAGCCAACGCTGCTAATGCCATCATCAGTCGACACGATTTCCAGCTCAAGAGGTCACATTGAGCCTGTAGTATAATTATGAAACATGTAAGCTATAGTACAAGCCTTTAAGGTGCACATTTCAACTCATAAGAAATATGAACTAATTATATCATTTACAATTCAAAGGTAGAGAAAATAGGGATAAAGTACTAGCCTGCTTCATATGTTATATCTGAACCGTCGTCACTAGTCTCATCAATTATGATTATTGGTTGCTTGGAAATTAAAACTTTCATACCTACAAAAAGATGCAGAAAAATACAGAAAATATTAGCAAACAAAAGATGCAGAAAAAAAAAATGACAATGGACAAAAAATAACACTGCACAAAAGATGTTTGGACAAGAAAGATGTCTGCACAAAAGATGTATGCACAAAAGATGTCTGGACTGCACAAAAGATGTCTGGACAAGAATTTAATGTAAAATAGTGTAAGAAAGCTTATCAGTGACATCAATGATCTCTGTATGTGAAATTGATGTCACATAGTTTCCATGTACATCTCATTCATTGATGTATATTGTTATTATCAATATACATCTCATTCATTGATATCATCTTATTAGTTTGCTTATCTGCTTTCTTACAGTAGCTTCCATGTACATCTCATTCATTGATGTATGCACAAAAGATGTCTGGTATATACTAGTTACTGGACAAGAAATAAAGAAAGAATACACTGGACAAAAAATGGTATATACTAGTTAGTTACTGGACAAGAAATAAAGAAAGAATACACTAGTATATTAGTTACAAAAAATGGTATATACTAGCATTTTCAATGTGCCTGGACAAGAAAGAAACACTGGACAAAAAAAGAAAGAATACACTGGACAACTGGACCAAAACCAAAAAATGACACTCGACAAGAAATAACACTGGACAAAAGATGCAGAAAATATACACAAAATATTAGCAAACTAAAAGATGCAGACAAGGTAATACACTGGACAACCATTTGAAATCTTTTTTTTCTGTTTTTATAGTAAGTTACGGATTAAGCACAAAAATGATACTAAAGTAAATAAAAGATGCAGAAAGTTACCTTCTCCTTCTTCCATAGTTTCCAAATCAACCATATTTTCCTCTATATTTATTGGTTCATGAGATGCATGCATCCAATCTTGAGAACATATAAGAGCTTCAACCATCCTTGGAGTCAAAGAGGTTCGGAAAGAGTCAAGTACACGCCCTCCCGTGCTAAAGGCGGACTCTGAAGCTACTGTTGAAACAGGGATTGCTAATATGTCACGAGCCATTTTCATAAGAATGGGATAACTCTTTCTTTGTGCTGACCACCAATCCAATATATCAAATTTCTCGTCAATATCATCATGACATTCTGGTTCATCACCCAAATACTTTTCCAATTCAGTCTTTGAAATAAAAGAATCCATATTCACATTTTCCCTCTTATAATCCTTTCTCAAGCTTTTCCTCTTGACTCCCATTCCACCATCACCCACAAGAGAAGGTGTTAAAGCCAAAGAAGATGACACAATTTGCTTTGGCTGAGCTTCAGATGATGCATAGAAATCAAATAAAGTTTCCAACACATGTTTAATCCGGTGACACAAGACAACTGACGAGGCTTCAGCATAAGATCGACGAACAATATACTCAACATAATTCAATTTGTGCCTAGGATCAAGAACTAATGCAATGAACATCGAAATATTAACATTCGTAACATTTGACCAATACTTGTCAAACTTACCCTTCATTTGCAAGGCCATATTCTTAAGGCCCTCATTCTCACTGTTAGTATAATCAGAAATCTCATAACCGATATCATATATATGTTCAACAAGAGAATTACCCGTCACATATCGAGAACCGGATAATTTCAACGTAGCTTCATAAAAAATACCAAGAAAAGGCAAGAAACAAGCAACTCTATCCTATTCCATATCATCGGGTGCACCACCCACCTTCCTAAGTTCCTTAGTATAAGGAGTATACTTAGTTTTCAAATTCTTAAAAGCCTTCCTAAACTCCAAAGCTGTCTTAAGCATTGATTAGTGCATAATTGATCTAAAATTCATATACAAAATATTCATTTTTCCGGGCATAATTGTACTGATTTGTGATTAAAAATATATATTTTACAGATATGTCCAAACATGAGCTAAAAATGGTTATTTTACTGACATCGACATGAAGCATCAAAAAGGACGGAAAACAAGATCAAATCCAACGACGGGAATTTTTCCAGGACAAACGACCATACAAAACGACGCAAAATGGACCGTGTTCAGTCGGCCGTTTCACATACGGCGCAAAAGAGTCCGTGTCTTGGGCCGTTTCACACACGGCCGGCATTTAGCGCCGTGTCCTCGCGCGTATTCTGGAAGAGACCGAGTCACCACAAAACGGCGCACAAACACGGGGCAACCGGGTCGTTTTCATCGCCGTGTTTCAGCAGATGCCATGCAAAATTAGTCCACTTTTGACCAACTTGTGAAATCAACCACAAGATATTTTTTTGGTCAAAAATCTGAAAATTCAAAGACATGGGTGAAGTGTGAACAAAGAATTAAAAAAATGATATTACAATAGATATTTTGAATTAAATAATCAATTGTATTCTTGAAAATCACCTATAAAAGGGCATCTTCACCCATTGCAAAATCACCCACATTCTTACCAAGAAATCCTCAACTTCTTGCTAAGAAATACTCCTTTAGCAATATATTTTCCTTAGAACTTTCAATTTTAGTTTGTATTTTATTTTTGGTTTGAAGTTTTTCTTTCATTTAGTTTGTAATTGAAAAGTGCTTGATCAATAAGCACTTAGTATTTTACTTTCAAAATTTTGTAAGCTTGTAACCTTTAAACAAGTTTGAAGTTATATTTTGAAGTTTGTTTCTTGCACTTTGATTCATCATATTCAAGTAAGTTTTATCTATTGTCATTAAGTTCTAGTAATTAAAAGTTTCTATATATATATATTATATATATATCAATTATTTCTATTATAATTTTAGTATGTATAAACCAATGAGTAGCTAATCTTTCTTCCTAGGGGAAGGGGGATTTCTATTAGGTTATATATTGAGTATTTGATTGATTTAAACTATTTTTAGGACTAATTGTTTAAATAGAGATTGATCATATCCTATTTTTACTAATGAAACCTTCTTGATTGATTGTTGAGTGAATTGGAAACATATCTTTTCAATCTATCAAATGTTAATCTTGTTATCAACATCTTAAGATTGCGAAAGTGGTTAAGACATCTTTGATTACGAAAGTACGGAGGTGAAAAGTTGATTACTCGATGAACGATCGTTTATCCTGAAAATAGTCAAGTTAGAGAAATGAAAGGACTAATTGGTTTAAATAGAGATTGATCATATTCTATTTCTACTAGTGAAACCTCCTTGATTGATTGTTAAGTGTATTGGAAACACATCTTTTCAATCTATCAAGTGTTAATCTTGTTATCAACATCTTAAAAAAGTGACAGCGATTAAGACATCTTTGATTACGAAAGTACGGAGGTGAAAAGTTGATTACTCGATAAATATTCATTTTTTTCTTTTATATCCATATAAATCAATTCCTATACTTAATTAAATACCTAATTTAATGAACCCGTAATCCCCTAGATTTTATAAATTCCCAACTCATTTTAATTCTATTCATTTTCACTAGTTAAAAATAGTCTAGTATAAAAATAGTTTTCTTAAAACTAGTAGTATTAAAAATAGTTTAGTATAAATAGTCTAGTATAAATAGTCTTAATATAAATAGTCTAGTATAAATAGTTTAGTATAAATAGTCTTAATATAAATAGTCTAGTATAAATAGTCTTGTTAAAAATAGTCTTATTAAAATAGTCTTATTAAAAATAGTTTAAATTAAATATAGTGCAATTTAATTTAGTTAATATTTAAAAACCCAAAAATATCTTTTTTAATATTTTAGTATTTATTTCTCGCAATCTATAACAAAAAAATTATACGAAGCCCTGTTGGACAATCCTCGAGAGAAAAGACCTTGGTAGAACTTACCACAAACTACTTCTACCTCGTATATATTTGCGAGCGACTCAAAAACTCCTATTTTTAGGATAAGTTTTCCGCCGATCAAGCATCAAATAAGTGGAATTCCATCTCGTTTCAATGTCCAAACAAACAAGGCCTTTACTTTTCAAGTTTTCTTCTTCAACACAAGACTTAAACTTCTGAAGCCTAGAAGGAGAGGACCTCACATATTTTACTGCAGCACGGACTTTAACAATAGCAACATCAACCTCTTTCAAACCATCTTTGACAACCAAATTCAAAATATGTGGTGCACACCTCATATGTAAAAATTCTGCAACTAACACACATCCATCCCACAATTTAGCAACTTTTTTCAAGTATCTTATTGCTACATCATTTGAACTAGCATTATCAACAGTCACAGTCAAAATCTTCTTCAGACCCCATGCTAGCAAACATTTTTCGACACTCTTACCAATAAAGTCTCCAGAATGACCACCAACTTGACAAAAGTTAATGATTCTCTTATGCAATTTCCAATTATCATCAATAAAATGAGCAGTGAGACACATATATGATAAATTTTGACTAGAAGTCCATGTGTCAGTGGTAAGAGAAACCCTTGAAGTGAAATTCTCAAAAAACTTCTTTAAAGTTTCTACCTTTTCAATATAAAGTGCATAACAATCTCTCGTAACAGTAGGACGTGACGGAAGAATAAAATCAGGAATAGCAACCTTGCAAAACAAGATAAAACCCTCTCGTTCAACGAATGAAAAAGGCAACTCATCAATAATCAACATCCTCACAAGAGCCCTTCTAATCTCATTCTGATCATACCGCCATAACTTAGGAATATTAACAGTCTCAACACTCCCATTACTGTTAACTTTTGTTCTAGATTCAAAATCCAAGATGGTTTGCCTTTTATCCAAGTTAAAAGGAGCTTTCTTACACCTACCGGTGTGACGAGACATTGCATTAGTTCCATTTTTAGCCGAACAACTAATCAAAGACGAACAATAAGAACATTTTGCATGATCTTTATCACCACAAATTTCAATAAAATGTTCCCAAGCACCTGATTTTTTTTTCCTTGTGGTCGCTCCTTTAGAAACTTCTGTGGAGCTGCTGGTGCGTTTCTTCTTTTTCTTCTTCTGTGTTTGAGTCTCTGCCACTGCCACCATCACTATCTCAGGCTCTACATATTTGGAAGTGATATCTATCAAATGATCATCACTGTTATCCCCACACCGTGACTGTGACATACTCTGTATTAAAAAATTAGACAACATCAATTAAATTACATAAATATTTACAGAATAAAAAGAAAATCAATTTGGTCAAAATATTTACAGAAATCAATTAAATTACGGAAATATTTACAGTGTTATCATTCCTGCAATTCATTCCAGTATGGAATGAGTAAATAATCAAGCTCCAAGATGACAGAAAAAAATGACATACTGGAATTAAAAAATTCATTACAATGTAAATTACTGGAAGAGAAAAAATGACAGATAAAATGACACTGAAAATATGACAGAATAATCACGAACTTGTACAATCGATGCCACAAATTCTAACTCAAGTTGGATAGGAAATACAGCACCTAGACAACAACCTGCGCGAATGCCGGCGTACCATACCCTTTGACTAATGGACCGGGCGTGGCGAAGAGAAAGAAATCGAATGGATTGAACAGAAAAATGACATCCAGTAAAGAGAAATTGGGAGGGTGTGGAGGAAAAGAGGGATTACTGGAAGTCTAAAAAAAAAAAGAGCAAATCGATGAACTTACAATGAACCGGTAGATTATTTTCCATCTGAATTCAGCCGGACGGCGGACGGGGGACAATGAAGTGCTGAGTGCATGGTTGAAGTGCACAGTGCAAGTGCGGGTTGAAATCTTTGTGCTATCAGCTTGGCTGAAGAAGAAGTGCGTGTGAAAAACCCAAGAAAGAAACCCTATTTAGTTTACTACTTAACTATTATATTTATATATATATATGTCGGGTACCCGGTCCAAGAAATATTCTCGGCCCATACCCGGACCCGAATTTAGTTTCTTTTTCCGGGTCGGGTACCCGGCCCGAAATATTTTTAAAATTTATAAAAATACCCGGTAAATTTACCTCGGGTCGGCGGGTAGTCGGGTCGGGTAGTTCGGGTTGGGTTTTTATGAACACCCCTAGTGTAGTGTGTGTGTGTGCAGTGTGTGTGTGAGTGTAGAGTGCAGTGTGTGTATGAGAGTGCAGAGTGCAGTGTGTGTATGAGAGTGCAGAGTGCAGTGTGTGTGTGTGTGTGTGTGTGTGTGTGTGAGTGTGTGTGCAGTATGTGTGTAGTGTGCGTGTGTGTATGCAGTATGCGTGTGTATTATGTGTGCAGTGTATATTGTGGTTGATGATTAAATTTATTTGTTTATGCAGGCACATGACGTCTCCTTCTCGTTCCCCTCACACTTCTCCTTCTGCTCGTTCTCCGCATTCCTCCCGGTCTCCCGATTCCCATCCACATTGTACTTCTACATCGAGAAATCCCACGCGATGTAGCAGTATGTCTAAACGCCGTGTTGACGGGAAAAAATACCTCTTGACATTGATCCTGTGCGAGGAAAGATCAAATACGAACACAAATTGAAGTTAAGTACGTACTTGGAAAAACTTGCCAAAGATCACGTGTCGATACTGTACAAGATTTGGAAGGAAGTACCCGACAAGCCGGATAAAGAAATATTGTGGTGGAATATTTTGGTACATGACTCTCTTTTTGTATTAAAAATTGTGTGTGTGTGTCGTGTTACGTTGTGTGGCAGTGTGTGTGTATGGCTCTGTGTGTGTATGTGTGTGTAATGTGTGTGTGACTAACTCTAGCTTTTATTGTCAATATGTAGGCCAATTCTGATGTTAGCCAGATTAGCAATCTTGGTCATTTTAAAAAAGATGTCTTTACAGTCAATTGGCGTAAACTGGAGGCAATTTATGTCTGATTTGACCGGTCAGTATATATATGATCCAAGCAAAGGAAAATCTCCCTGTGACAGGTATGGTATCTCCGAGGAGGACTGGAGAGACTTCGAAAAGATTCGTGAGGACTCCGCTTGGGAGTTATATCAAGAAATTTAATTTTTTTTTAAAGTTCAACTCTCAAAATAATGAACACACAATCAAATAAAATAATTTCTTATTAAGAACATAAAATTTGAAATAAGAAAAAAGGTTTTAAATTTGAATATATATATATATATATATATTACAATATTCAGAAACGGATTGTACAATAATATGAAAATAATTTTACAATAATCAAATAAAATAATTTCTAATTAAGAACATAAAATCTGAAATAAAAAATATTTTAAATGTGAATTATTTATAATATATATATATATATTACAATATTCATAAAAAGATTGTACAATAATCTGAAAATAATTTTACAATAAACAAATATAATAATTTCTAATTAAGAACATATTTCTAATTAAGAACATAAAATCTGAAAAAATGTTTTAAAATTGAAAATATTTATAAAATTTTTTATGGGTTATTTGATACTTGTAACAGGAAAAAAGAAGTAATAAATAAGAATTGGCAAAAATGAACATTCCACATAATATGGCTCGAGGGGGATATGACTTGATGGAAGTACGGAGAGGAAGATGAAGGAGCGTCAAGAAGCATCTAAATCTGGAGAAGATGTTGTTATTGATCCCCCGTCTCCACCCGTCATCAAATGTGGAAGCTTGGTCATACAAAAAGATGGGGGTACGTCATTCGATGCTGCACGGGAGATTGTCGAGAGGATTGTAAGTTCTTTTTGAAGATTTTTTTTTAAGAAAAATAAAAAGCTCCACTTTTTTTGCTAAGTGTTATCAAACACTAAAAATTCGAGGTAAATTATTTACTTTATTAAATGTCAATAACCACTTTTCTCTACCCAATTACTTTTATATACATTCTTGTATTGTTTTTCTCCTTCATCAACTTGTATTAGTTGTTTGCATATTTCAAAATTTTGTTATATGGTGCCAAATTAAATTTTTGTAGGATGATTTGGAGGAGCAGTATACACAGGGTACCTTCATTCCTGAGGGACGACAGGATATATTGGCGGCTGCCATGGGAGACCCGAGCACCCCAGTCGTGTTCGTGGCATCGGTTTTGGTGTGGGTATTTGAGATTACTTTGGACGATCATGTGGATCGACGTCTTCCGTAAGTGAATATGTGTTGGAGCAGCTAAGGAAGAAGATCACCCTTGATGTCACACAAAATTTGATGAAAGAGTTCGGACAGACAATGGGTGTTAGTTCCCAGCGGCCTATTGATATTCGTACACCTGATGAGGTTACTTGTGTAAGCACGAAGGAGAGTTGTGCTGATGCTATTTCTAGCCCTTCCGGAGAGAGGACTCCGACTGGAGACTCTCTTCGAGCTGGATTCTATGTGGACGGTCATCCTCCCCGTCTAGTTGCTGTCGGTAGGGTTATTTAGGGCAATGCGACCCTACATTGTGCTCCTTTACCAGCTCATTTGGTTAAGGTAGTGGTTGAGGAGGCCGTAGATGCCAGCTCATTTGGTTAAGGTAGTGGTTGAGGAGGCCGTAGATGCCAGCGCTGAAGTCCCTGTGGCGACTGATGAGGTGAGAGTCGTGGGGGAAGCTTTAGGTGGATTTATTGCATGGCCACGAGATTTTGTTATCTCCGATTTTTCAAAGGTAGATATTTTATTTTTATTTTTAATAACTCAAACAAAATAAATTATTTTAAATGTACTTGTATTTTACACTATACTATATGAAATAGGATATTCAGTAACCTAGGAAGCAGGCTCGTCACAATGACGGGTCGAGGACCAAAGATGACATAATGAAAGACTTACTTAGTGCTGCATCGAGTCTTTACAATAATCCGTTACCAGTGCCGTGGGATGCAGCTATCTCTGATTGTGGTGGTGATGATGTTCCATTGTACATCGCTCACACTGATAATTTAGAGATCGTTCAAGGAAACGAGTGGCTTAGTTTATCAGTTGTACATCTTTGGACTATGTGAGTAATTTCTTTTACGGATTTTTTATTACATTCGTAGTATGAGGTTGTTATATTAATATTTTGCTTAACAAATTAGGTATTTGTCTAATATGAATGTGGGCACGATGGACGAGGATTTGTATGGATATTTTGATCCTCAATCCATAGAAAATATGGGACAGAGGGGAAAGGAGATCTCAAGATATGTATCGACGCGTATGCTTGAGTCGAAGAAGCAAATATACATGGTAGCTTACCATCATAAGTACGTTAAAGATTGTAAATTTCAAAATATTTTCTTCTTAACAAAACTATTTCTTCATTTTTTTTACAACATAACGAGGAAATCTATTTTTCAGAGGGAGTTTTTACCTGTAATTTGTCATATTTAATTTTTCATCGATATTATTGTTACTATGCACTTTTTGATTATGACAAAAAGGGGGAGAGAGTATGAGAAAGGGAGAGAAAGTCGAGAAAAATGAGAAGGAGTCAAAAAGGAAAAGAAAACTAACGAAACGGACAAAGCCGAAAACTTTGATCTGTAATTGTTATTTTGTCATCATCAAAAAAGGGAGATTGTTGGAATATTCTATTCCATATAAGTATAAAAAGGTTTTGATGATGTGTTGTCAATCAAACCAAAACAACAAAGGAAACAATAGAACAAAGCAAAACAACAAAGAAGACGAAGACACTTGAAACAGTCAGAAAAGCAGAACCAGATAACGCACGCTAAGCTACAAGACTAGCGCACGCTATATGGAGAAGTTAACGTACGCTATGCATGCATCATAATGTACGTAATAGCAAGCCACCTGAAGACTTACCTGAAATGTCGCCTGATGATTTAGCGCACGCTACAGACAAGGATTAATGTACGCTATCGAACAAGCTTAACGTACGTAACATAGAGTTACTAACGTATGTAATGTAGTTTGAATCTGAGTTCAAATATTGAACAGTTGGAAGATTCGGTGGAAAGTCAAGGTAAAAAAGGCATGCAATGGATATATGACTAAAGTTAACGTACGCTACAATGACGAGTTAACGTACGCAACTCAATGCACTTAACGTACGTAATAGTATGAGCTATCGTACGTAATCGAAGAGACAGAAGCTACGGGACTAAAACTGCAAGTAGATAACGTACGCTACAGGAAGGCAATAACGTACGTAATGGCAATAATGTACGTTATGCATGAAGCATAACGCACGCTAAAAAAAGAACAGTGTGCTAACGGCTATTTAAAATAATTAGCCTATAAATACCACTTCTAATGGTATTCAACAGACAACAACTCCAAGCAAAGTCTATACACTTCATATATTATTATATACATCTTTGTTGTTGTAATTGTGCTTAATTGATAAGTATTTGAGTGTTCATACACGAAAACATACACGAGGAGAAAGATACGGATTGTAGATTGATTCGGTGTTATTAGGATCGTCGATCCGGCATTATTAGAATCACATCTAAATCCAAGAGAGGTTTGTCTAGTACCAATAGAAAGCTAGATATGTTGCTTCCTTGTCCAATAGAAAAGGAAAACGGTTTATCTTGGACCGACATAAATACAAGAGTGTAACGGTATCCCTCGGACCGATAGAAGACGAGGCGCAGAGGTTGATCTTAAGCCTAAAGAGAAAGATACGAATAGAGGACGTAGGCATATTTGGCTGAACCTCTATAAATCTTGGGTCGTTTATCTTTCGTAATTTTAAATACGCTTCTGCAAAGCAAAAGAGTTTGAAAACTCTACTCCACAATATCATTCACCTTTCTAAGTGGGGTGCCAATTTCTTAACAATTGGTATCATAGCGGTATCTCTTGAAAGCGGCTTAACATACAAGGAGATAAGAAGATCCAGTGGCATTCCAATTTGCACCGGTCGAAGGTCTTGCTCTAAATCGACCTCCATTTTTCGACGGATCGAATTACATGACTTGGAAGAAAAAGATGTCGATCTTCATTCGTGCCTATGATATAGAAATCTGGAAAATCATATGCCTTGGCCCGAAAGTTTCAACCAAATCCGACGGGTCACTTAAAAGCTTCGAAGAGTATAATGACGAGGATTGGAATAACGATCACCTCAATTGTAAGGTCACTCAACTTTTATATTGTGCCTTAAATCCAGAGGGAGGTCAACCATATTTCTTCGTGTGAAAGTGCAAAAGAAACCTGAAAAGTTCTCGAAATCACACACGAGGGAACAACTCAAGTCAAGGAGACGAAGATTAAGATGCTTCTCCATGACTATGAGTTATTCATGATGAAGGGTGACGAGTCCATCACCAACATGTTTGACCGATTTTCGGTCATCACCAATGGACTTGCTTCGTTCGGAAAACCGCTATCGAGTAGTGAAAAAGTCAAGAAAATCTTACGATCACTACCTAGTGAATGGTACGGCACCGTGACGACGATCATGGAATTTAAAGGTATCAACACGCTCGACATTAGCGTCCATGTAGGTTCGCTAATAAATTATGAGATTGTTCTAAAATCACGAAGTATCAAGCCGAAGCTCAAAGAGAAAACAGTAGCCCTCAAAGCTACTAAAAAATCATTCCTTAAAGAAGAAATCCCGGTAGATGAAGACAATGAAGAATTGGCATATTATGCCAAGAATATAAATAAATTTCAAAACTTATTGAACCCGAGAAGGAAAGACATCAAGACGAGCGAAACAAAGAAAGTCGACAATAACTGTCGAAACTGTGGTAAATCAGTCCATTTTGCTAAAAACTGTCGAACCTCAAATCCTAAGAAGGAAGTTCTCATAGCAACATGGAGTGACGAAGAGGATGACGATGAATATACTCAAAAAAATAACCTCGCACTCATGGCAAGAAGCTCATCGACGAAAGCGACGTCAAAAGCCAGGTTCGTACCTCGTCTCACGACGAATTATTTGAAGCATTCGAACTTTTACATACCGATTTTCAAAATGCTTTAGATTGACAATAAATCCCTCAAAGCGAAAATCAAAATGTTGGAAATCGAAATTTCCAAAATAAATGAAAAAGAGAAATTTATTGAAAATGATCATTCTAAATGTCTTGAAAATGAAAATAAATTGAAGGATGATCTTTTGAAATTTCAAAACGAACTTAAGGTTTTAACGAACAAATTTTCTTGCGGAAATGACAAATTTGAACAAATACTTTCCGTTCAAAAATTTTCTTTAAACAAACCGGGGTTAGGATTCAAACCAAATAATAAAATCGAATCCTTAAATTTTAAAATACCACGATATGAGAAATGTTTAAAACATGTGCATCATATTTCGATTTGCAAAAGTGCAAGACGGACGATCAAAATTAAGAAAATTTGGATTCCTAAAGGAACCACTATACCAAATATCGTCTATGTTTCAAAAGAAAAACCAACTATCGGTTGGATCCCCAAAATCAAAATTAATATATTTCCATCAATTGATATTTTGATAATTTATATTTTTAACAATTGATATTTAACACAGGGGGAGTTATCATTATTTTAAATGAGGAAATCTATTTTTCAGGGGGAGTTTTTACCCGTAATTTGTATTATTTAATTATTTCTCGATATTATTGTTATTATGTACTTTTTGATTATGACAAAAAGGGGGAGAGAGTATGAGAAAGGGAGAGAAAGTCGAGAAAAATGAGAAGGAGTCGAAAAGGAAAAGAAAACTAACGAAACGGACAAAGCCGAAAATTTTGATCTGTAATTGTTGTTTTGTCATCATCAAAAAGGGGAAGATTGTTGGAATATTCTATTCCATATAATTATAAAAAGGTATTGATGATGTGTTGTCAATCAAACCAAAACAACAAAGGAAACAATGGAACAAGGCAAAACAACAAAGAAGACGAAGACACTCGAAACAGTAAGAAAAGCAGAAGCAGATAACGCACGCTAAGCTACAAGACTAGCGCACGCTATATGGAGAAGTTAACATACGCTATGCATGCATCATAACATACGTAATAGCATGTCACCTGAAGACTTGCCTGAAATGTCACCTGATGATTTAGCGCACGCTACAGACAAAGATTAACGCACGCTGTCGAACAAGCTTAACGTACGTAACACAGAGTTACTAACGTACGTAATGCAGTTTGAATCTGAGTTCAAATATTGAACAGTTGGAAGATTCGGTGGAAAGTCAAGGTAAAAAAGGCATGCAATGGATATATGACTAAAGTTAACGTACGCTACAATGACGAGTTAACGTACGCAACTCAATGCACTTAACGTACGTAATAGTATGAGCTAACGTACGTAATCGAAGAGACAGAAGCTACTGGACTAAAACTGCAAGTAGATAACGTACACTACAGGAAGGCAATAACGTACGTAATGGCAATAACGCACGTTATGCATGAAGCATAACGCACGCTAAAAAAGAACAGTGTGCTAACGGCTATTTAAGATAATTAGCCTATAAATACCACTTCTAATGGTATTCAACAAACAACAACTCCAAGTAAAGTCTATACACTTCATATATTATTATATTCATCTTTGTTGTTGTAATTGTGCTTAATTGATAAGTGTTTGAGTGTTCATACATGAAAACATACACGAGAGGAAAGATACGGATTGTAGATTGATTCGGTGTTATTAGGATCGTTGATCCGGCATTATTAGAATCACATCTCAATCCAAGAGAGGTTTGTCTAGTACCAATAGAAGGCTAGATATGTTGCTTCCTTGTCCAATAGAAAAGGAAAACTGTTTATCTTGGACCGACATAAATACAAGAGTGTAACGGTATCCCTCGGACCGATAGAAGACGAGGCGCAAAGGTTGATCTTAAGCCTAAAGAGAAAGATACGAATAGAGGACGTAGACACATTTGGCCGAACCTCTATAAATCTTGGGTCGTTTATATTTCGTAATTTTAAATACGCTTCCGCAAAGCAAAGGAGTTTGAAAACTCTACTCCGCAATATAATTCACCATTATAAGTGGGGTGCCAATTTCTCAACAACCTGACCAAACTGCTGATGCCAATGAGAATTTCCAAAACATTTGTCTATTTTAGAATAGATGAGGTGGTCTGATCGGTTGTTACACCATGTATATTTCCAACCATTATAGTGAAGTTCTTGAAGTTCAGTCTCAATAAGCATATCCTTGAAATTGGAACATTCACCATCTGTAACAATGTTACCACCAATCATATCCTCTGAACAAAGAACATTGTTAGAATCCCCCAACACCAACCAAGAATCATGAACTTGCATAGCCAGCCTACCAAGTTCCAACTAAAGAGTTACCTTCCAACTCATTCACAGCATAAACAAATTAATGTAAGCTTTTCGACTAGAGCCCACAGTAGTTAGCAAGCCATGAATTGTTTGCTCAGTAGAGAAAATCAACTGGAATTGAACTCTAGTAGTGTCCCAAATCACCCAAATACGACCATTAGGAGCAGTAGAGTAATTATCAACTACCTCCAAGTTTTTACCAAAACAAAGCCTAACTTTGTTAGCCTTATCTTGCTTAACTCTGGTTTCCAGCAGTCTAAGAATGGCTAAATTATTACTTCTAAAGAATCTAACTACTTTATGTTTCAGGGATTTATTGAAACCCTTGATATTCCTGCTAGATATATTCATCAATTATTGATGAGAAGAGCCAGAACTCTGTCCCAAAGAACCAAATTCACCAAAGAGAACCTGTTGTCCCTGAACTTCCATATTAGCATCTGGAAGGATAACATTGTTTTGCTGAAGAATATCAAATGAATTCCTCTGCTGAACAGCACCTTGAGAATTCCTCTGCTCTGCATTAACCTGATGATTATGAGGAGGAGCAACATTCCTATTTGGAACCACAGCCCACCGTCTCTGTGGAGCTGGGTGCCTCCTCCTTCTAGCTGGAACAGCTAGTAAAGGATTTCAAATTCCCAATAAGACAAAATCCAGCAGCGGAAAATAATTTCTAAAAATAAAATTAATTGTTCATATTAATTTGAGCGGAATTAAAAGAAATAATTATAATATCAATCATATGCCGGCCTGATCTGCAACCCGTTACCTCCATTCCGAACTAACCTGAAAATTTTACATAAAAAATGGGATAAACTTTCTATCGCTCGTGGGAACATCACATGTCAACAATAATCACAATACATAACGGAGGCATATAGTGAATATTTGTTATAAACATACTTGAATATGTAAACATGTGACTGCATGTAAATATATACTGATACTTGGTATGAAAAACATGTGACTGCATGTTAATCATATACTGATACTTGCTACGAAAAATATGTGACTGCATGTTAAGCGTAAATATAACATATCACCTATACAGTCCAAATAAAGCAATTAAAATCGACAAATAATAATTCCCACCTGAAATTAAGATGACATAAATGATGATGCTTGAATGCGTGTGAATCGTCCTAATCGTGACCTTGATTCTCGTAACCTACAATTAAAGAGCCGCGTATTTTAATATATATGAATATATAAAATTAATTGTAATTGAAAATTGAATTTATTTGGGTTGAGTAAAAGTAAATCGGACCATAAATAAATAGGGCTGGATTAATGGACCCAAGAGTGAGATTTAAAGTTGGGATAAAATTTAATTGGGCATTGGAGTAAAAGTTTGGGACGGGTGAAGGCTTTGGACCACTGGAATGAAATGTATGACCGGCCTAGGCTTCAGGGTGTGGAAATTTCCTTTTCCCAATCGTTCTTTTCTTTCTCTAAAACTGGGAGAACTCCAGCGGCCGCGAATTCCTTTTCTCCACCCGCAAATCGATTTTGTTGCCGCCTTTCCCGGTCCAGGCACCCGGTTCGGCTAAATGGATATCAAGCTTCCAATCCGATTCACGGCAGAAAAGATGAGAGGCGGTGGCGGGTTGTGAACTGAAGAACCGGCCACGGTCACTGGGAAACTGTGTCGTGACGGTGCGATTTGGAAGAGGTCAAGTGGGCGATGGCGACAGGCCAGGTTTGGCTGGGGTCGGAAAAATTCTCAGGTGAATTTCCTTCCCTATTTGATTCCATTTTCTTAGAAATGGTTTTTTTTTTTGAAATTGAAATTCTTTGGAAATGGATTTTGGTTTTGAAATCCACTGGTGTGTGTGTGTGTGTGATGAAGGTAGATGAGGCCAGTGAAAGTTTTATTCGTGTTGTTGCGTATCGAAAGAATTGAACTAAAGGGAAAGATTACCTGTTGGCCGTGCTCTGGTGTTAAAACTTGTTCCAAAATTCGAGATGAATTTTGACGAAATGAGATTTTTGGTGTGTAATATTTTCTGGTGTGTATCGTGTATTTCTTGCTGCAGAGGTTTTTATACTGAAGGGATTGTAACCACTCCCCATTATGTAAAGCTCCCCCTGAAGTTCCTCCCCTCAACCCCATTCTTACCAACTTCCATCGGAGAACTCCCATCGTGAGAACGTGGAGTTTCCACTCTTCTTGTCGTGTGAGATATTTCCAATTGGGCTGGAGGTTGTTGGGATGACCATTAAATTATGGGTTGGTAAAAGATAATTGGACTTGATAAAAAAATTATAATAGTTGGGCTTGGGAATTAATATTTATTGGGTTGAACATTATAATGGTTGGTTAGCCCAAAATGAATGTATTAAAATTAATTAAAATGGACTTGTGAATATTAGACTTAATGGACTTATAATATTTGGGCTCGATAATTAATTGACTTGGGTCTATAGTTAAATTAGAAATTCATGAATTGGGCTCGCTAAATAATCATAAGCCCAACTGATAATTTAAATTCAATTATTATTCAATATTTACTATAAAAAATAATTAATAAATTAATAAATAATTTCCTTAATTTAGCGGGTATTACATCCTACTCCTGTTGGAAAAAATTTCGTCCTCGAAAATAGTATACTTACCGTGAATATGGAAATCGGGGTAGCGAGCTCGAAGTTCCTCTTCACGCTCCCATGTAGCTTCATCCTTGGTGTGATTTCTCCATTGAACCTTGACGAGTACTCTGTCTTTATTCCTTAATGGAATAACCTTTCTGTCGATTATCGCAACTGGTTGTTCGACATAGGTGATGTCTTTGTTCACTTCCACCGTTGAATAGTTGATCACATGACTAGGATCGTGAACGTACTTTCTCAACTGTGAGACGTGAAAAACATTGTGTACTGTTGAGAATTCCGGTGGTAATGCTAAAAGGTACGCCAAATCTCCAATTCGGTCGAGGATCTCAAATGGTTCGACGTATCTTGGTCTCAACTTGTTCCTCGATCCAAACCGGATAACTCCTTTAGTTAGGGCTACCTTTAGGAAGACCTTTTCGCCAACATTAAACTCAAGGTCCTTCATTCGCTTGTCGGCATAGGACTTTTGGCGATCTTGTGCTATCTTAATCCTTTCACGAATCTTCTCTACTACACCCACGGTCTTCTCGATCATCTCGGGGCCCAGAATTTTTCTTTCACCTACTTCCTCCCAATAAACCAGTGATCTGCACTTCCTCCCATAAAGGGCCTCGTACGGGGCCATTCCGATCATTGCTTGAAAACTATTATTGTATGCTAATTCTACCAAAGGTAGTAAATGTTCCCAACAATTACCCATGTCCAGCACACAAGCTCTCAACATGTCTTCAAGTGTCTGTATCGTCCTTTCTGATTGGCCATCCGTTTGTGGGTGATAGGCTGTACTAAATTTAATTTAGTTCCCAAAGCTTCCTGCAAGCTTTCCCAAAACATGATGTGAAGCGAGTATCTCTATCCGAGACTATAGACACTAGTACTCCGTGCAGCCTTACGATCTCCTTAATATACAATTGTGCATACTGATATATTGTGAAGTTCATCTTTACTGGAATAAAATGGGCGGACTTCGCGAGGCGATCAACCACAACCCAAATCGCCTGATTTCCTCTTTCTGAGCTTACCACAAAGTCCATAGTAATGTGTTTCCATTTCCACTCTGGGATGTGGTGTGATTTTAACAAACCAAAAGGGCGTTGATGTTCGGCTTTCACCTGCTGACAAATAATACATCTACTGGCGAATTCAGCCACGTTTCTCTTCAAACCTTCCCACCAAAATTTGCTTTTCAAATCTTGGTATATCTTTGTACTACCATGATGAGCAGTATATGGCGTGTTATGTGCCTCTTCCAAAATCACCTTCTTTAAATCCGTATTGTCGGGCACACAAATCCTTTCCTTGTAGTATATCGTACCATCTTCTGATATACTAAATCCTTTATCCTCTCCAGCTATAACACGCTCCTTCATTTTGGTCAAGAAATTTTCTTGACCCTAACCTTCCTTGATCCTCTCTCTCAAGGTCGGTTGAACTGACAACGTAATTAAAATTGCTTCGACCGGCTTTAACAGTGTAGCCACTTCTAGGTTAATCCTTGAAAATTCACTGACCAATTTGTCTTCCTTAGTCAAAGTACAATTAAATTCTCCTCTGATCTTGTGACTTAAAGCATCTGCGACCACATTCGCCTTCCCTAGATGATAGTGAATTGTACAATCGTAGTCCTTCACTAACTCCAACCATCTTTGTTGTCTCATATTCAGTTCCTTCTGAGTGAATAGATACTTTAAGCTTTTGTGGTCGGTATAGATCTCACATTTACCTCTGTAAAGGTAATGTCGCCATATTCTCAAGGCGTGAACTACAACAGCTAGTTCTAAATCATGGGTCAGATAATTTAATTCATGCGGCTTTAATTGCCTTGACGCATATGCGATGACTTTACCTTGATGCATTAGAACACATCCTAATACTTGCTTGGATGCGTCGCTATAGATCATGAATTCTCTATACGGATTTGGAATCGTCAAAACTAAAGCTGAGGTTAACCTTCGCTTAAGCTCTTGAAAACTTTCTTCACACTTCTCATTCTACAGGAACTGTTCTCCTTTCCTTGTTAGTCGAGTAATCGGTGCGGCTATCTTAGAAAATCCTTCAATAAACCTCCTATAATATCCTGCTAACCCAAAGAAACTGCAAACTTCATTCGCATTAGTTGGTGTTTTCCAATCATTGATAGCCTCTATCTTAGACGGATCGACTTCAATTGCTTGGGTAGTAACAACATGTCCAAGGAATGCCACTCTCTTGAGCCAAAATTCGCACTTACTAAACTTCGCATATTGTTTCTCTTTGCGAAGTATCTCCAAAACTGTCCATAGATACTTCTCATGTTCTGCTTCATCTTTTGAATAAATTAGTATGTCATATATAAACACGGTGACAAACTGATCCAAATAGGGTTGCAAAACTCTATTCATCAAGTCCATAAAGACCGCTGGGGCATTACTTTGTCCAAATGACATTATGACGAACTCGTAGTGGCCATATCTCGTGTGGAATGCAGTCTTCGGGATGTCCTCGTCCTTGATCTTTAGTTGATGGTATCCTGACCTCAAATCTATCTTTGAGAACACTCCTGAACCTCCAAGCTGGTCAAATAAGTCTTCGATTCGGGGAACTGGATACTTGTTCTTTATCGTGAGTCGATTCAACTAACGATAATCGATACACATTCTCATGCTTCAATCCTTCTTCACGAATAACACCGGTGCTCCCCAAGGTGAGACGCTTGGTCGGATATATCCCATATCGAGTAACTCCTGAATCTGCACCTTCAGTTCTTGTAGTTCTTTTGGGGCCATCCTGTATGGGGCCTTTGATATAGGGGCTGCTCCAGGCACCAAGTCAATTTTAAACTCCACTTGTCTATCCGATGGAACACCTGGCAAGTTCTCCGGAAAAATATCTGAATAATCATTAATGATATGGATGTTTTTGATCGTTACTTCGGACTTCAACTCCCCCATGATATTCACTAGATATACTTGACAATTGCCCTTACATAATATCCTTGTTGCTTTTATGGCTGATATCACTGGAGGGGCTTTGCTACGCTTAACCCCTTGAAAAACGTCCTCTACTCCGGCTACTGGATGCAAGACCACGTTCCTCCTCGCACATTGCAAAATAGCATCATACTTATCCAACCAATCCATACCCAAGACTACTTCGAAGTTATTCATGTCTAATATGTATAGATCGGATAGATATAAATGTTCATTTATCTCTATGGTTCTATTGTTAGATATATCATCAACAGAAATTATCTCCTGCTGGTATACTAACTTCAAGGCTTTGAGAAGATTTTCTACTTCTAAATCCAGTCATGCTAAACAACTTCTTAGAGATAAATGAATGGAATGTGTCAGTATCAAATAACACCAAAGAAGGAATTCCAGCGACAGATAACATATCTGACATCATTCCGGGTTTTCCTTGTCAATCTCCGATAGACTGTACATACGAGCCTTACCCCCAGAACCTTGACTCTGGACCCTTCTGTCTGGGCCATTGTTCTTCTGTGGGCACTGGGAGACCATGTGTCCTTCTTCATGGCACCGGTAGCATCGATTCTGTCCTATCATGCAAACTACTTTGTGCCGCTTCCCATATTTCGTGTAGGTTGAGTAGTCATACTATGTCTTTGACCCAGATGGTCCTTCTTTACTACCCTTCTTGTTGCTAGTATTATTACTCGGTCCTTGCCACTTTCTTTTGTTCGTATTCACAACTGGCAGAGCCCTAGCCCTTTCCATATCCAAGCTAGCTGATATATCTTCGGCTCTAGACACGGATTTCTTGTACGACATCTCCCCATGGCTAGCCAGATGATGACGGATTCTGTCTTGAAGTCCATCACGAAACTTTTGTGCCTTCATGTCTTCATTCTCAACCATGAATGGTGCAAATCGGCATATGTGATTAAACTTCCTTTCGTACTCTGTGACCGTCATGCCTCCTTGAGTTAGATCTAGGAACTCATTCTGCATTTTGGCCTTATACGCCCGTGGATAATACTTGTACATCACCGTTTCTTTGAATCCTTTCCAAGACAGCATTTTGCGTTCTTCTTCGGTTCGGAGTCTCCAAGATCCGTTCCACAAAGTCCTGGCGTCCTCCTTGAGTTGGAATACTGTGCATGAAACCTTCTGCTCATCCGTGCAGGCTATGTAATCGAAAATACTCTCTAAGTTCAATAGCCACTCCTCGATGGCAGCTGGACCTTCTCTCCCGAGGAACATTGGAGGTTTGAACTTGTTGAACTGGTTTATTACTCTGGCCTGAAGTTGTCCTTGAGTGGCTGGATGCATTATAGTCTCTCCTTGGAGAAGAGTGGTTAGGCCTGAGAGCAACTGTTGCTGATTAGGGGCGTCACTCCCGCTTCCAGGCTTATTAAGTGCGCCTTGGGCTTGGTTTTGAGACTTAGTATTCAGGGTAGTTTCGCGGGGAGCCATGTCCTGCCAACGAATCGTTGTTCTTGTAAGTTCTTGAGTGCGAGAAATGATGTAAAGATAAAGATATTTATACGCGTGGCAAGAAATAAAATAATTCATTATATATTGGAATTGATTAATACGAGAAATTAAATATTCCATTAATGATAACTTTTGATAGTCAACATGTAATACTAAAATGGAGGTTGCGACTAATAGTTACTACCAAAATATTAAAATCACGACATATCAAAATTAATCCTCATCGTCACAGCTAAGGATCTCAATATCAGGAACAGGGGGTGGGGACTCAGTCCAGGAAATGATATCCTCGTCATCCGAATCAACCATCGGTTCGAGCTCTGGGTCCTCTTCTTCCTTTGGATCCTCCTCGGGATCCTCCTCGAATTCCTCCATCGGCTGTGATGGGGTATCATGCATCTCAAACATCCTGGGGATCTCGCCCCTCGAAAACAACTCAAGAATTATTCCAGTATCATACTGAAAGTCATCCACGACTATTCTTTCCTATGGGGTCCTGCGGTTCGCCTCGTGCCACAGGCGGTATATGGTAAAACTCCAATCATTAGGCAGAGTGATGATCAAATGCTCAATTTCTTCGACCGGATCTCCTGTCTTCCCGAACATGAACCATTTTTGAATCCTCTCGAACACGGAGTACGGGGCATTCTCAAGTTGTCCTAGATTTCCCCAAGAGTCTCTATGTGCTAGGGGGCGCGAGCTGGACCCCGCCTCGGTCCTCTTATGTGGAGTCACTGTGAAATCGACCATACTAATAGGATACATGCATATTTATGTAAAATTATTAAGTTTTACGATATTAGTCTAAATGTATGATAGAAACATGACTTGAAGCTGATTACCTTGGAATGGAGTAACGAAGTAGCAGCAGTCGAACATATGATAGCCCTTAAAAATATTTTATAACAAAAAAAAATATCTTCCGGCGTACCAGGAAAGTAGGCCGGATTTTTCTCTGATACCATAGTGTAACGACCCGATTTTTCTAATGGTATTTTCGGAATATTTTTAAAACATAAGAAACTTGTAGAAATTTTAAATCGTTACTAAACATACATTTTCTAAAAAATTTGCGGAACGTAAAAGGATTCAATAAGACAAAATCCAACAACGGAAAATAATTTCTAAAAATAAAATTAATTGTTCATAGTAGCTTGAGTGGAATTAAAAGAAATAATTATAATATCAATCATATGCCGGCCTGCTCTGCAACCCGTTCCCTCCATTCCGAATTAACCTGAAAATTTTACATAAAAAATGGACTGAGCTTTCTATCGCACATGGGAACATCACATGTCAACAATAATCATAATACATAACAGAGACATAGAATGAATATTTGTTATATCAACATACTTGAGCATGTAAACATGTGACTACATGTAAACATATACTGATACTTGCTATGCAAAAACATGTGATTGCATGTTAATCATATACTGATACTTGGTACGAAAAACATGTGACTGTATGTTAATCGTAAATATAACATATCACCTATACAGTCTAAATAAAGCAATTAAAATCGATAAGTAATAATTCCCACCTGAAATTGAGATGATGTAAATGATGATGCTTGAATGCTTATGAATCGTCCTAATCGTGACCTTGATTCTCGTAACCTACAATAAAAGAGGAGTGTATTTTAATATATGTGAACATATAAAATTAATTGGAATTGAAACTTGAATTATTTGGGCTGAATTGGAGTAAAAGTAGATCGGACCATAAATAAATAGGGCTGTATTAATGGACCCAAAAGTGAGATTTAAAGTTGGGCTAAAATTTAGTTGGGCATTGGAGTAAAGGTTTGGGCCGAGTGAAGGCTTTGGCCCACTGGAATGAAATGTATGACCGGCCTAGGCTTCAGGGTGTGGAAATTTCCTTTTCCCAATCGTTCTCTTATTTCTCTCAAACTGGGAGAACTTCAGCGGCCGCGAATTCCTTTTCTCCACCCGCAAATCGATTTTGTTGCTGCCCTTCCCGGTCCAGGCACCCGGTTCGGCTAAATGGATATCAAGCTTCCAATCCGACTCACGGCGTAAAAGATAAGAGGCGGCGGCGGGTTGTGAACTGAAGAACCGGCCACAGTCACTGGGAAATTGTGTCGCGGCGGCGCGATTTGGAAGAGGGCAAGTGGGCGGTGGTGACAGGCCAGGTTTGGTTGGGTCGGAAAAATTCTCAAGTAAATTTCCTTCCCTATTTGATTCCGTTTTCTTAGAAATGTTTTTTTTTTAAAATTGAAATTATTTGGAAATGGATTTCGGTTCTGAAATCCATTGGTGTGTGTGTATGATGAAGGTAGATGAGTCCATTGAAAGTTTTATCCATGTTGTTGCATATCGGAAGAATTGAACAAATGGGAAAGATTACCTGTTGGCCGTGCTCTGGTGTTAAAACTTGCTATGAAATTTCGAGATGAATTTTGACGAAATGAGATTTTTGGTGTGTAAGATTTTTTGGTGTGTATCGTGTATTCCTTGCTGCAGAGGTTTTTATATTGAAGGGATTGTAACCACTCCCCATGATGTAAAACTTCCCCTGAAGTTCCTCCCATCAACCCTATTCTTGCCAACTTCCATTGGAGAACTCCCATCGTGAGAACGTGGAGTTCCCACTCTTCTTGTCGTGTGAAATATTTCCAATTCGGCTGGAGGTTGTTGGGCTGACCATTTAAATATAGGTTGGTAAAAGATAATTGGACTTGGTAAAAAAATTATAATAGTTGGGCTTGGGAATTAATATTTATTGGGTTGAACATTATAATGGTTGGTTGGCCCAAAATGAATGTATTAAAATTAATTAAAATGGACTTGTCAATATTATACTTAATGGACTTATAATATTTGGGCTCAATAATTGACTTGGGTATATAGTTAAATTAGAAATTCATGAATTGGGCTCGCTAAATAATCATAAGCCCAACTGACAATTTAAATTGAATTATTATTCAATATTTACTATAAAAAGATAATTAATAAATTAAGAAATAATTTCATAAATTTAGCGGGTATTACAATATACCAGGGGTTGACCCAGACCGGGTCATTTCTTCCTCCTTCACATGGCTGCGATTTTTGGCATTTTGGACGGCTAGGAATCGAGTTTCCAACGAGAGTTGATGATAGTAATCATCTTTGTGATTCTTGCTCGTGTGTAGCATCATCTAATCCTTCTTGTTTCCTTCGAATCTAAGGTAATCATCTCAAAAAAACCCTCTCCTATATATTTCGAGAATCTTTAAGATTCGAGTTGTTCTTCATGAATCGTGTTGTTGTATATCATTAATCGGTTGTATTGATTCTATCCCTATGATCTGATTCGTATTTCTTATTGTATTCGGGTTCGGTGATGTTCTCGAGGTTCTTGGGGAAGTATTGAACCCCAAGTGTTCGATCCTTTGTTCCTACGAATTCTTGTTGAGAATTTCATATGTTATTAATCTTCCTTGCGATCGATTTTGTAGTAATTATGTTGTTCTTGTATTTTCGACCTAGTTGGAGGATTCGAGGGTTTTCGGTCGAGCTTTCCCATTTCTTCGCATGCTTTGGACTTGAGGCGAGTATCTCGTCTATATTATTTATACTTTGAGAATGTGATTTCTCGTGAATTTAACGTGGACTTGTTAGTGATTGAACATTAAACCGTATCTTACTTTTAAATGAATATGTGATTTCTATGAAAGTAAATACGAATGTAAACTTGAGTTTCATGTAGAATGATAACAACCATTTCATGTTGTATTTTTCTTAAATCCGATGCTATAAATGAGTAGTTATCCGCGGAATTGTGGAATCGTGGAATATTCGTATTATTCGCTTGTTAAACTTTTTCCTGAATGATGTTGTCATGTGAATTGTACCTTTGTGGAGGTGTATGATGTGTTAACTTATGTTTTACGTGTTTGCGATTGTAGTGAATATTGTACCTTTGTTGTTGTGTATCTTGGTGAATTGACATGTTACACGGGTAGAGACCCATGAGGCCTCCGGCGGCGCGTGCTTGAAAGTACGGCCAGTTGATATGCTATAACCATAAGGTTATCGAATCGAGTAGGTATGGAGGGGGATCCGACAATCATCACTTGCGAGTGGGATGTCACGATAACTTATGGGCGCGTTTGAGTGATGTTACCCGGATAGGGATCAGTGAGACCTCCGGCGGCGCGTGCTTGCGAGTACGGCCAGTTGTCATGATTTAACCATAAGGTTATCTAATCGGGTAGGTCTGGAGGGGGCTCCGAGAACCATCACATGCAAGTGCGGTGTCAATATAACTTATGGGTTTGTTTGAGCTTGTTTAGATAGCCAGTCCGGGAGGGTCCATAGAGGCCTCAGATGGGACCAGTGGTTTAACCCCGGTCCTAGGAGATTCTCATGCTTTTTTGTGAATATTTGGACCTTGGGTCCCGGATGTAGTTGTATTATTAATTAGTCGTTGAGACTTGATTGTGACTACAAGATTTCGGAATTTTTGGTAAACTCTTTTGAAAATAAGAATTATAAACTTTTCATAATTTTACACTGAGACCCCTAAAGTATTCAATTATTCTCTTAAATGTGTTTTAGAGTTATTCTTACGATCCTTCCTAAAGGAAACTATTTTGAAAGGAATTTAGACTCGGGGATCATGTTACTACCTCTTTGAAATGTTATTTTCATAACAGTTGTATTCTTGATGTATAACTTTATAGCTTGGTTACTTGCTAGCGATTTCCATCGCTAACCCCTCGTTGGGGATTATTTTATATTTATTTCAGGTGCCCTGATTGGAGAGTGAGAAACCACAGGGTCGGCTTGGAGGATGATGTAAAGCAGTGATACTAGTCATAGTTGTAGTCGGTTGTTCTTAAGTGATCTGTCGGTCTGAGTGTTTATTTCTAGTTTGTTTGTCATCCTTAAGAGGGTGGACATGTTGTGTATTGTGTGATGGAGTTGTATTTTGATTTATCAGTTGTACTGCTATATTGTGCTTTGAGAGACCTAATCGGTCTACGGTTTTATGTCTTGATCGAGTCGTGTGGGTTTTGTTTTGTAGTCTTCTGCCTGGTAGATCCTTGCGGAAAAAGGGTCTACGGCGTGTAATATCCCTGAGTGGATTGGGGGTGTTACACAAATAGTATCAAAGCTCCAAGTTTGCGAAAACCTAGGCAGTTGGGCCTAGTTGTGTCTTGTCCAGTCGTGTCTTGTCATGTCACCCGGGTGAGCAATTGTGAACAAGTGTGATCATTGTGATCCGTTGTGATCAAATGTGATTAGTTGGGATTAGTATCGTGGTGCAGACACCATCTCCCTGCGGCCTGTGGACGTAAGTCTCCTCTTTTATGCGAAGTATCGATATTTCATGATTTCATTTTTTGTGCGGTGATTGTCGTGCATAATTTTGTTTGTATAGCGTTGTGAAAGGAATCCGTGTTTGATATTCGTGGCACACCGTTTGTGTATTGAGTCGAATGTATTGATGGTTGGACACTGAATGGTGCAATACGATGTGAAAACTGTGAACCTTAATGTGTTCCAGAAAATGTATTGATGGTGGAGTTCGTGAGGAACTCAGATGGGTGGTTTTGACGTACGTTAGAACTTGGTGTTCACGAATTATATTTGATTGAATTTGTAATATCGTTTCCCTATTATGCATGTGGTTTCAAGTTCAATTATTTTTGACGAGTTAGTCATGTATTTTCAAATGACACCTTCAGATGGTATTCGAATGAGGCATTTTAAAGTATTTCGGACATTGTAAAATGATACCGCCATTCTGGATATGATCGAAAGGATTTTGAAAAAAAAATTATACTGCAAAACGACTTTGATTTTCGAAATTAAAAACATTATGTGTTTGTGTGTTGGGACTGAGTTGTTACAACAAGCTTGATACGTTCTTATTCACGTTGGAGAATTTTTACCGTATTTTCTAAATGTCAGGATACATTGTTAGGAGTCGATCCTTAACCTTCAGAGCCGTTTTGAGGCTGCTGAGTTGATTTTGATGTCTTACAGTTAGCTGTTACGGCTGTAAGCTTATTTATCACACGATAACTTTGTTATTCTGATTATATACATGCTCATTATCGGTCGCTTAATTCCTGTTGACATAGTCATATGGTCCGTCTGTGATGATCGTGAACTTTAACTGCTGTACCAGTAATGTTATACTCAGTTGTTTATCCTGTATGGATATTATTTACGTATTATTAATCGTTACCTTTCTTGTTAGCGAATTTTGGTTGTACACCTAGATGTTACGACTACATAGTTTGGTTTAATTGTATTATTCTATGATGTTATCGGGATGTGATAGTTGATCGGTGGTAATGATGATATATATTGATAAGGTCATTTTGATGATATCGTTTATTGAGTAGATTGATGTTTCAAAAAAAAATTTGCAAATGACTTTCAAAACGAAACAGTTATGATAATGGGTTCATAGTTTTGATCAAACGATCGAGGTATTAAAAATATTTCTTTCCAAAAACTCATTTCAGCAAAATCATTCAAACTCGAGAATTTTAAAATATTATCATTTGAACAAATACCTCGGAAAAGTTTGTTTTTAAAAATATTACTAATGTTTGACCACAATGATATGTATGTGGTCTTGACCGTGATTGTCTTGGTAAAGGTCGTACGTTTTTGTTGATATAGCCAGGTGAATTACTTATGAATCTGAATCCTATTGTTGCATTGATAGTTCGTGTATTCGTGTTATGACTCAGAGTGAGTATTTTATTGTGTTACCATTGTTGCCCTATGTTGATTATGTGGTGTTTGTTTTGTCGTTCTGAACGGCTGTCAGTTCAGTATGCCGAGAGGTCATGGCAATCAGTGGCGCGATCAGGATCATGCTGCCGGTAATGACGTTAGTATTGGTGTTGCTAGTATACTTCAGCAGGTGGCAGACCAGATGACTCATTTGGCTCAGGCGGTTCAGCGTAACACTACCGTGTCCGAGAACGTTGGGTCGACTCGGTGGCTTAGAGCAGTGATTCGTATGCATCCTCCTCATTTTGCGGGCGCGGGTGATACTTTGGGATGGGATGGTTGGCTTTTCTAATTGGAGAAGATTTTCAAGGCGGTTGGTTGTCCAGAGGAACGGAGGATTCCTATCTCTCAGTTCGTTCTCGATAGTGACGCTGCTAATTGGTGGGAGGTCGTTGAGCCTCAGGATCATGCTGTTACTTGGGAAGAGTTGAAGAAGTTGATGGAAGTGGAGTTCTGTCCGAAGACGATCCGAGAGCAGAGGATCCGAGATTTTTATCTAGCCGATCCGCAGGATATACCCTTATCGCAAGCTATTATCCATTATAGTCGACAGCTCGCTTACGTGAAGAGGCAGGTGAGGATCGAGGAAGACAAAGTCCATCATTTTGATATGCAGATGAGACTAGAGATTCGACAGTACATTTCGGGTTTCACTTATGCTACTTTGAGAGAGTATCAGAATCGAGCCATGGCGTACGAGATGGCATCGTTATCTACTGGGCCTTTGCATGAGTCGAAGAGGCAGAGGACGTCTGGAGATTTTTCGGACAGTGTGAGAGTCGGAACTTTTCTCGTCGAGTTTCTCATAGTCCTACGGCGAAACCTTCCCTTTCTTTGTTCGGTGGAACCAAGAGTTCCAAGTCATCTTCTTTGACTCCTAGTCAGACTAGGAGGTGTTTCAATTGCAACGTTGTGAGTCATGTGCAAGCTAATTGTCCTTCGCAGTCGATTACTTGTTATAACTGTGGACTCGAGGGCCACAGAGTTCAGTATTGTGAACTATTCCATGAAGTTTCCCAAAAACGAGCTTGAGCACCATTATCAGGACCGACTCGTGTAGATCGTTGAGGTTTAATTGTTCGTTCACTTTGTTGTCAGATTACTTCATCCTTTCTTTTTAAGTTTTGGGATGAAACTTCTTTTTAGATGGGTAGAATGTAATACCCGTGATTTCCTCTTCCGATAATTTTTCATTTTTGACATTTTTCTGATTTCCAGAACTCGCTTGCGAGCGTTTTGATATTTTGATAATGTTTTGTTCTACGTATTTGGTCATCCGAGTTTGTTTCGGGGCTATTTTACCCGAATCCGTGTTTTGAGCGACTTTTTCTGCTATTTGGTTCGATTCGTGTGATGCTGGTTCGAAACTATAGTTTCGTGCTTCCTATAAGTCCGTTTAACTTTGTTAGACCTGTTATGAACTTCAGTTTGGTTGTTTAATTTCGTATTGTGATTTTCGGACGTTTTGGGCCGTTTTGTAATTTCTCAAAGTTTGGGGGTAATTACTTCCGTTGTCATACTTCGAACCTTCGGGTAGTCGGAGTCATGTTTTCCTTTAGTGCTTGAGTTCGTCGTTTCGCACCCTTCGTGTGCATGCCTTCGTCTTGTGTTGTTTTGTCGTTTCACGGTTTCGTCGCGCTCGTACTCGACGAGCTGAACTTAGCAGTTGGAACTGCTAAGTGTCTTACATACGTTATGTGATGAGCATAACGTACTTTACTGAGATTTTTTATGTACGCTACGAGGCCTTACTAGCATACGTAAAGGCCTTCAGGTAATCAGGCAGTGAGCCAAGGTTGGCTCTTACGTACGTAAGGGCTTACACCTTACATGCGTTAATCATCTAACGTATGTTAGACTGCTGCCCCTAACGTACGTAAACTTCAGTTTTCAATATATACCCAGGGGTTGACCCAGATCGTGTCATTTCTTCCTCCTTCACCTTGCTGCGGTTTTTGGCATTTCGGACGGCTAGGAATCGAGTTTCCAACGAGAGTTGATGATAGTAATCATCTTTGTGATTCTTGCTCGTGTGTAGCATCATCTAATCCTTCTTGTTTCCTTCGAATCTAAGGTAATCATCTCAATAACCCTTTCCTATATATTTCGAGAATCTTTCGAGTTGTTCTTCATGAATCGTGTTTTTGTATATCATCGGTTGTATTGTTTCTATCCCTATGATTTGATTCATATTTCTTATTGTATTCGGGTTCGGGTGATGTTCTCGAGGTTCTTGGGGAAGTATTGAACCCCAAGTGTTCGATCCTTTGTTCCTACGAATTCTTGTTGAGAATTTCGTTTATTTTCCATCTTCCTTGCGATCTATTTTGTAGTAATTGTGTTGTTCTTGTGTTTTCGACCTAGTTGGAGGATTCAAGGGTTTCCGGTCGAGCTTTCCCATTGCTTCGCATGCTTTGGACTTGAGGCGAGTATCTCGTCTATATTCTTTATACTTTGAGAGTGATTTTTCGTGAATTTAATATGGACTTGTTAGTGATTGAACATTAAACCGTAACATACTTTTAAGTGAATATGTGATTTCTATGAAAGTAAATACGAATGTAAACTTGAGTTTCATGTAGAATGATAACAACCATTTCATGTTGTATTTTGCTTAAAACGGATGCTAGAAATGAGTAGTTTTCCGAGGAATTGTGGAATCATGGAATATTCGTATTATTTGCTTGTTAGCCTTTTTCCTGAATAATGTTGTCATGTGAATGTTGTACCTTTGTGGAGGTGTATGATGTGTTAACTTATGTTTTACGTGTTTGCGATTGTAGTGAATATTGTACCTTTGTTGTTGTGTATCTTGGTGAATTGATATGTTACCCAGGTAGGGACCCGTGAGGCCTCCGGCGGCGCATGCTTGCAAGTACGGCCAGTTGATATGTTATAACCATAAGGTTATCGAATCGACTAGGTCTGGAGGGGTCTCCGAGAATCGCCACTTGCGAGTGCGATGTCACGATAACTTATGGGTGCGTTTGAGTGATGTTACCCGGGTAGGGACCCGTGAGGCCTCCGGCGGCGCGTGATTGTGAGTATGGCCAGTTGTCATGATTTGACCATAAGGTTATCTAATCGGGTAGGTCTGGAGGGGGCTCCGAGAACCGTCACTTGCGAGTGCGGTGTCAAGATAACTTATGGGTGTGTTTGAGCTTGTTTAGATAGCCAGTCCTGGAGGGTCCACAGAGGCCTCGTATGGGACCAGTGGTTTAACCCCGGTCCTAGGCAATTCCCGTGCTTGTTTTGTGAATATTTAGACCTTGGGTCCCGGATGTAGTTGTATTATTAATTAGTCGTTGAGACTTGATTGTGACTAGAATCATTTCGGCATTTTTGGTAAACTCTTTTGAAAAGGAGAATTATAAACTTTTCATGATTTTACACTGGGACCCCCATAGTCTTTAATTATTCTCTTTAATGTGTTTTGGAGTTATTCTTATGATCCTTCCTAAAGGAAATTGTTTTGAAAGGAATTTAGACTCGGGTATCGTGTTCCTAGCTCGTTGAAATGTTATTTTCATAAGGGTTGAATTCTTGATGTATAACTCTATAGCTTGGTTACTTGCTAGCGATTTCCATCACTAACCCCTCGCTGGGGATTATTTTATATTTATTTCAGGTGCCCTAATTGGAGAGTGAGCAACCATAGGATCGACTTGGAGGATAATGTAAAGCAGCGATACTAGTCACAATTGTAGTCGCTTGTTCGTCAGTGATCTATCGGTCTGAGTGTTTATTTCTAGTTTATTTGTCATCCTTAAGAGGATGGACATGTTGTAATATGTGATCGAGGTGTATTTTGATTTATCAGTTGTACTACTGTGTTGTGCTTTGAGAGACCTAATCGGTCTACGGTTTTATGTTTTGGTCGAGTCGTGTGGGTTTTGTTTTGTAGTATCCTGCCTGGCAGATCCTTGCGGAAAAGGGGTCTACGGTGTAACACCCCGAGATATTCGGAATAATTACAGCGCCGTAAACCCTTTAAGTAAGGATTTACAAGGCTAATTAAAAAGGAAAGTAAATCTAAGACATCAATACTGCGGAAATTCAAGTTTGTGAAAACGTACAACTGGTTCAACGAGTAATTAATACAACCATATCGAATTAATATCAATAAGACACGCGTACTCGAGTACAGAAACCAGACCAAGAAAACGAATCTCCAAAAACAATAAACATCACTGAACCCCTTCGTCGTCACGTCGGTACTGTGGCTGTTTCCCTGCTCCTCAGCTACCTGAACATCAAAACAAATGTCCACCCCCGAAGGGGTTAGCAAAACGATGCTAGTACAAGTATCATATTAAACAATTCGAATATGCATCAACAATACATAACAAGATACACCACACGGACTTCCGCTACCGGAATCCGACAATGCGAATCTACAAGATTCCATTACACAGCGTGGGTATTCCAATGATCCAGCGCCCTCAGCATAGATCCCAAGATGATCCCGTCGGACCAACACGAGGTGGAAATAACCCGTCCAACGATCCAGCGCCCTCAACCTAGATCCCAAGATGATCCCGTCGGACCAACACGAGGTGGACATCCGATCCAGCGCCCTCAGCATAGATCGTACAACGTATACAAACACAACTCATGCATACACATATGCCAAATCATTATGTTCATCAACATGAACATATAAACACTATATAACGAATATCATGGCAAATCAACGAAGTAAATATCATGTTCAACAACATGAATAATCATACGCATACTCCAAAAATACCGATATTAACATATCACGATACTTACCTTGAGGATGGCAAGAACGATATACTTCAATGATCTCAACCCACTCGAAGGTCGCCTCCTTCGATCAATGTAGCAAGCTCGAACCTTAACAAAAGGAATGATATACAAATCATCTCAAGTCGAACAATGGCCTAACAACTCGGCCTACGGCCGAAAATCTCAAAATAAACAATCTGTCTGGATTGCTTAGCGCGCGCTACGTACTCTACGTAACGTGCGCTAAGCCGGACTGTTAGCGTACGCTATCGTATAAGACTAGCGTGCGCTAGCCACGGACTGGCAGTCTGACACGGCTAGTCTCATAACGTACGCTACGCACGTTTCGTGCGTTAACTGGACCCCGATAGCGCACGTTAACTCAGACATGTTAGCGTGTGCTAATCTTGCATGGCAGAATACTGCAAACCGAAAACTGGGTTGAATGGTGAAGAACTCATGAATTCTACCGTGATAATACAAGTTATCCTCGGGCATATCATGCTAATAAGATTTGTGGAAGTTTTATGATTATGAAATACAAATATACGGATAGTCATCTCAATATCATAATCCATCTACGATCTTCAAGAAATAATCTAAGTTCCGATCGTCTTACGTTCCAAAACACATGATTCCAACGTGTACAACGTAGCAACTGGGTAATATCCGATTACTGATCATAAATCGATTTGAACATGCTTAGGAGTCCTTATAATAAGATGGTTCAAAGGTTCATACGATATATAGTGCCGATACGTCAAAAGTATCATTCTAACATGTGATGACCGATTTTAACGAAATACTAGCTAACAAAACATGATTTAAACTTCCTTAGGAACATTACTAACATCGGTGAAGAATCACCTACCTCAAAGTAGTGAAGAACACGGAGGAAAATGAAGCAATCCAACACCGAAGGCTTGAACACCTATCTCCAATGATATACGATCTTCAATCTCGAACTAGGAGGTTGATACGAAGTGTTTAGGACGAAGGGAGTTATGTTCTAAGTGTAAGAGTTCGGGTTATGGGAGGAGAAAGAACTGAAATCACGAATAGGATGCTGTCTTATTTATAATAAATGGCGATTAGCGTGCGCTAGTCCCTGCTCGTAGCGTGCGCTAACGGCTGTCTGACTTAACTGAAGTCAGCACTTAGCGTACGCTATCCACATGCCTGTAGCGTGCGCTAAGGCGTTGACTTGGCTTTTCCCGAAAGCCGTCCAGGTTCATTCGACACAATCCGACAAGGGTCCCCCGGCCAGATCTCACCTACCGCACGTCTCAATCAATTGACCACGCATAGCGTGCGCTAATGACACTCTGGCGTGCGCTATGAATCCATGTTAGCGTCGCTACCGTAGCTTTGTAGCGTGCGCTACATGCGCAAATTTCACTCTTTACATCACATATACGAAATTATACGCTTGACAACATCGGATTATGAAATACGGAGATTAGTACTCGGATAAAAGTACAATCATTACAATATCACAAGTTCGATTACATAACGAAATCTAAGGTATTACATCCTTCCTCCCTAAAAGAAGTTTCGTCCGAAACTTAGGATGAAAACAACTCAGGATATTTAGCCTTCATACCGTCCTCCGTTTCCCAAGTGGCCTCTTCGACTCCATGTCGTGACCATTATACTTTAACCAAATGTATTGGTTTATTCCTCAATTGTTTGATCCGGCTCTCAAGTATCTTGATTGGTCTCTCTTGAAGGTGCCATCATTAGCTATCTCGATCTCGTCGAAATCAATGACGTGGTGAGGTCGGTACATACTTCCGCGATTGGGATACGTGAAACACATTGTGAACATGACTCGTGATGGCGGTAAGGCCAACTGTATGCTAAATCCCCAACTCTCTCTAGAATCTCAAATGGTCCGATATATCTCGGACTAAGCACCTCTTCTCCCAAAACGGAAAATCCCTCGTGTAGGAGACACCTTCAACGATCGTGGTCCCATTCGAACTCTAGAGGAGACGGCGTACATCGGCATAAGACTTACATCGACTGCGGGCGGTCAACAGTCTCTCTCGAATCAAAGCTATCTTCTCTTGAGTCTGAATAATCAATTCCGGTTCCGTCCCGATCAAATCCGAAGAATCATCCCAACTCATGGGTGATCGGCATCTTCTCCCGTACAAAGCTTCAAATGGTGCCATCTTAATTGAAGCATGCCAACTATTATTGTAAGTGAATTCGATCAAGGGCAAGTGAACTTCCCAATCAGTTGACCAATCCAACGCACAAGCTCTAAGCATGTCTTCTACAGTTTGTATAGTCCGTTCGGACTGACCGTCTGTTTGGGGATGATAAGCTATGCTAAAGTTGAGCTCAGTCCCCAAAGCCTTGTGAACTGCTTTCCAGAAGTGCGACACGAAACGACCATCTCGATCCGAAATAATGGTCTTCGGCGTCCCATGCAATCTGACTATCTCCGCAATAAATACTCGCGCCAATCTCTCGGGTCCCCATGTATCTTTGATCCCTAGGAAATGAGCCGACTTGGTTAGTCGATCAACTACAACCCAAATCGTGTTCATTCCTGTTCTAGTCCTTGGCATATTGGTGATGAAATCCATCGAAATGTCCTCCCACTTCCATTCAGGGATCGGAGCGGCTTTAACATCCGTGGTCGATGTTCAATCTTAACCTGTGACAAGTCAAACACTTGAAACGTACTCCGCTCGTCCTTCTTCATATTCCCCACGGAAGTTTTGCTTTAAATCCTTATACATCTTACTGCTGCCTGGGTGAATAGAATAGGGCGCGCTATGAGCTTCCTTCAGAATAGTCCGTCTCAGATCATCATCATCAGGAACGCAAAGTCGATTCTGAAATCTCAGAACTCCATCGTCTTGTAACATGAATCCTGGGGCTTTTCCTTTCTTTACTTCGTCACATAATCGAAGGATCAGAGAATCGTCCAACTCCTTAGACTTGATCTCCTCGACTAGTGATGAAGTCAGTTCCATCACATAAAGTTGCCCTTGGATTCCTGGTGCCCATACTTCAATCCCCTCGCGGATCAGTTCTCGTTGAATACTGGTTTGGGACGTGAGAGCTTCCAACACTCGAAGAGAAACAGGTTTACGGCTCAAAGCATCGGCTACTACATTTGCTTTCCCCGGATGATAGAGAATCTCCAAGTCGTAATCCTTGATCAATTCCATCCACCTTCTCTGCCTCATGTTTAATTCTTTCTGACTGAAAATGTATTTGAGGCTCTTATGATCGGTAAAGATCTGACAATGAGTGCCGTACAAATAATGTCGCCAAATTTTCAAGGCAAAGACCACAGCTGCTAGCTCCAGATCATGAGTCGGATAATTAACTTCGTATGGTTTCATTGCCGAGAAGCATAAGCAATCACTTTATCCTTCTGCATCAACACACAACCCAAACCCTGATTTAAAGCATCGTTGTATACCATGAATCCAGCAGTTCCCTCTGGCAGTGCTAATATAGGTCTTGTCGTCAGTCTCCTCTTAAGTTCGTCAAACCGGGCTGGCATTTCTCATTCCACGTGAACTTTTGAGTTTTACGTAATAGTGAGTGAGCGGACGAGCAATTTTGGAAAATCCCTCTACAAAGCGGCGATAATATCCGGCAAGTCCTAAGAAGCTTCGGACTTCTTTCACGTTTTAGGAGCTTCCCACTCCAAGATTGCTTTGACTTTCTTCGGGTCCACCTGAACTCCGTCGGATGATATCACATTCCCAAGGAAGGTTACTTCCTTAAGCCAGAATTCGCATTTAGAAAGCTTAGCATACAGCTGTTCCTTTCTAAAGATGCTCAAAACCACACGTAAATGTTCAGCATGTTCCTCTGCGTCCCTCGAATATATCAAGATGTCGTCAATGAAAACGACCACAAATTTATCCAAGTACTCCAAGAATACCCGATTCATCAATTGCATGAATACCGCAGGAGCATTGGTAAGTCCAAATGGCATCACTACAAATTCATAATGCGTCTAGGGATCAAAGCAGATTTCGGTATATCTGATCCCTTAATTCTCAACTGATGGTATCCTGATCGCAAGTCAATCTTCGAGAATACCCTTGCCCCTTGCAGTTGATTAAACAAGTCGTCGATCCGGGATACTTATTCTTGATCGTCATTTTGTTAAGCTCCCTGTAATCAATACATAGTCGGAGGGATCCGTCTTTCTTCCGGACAAAAAGAATGGGCGCTCCCCAAGGAGAAACGCTAGGTTGAATATAGCCCCTCTGTAACAATTCCTCCAGTTGCTTCTTGAGTTCATACATCTCGGTTGGCGCCATGCGGTATGGTGCCCTGGAAATAGGGGCTGCTCCAGGCTCTAATTTGATGGTGAACTCCACTTCTCTCTGCGGAGGTAATCCAGGCAGTTCGTCAGGAAATACATCTGGGAATTCATTCACAACTGAAATAGACGAGAGCTCTACTCCTTCCTCTTTCCTCATGGCATAACACCAAAGTCCATGACATCCACAGTTCGATAATTTCGGCTTTCATTGCTTTGATCAATTTTCCCGAGCTTCGGTCTCCATCCTCGGAATAAGTGTTGGACCGTCATCGGCAATGATAGAAATGACTCTCTTTCGGTAATTCGGGATAGCTCCATAACGGTTGAGCGATCGTCTCAGAATTAAATCGTCACCGTAGATGTCAACAACAATGAGATTCGACGGCCAATCTTTCCCTCCTATAGATCTGGAAAATCTCTAGCCTCTAGGGTTCCCACAATTCTCTCTCCACTCGGCAATCCCACAACATACGGTTCACAATCAATTAAGCACGAGATTTTTAAGCGATTTACAGTTCAATGATACAAAAGAATGTGTAGCTCGGAATCGAATAAAACACTAGCTGGTTGCAAAAGGATCTGAATCGTGCACGATCTGCAATGGTGTTACGATCGTCGAGATCTCCTCATTTCATACGGGCGCGGAGGAACGGACCCGGCCTTGGATGTTTCTCTCTTCCCAACGTTACGCTCTGAAATCCACTCTGTTGTGTCTGGTTCACACTTATCTCCTAAGGCCCAGTGCGAGTGCGGGTACCAAAAGATCTAGTAGCGGATCCACGAAGGCCGCACGATGCCCTTCTTGCCCACAATCGTAACAAGTCACGAGAAGATGCGGGGCAATCACGTCGAATATGCCTGCTCGACCACAATTGTAGCATTTCTTTGATGCGTCAAGCTATTGATGTTGTCGGAACTTCTTTCCGCCTTTGGAAGGATGTGGAGGTTTCTAGCCGAATAAAAGGAAGGCGGCCCTTGCGGGCCCCACTACTCTTGTTTTACGCAAGTGCCGGTTACCTTACCTTCTTTGCCTCTCTTGATTTCTCCACCGCCGCCTCTTTCATGTCGTAGGCCGGCACTTTGTCTTGATCTTGTAACGTAGTAGTACACTCGAATCGGACATGTCTTTCTGAATCTCGGCTTCATCCGCATATCAAAATGAAAAATCTTTTACGCCTCCGTTACGACCAAGTGTCGCACACAAGTCGGTGATGATTAAAAGTTTTAATTACATCATCACAGATGCCTCCGAACTCTGTGGTGAGAAAAACTCTCGGATCTTTGCCTCTCTAGCTGGACGAGGACAATACTGTGCTTCCATCATTAGTTTGAATTTCTTCCAATCCGCATTATGATTCTCGGGTCGGATAGCCTCCCACCAATCAAAGGCCTCCCCAGTCAGAAAATACTGGGCAATGGGAACCTTCCGGTCCTCGGGACAGTTAAGACCCGCGAATATCTTCTCCAACTCCTTGAGCCAGTGATCCCAAGTAAGTGCCTCAGCAGATCCGTCAAATTTTGGCGGGTGCAATTTAACCACCTCAGCAAGCCATCTGTCTCCCCGGTTATCCTCGTGGTGCTGCTGTCCCATCGCCGTCTGCATGCGATCGACGACCTGAGCGAACTGGTTTATCTGCGCCACCACCTGTTGAAGCACTCCCGGCATGTTAGGATTTGCGTCATCATTAGCTGATCCTTGCTGCCCTACAGAATGGGAATCGGTTCGACTAGCCGATATTTCTGGGGTAGTTGCGGAATCCTCATGTCTCATGTTACCACGTCCGCGTCCACGACCGCGTCTGCATCCACGTCCTCCTCTCAACATACTGTAAACGCAATTTCTCAATATCCAGAACAAAATTTTCGAAATAAAGTCCGTCAATACTCACAAAACAGTAATTAAGTAAAACGGTAGTACAAGAGATTAAGAGACTTACAACCACGGTCCACATGACGACTTGGTGAGCGGTGATGTTACAAGCGACCCGTAAATCAAATAACGTAAATGCAGACCCAACTAAAACCCATTGCCAAGATATCCATGAATCTTAGCTCCGATACCATATTCTGTAACACCCCGAGATATTCGGAATAATTACAGCGCCGTAAACCCTTTAAGTAAGGATTTACAAGGCTAATTAAAAAGGAAAGTAAATCTAAGACATCAATACTGCGGAAATTCAAGTTTGTGAAAACGTACAACTGGTTCAACGAGTAATTAATACAACCATATCGAATTAATATCAATAAGACACGCGTACTCGAGTACAGAAACCAGACCAAGAAAACGAATCTCCAAAAACAATAAACATCACTGAACCCCTTCGTCGTCACGTCGGTACTATGGCTGTTTCCCTGCTCCTCGGCTACCTGAACATCAAAACAAATGTCCACCCCCGAAGAATTAGCAAAACGATGCTAGTACAAGTATCATATTAAACAATTCGAATATGCATCAACAATACATAACAAGATACACCACACGGACTTCCGCTCAGGAATCCGACAATGCGAATCTACAAGATTCCATTACGATGTGGGTATTCCAATGATCAGCGCCCTCGGCATAGATCCCAAGATGATCCCGTCGGACCAACACGAGGTGGAAATAACCCGTCCAATGATCAGCGCCCTCGGCTAGATCCCAAGATGATCCGTCGGACCAACACGAGGTGGACATCCGATCCAGCGCCTCGGCATAGATCGTACAACGTATCTAAACACAACTCATGCATACACATATGCCAAATCATTATGTTCATCAACATGAACATATAAACACTATATAACGAATATCATGGCAAATCAACGAAGTAAATATCATGTTCAACAACATGAATAATCATACGCATACTCCAAAATACCGATATTAACATATCACGATACTTGCCTCGAGGATGGCAAGAGCGATATACTTCAATGATCTCAACCCACTCGAAGGTCGCCTCCTTCGATCAACGTAACAAGCTCGAACCTTAACAAAAGGAATGATATACAAATCATCTCAAGTCGAACAATGGCCTAACAACTCGGCTACGGCAAAAGCTCAAAATAAACAATCATGCGGATTGCTTAGCGCGCGCTACATACTCTACGTAACGTGTGCTAAGCGGATTTGTTAGCGTCGCTATCGTATAAGACTAGCGTCGCTAGCCACAGCGATCGACACGGCTGGTCTCATAACGTCGCTACGCCGCGTTTCGTGCGTTAAGCGAACCCGATAGCGCACGTTAACTCACACATGTTAGCGTGCGCTAATCTTGCATGGCGAATCATGCAAAGCTGGCTGGGTTGAATGGTGAAGAACTCATGAATTCTCTAGTGATAATACAAGTTATCCTCGGGCATATCATGCTAATAAGGTTTGTGGAAGTTTTATGATTATGAAATACAAATATACGGATAGTCATCTCAATATCATAATCCATCTACGATCTTCAAGAAATAATCTAAGTTAGATCGTCTTACGTTCCAAAACACATGATTCCAGCGTGTACAACGTAGCAACCGGGTAATATCCGATTCGATCATAAATCGATTTGAACATGCTTAGGAGTCCTTATAATAAGATGGTTCAAAGGTTCATACGATATATAGTGCTGATACGTCAAAAGTATCCTTCTAACATGTGATGACCGATTTCAACGAAATACTAGCTAACAAAACATGATTCAAACTTCCTTAGGAACATTATTAACATCGGTGAAGAATCACCTACCTCAAAGTAGTGAAGAACACGGAGGAAAATGAAGCAATCCAACACCGAAGGCTTGAACACCTATCTCCAATGATATACGATCTTCAATCTCGAACTAGGAGGTTGATACGAAGTGTTTAGGACGAAGGGAGTTATGTTCTAAGTGTAAGAGTTCGGGTTATGGGAGGAGAAAGAACTGAAATCACGAATAGGATGCTGTCCTATTTATAATAAATGGCGATTAGCGTGCGCTAGTCCCTGCTCGTAGCGTGCACTAACGGTTGTCTGACTTAACTGAAGTCAGCACTTAGCGTACGCTATCCACATGCCTGTAGCGTGCACTAAGGCGTTGACTTGGCTTTTCCCGAAAGCCGTCCAGGTTCATTTGACACAATCCGACAAGGGTCCCCCGGCCAGATCTCACCTACCGCACGTCTCAATCAATTGACCACGCATAGCGTGCGCTAATGACACTCTGTAGCGTGCGCTATGAATCCATGTTAGCGTACGCTACCCGTAGCCTGTAGCGTGCGCTACATGCACAGAATTTCAATCTTTACATCACATATACGAAATTATACGCTTGACAACATCGGATTATGAAATACGGAGATTAGTACTCAGATAAAAGTACAATCATTACAATATCACAAGTTCCAATTACATAACAGAAATCTCGGGTATTACATACGGCGTGTAATATCCCTGAGTGGATTGGGGTTGTTACACCATCCGTCTTGGCATCCACGTATGTTCTCCCCGCCAGCTCAACCATCCCGGTTAAGAGGACCAGAGGACAAAAGAACTGATTTTCGGGTAAACCGGCCGAGCAGAGTAACTGAGAGGACCGACCGAGTACATATCAAATTTACTCCCATGTCCCATTAAGACTGGACCGGACAGAACCATCGAGGCCGACCCGATGACCAGTCCGGAGGAAGGACGAAAAGGCCGACCAAATCCATAATAAATACGATCCAATATCGATCAGAGCAGCTGGAGACCCAAGGGCCGACCCCAGTACTGACCACAATAGATAAACATGGACAGAAGCATGCGGAACAGGCACAGAGGACATGCGGAACAGGTACAGAGGACAGTTAATGCATTATGTCCTCCCTCTTCCCAAAGCAGTCCCCAAAGGACGCCACATGTCTAAGGCGCACTCTCCCTCTGACAAGTGTTTGGACGCATTCCCAAATATTCTCCATCTGTCGCCCGCTGATTGGCCAAGATTTTCTATATATAGCGAGAATGTATGATAAGAAAGGACTTTTGGAATTTTTCCATAAAAAGGGAGAAATATGGAGGAAAAAAAAGGACTTGTAATAAACAAGCAATAAACATAGACCGGCTTAAAAGTTCAGCTCGGCTCTATCACAGAATACTAGAATCAATAAAATCCAGCTATCTTATTAATCCAACTTTTTATTGTTCTATACGTGGCTTCGATCCATCGAATCTGGGTCAGTCCACGTATCGTTGGTCGAATCAATTATCGACAAATTGGTGCTAGAAGAAGGGGCCCTCGTTACCCACAGCTACATATGTTCTCACCAGAATCCTGGAAATCTGGTTCCAATTGAGTTATGTCTCACGGAAATTCCAAGCACCATCAACCCGCCACGGAGGAAGAAAACCTCTTTGAGGTGGCGGAGTGCTTTAAACACCCCGCGTTCATCCAGGGAATGAACGCCCTCATGGCATGGGCACTGAAGGCGGAATTCTTCAGAAGCCCGAGGACCAGACGGAGGCCCAATCTCAGACAACCCGCCCAGCCGCCCCTAGGCGGGACAAAAAAAGAACCGTCTCCTGAGTTGTCAAGGAAGAGGCGGAAAGCCATGGTGAAAGCCCTCACTCCTCCCAGAAAAGTTTACACTCTCATCCCATATCGGTTTTTGATCGACTGAGGACACGGAGGAAATCTGGAAAAATGGCACCGGCCCGGACCACTCAGAGTCGGGACCGCAAAGAAGCGGAGGCTCCCCATCAATCCCGAGTCCCGACACAACCACTACCACAAACTCCAGGCGAAAACTTGAGTGAAATCGAGTTCTTCAAAAAATACCTCACGGAGCTTGAGAATAAACAACTCCAGCCATCCCAAAATTCTGAATGGCTCAACAGCCAGGAGAGCCCCCTTTGTAATACCCGAGATTTCTGATATGTATTTGAAACCTTGTGATATTGTATTTGTTGTATTTTGATCTGAGTATTATTGTCTGTATTTCTTGACCCGGTGTTGTTGAGCAGATGATTTCATGATTTTGTTCAATATTGTGAATGTATCTTCTAACCGATATTGGCCAGTTCATGGAGGTTAGCAAGTTCTTAGGTCTTTACATATTGGAATCATACGTTTTAGGATTTGGAATGGATTGAACTTAAGATATTTTCTTGAAGATCAAGATGAATTAAGATGTTGTGATGGTTATAAGTATCCTTGTACCTTGAAGTCGTTTAATCCGTAAAGATCTTTCACAAATCGTATGAGCATGATATGCACGGAGATGACATGTTTTAACACTGAAGATTTCATGAGTTTCTTCACCATTAGATTAAGTTTTACGCGGTAGTAAGCGCCATGCCTGAGTAGTGCATGCTAAGATGTATATATTAACGTGCGCTATCGGGAATGAGTACGTTTGGTATGTAACGTACGTTATGTCATCAGGCGAGTCAGTCGGCTGATCAGAGAGTACTGCTGGTACATAAGTTAGCGTACGCTAGACTTCGTCGTTTACGTATGCTAACGGGCAGGCTTAGCGCACGTTACATAGAGTAAGTAGCGTACGCTAAGTAGTTCAGGCAGATTGCATTTTTTTAGAGCTTTCCGCCATAGCCCGGGTTGTTAGACATTCGTACGACATAAGATAAATTCTATATTATTTCTTTTGTTAAGGTTTGAGCTTGCTACGTTGATCGAAGGATATGGCCTTCGAGTGTGTTGAGATCGTTGGAGTGATTTGTTCTTGCCATCCTTGAGGCAAGTATCGTATTTTAAGCTTATTGATATTGTATTGTTGATCGTGTGTACGATTTATTCGTGTTGTTGAACATGAGATTATATTCTTTGAGTTGTCATGATATTTACGTCGATGAACGTGTTGATTTGCATATGTGTATGCATAATGGTATTGTTTGTGTTGTAAATGATCTGAGGGGATCATCAGGATCTATGCTGAGGGCGCTGGATCGAATGTCCACCATACGTTGGTCCGACGGGATCATCATGGGGATCTATGCTGAGGGCGCTGGATCGTTGGACGGGTTTTCCACCATGCGTTGGTCCGACGTGATCATCATGGGGATCTATACCGAGGGCGCTGGATCGTTGTATTACCCTGTATTGTATTGATGGAATCGTGAGGATTCACATCGTTTGATTCCGATGACGGAAGTCTGTTTTGTATGTTTTATGATGCATTGATGATTTATGTATTGCGATACTTGTATTAGCATGGCTTTGCTAACCCCTTCGGGGGTGGACATTTGTTTTGATGTTCAGGTAGCCAAGGAGCGGGGAAGCAGCCACAGTACCGACATGACGATGAAGTGGCTCAGTGATGTGGATTGTATTCTCTTATTTTCCGGTTATTTCAATACTCGAGTACGTTTATGTTGTTGTTGTCTTGGGAACACTTTGTAATAATGAACTTATTTGATTTGTAGAACGGGTTTGAATTTCCTTTTATTAATGTCGTTTTTGTACTATTCTCGTAGCCTTTAAATTAGCCATGTAAATCCTTATACAAAGGATTTACGGCGCTATAATTATTCCGAATATCTCGGGGTGTTACACCCTTGACCCCTGTATTTTGGCGGAGCCTCTCCCGGAGAAGTTTAAGGTCCCCCAAATCCCACCATATAATGGGGACCGACCCCAATGCCCATCTAGGACACTACAACTCATGGATGGACCTACACGGGTCTCAAGATGCATTCCGATGCTGGATGTTCTCCCTAACTTTGGGGGAAAGGGCTCAAATGTGGTACCGCTCGCTACCCCACCATTCTATCCAGACATGGGATCAGCTAACTACGACATTTCGGTCCCATTTTATGGGATCTCTGGTGTGCGTCGCCCCGCGGTCCTCCATCGCCTCCGTCGTGCAGGGGCCAAACGAATCCCTCAATGATTATATATCCCGTTTCAATAAGCATATATTGGAAACGGAACTTATGTCCAATGACATACCGGCCATAATTGCTCAGGCTGGATTCTTAAAAAACTCTTTCGTTCGCTGGACGTGTGCCAGAACATGCCCCACACATACCAGGAATTCATGGAGCGGCCAGATCCCACATCACTGTCGAGGAAGCTATGTCGGCCCCAGTCCTAGTCATGCCCGCCGATCCTAAAGGATCGTACAAGAAGAAGGAAGACAGGCATGACTCGAGGGAGACCCGCCAAGAACCCTGTCGGGAGAATAAGGCCACCGGCCCCTCTTCGACCGCCCAAACCACCCGGAATTTCCGAGAGAAAAGGCCCGAGCTCATGGCCAGCTACGCCGAGATATACTTTGTAGGGGCCGCGACCGTATTCGACCAGATAAAGAACATGAATTTGCTCCCGGTCCCATGGCCGATCTACAAAGATCAAAAAGACATGGATCAAACCCGATTCTGTAGATACCATGAATCGATGGGTCATAATACTGAACAATGTCGAGACCTCGTCGCCGCCTTGATCGCGGTATGTGACGATACCAGGTTGAGGCAATTTACCCGGAAACCCACTCCGCCAGGATCGAGCCGACACGCCGAAAGCAAAGAACGATCAGGTGCCTCCGCCCCCCTAAATCTCCCCAGGAAATCCTCACTGTAATGAGGACAGCCAAAGTCGACGACCATCGGTTGAAGCAACAACGGAAAGCCTTTATTCAAAAGGCCACCACCTCCTACCAGCGGACCGAAAGCCGACCAGAAGGATTTCTGTCAGTGGCGAAAGAAACCCCCAAAAACCCCCAGATGGCCGTCACTTTCGAGGAATCCGATGCTGATGGCTTGGATCATCCCCATTCCGATGTCCTCGTCATCACTCTGCCAATAATGGGAATCCATGTACACCGAATGTTCATGGATTCAGGGGCATACGCTAGTATCATCTACCTTCGTGCCCTTTATAGGATGAAGGTAGATCAATCCTATGTCCGGCCATGCAAGGTGGACATGTGAGGGTTTGCCAACTGCCGCACCACCCCGTTAGGGGAAATCGACCTCGCCTTGGAGTTTGGTCAAGGGCCGATCAAGAGAATGATGATCACAATAGTTAAGATCATATACGTGCACAATGACTACAATGCCATCATAGGCCGACCTGTAATGTCGAGGCTGAGGGCTACTCGGTCCACCTATCACCTGTGCATGAAATTCCCCACCCCGGACGGCGTCGGGGTCCACATAGGGGATCAACTTTCCGCCCGAGAATGCAATCTTAGCATCTGGGATCGTGTGATAAACGCCACAGAGGGCACCCCGGGAAGTCTTCCTGAAGGAACGGGAGCGACCGGATCCGAACAGCTGGAAGATGGCGTCGGGCTGGAACAAGACGCCGAAGGTTCCGGGGCCGCTCAAACCCCTGGTATAGATATTAACCGGGATGCGGATCAAGGTCGTAGGCCCGGGAAAGAACAGGTCCTGGAGGAAGATCCTTTCGACCCATGATTCCAAAAACTAAAGAGAAAATTCGCCACGTCGAGCCGACGAAAGAGCTGGATCAAGACAACATAGACACTGCTAATCCCGTCCGAAAACATAGGATCAGCCACAACCTACAAGAACCGATCCGTTCCGAGTTAATCTTCCACCTAAGACAAAGTTTGGATGTCTTTGCGTGGATCCATTCGGTCATGCCGGGAATTAATCCATAATTTGCTTGCCACCAGCTGAATATCGACCCCAGTTCAAGACCGGTCATTCAAAAGCGAAGGAAATTAGGACCTGAGCGGAAAAAGGGATTGGAAGAAGAAGTGGAGAAGCTAGTCGACAACAAATCTATCCGGGAGTCCAGATATCTGACCTGGGTGTCAAACCCGGTCTTGGTTAATAAGCCGACCGGACTGTGGCAGCTCTGCATTGACATCTCCGATCTAAATAAAGCCTACCCAAAAGACAGCTATCCCCTACCCCACATCGACTACATAGTTGATGCAACGGCTGGACACGAGCTAATGAGTTTTATGAATGCATACTCCGGGTACAATCAGATCCAGATGCATCCTACTGATGAAGAGAATACCTCATTCTACTCGGCCCGTGGCCTATACTGCTACCGCATGATGCCTTTTGGGCTTAAAAACGCTGGCGCGACCTATCAACACCTGGTAAATAAAATGTTATGTAGCTTGATAGGTCATACGATGGAGGTAGACGATATGCTTCTAAAGTCTTTACATTCGGCCGACCATGTAAATAATCTCAATAAAATGTTCGCGATTTTACGATAGTACAAGATGAAGTTAAACCCAAAAAAATGTTCATTGGGGGTAGGCTCAGGGAAATTCCTCGGCTACATGGTAAGCCAAAGAGGAATTGAAGCTAACCCCCGATAAAATTAGGGCAGTAACCGAACTTATACCGCCAAATTCGGTCAAAAAGTGCAGAGCCTCATAGGCCGACTAGCCGCGCTAAGTCGTTTTATCTCTCGCTCAACCGACCAATGCAAACCCTTTTTTGAGGCAATAAAAAAGAACAAGGATTTCCAATAGACCGACCCCTACCAGAAAGCCTTTGAGGCAATCAAGGAAGTCTTGACGGAAGCACCAATCCTGTAACGACCGACCCCCGAAGGGCCTCTCTATTTATATCTCGCTGTGTCCGACTCCGCCATTAGAGCTGCTCTTTTCCGGACGGAAATTTCAGTTCAACATATGGTCTACTATGTTAGCCAAGCCCTTCACGATGCCGAGCTCCGGTACACCCCAATGGAAAAGTTGGCCTATGCGCTCATAATGGCATCCCGAAAACTAAGGCCCTACTTCCTCGAACATAAGGTGGTCGTCTTAACGAACTACCCTCTAAAACAAATCATGCACCGACCGAATGTCTACGTCCAGATGATTAAATAGGCCGTGGAGCTCGGACAGTTCAACATAGCCTTTGAATCGCGCACCGCCATAAAAGGTCAGGTCCTGGCAGATTTCATCGCGGAGTTCACACCAACAATCACCCAAGAGAATGACCGATCCGAGGAATGGTCACTCTACATGGATAGGTCATCAACTGCCGACCGAGCAGGCACGGGAATAGTCCTTGTCAGTCCCGATCAATGATTGTTCTATTCGGCCATTCGCCTAGGTTTCTCGACCACTAATAACGAGACCGAATATGAAGCCCTCCTGGCCGGACTAGAAATGGCGACCTCCCTTGGTCTCACTCGTCTCACCATTTTAAGCGACTCCCAATTGGTGGTTAACCAAATCAGGGGCGAGTACAAAACTAGTCAAGTACCTCCGCCTGGCGCGAGCTCGGTTGCAGGATTTCCGAGGAACTATACAACATATTCCTCGAACAGAAAACATCCAAGCCGAATCCTTAGCAAAGCTTGCATCCAGCTCTCGAGCCGAGCATATGGTCGAGGTCAGCATAGGGTATCACACGTCATCGGCCCTATAAATGGCCGAAGTTCAAACAGCCAATCAGTCAGGACCACAAGGATGGATGCAACCGATAATTCAATATCTCCAGTACGGCGTTTTACCCGTAGACCGAGCCCAAGCACGCACACTCCGAACCCAGTCTGCCCGATTCACCATCCTGGATGGTACCTTATACAAGAGAGGCTATTTGGTATTGGAACATTTTGTTCCATACATAAATTAAAAGTGTTTTGATGATTAAAGGCGATAAACAAAACAAAACAACGAAGAGGCGAAGCAAGCATCGAAGGAAAACGAAGTGCAAAATGCTGGATAAAATCAAAGCTAACATACGTAACAAGGGTATATTAACGTACGTAATATGGGCAAGCTAACGTACGTAATGGAGGTTGTATGACGTACATAAAGGAGTTCAAACAAGTGAACGTTGGAGGAGTCAAAGTCAAAAAAGCATGCAACAGATATATGACATCATCAGTGACGTAATGTTAACATACGTAACGAAGTCAATGCTAACGTACGTAACCAAAGAAACGAAGCTCACTGGACTGAAACTGGACTAGGCTAACGTACGTAACCTGTTGAGGTTAACGTACATAATGAAGCTTACGTACGTAATATGTAGAGGATAGCGTACGTAAACAAGTCTGCATAAGCTAACAGCTAGTTTGATGATGGAGCTTATAAATACCAAAGAGATGGTATTGATTCAACACAACAACTTCAAGTATACTACACATTGATCTAAGATTGATATTCATTATATTATTGTTGTAATATTGAGCTTACATTGAGTGATTGAGTGTTATACACAAAATCATACACAATTGGTAAAAGAAAAGATACGATTGGATTCGTTGTTATTAGGATCAAGGATCTGGCATTGTTAGAATCGCAATCGGTATCTTAGTGAGGTTTATCTAGTACTCATAGAAAGCTAGAGAGGTTGATTCCTTGTCCTACGAAAAGAAAAAAGGTTTAACTTGGACCGACGCAAAGACAAGTACGAGTGGTTTATCACGGACCAATAGAAGACGTGATTGTAACGGTTATACCTCGACCGATAGAAGAGAGGAGAAGATGTTTTTCTTTAGCCTATTGAAAAAGATACCAAAAGAGGATGTAGGCTCGTTTATAGCCAGTCTATAAATCTGTGTGTCGTTTAATTTCCGCAATTTTATTTACGCTTCCGCAACACGGCGCAATATCCGATCCCGTACCCAACAATTGGTATCGGAGCGGTACTCCAGTACACGGCTTAACATCCGAGGAGAAAAAGATCCAATGGCGTTTTAATTTGCTCCTGTCGAAGGCCTTGGTCTCAACCGACCACCATTCTTTGATGGCTCAAATTATTTGACATGGAAGAAAAAGATGTCGATCTTTATTCGTGCCTACGATATAGAGATTTGGAAGATTATTTGCCTTGGCCCGAAAATTCCTCTCAAATTCGACGGTACGCTCAAATCTTTCGAAGAATATGATGATGCCAATTGGAAAAATGACCCTCTAAACTGTAAGGCTACTCAACTCTTATTTTGTGCCTTAAATCCGGAAGAGGCCAATCGAATCTCATCGTGTAAGAGTGCGAAAGAAATATGGAAAATTCTTGAAATCACACACGAAGGGACAACTCAAGTCAAGGAGACGAAAATCAATATGCTTCTCCATGACTACGAGTTATTCATGATGAAAGGTGATGAGTCCATCACCAATATGCTCGACCGATTCTTGGTTATCACTAATGGACTTGCTTCGTTCGGAAAACCATTGTCTAGTAGTGAAAAAGTAAAGAAAATATTACGATCACTACCTAGCGAATGGGACGGCACCGTGACCGAGATTATGGAATCTAAAGATCTCAACACTCTTGATTTTAGCGCCCTCGTTGGTTCGCTAATTAATTATGAGATCATGTTAAAATCACGTAGTGTCAAGCCGAAACCAAAGGAACGATCGCTAGCCATGAAGGCTAAGATGTCGAGAAAGAAAGAAGAAATCCCGGTGGAAGAAAGTGACAAAGAAGCGGCATATTATGCCAAGAATATTAATAAATTCCAAACCCTATTACACCGGAGGAAGAAGGATATATCGAGCGAAATGAAGAAATTCGACAATTCTTGTCGACTATGTGGAAAACCAGGCCACTTCGCTAAGCATTGCCGAGCTAAATCCAAAAAGGAGGTCCCCGTGGCAACATGGAGCGATGAAGACGAAGACGACGAATTTATCGATCAAAATAATCCCGCTCTCATGGCCCGAAGTTCGTTCGGCGGCGGTGACGTCGAAAGCCAAGTAAGTACATCCTCCCGTGATGAATTTTTTGATGCATTTGAATTATTGCATACGGATTTTCAAAACGCTTTATCCGAAATCAAATCCCTTAAGTCTAAAATTAAATCATTGGAAATTGAAAATTCCAAAATTATCGAGAAGGGAAAATTTATTGAAATCGATCATTCAAATTGCATTGAAAACGAAAATATTTTGAAGGACGATCTCGCTAAAATTCAAACCGAGCTTAAATCTTCGACAAAGAATTCTCGTGCGGAAACGAGAAATTTAAACAAATGCTTGGTGTTCAGAAATTCACTTTAAATAAAGAGGGGTTAGGATTCAAACCACGTTCAAAAAATGAATCAAATCAATTTTAAAATATCCCATTGCGATAAATGTTTAAAAATCGGGCATCAAATTTCAAGTTGTAAAAGCCCAAGACGGACGATAAAAATTAAGAAAATTTGGGTTCCTAAAGGAACAATCGTTTCAAATAGCGTCTACGTTTCTAAACAAAAACCAACTATCGGTTGGGTCCCCAAATATTGATTTTAGTTATTTTACTCGGGGGGAGTAATTTTTTTTAAAACGGATAATATTTTCAGGGGGAGTATATTTTTTTGAAAACGTGTATAAACTCCATCCTATTCTTGCAATTATTCATTATTTGGTATAATGCATATTTTATATTTTGGTATCATTTATTTCAATTGATATTTTTTTCTATTTTTTGATGAAAACAAAAAGGGGAAGAGATTGGTGTATGGAAAAATAAGTCGAAAATGGGATTAACCTTGAAAGGGGGAGAAAAATCGAAGAAAATCGATAGCATACAAAAAGAATTGGAAAAACGAAGGAGTTTAACAATAAAAAGGAGAAGTCGAAAATGAAGGAAAAGAAAAGGAGAAAAGAAAGAAGGAGTCGAAAAGAAATGGGAGAAGATACTAACGAAACGGACAAAGTCGAAAACTTTGGTCTGTATACATGTACATATATTTGTATTTTTTGCAGGTAAATCCGAATGACGTGTTGTTGTTTTGTAATCATCAAAAAGGGGGAGATTTGTGGAACATTTTGTTCCATACATAAATTAAAAGTGTTTTGATTATTAAAGGCGATAAACAAAACAAAACAACGAAGAGGCGAAGCAAGCATCCAAGGAAAACAAAGTGCAAAATGCTGGATAAAATCAAAGCTAACGTACGTAACAAGGGTATGTTAACGTACGTAATATGGGCAAGCTAACGTACGTAAAGGAGTTCAAACAAGTGAACGTTGGAGGAGTCAAGGTCAGAAAAGCATGCAACGGATATATGACGTCATCAGTGACGTAATGTTAACGCACGTAACGAAGTCAATGCTAACGTCGTAACCAAAGAAACGAAGCTCACCGGATCAAATGGACTAGGCTAACATCGTAACTGTTGAGGTTAACGTATGTAATGAAGCTTACGTACGTAATATGTAGAGGATAGCGCACGTAAACAAGTCTGCAGAAGCTAACGGCTAGTTTGATGATGGAGCCTATAAATACCAAGGAGATGGTACTGATTCAACACAACAACTTCAAGTATACTACACATTGATCTGAGATTGATATTCATTATATTTTTATTGTAATATTGAGCTTACATTGAGTGATTGAGTGTTATACACAAAATCATACACGAGTGGTAAAAGAAAGATACGATTTTATTCGGTGTTATTAGGATCAAAGATCCGGCATTGTTAGAATCGCAATCGGTATCTTAGTGAGGTTTATCTAGTACCCATAGAAAGCTAAAGAGGTTGATTCCTTGTCCTACGAAAAGGAAAACAGTTTAACTTGGACCGACACAAAGACAAGTACGAGTGGTTTATCACGGACCAATAGAAGACGTGATTGTAACGGTTATACCTCGACCGATAGAAGAGATGAGAAGAGGTTTTTCTTTAGCCTATTGAAAAAGATACCAAGAGAGGACGTAGGCTCGTTTATAGCCGAACCTCTATAAATATGTGTGTCGTTTAATTTCTGCAATTTTATTTACGCTTCCGCAACACGGCGCAATATCCGATCCCGTACCCAACAATTGGTATCGGAGCGGTACTCCAGTACACGGCTTAACATCCGAGGAGAAAAAGATCCAATGGCGTTTTAATTTGCTCCTGTCGAAGGCCTTGGTCTCAACCGACCACCATTCTTTGATGGCTCAAATTATTTGACATGGAAGAAAAAGATGTCGATCTTTATTCGTGCCTACGATATAGAGATTTGGAAGATTATTTGCCTTGGCCCGAAAATTCCTCTCAAATTCGACGGTACGCTCAAATCTTTCGAAGAATATGATGATGCCAATTGGAAAAATGACCCTCTAAACTGTAAGGCTACTCAACTCTTATTTTGTGCCTTAAATCCGGAAGAGGCCAATCGAATCTCATCGTGTAAGAGTGCGAAAGAAATATGGAAAATTCTTGAAATCACACACGAAGGGACAACTCAAGTCAAGGAGACGAAAATCAATATGCTTCTCCATGACTACGAGTTATTCATGATGAAAGGTGATGAGTCCATCACCAATATGCTCGACCGATTCTTGGTTATCACTAATGGACTTGCTTCGTTCGGAAAACCATTGTCTAGTAGTGAAAAAGTAAAGAAAATATTACGATCACTACCTAGCGAATGGGACGGCACCGTGACCGAGATTATGGAATCTAAAGATCTCAACACTCTTGATTTTAGCGCCCTCGTTGGTTCGCTAATTAATTATGAGATCATGTTAAAATCACGTAGTGTCAAGCGGAAACCAAAGGAACGATCGTTAGCCATGAAGGCTAAGATGTCGAGAAAGAAAGAAGAAATCCCGGTGGAAGAAAGTGACAAAGAAGCGGCATATTATGCCAAGAATATTAATAAATTCCAAACCCTATTACACCGGAGGAAGAAGGATATATCGAGCGAAATGAAGAAATTCGACAATTCTTGTCGACTATGTGGAAAACCAGGCCACTTCGCTAAGCATTGCCGAGCTAAATCCAAAAAGGAGGTCCCCGTGGCAACATGGAGCGATGAAGACGAAGACGACGAATTTATCGATCAAAATAATCCCGCTCTCATGGCCCGAAGTTCGTTCGACGACAGCGACGTCGAAAGCCAAGTAAGTACATCCTCCCGTGATGAACTTTTTGATGCATTTGAATTATTGCATACGGATTTTCAAAACGCTTTATCCGAAATCAAATCCCTTAAGTCTAAAATTAAATCATTGGAAATTGAAAATTCCAAAATTATCGAGAAGGGAAAATTTATTGAAATCGATCATTCAAATTGCATTGAAAACGAAAATATTTTGAAGGACGATCTCGCTAAAATTCAAACCGAGCTTAAATCTTCGACAAAGAATTCTCGTGCGGAAACGAGAAATTTAAACAAATGCTTGGTGTTCAGAAATTCACTTTAAATAAAGAGGGGTTAGGATTCAAACCACGTTCAAAAAATGAATCCGTCAATTTTAAAATATCCCATTGCGATAAATGTTTAAAAATCGGGCATCAAATTTCAAGTTGTAAAAGCCCAAGACGGACGATAAAAATTAAGAAAATTTGGGTTCCTAAAGGAACAATCGTTTCAAATAGCGTCTACGTTTCTAAACAAAAACCAACTATCGGTTGGGTCCCCAAATATTGATTTTAGTTATTTTACTCGGGGGGAGTAATTTTTTTTAAAACGGATAATATTTTCAGGGGGAGTATATTTTTTTGAAAACGTGTATAAACTCCATCCTATTCTTGCAATTATTCATTATTTGGTATAATGCATATTTTATATTTTGGTATCATTTATTTCAATTGATATTTTTTTCTATTTTTTGATGAAAACAAAAAGGGGAAGAGATTGGTGTATGGAAAAATAAGTCGAAAATGGGATTAACCTTGAAAGGGGGAGAAAAATCGAAGAAAATCGATAGCATACAAAAAGAATTGGAAAAACGAAGGAGTTTAACAATAAAAAGGAGAAGTCGAAAATGAAGGAAAAGAAAAGGAGAAAAGAAAGAAGGAGTCGAAAAGAAATGGGAGAAGATACTAACGAAACGGACAAAGTCGAAAACTTTGGTCTGTATACATGTACATATATTTGTATTTTTTGCAGGTAAATCCGAATGACGTGTTGTTGTTTTGTAATCATCAAAAAGGGGGAGATTTGTGGAACATTTTGTTCCATACATAAATTAAAAGTGTTTTGATTATTAAAGGCGATAAACAAAACAAAACAACGAAGAGGCGAAGCAAGCATCCAAGGAAAACAAAGTGCAAAATGCTGGATAAAATCAAAGCTAACGTACGTAACAAGGGTATGTTAACGTACGTAATATGGGCAAGCTAACGTACGTAAAGGAGTTCAAACAAGTGAACGTTGGAGGAGTCAAGGTCAGAAAAGCATGCAACGGATATATGACGTCATCAGTGACGTAATGTTAACGTACGTAACGAAGTCAATGCTAACGTACGTAACCAAAGAAACGAAGCTCACTGGACTGAAACTGGACTAGGCTAACATACGTAACCTGTTGAGGTTAACGTATGTAATGAAGCTTACGTACGTAATATGTAGAGGATAGCGCACGTAAACAAGTCTGCAGAAGCTAACGGCTAGTTTGATGATGGAGCCTATAAATACCAAGGAGATGGTACTGATTCAACACAACAACTTCAAGTATACTACACATTGATCTGAGATTGATATTCATTATATTTTTATTGTAATATTGAGCTTACATTGAGTGATTGAGTGTTATACACAAAATCATACACGAGTGGTAAAAGAAAAGATACGATTTTATTCGGTGTTATTAGGATCAAAGATCCGGCATTGTTAGAATCGCAATCGGTATCTTAGTGAGGTTTATCTAGTACCCATAGAAAGCTAAAGAGGTTGATTCCTTGTCCTACGAAAAGGAAAACAGTTTAACTTGGACCGACACAAAGACAAGTACGAGTGGTTTATCACGGACCAATAGAAGACGTGATTGTAACGGTTATACCTCGACCGATAGAAGAGATGAGAAGAGGTTTTTCTTTAGCCTATTGAAAAAGATACCAAGAGAGGACGTAGGCTCGTTTATAGCCGAACCTCTATAAATATGTGTGTCGTTTAATTTCTGCAATTTTATTTACGCTTCCGCAACACGGCGCAATATCCGATCCCGTACCCAACATTCGATCCCATTGCTAAGGTGCCTGTCCGAGTCGGAGGCGGACTACGCCCTCAAAGAGGTGCATGAGGGTATATGCGGCAACCACTCCGGCGGCCAGGGACTTACCTTCAAACTGATCCGGCAGGGGTATTACTGGCCGAATCTCAAAAAAGATACCATCGCGCTCGTACGGAAATGCGTCTGATGCCAAATCTTTGCTCCTCATATCTGATCCCCGCCAGAAACACTCACTTACATTTATTGCCCGTGGCCATTCGCCAAGTGGGGGATTGATCTAATCGGCCCCCTGCATAAAGGACGGGGAGGAGTGCAATTTGCCATCATCACAGTCGATTATTTTACAAAACGGGCAGAGTCCGAACCCATGGTACGGACGACTGAGCAGAAAATAATCGACTTTATTTGGAGGTCCCTCATCTGCCGGTTTGGGATCCCTCAGTCAATTGTCTCCGATAATGCCAAATAATTTGACAATAAGAAATTTTGGACATTCTGCGACGGCCTCCACATATGGAACAACTTCTCCACGCCATACTACCCACAATCCAATAGACAGGTCGAGGCGGTCAAAAAAATTATAAAATAACACCTCAAAACCCGCCTCGAAGAACTCAAGGGTTCGTGGCCAGAAGGACTTCCTGGAGCATTATGGACTTACAGGACAACGCATCGGTCCGCCACCGGAGAAACACCTTTCTCCTTAGCTTTCGGCACTTATGCCGTGGTCCCAGTCAAAATTAGGGCACCTACCTACTGAGTGACCCATTTCGAAGAGCGGGATAACGACTTAGCCCTCCAATTGAACCTGGACCTCATCGCCGAAAAATGGGCCCAAGCGGAAATACGGAACGCCATCTACAAAAGAAGATGCGAACGCTATTATAACTCCAAGGTTCACCAAAGAAGTTTCCAGATCAGGGATCTCGTTCTGAAACGAGGAATGGGACCGGATCCCGGCCACTTAGACCAAAATGGGAGGGACCATACAAGATTAGTGAAGTCCTCCATAATGGGGCCTACCGGATGGAATAACTGAGTGACCAAAAATTACTTATCCATGGAATGCTATGTATTTGAAGAAGTATTATTAATAAAATCCAATCCGGCTCTTTCGTTCTTGGCTCACAGCACCCTAAGATCGAGCTCGACTCAACACTATGAATGACCGAATCCTCCGACACCCTAAGACTGAGCTCGACTCGGCACTATGAATGACCGGCTCCTCCGGCACCCTAAAATCAAGCTCGACTCGGCACTATGAATGACCGGCTCTTCCGGCACCCTAAGACCGAGCTCGACTCGGCACTATGAATGACCATCTCCTACGGCACCCTAAGACCGAGCTCGTATCGGCACTATGAATGACCGGCTCCTCCGGCATCCTAAGACCGAGCTCGACTCGGCACTATGAATGACCGGATCCTCCGACACCCTAAGACCGAGCTCGACTCGGCACCATCAATAGAAGATATCAAAAAGAAAATACAACAGTCGAACCAACCCGTCCGGAACATCCGAAAGGAAATGACTAAATAGGTACTGGAAAGGAAATTTTATTCATTCGGAAAAAAAACAGTTTTTTACAAAAACATCCAGGAAAGACTAAGGAAAAGAAAAGGCTAAGGAGGCATGGAGGCCATATACAAGATAAAGGCTAAAACTACTCGGCTCCGCCACTCTAGTCAGCTGTCTGAAATGACTGCCCCTCACCCTCACCGGCGGGGGCCGTATCCGCACCCCTTGCATCTTCGTCGGCCTCCTCTGGCTCGTCGGCATTCATCGGCTCCACATGAAGGTCGGACGCCCGGCCGACGGTATAGGCACGAACTTCCTCAACCGTCTTCCCCTTCTTCATGAGATCCAACATCTCATAACAGGTGGATACGTAATTCAAGTTGAGCAGATCTTCGTACTCGGCCATCTTCTTAAAAGCAGTCTCCCCGTCAGCCAGACCCTTGGCGTATCCCGGAGCTTCGCAAGTCCTGACCTGTTCGGTCATGCGTTCAATCCGGGCGCTTGTCTCTCTCAGATAGGCCTCATGCGCTGCCCGGATCTCCTCGCACTGCTTATGTATGGACTCCGCCACCTCGGTCATCTCGCGAGCTCTTTCCTTCCATATGTCGGCCTCACCGGCACGGCTCTCCAGGATCTCCATTTCCCCTTTCATGGAGGCTATCTCCTCCTCCAGGGACTTGATCATCGAAGGGCAGAGATGATGCTCCTCCCGAAGGGTTTGAAGCTCGGCCGCCACCTTTTTATGCTTCTCCACCAGAGCCTGAAACTCCCCAACAGCTTTCACATCAGTTCTCGGTGCATGATCGAGCTGATTATTTCCAAATTGGATCTGCTCGGCAGGATCCATGTCGTTGGTCACCAGTTCCATTTTTGGCGTCCAGCCCCGAATAGGGACATGGATGGATTCGGCCACGGCCGGAGGGACCCGATCGAGCATCTTGGCGGTTAGAGTGGCCGCCGGAACATAATTGAGGAACCAGCACGGCCCCGCCCCCTCATCTCGGCACAGGGGTCCTCCCGGTCCTTATTAACCGGAAGGTAGTGCCCTTCCAAATCAACCAAGGCCTCCTTCTCAGCTGCATGGCCTACCCAGACAGGACTCGGCATTGTAGGCAACGGAGCAGCGGGAGCCTCCGCCTTGTTGACGCTACCCTCAAGATAGGTCTCTTCCCTTTTTCGCTTAGCCACCTCACGTTTCCTCCTCTTGGCGGCCTCGGCAGTCAATCTCTCAACCCGTTGGGCAGGGGTTTCTCTCCTGCCTGACGCGGCCTTCATCTTGGAAATTGAAAGAGGGAAGAAAAACTCAAAAAAATATAAATTACCTGACTCGGACATTGTTGGATCGATCGACCAAAGACCAGCAACCCAAGGATTCTCTTCGGCGGTTAATAAGTGCGACTTCCTCTGCTCGGCTGAAAGCTCTAAAAGCTTCTCAATCCGATCGTCAAATTCAGAGGACGTCTCCTGCGCCGGAATATGATCTGCACAGGAAACAAATGATGAGCGTTAGACAAAAACGAACAGAATAGAATACACAATACTTAAGCATTTTTGCAATAAAGTGCTCCGGGACCCAAAGCTGGATGTCTAAAATGCCGGGCTCGAACTCATCCACTGAGCTCCTCCAATCTCCCTCGATGTAAAACCACTGCTACTTCTAGCTGTGTATGGTCTCCGGCTCATCCACCACCTCCTTGTGCATGGCATACCGAGCTGTCAAATAAAACCAGCCCGAGCCGGATCTTCCGCCCAACCTCAACAGGAAGAGGCTATTAAATTCCTCAAAGCTGGGCTCGGGCCAACCTTCCTGGTTGAAAAAAATGAAAAAACCCACCACCCGAGCCCAGGTGTTGGGATGAATTTGAGCAATGGGAAGGCCCCACTGCCTCAGGAACCGGGACAAAGCCAAGGGAAGCGGGAACCTCAGCCCCGCCAACAGAGAGCGGTAATACACGTCGTGCAGCCAAACGCCGGAATATGAGGCCTCTCCTCATGATACGGAACAAACATTCGCACCGCCACCGGGATTTTGAACCGCCGCCGCCAAGCCACTAATTGCTCCTCCGTAACGATGTTGCGGATCGAGGCCGAGTCACACGTCTCCGCCAACTGCCGCCAGCGGCACCACCACCTCTGCCTCCTCAAGTCCCGGAGACCTCTCCGCCTCGCCGCCTCCCTCCTCATCACTCCAGTCGACGGGCGTCCCCCTAAGGACAAATCCGCCACCCTCGTACGGTCCGGCAACACGGCCAACTCCGCCGCCCTCACATCCCCCAGATCCGACATGTCGGCTACTTTGAAATGGAAAAAAGAAGCAAGAAATGAAACTCACCGGAACTTTTTCTCTGCAAGAAGTCGAAAAAAATGGCAGAAATGAAAAGAGAGAAAAGAGGGTGAAGGACCCTTTATTTATAAGGGGAACCAAACATTAAATGCTTGGCGCATGGCACGTCGATTCACACTGAACCGTAGCAACAATCAAGGGCGCGTGAACACGTCGCCAAACCGAATCCTGCCACGAGTCCCTCATCAAGACACAAAGACGTAAAAATCGAACCGACACATCTCTCAAAGAGACGTCCCTTCGAGAATTCCATCCTCCTTAAGAAGCTGGCTGGGCCTAACTATGATTCGACTCCAGCCCCGGCCACCCGACACGGACCTGGACTCAGGGGCCTTTGTTGATAGCCCATCCATTTTGGCATCCACGAATGTGCTCCCCGCTAGCTCAACCATCCCGGTTAAGAGGACGAGAGGACAAAAGAACCGATTCCGGGTAAGCCAGGCCGAGCAGAGTAATTGAGAGGACCGACCGAGTACATATCAAATTTACTCCCAGGTCCCGTTAAGACTGGACCGGACAGAACTATCGGGGTCGACCCGATGACCAGTCCGAAGCAAGGACGAAAGGACCGACCAAATCAAAAATAAATACGCTCCAAAACCCCGTCATGGCATGACCGATCAGAGCAACGGGAGACCCAAGGGCCGACCCCAGACCGACCACAATAGATAAGTATGGCCAGAAGCATGCGGAAGAGGCACACGGGACATGCGGAACAGGCACACAGGACAGTTAAAGCATTCTGTCGTCCCTCTTCCCAAAGCAGTCTCCAAAGGCCGCCACGTGTCTAAGGCGCACTCTCCCTCTGACAAGTGTTTGGACACATTCCCAAATATTCTCCAGTTGTCACTCGCTGATTGGCCAAGATTTTCTATATATAGAGAGAATGTATGATAAGAAAATATTTTGGAATTTTCCATAAAAAATGAGAAATAAGGAGAGAAAAAAAGGACTTGTAATAAACCAATAAACATAGACCGACTTAAAAGTTCAGCTCGTATCTATCACAAAATACTAGAATCAATAAAATCCAGCTGTCTCATTCATCCAGCTTTTTATTATTTTCTACGTGGCTTCGATCCATCTAATCTAGGTCAGTCCACGTGTCGTTGGTCGAATCAGTCATCAATAGATTTTTCAACCCCTTATGCTTTTTTCATTATTGTTTCATATGATGGACATCCAAATACGTCATTGAACTCTTAATCAATTTCGTTCAATGAAGTTTCAGCAATTCCCAATTTCATATTGTAAATTGCACTAGGAAGAGTCTTTTCTTGAATTCTTATGTGTCTATTATTAATGTGTTTGGATGAGCCTATTTTGGAAGATGTTATATGATCCCACATGTTGTGAGATGTGTTTTTAGCTTATTAATATGTATACTCTTATCTTAGAAATACGATATCCAAGTGTTTCAATAAAATAAGACGAGAGAGCTTATAAAATGTTATTAATGGCATTTTCCTAATCAAAATGATTAAAGTTAAGTTGTTATAATAAGATTTTATTAAGCAAAAAATTTTGGGTATCATCTTTTCAGAATACATCGCATAAGCTCTTAATATCTTATTGAATAGTACTCGTCTAATGTTTGTACTAGTGAGCCTTCTCACTCCTGCTTAGAACATTCCGTTTCCAAAAAGTTTGTGTTTTGAAGAGCTTATAAAGTCGCACAAACATCCTTTTAAGTTTTATTACCTTTCTATTACGTGAATATGTAGAGAGTAGCATCCTTATAACTATTTTTTAGTTTCTTGCTCGGTTGATTTGATCCATTTTTTTCATTTTTTCAAATACATTGCTACCAGATAATAGGATTGATATATTGTGCTCGGCTTGTGGATTCTAATGGCATTTTTTGGCGCAGGTTCATTGGTTTCTCTCATGTTTAATTCTCGGTTTCTTTTTTGGGGAAAATAACTTGGTGAAAGTATTAACATCAAAGTGATGCAAGCTAACATTGTCTATGTTACTAGCATTTAAATACCTTTGGAAATTTGGTATTCAAAAGTAATAGTGGAAAGTTTTAGTGTTTGGTATTCCATGTTCATTTCACTATCTCTGCATGGAACCATGGTTATCACGTCGCCTACTAGTCATCAAGGCGCCCCAGGAAATAAGTCGGAGAATGACTTTATGAGCTTGACGTTGCCGGGTTAAAACCTTTTTCGACCCGGCACCAACGTCAAACCCTACCCACTTTTTACTAAAAAAATCGTTCAGAATTAGAAATTGCTGAGAGTTCCAATCGTGCGACCGACTAAAAAAACATTTGAAACCCTCCTCTGAAGCGGCATTCAAATCCAGATTCCAGATCCGCTCGGAACTTCCAATCCTTTCAGCATCATCGTCTTCCGTTCAGTGTCCTTCTCCTTCTCTGCGGGCTTCTCGTCTACCTCGATATGTATAAGTGTATTGTTCATATAGTATATTTATATATGTATCTCTATCGTGTCAGCTAAAGTATATGTGTATATATATTATATAATGTATGACATATATGTATATGTATGTAAGATACTCGGGAATTTCTCTGAGGCCGCTCTTTGTAAAGAAAAATGTAATTATTAATTTAGTATATTGTTAAGACTAACATAATTATTAATATTTTATTTTAAAATTATTATAATATCATGGAATATGAATATTTATTGAATTTGAACTTATTATCATGTTACTTTTCTTGAGTTTGAACTTATATTGTTGTGTTTAATTATGTCATATCTTAAATCTAGTAAATCTATACTATATAACATGAAAGTTTTTTTCATTATTTTTAATTTATTTATTAAAATTTTTCCCGCCCAAATGTTGGCCAATTATTTTTATATTAATTTTTTATTTTTGGTAATAAAATTTTATTTTGGTAGCTCCTCAAATCTCTCCAATAGTTTTTTTTTCTATCGATCTATTTTCTCTATCTCTTCTTTAAACCCTATCATTTCTTTTTCCTTTTTCTATTTACTTGCGGCTCCTTGCTATTTCTACTATCTTCTCTCTTTTTCTCTCTCTAATTCTTGATGCACATCGCCAATTGCTCCTCCTAGTATGCTTGCTTTTGCTCGCGATTCATGTATTTTTTTTGCGATTTTTTATCAAATTTCTATCTGCTTATGCTTTGTTGGTCGGAATAGGGTGCATAAAGACCTTCATCAAGATCAGAAATAGGAAATTATTTTGATAAAAGGTGCATACTTTTTGCTGAATCTATAATTAGGGTTGTGCACATACTTTTTTCCGAATCTATAATCAGGATTGCTTTAAATTCTTTTTTATTTTCTGTTTTCAATTTCCGTTTTACTTATTTTTTTTAATTTCTATTTTAATTTTCAGTTTCAATTTATGTTTTTAGTTTATGTTTCAATTTTCTGTTTTTATTTTTGTTTTTAATTTTTGTTTTAAATTTGCTGTTTTAATATATTGTTTTAATTTCTGTTTTATATTTCTTTTTTCTTTTTTAATTTTTCTTTTGATTTTAGTTTTTAATTTTTGTTATAATTTTCTATTTTATTTTACTGTTTCTAACTGATGTATTATACTTCCATTTTAATTTCTATTTTAATTTTATAATCTTAATTTCTATTTTCATTTATGTTCTAATTTCAGTTTTGTACTTCTGTTTTATATCTGTTTTTTTAATCTCTGTTTTTAGTTTCTATTTTTAATTTCTGTTTTATATTTCTATATTTTAATTTCTGTTTTATTCTATTTTATTTTTTTATTTATGTTTTTAATATATGTTTTAATTTTATATTTAATTTATGTTCTAATTTCAGATTTAATTATGTATTAACAAAATGGATTTGCAATATTTTAATGGGATTTGTGCGGTTTTGAAAATAACTGAAATTCAAACATACTTTGAGCACAAGGTTATCATTAAAGAGGTCACTTGTGTTTAAGACCTCGAGTTAGTTTCTCTTTGTTTGTTTTGCTCAAAGTTGTGTTTATTTTTCATTTTAATCTCTCTTTTGATATATTCTGTTTTTAGTTACTGTTTTAATTTTTGTTCTAATTTTATAGCTTTAATTTACGTTCTAATTTAGTTTTACATTTTTGTTTTAATTTTTGTTTTTATTTCGTTTATATTTTCTATCTTAATTCTTGATTTTAATTTTCTGTTGTTAATTTTTGTTTTACTTTCTTAATTTCTGTTTTGCCTTTATGTTTTTTATTTCTATTTTAATTTTTAATTTTTATTTTAATTTCTTTGTTCTGATAAAGGGGCTTTGCAACACTTTAAGGGGATTTCTGTGATTCTGACTACCATATTTTTTCTCCACTGTTAAAGGACGAATTTTTGCTTATATAGATATTCACGTATCTACAATTCTACCCGTTTTCAATATATATAAAAGGAAAAGAAGGGTCGAGCCCCACCACCATTGTGATATGTCACTTGAGCTGAATTTCATGTCGTCATGCGAAATATATTTTAGATACATAGTTTTTACGCTGCATGTGGATTAAATGAATGATGTAAATGGTGTAAGGCTCTCTAAAAAATCTAAACAATAGTTTATATTCTTTTTAAATTACAATGATCCAATACTCTAAAATTAGCAAACTTTAGGTGCATCAAACGGAGATCGATTTTGGATGGTTCATGATTGGTCTTGATTGTGTTTTAGTTCTAGAACTGTTGACGAGAAGGCGGCTATTTGGCCGCATCGTCAAGTACGAGATCATAGTTTATTCTATGCATTTGTGAAATATGTTCATTGAGAAGGTATCATATCTCACATTTCTTGTGCTATTTTGCGCGTCTTATTTATATTTTATGGATATACCTCTATATCAACCTCAACGTTCTTGTTCTAATTGAGGGTATGGCGGTTGACAATAGTCTTTAGTCACTTTTATGGGAAATTTATGAAAATATTATCGCATGGTGCAATAATTTAAGCACGAATTATATCATTTGTGGTTGTATATCTAAGTTGTGAGTCTTGCAAACTCGTGGAAAATGATAGAACTCTTAAACCATCTTCTATATATTTTTATTTGATACCGTTATGCACAAGATAGTACATTTCTCTTCAAATGATGGTGATTTTCTTACGAGCTCTTTTCACATTTATGACTTCTGTGCCGTTTTTAATTGTTTCATATTTACATTCATTTTGTATCATTTTTTTGATGATTCATATGCAGTATAATTAACATCATGTCTTTTTTTCTTAATATGCTTATGAATTGATAACTGAAGGGAAAATGTTCCGTTGGGGGTACCTGAGGCAAAAGTAAGTACTGAAACAAGTGAATTAGAAATGTAAGGTAACACACATGTTTCCGCTCTCTGTCACTCTCTCTCTCTATGTGTGTGTATGAATAAATATGATTTTTCATATCCATGTTATGCATTTATCCTTCTGAATATTCAGCTGGACAATATTCTTTTGATTGATCATTAATGCCTGAGCGAAAAATGCGAGAATGTAGAAATTATTGTTTCTTTTTTCTGTTTCAGTTTCCATACTGGTTTATGATTGATTCTATTTCCAACTTTGTGAAATTAGTATTTATTTGACCGTGACACAACTTGATACGCATATGTTTGTAGTTTGAGTATCAAGATAACTTAATAGCAAATTGGTTTTAAACAAGGAAAACTTATATGGTTTTTTCAACTTATGATGTCATTACTCAACGCACTTAAAACCTTTTCAATAAGGCTTCAGTATGCTACTGGTTAAATTTTAAAATGTTTTAAATAAATATTATAAATTTATCTGAAATAAAAATTCATCGTGGCTGGTTTAGGTTATGCTTGTGGTGAATACCGAAAAATTAGTAAGAAAAAATGAAGTTGAAATTTTTCCAACTAAGTACATACTGTATTTTTTTTTTTTGGTTGTCTACTTAGCACATCATTATGTTCCTCTTGTGTTTCGGAGGAGCTCTCATGGAAAGGGTTAATATCTGTCATTAGCTTGGTAATTTAGTGTTTTGGTTCAGCTTTATGTATGCTTTAAGGCAGCTCTATCAAATTTGGAATTATTCTCAAATTCATATCGATGTTGGATAACCATTTTCAGCCACATAGTGAACCTCAAATTATTTTAATCTGAATGAAAAAAAATAAAAAGTGTGGTAACTGCTTGACTTGCACCAACCTTTCCTAGAACCATTAAACTTTTCGGCTCTTCAACTTTTGATGTTTTCAACCTCCATAATTGCATCAAAGTGACTCATTTGATGATGATGATAATGTGAAGTAGCTTGGAGAATGTTCCCCGTCTTCTATATAGCTCTACAACTGGGTAGATGGAACTGGTAGCTTATATTCTATGCACATCTATAAGACCGAGTTTGAATTTATAGGATTGTATTCTCAATAACGTTAGGATTGTAACATCCCAATTCACAAATGGGACATTACACGCCGTAGAACCCCCGTGAGGTCTACCAGGCTAACTCGTGACACATGAACCACAATGATAACATGAAAGATGTACCCAAAGAGTAAATAAGGCCGTGGCCTCGGCCAAAACATTTTAACGGAGTACATGAGACATAAGTTAAATACCAAAATGTTGCCCACGCAGGGGACTTAAACCATGTTCAAAAATAAACCAACTATCTCCAGTACTCAACAGATGCAATGACAAAACAGAAAAATGCAGACTCGAGCCACATCATCATCATGCCAACCCATCCTTTGCATGCGCATCCCGTGCCAGCTCCTCAGCTCGACCAGTACCTGAAATGCATAAGACGCATTTCCCCCATTTAAGGGGTTAGCATTCGAATAGCTAGTGCAAGTACATAATTACACAACATTATATACATACACAATTCAACGCAAATAAATCATTAGGAAAATTATTTTGAAAGTCAATATTCGAATATCACATTAACACCAAAACAGTATAACAACAATTTTCCCACATCACAATTATCCACGCTTGGTAACTCGCGACCTTACCATTTAGTATGGGTCCCCAGAGGTCCGCGGACCGTCCCTGTGTGAGAAACCACTCGCGGCCGTACCCATTAGTATCGCCCCCGCAGGTCCCGTCGAACCGTCCCTGTGGAAGAACATCAACACACGCACTCAATTCCACTTCCATGGCCGTACCCATTAGTATCGCCCCTGAGGCCACACGCCATCCCTGTGTGGAAGAGAAACAATCACATTCGTTCAATAACACCATATACATCACTCGCATCAAAATCATATGCACATAACGGAATGTAATACATGTACTTGCCTTGATAACACTAAGCTAAGGAAAACTGCGAAAGGAAGGGTTTCGGTCCGAACAATCTTCACAAATCTGGTCCTAACAACAATAGAGACTCAATCAACTACAATTCCACTGAGAAATCACGAATTAATCGATGTTCTATCCTAAGGGACAATCCGCCGAACACTATTGAGGCATAAAGTTCAAGTTCGATCAACGAAGGGGAAAACTTGGAATTTATCCGCTAAAGTTCTAGGAAAACATAACACCACGATTACCCAACAAATATTCATCATCAATCGTAACAAAACGAAAGGAAAATGAATTTTAGCCAAGAACCCTAAAATTAGGTATAATGACCAATTACCTCAATTCAACGATGGAAAGGCGGAAGAAGGATGATTAATTCGTGTTGAGAGTCCAATTCGAGTTATAAAGTGTTAGAATGCAATATCCGGTTGGAATCGCCCAAAATCGCACCGAGGGAGCGGAGAGACGAGAGGAAAGGTGAAAAATGGGGTCAAAACCCGTGTCTGCCCTATATATACCGGGATGTAACACGGCGCAACAAACGGTCCAAATAGCGCCGTGTTCGGCGCCGTGTTGCCGGGTCACGGCGACCTGTGCGACACGGCGCATGCACACGGCGCAAAAATGCCGCGGGTCTTGCGCCGTTTCTGACAAATGCTCGACTGGGCGACACGGCGCCACGCACACGGCGCAAAATGCCGCGGTCTTGCGCCGCTTTGCCTGTGTCCCGATGCATGCAGATTCGACGAAACAATGCTACCAAAACGAAAAAGACGATCACCAAAACACGATATGCCGACCCAACAGTCCGAGGAAAGAAAATACACACAACGAGAAACAATAACCAGTAACCCAAAACAGTCCGAGGTACACGATCAAAATCGAACAAGGAACAAATTCCCTAAACTTATAGGAAATTACAAAAACGGCCCAAACATCCGTAAAATCACGATACAACGTCGGATTAACAATCCGAAACTCACAACATGCTCTACCCAACCATACGAACTTATGAAAATAGGAAAATGACGAAATCGAACGAGTTAAGCGACAATCGGATACACAAGCGACAAATATAACTCAAGATGAAAATTACGTAAAAACATCATCGAGACTCGTTCAAATGGGGAAACTCCGAGAACAAAATAGATTCATAATTCCAAAACAGTTCCAAGCGAGTTGTCCGAAACGAAAATACACCAAAAATAGAATTTACTAAAAATAGAAAATGCGGATATTACATTATCTCCCCCTAAAAATAAGTTTCGTCCCGAAACTTACAACACGAATAATTCGGGGTATCTCGACCTCATAGTCTCCTCCGTTTCCCACGTGGCTTCCTCGGATCCATGCCGCGACCACTGCACTTTAACCAAAGGAATGGTTTTGTGCCTGAGTTGCTTCACCCGACGTTCTAAGATCTGGATCGGCCTCTCCTCGAAGGTGATGTCGGGTCCCAACTCGATCTCTCCAAAATCAATAATATGGCTAGGGTCCGGTACGTACTTCCTAAGCTGGGAAACATGAAATACGTTATGAACGTGGCTCAGGGACGGCGGTAAGCCTAGCCGATAGGCAAGCTCTCCCACTCTCTCTAAAATCTCAAACGGCCCAATAAACCTCGGACTAAGTTTACCCTTCCGGCCGAAGCGGTAAACTCCTCGTGTCGGCGACACCTTAAGCAAAACATGATCTCCCACCTCAAACTCCAACGGACGGCGACGCGTGTCGGCATAAGACTTCTGCCGACTCTGGGCCGTTAACAATCTATCCCGAATCAGAGTAATCTTCTCTCTCGTCTCAACTACCATATCGGGCTCGGTACCAATCAGCTCGGACGCATCGTCCCAACACAACGGCGATCTACACCTCCTCCCATACAACGCCTCAAATGGCGCCATTTTGATCGAGGCGTGCCAACTATTGTTGTACGTGAACTCAATCAACGGCAAGTGCGACTCCCAATCATCCTTCCATTCTAGGGCACAGGCTCTCAACATATCCTCTAACGTCTGGATCGTCCGCTCTGATTGTCCGTCGATCGAGGGTGATAAGATGTACTGAGTCTCAACTCAGTCCCCAAAGCTCGATGAACGGCCTGCCAGAAATGTGACACGAACCGGCCATCACGATCCGAAACAATACTCTTAGGAGTCCCATGCAATCTCACGACCTCTGCAATAAATACTCGTGCTAGTCTCTCCGGGCCCCAAGTGTCCTTAATACCCAGGAAATGAGCTGATTTGGTCAGTCGATCGACAATAACCCAAATCATGTTCATTCCATTCCGAGTCCTAGGCATACTAGTAATGTACTCCTTAGATATATCCTCCCATTTCCACTCCGGGATAGAAGTGGTCGCAAAACCCCGCTGGTCGCCGATGCTCGATCTTAACTCACGACAGTCAAACATCTCGACACAAACTCGCTAACGTCTGTCTTCAAATTACTCCACGGTAGTTGCTCCTCACATCCTTGTACATTTTATTCGTACCGGGATGTATGGAGTAAGGCGTGGTATGAGCTTCACTCAAGATCTTCCGTCTCACCAATATCATTCGGTACACATAGTCCGCGAAATCTCGTAACGCCATCATCACGAACCACAAATCCAGGGGCTTTCCCGCCTCACATCCTCCCTTAATCGGACCAAACACGGATCATCATACTGTTTCGCCTTGATATCATCGATCAGGACGAAGTGATCTCTAATGCACATAATCGCCTGAACTCTCGAACCCAAACCTCAATATTCGACAAATAAGATCTCGCCGGATCCTACTCGCGGTGTAAGTACTTCTAACATCCGCAACGCCATCGGCTTACGGCTCAACGCATCCGCCACCACGTTAGCCTTACCGGATGGTAAAGTATCTCGAGGTCGTAATCTTTAATTAGCTCTAACCACCTACGCCTCATATTTAACTCCTTCGATCGAAGATATACTTCAAACTCTTGTGGTCGGTAAAAATCTTACACGACGACCCATAGAGGTAATGCCTCCAGATATTTAAGGCGAAAACGACCGCAGCTAACTCCAAATCGTGCGTGGGGTAATTCACCTCATAAGGTTTCAATCAAGGGACGCATATGCAATCACTGTCTCTCTCGCATTAAAACACATCCTAGACCAAGGCCCGAAGCATCATCAGACACTACGAAATCCTCGTTCCCGAGGCAATGCTAACACGGCGCGGTAGTCAAACGTCTCTTTAACTCACAAACCGCCCCGCCTATCTGTAGTCCACTCGAACTTCTGAGTTTTCTGGAGCAACTGAGTGAGTGGTCTAGCGATCCTAGAAAATCCTTCAACGAATCTACGGTAATAGCCGGCAAGACCCAGAAAACTCCTCACCTCTTTCACATTCTTAGGCGGCTCCCAAGCCATCACTGCCTCTATTTTTTGCGGATCTACCCGAACTCCCTCTGCTGAAATCACATGCCCAAGGAACGTCACTTCCTCGAGCCAAAAATCACACTTAGAGAACTTCGCGTACAACTGCTCAGCCCTCAAAGTGTCTAATACAATCCGAAGATGTAAGGCGTGCTCCTCTCGACTCCGTGAATAGATAAGAATATCGTCAATAAAAACGACTACGAATTTGTCCAGATACTCAATAAAAACTTTGTTCATCAACTGCATGAACACTGCTGGGGCATTGGTTAGCCCGAAAGGCATAACCACAAACTCGTAATGGCCATATCTCGTCCGAAAGGCAGCTTTCGGAATATTGACGTCCCGAATCCTCAATTGGTAGTAGCCCGATCGCAAATCAATCTTCGAAAAGACTGTCGCCCCCTGAAGCTGATCAAACAAATCGTCAATCCTGGGCAAAGGGTATTTATTTTTGATGGTTAGCTTGTTTAATTCTCGATAGTCGATGCATAAACGAAGCGATCCATCCTTCTTCTTAACAAAGTACAAAGCACCGCAAGGCGATGCGCTCGGTCGAATATACCCTTTATCTAACAACTCTCCCAACTGATTCTTCAACTCTAGCATCTCTGACGGTGCCATACGGTACGGTGCTCGATAAATAGGGGCCGCATTCGGCTCAAGGTCAATAGGAAACTCCACCTCTCGATGTGGTGGTAATCCCGGCAAGTCATCCGGAAATACATCGGGGTACTCGCTAACAACTGGAATCGACGATATGTCAACCCCACCATCTTCCGCCTGCAGAGCGAAACACCAGTAGCCGACACAACCTTGGTTCAAAAGTTTCATCGCCTTCAAGGCGCTAATCACACACCCCGATCTACCCGGCCAGTACTGACGAGAGTATGCTCGGTGCCGTCCTCGGTAACTATCGTGATGGTACGAGTCCGATAGTTCATGATAGCACCATGACGATCCAACCAATCGTCCCCGAGGATCAAATCCTCACCCTTAAGGTCTATAACAATGAGGTTCGAGGGCCAATCCCGGCTCCCGATCCTCACTGGGCAATCCCTAACTTCCCGGTCCCCAACCATACGATCCCCGCTGGGCGTACCCACTACGAACGGCTCACACTCAAACAAGCAGTCAAAACCAATACGACTCACACAATCCGAAGCTATAAAGGAATGGGTCGCACCCGAATCAAAAAGTATCAAACTGGATGAGAAAGGATCTCGAGTGGTACTGACGCAACCGAATGTCCGCTCCTCCGTGCGCCTCATCCGATATAATCGGGGATGGATCGAGCCCGAACTCGAGGCCGCGCGGCGATTCGGCCGACTCCACCCCTACCACGACTCGAACTCGCGAACATGAGTAGCCGTGAACCGAGATCCTACGATCGGCGGTGGTAGTCGTAAATCTAGCGGTCTTGGTGGACCTCTCACAATGAGCCGCTCGATGCCTTGGCCTGTCCGCAAGTAAAGCAAGTAACTAACGAAGTGGGCAATCCTTCACAACGTGCTTCGGCCGATCGCAATTAAAACAAACTCTCCCGCCTGGCAACAGATCGAATCAATCAGTTACCCCGAGATCCACCTACTGATGAAACGGCTTCTTCCTGTGTGTAGGAGCGAACGAGACCTCGAAAATCGACCACCTTTTCCGGCCGAGAACCCACCAAAGAGTCTTCGCTTCTTAGCTTCCGAAACCGACTCGATTCCGGATACCATCTCGATCGCGAGCGCGATCTCGTATTCCTTCAAAGTGGCACACATGAGCGGCGCCATACTCGCCTAATATGTGGCTTCATGCGCATATTGAAGTATCGGATTTTATCGACCTCCGTTCACTTGATCCTCACGAAGCCCAATCGCTGATTGTAAGAAATGATGGCCTGAGAAATAGGCACATCCTGAGGTGTAGCGGTGAAGAACTCTACAATTCTGCGCTCCTTGACTGGCGGCGGACAATATTCTGCTTCCATAGCAGCCCTGAACTCATCCCAAGTGGCCCGACGATCTCTGGGCGCAACGGCCTCCCACCATTCCGCAGCTTCCTTATCCAGGAGGTACTGGGCAATGTGTACCCTCCTGTCCTCAGGACAAGCTACGGCATCGAAGGTTCTGGACAACTGAAAGAGCCAATTCTCCCATCCGAGGGAGTCAGAAGATCCGGAGAAACGAGGAGGGTGCATCTTAGTTACCGTCTGAAGCCACTTACTAGCCTCCTCTGGCCGCATCGTCAAGTACGAGATCATAGTTTATTCTATGCATTTGTGAAATATGTTCATTGAGAAGGTATCATATCTCACATTTCTTGTGCTATTTTGCGCGTCTTATTTATATTTTATGGATATACCTCTATATCAACCTCAACGTTCTTGTTCTAATTGAGGGTATGGCGGTTGACAATAGTCTTTAGTCACTTTTATGGGAAATTTATGAAAATATTATCGCATGGTGCAATAATTTAAGCACGAATTACATCATTTGTGGTTGTATATCTAAGTTGTGAGTCTTGCAAACTCGTGGAAAATGATAGAACTCTTAAACCATCTTCTATATATTTTTATTTGATACCGTTATGCACAAGATAGTACATTTCTCTTCAAATGATGGTGATTTTCTTACGAGCTCTTTTCACATTTATGACTTCTGTGCTTTTAATTGTTTCATATTTACATTCATTTTGTATCATTTTTGATGATTCATATGCGTATAATTAACATCATGTCTTTTTCTTAATATGCTTATGAATTGATAACTGAAGGGAAAATGTTCCGTTGGGGGTACCTGAGGCAAAAGTAAGTACTGAAACAAGTGAATTAGAAATGTAAGGTAACACACATGTTTCCGCTCTCTGTCACTCTCTCTCTCTATGTGTGTGTATGAATAAATATGATTTTTCATATCCATGTTATGCATTTATCCTTCTGAATATTCAGCTGGACAATATTCTTTTGATTGATCATTAATGCCTGAGCGAAAAATGCGAGAATGTAGAAATTATTGTTTCTTTTTTCTGTTTCAGTTTCCATACTGGTTTATGATTGATTCTATTTCCAACTTTGTGAAATTAGTATTTATTTGACCGTGACACAACTTGATACGCATATGTTTGTAGTTTGAGTATCAAGATAACTTAATAGCAAATTGGTTTTAAACAAGGAAAACTTATATGGTTTTTTCAACTTATGATGTCATTACTCAACGCACTTAAAACCTTTTCAATAAGGCTTCAAGATACTCTTGGTTAAATTTTAAAATGTTTTAAATAAATATTATAAATTTATCAAATAAAAATTCATCGTGGTTTAGGTTATGCTTGTGGTGAATACCAAAAATTAGTAAGAAAAATGAAGTTGAAATTTTTCCAACTAAGTACATACCGTATTTTTTTTTTGGTTGTCTACTTAGCACATCATTATGTTCCTCTTGTGTTTCGGAGGAGCTCTCATGGAAAGGGTTAATATCTCATCATTAGCTTGGTAATTTAGTGTTTTGGTTCACTTTATGTATGCTTTAAGGCGGCTCTATCAAATTTGGAATTATTCTCAAATTCATATCGATGTTGGATAACCATTTTCACCACATAGTGAACCTCAAATTATTTTAATCGAATGAAAAAATAAAAAGTGTGGTAACTGCTTGACTTGCACCAACCTTTCCTAGAACCATTAAACTTTTCGGCTCTTCAACTTTTGATGTTTTCAACCTCCATAATTGCATCAAAGTGACTCATTTGATGATGATGATAATGTGAAGTAGCTTGGAGAATGTTCCCCGTCTTCTATATAGCTCTACAATCGGGTAGATGGAACTGGTAGCTTATATTCTATGCACATCTATAAGACCGAGTTTGAATTTATAGGATTGTATTCTCAATAACGTTAGGATTGTAACATCCCAATTCACAAATGGGACATTACACGCCGTAGAACCCCCGTGAGGTCTACCAGGCTAACTCGTGACACATGAACCACAATGATAACATGAAAGATGTACCCAAAGAGTAAATAAGGCCGTGGCCTCGGCCAAAACATTTTAACGGAGTACATGAGACATAAGTTAAATACCAAAATGTTGCCCACGCAGGGGACTTAAACCATGTTCAAAAATAAACCAACTATCTCCAGTACTCAACAGATGCAATGACAAAACAGAAAAATGCAGACTCGAGCCACATCATCATCATGCCAACCCATCCTTTGCATGCGCATACCGTGCAAGCTCCTCAGCTCGACTCAAGACTAAATGCATAAGACGCATTTCCCCCATTTAAGGGGTTAGCATTCGAATAGCTAGTGCAAGTACATAATTACACAACATTATATACATACACAATTCAACGCAAATAAATCATTAGGAAAATTATTTTGAAAGTCAATATTCCGGAATATCACATTAACACCAAAACAGTATATCAACAAGTTTCCCACATCACAATTATCCACGCTTGGTAACTCGCGACCGTACCCATTAGTATCGGTCCCCAGAGGTCCCGTCGGACCGTCCCTGTGTGAGAAACCACTCGCGGCCGTACCCATTAGTATCGGCCCCGCAGGTCCCGTCGAACCGTCCCTGTGGAAGAACATCAACACACGCACTCAATTCCACTTCCATGGCCGTACCCATTAGTATCGGCCCCCGTGAGGCCACACGCCATCCCTGTGGAAGAGAAACAATCACATTCGCTCAATAACACCATATACATCACTCGCATCAAAATCATATGCACATAACGGAATGTAATACATGTACTTGCCTTGATAACACGACGCCAAGGAAAACGGCGAAAGGAAGGGTTTCGGTCCGAACAATCTTCACAACCGGGTCCTAACAACAATAGAGACTCAATCAACTACAATTCCACTGAGAAATCACGAATTAATCGATGTTCTATCCTAAGGGACAATCCGCCGAACACTATTGAGGCATAAAGTTCAAGTTCGATCAACGAAGGGGAAAAACTTGGAATTTATCCGCTAAAGTTCTAGGAAAACATAACACCACGATTACCCAACAAATATTCATCATCAATCGTAACAAAAACGAAAGGAAAAATGAATTTTAGCCAAGAACCCTAAAATTAGGTATAATGACCAATTACCTCAATTCAACGATGGAAAGGCGGAAGAAGGATGATTAATTCGTGGGAGAGTCCAATCGAGTTATAAAGTGTTAGAATGCAATATCGGTTGGAATCGCCCAAAATCGCACCGAGGAGCGAGAGACGAGAGGAAAGGTGAAAAATGGGGTCAAAACCCGTGTCTGTCCTATATATACCGGGATGAACACGGCGCAACAAACGGCCCAAATAGCGCCGTGTTCGGCCGTGTTGCCGGGTCACGGCGACCCGTGCGACACGGCGCAAAATGCCGCGGTCTTGCGCTGCTTTCTGACAAAGGTTTCGACTGGGCGACACGGCGCATGCACACGGCGCAAAATGCCGCGGGTCTTGCGCCGTTTTGCCTGTGTCCCGGCTGCATGCATTCGGATGCAAAACAATGCTACCAAAACGAAAAGACGATCACCAAAACACGATATGCCGACCCAACACCCGAGGAAAGAAAATACACACAACGAGAAACAATAACCAGAACCCAAAATAAATTGAGGTACACGATCAAAATCGAACAAGGAACAAATTCCCTAAACTTAGAGGAAATTACAAAAACGGCCCAAACATCCGTAAAATCACGATACAACGTCGGATTAACAATCCGAAACTCACAACATGCTCTACCCAACCATACGAACTTATGAAAATAGGAAAATGACGAAATCGAACGAGTTAAGCGACAATCGGATACACAAGCGACAAATATAACTCAAGATGAAAATTACGTAAAAACATCATCGAGACTCGTTCAAATGGGGAAACTCCGAGAACAAAATAGATTCATAATTCCAAAACAGTTCCAAGCGAGTTGTCCGAAACGAAAATACACCAAAAATAGAATTTACTAAAAATAGAAAATGCGGATATTACAAGGAATTGAAAATCTTGTCAAAAATGTGTTATTATTTTGTCATATAATAATTTTTCTTTAGAATTGCCATATTCATACTTTTAAAAAATCTCCCTCCCTGTCTGAGTTTCTCTCTTATATATATATATATATATATATATATATATATATATATATATATATATTGTTATTATTTTTTATTCTTTATCCTGTGCAGAAGATCAAACTCTTGAAAGCACAACAATAGAAGAAATAACTGAGGAGATCTATTTGAAAAATAGAATATTGGTTTAATTTATTTTCTTAGCAAATAACAATTGGGTAATCTTGTGATGTAGAGAGAGTTGCATATATTGAAGTGGCGCGTCGTGGTGTAGCTGAAAGGATTGAAAGGATTGGATATTGCTACAAGTAGTGGTGCCACATTTTAACCGAATCGCCGTGGTCCGGCCAGTTTGGCCGATGGTCCGTTGAACCGAATCGGGCAGTTCCGAACCGAATCGCTGCTTCAGACGGCTGCGATTCAAGGTTCGAGCCGTGAACCGTGGCCGAACCGGTTTTTCCGCCCGAACACGGTTCGCCCGAATCACGGCTTTTCCGCCCAAATTCAAAATTTAAATTTTAATTTTTCCCAACTCCCCCAATTTTATCTATAAAAAAATTCAAATTTTCAAATTTCAAATTTTTTCAAATTCAAAATTCAAATTTTTCCCAACTCCCCCCAATTTTATCTATAAACAAAATTCAAATTTTCAAATTTCAAATTTTTTCAAATTCAAAATTCAAATTTTTTCCAACTCCTCCCAATTTTATCTATATTTTTACTTTATTGCATTTCATGTTTTCAATATTTCAAATTTTCAACACAAGTAATTTAATTTAAAAAAAAAGTCATAAAAAATATTACAAGTTACTATAAATTATATAAAAAAATACACAACATAAAGAATTTCTAAATTATTTAATAACTTATTATATTTTTATTAAATTAACTTAAGTAATTTCAAAGAGTTAACACTTGTAAATTACAAAATTTAGAAATTTCATCATTTAATTTAGAAAAATAAGATATAAATAATATTACATATATTATAAATTAAAAATAACGGAATCGCGGTTCAACCCGGAACCGCTGTTCTGACCGAACCGCGTTCCTGCCCGCGAACTGCCCTTTTTACAGAGACATCGGCCGGTTCAGGTTCACCTCTTCTGGTGAACCGGAACCGCCGGTTCGGGCCCGGAACCGGCGGTTCACGGCCCGGTGGCACCACTAGCTACAAGGCAACATCATGTAATAATACGAAACATTTGTGTATGATGTAATAATATGAAACGTTTCCACTGATAGCTAAAAGTGCTTTTGGCATGTAAAACATAAAGTTTAGATTTATGTTGCTCGGGCTTGAAGTAATAAGATGCTTGAATATAAGTTCATGTATTTTTAGAAGTACAATTATTTTATATATTCGTGGTTAATGTACGTCAATTTGTTTGAATTCATTTCAAATTGGACTTGCCCCTAGGGAATTTGTAAGTTGTGAAATTTATTTTTGGGTTATAAAAATATTTAGACATGCACGAGTGTTTTCTATGTTTGTTTGTTATTATTGTTATTTCATATTTGCAGCTGCACAAAATAAAATTAAATATTAGCAATTCGATAGATTTTGAACTAGTGTAAAATTACATCCATATATATGTTGTCGATTCTTCAAACATTTGAAAGTGTTTTATTTGTATCAATCTATGTTATATAATGTTTGTGTTGAGACAATATAGATAATAATTATTATTAGAGAATGTTTAATGTAAAAATACTTCTATTGGGACTTTCTAAAACTATTATAGTTATTAAATGTTAATAATTGACATGTCTTCGCGTAACGTGAAAAGACTAGTATATGTATGAAGAAAAACGAGGTAGTTCTGTGATGGCGAGAAAGCGAGGTAGGCCGCGCAGAGCCAACCGTACGTCGACTTCGGGTTCATCTGAGCAAACTATTATGATCAGTACTCCAATTGGTACTGATCGAGAGGGGGAGGGGAGTGTGATTGAACCTTCGAGTGGTTTGAGGATTTATGTTAACCCTAACGAGGCGTCAGTAACAACAATGGCGGCGACGGTTCCTCCGGCCTCCACTGACCCAACGGTTGCTCGGACTCAATCGGTTACGGTTTCTCCGGCCGATTCTGGTGGTGCGGATAAGATAGATATTGACTCGAATGCTAGACAGCCTATTGCTCGTCGGCTCGAGTTAATGGGTAGTGAAGAACAAGTTGCTGATTAAGCTGTTAAAGTTAACAAGGAGACTTTTGCTGAGGTAGTTCAGGGGAATCGTTCATCTCAAAATGGTTTTGATTTGGAATATGGTGCTTTAACTATTGATGCGGATAGTGTCTGTGTTTACTTTTCGGATGAAGATGTTCAATTTGAGGCATTAAAATGGAAACATTCACTGGTTATGTATGTTAGCGGAGCTGAACATACCTTGAATTATATGGAGCTTTTTGTTGATAAAACATGGGGGAATTTGGCAAAACCTGCTCGCCATCAGTTAGATGATGGTTTCTTCATCGCTAGGTTTAACAAGGCAGAAGAGTGTGATCTTGTGTTGAATGGAGTAGGGCTGGGAATTTTCAACCCGAAACCCGTGGAATCGATCGGAACCGAACCAAAATTTTCGGTTCGGTTCGGTTCCTGGGTGTTGAAATTGTGTATTTTTTTGGAACCGAACCCGAATTTAGAAATTCGGTTCGGGTTCTGCGAAAAAAATTTATAAAACCCGAAATTACCTATTTACTTTTTTTTTTAATTAATATTAGTTAATTTATAAAGAAAAATAAAAAAAATCCTAGAAGTATACCGTCTTACTTAATTTATTGAAGTTCAAATTACTTTTTTGTTGCTTCATTTTGTTTGATATTTTGATTGTATCAACTAAACATTCAATATTGTATCTTCACTATCTTGTTTTTAATTGAACTATTGTTGTTTAAAAATTTAAATTGGAGTCAAACTTTGCTTTTAAATAGGCTATTGTTGTTTAAAATAAAAAATTTTTAGATTAAAACAGATGAATAGATTTATATAGACATGAAAAACTGAAATCGAAATATTGTTGGAACCGAACCGAGAATTTCGGTTCGGGTTGTGTTCGGTTCCGAATGGAAAAAAATATGGAACTGAACCCGAAATAAACAATTCGATTCAGGTTCGGTTCCTGCAAAAAAAAAAAAAAAATGGAACCTGATTTCTGACAGCCCTAGAATGGAGGACCTTATTCGATTAAGAACCAACCAGTTATCTTGAAAAAGTGGACAGAGTACTTCGTCTTTACTAAGGAAAATTTGATCGTGGTTCCAATATGGACTAAACTACCTAAGCTACCTTTGCAATTCTGGGGACAAAAAAGCCTAGGTAGAATTGCAAGTGTTCTTGGTAAACCACTTTGAACTGATGATTGCACGGTTAAGCAAAGTAAGATGGCCTTTGCTCGTATTCTAGTTGATGTAGATGTGAGTTAACCTTTGGTTGAGAACATAGGATTGAAAATAGCTAGTAATATGGTGATTTTACAACCTGTGGTGTATGAATGTATTCCTAGTATTGTCAAAAATGTGAGGCTATTGGACATATATGTGACAATGTTCCACCCTGCAGCCCATCCAGGAAATATTACAGTGCCATGCGAGATTAACCCATGGGCAAGGTGAAATTTTCGCAAACATTTACAAACACCCAGGAGGCTAACGACGGTACTATCTTTTAAAAATTTTCGAAGACTTTATAAAACTCGTTTATCAAAACTGTCGTAGAATCTCATTTGAAACCACATGGCCCAAAATGTCAAAACTCAACAGTTTAAAAACATACGTTAAGCTATCGCTTACACGTACCGACAGAACAAATTTAGAAAACGATTTCCAAAGTAACTTAAGTTACCAGAAAACCAAAAGGCCATTTAAAACTACTCACGCGGCGGAAAAAGACAAACAATTAAAATACTCTAACAGCGGAATACAACAACTGATCAGGAAACTCAATACACCAATACATGCCCTAGCCAGTATCCTCCGGGAAGCTCATCTCTCCATGACCGCTACAAGCTTGATAATCCAAGAACCTAAAAAGAAAGCCCACGACGGGGTCAGCCATAATGTCCAACAATGATAACCATCACATCACGTCAATAATTACATATCAATGGAAATACTAAGTAAGAATACGATCAATGTAATCTTACCGTCGTAACTTTACGAAAATCTACGATTCGTATCCTTAACAACACAATAAGATAATACCGAAATATCTGTACGGTATCTCAACAATACCCAAGGTTCTCAAAACATTATCATAACTCGCGATACGGAAATTATACCAACTCTAGCCAATTCAATCCATCAGATAACGTCGACAAGTCCAATACGATAATCGATTGTCCATCAAAGACAAGTACCAAGGAAATATGGAACATACCTCAAGATACGAAATACCATGACAATCACGTCAGTCTAATCCGAGATCAGATCAACACAACATACGGGCATGGTCCTAACACAAGACCTACAAATGCATACTCACATGACAATGTCAATATGATCACAACAATAACGACAATATATACTTATGGCAAATCCATAATATACATATGCACAACAACAATAGATGGTAATCCAACGATCCAGCGCACACAGCATAGATTCCCATGATGATCCCATCGAACCAACACATGGTGGCATTACCTGTCCAGCGATCCAGCGCACACAGCTATAGATTCCCATGATGATCCCGTCGGACCAACGCATGGTGGACGTATAACAATAATGCACAACTGCACAAGACAACAATACACAATACACGACAACAACAAAACACAAATGCATGACAACAATGATACACAAATGTATCACAACATGATCGACACAAATGACAGAAATGATTAAAATACTTGCTCCGAGTCCTTTGGGAGCAATCTCAATATCTAAACCATCACCAACCATTATTCTTAATATTCACCGATCCAAAACATCACGGACGGTAGATAATTCATATGTTCGTCTATACCACTATGTACCCTCGATACCAAGCATACCAACAATAAATGTAAATCATATACATTATGATTTAATTTCCAAAACTCGAATACAACTTATAATCCCAAATATCCTGTGATTACGATTATAAACATTGCTATACGAATTATGAACGAATGAAATGGAAATCACTCATTAAATATTATAAACTGAGCAAGTAATAACTTGCCTCAATACCGATGAATCTGTTACCAATTCCTCGTCGCCGAGTACAAGCTCCTCGGCTCCCGGCCCAAAGCGATTCACGAACGCACTCGAACACGACCGCAACATACGGTTATAATCACCGATCAATAATCTCAACCTATTGAAGTAATCAATGAACACATATCCGATAACAATCAACAACCGACACGACCAACCAATCAACTCGACGGGTCAACGATACCACGATCATATAAAACCAAATAATATACTCAAACCATTTACGAATTTATAACCCATAATACGATTACGGATACGAATGTAAAGGAAATCATATTCGGTGATCAATCACAATCTTTCCGGATTCCCAATTGATATCATGATTCAGATTTCATCAAGAACATACGAATTCTACCACTATAATCAACGAACATTCGATCATCATATCTAAATATACCGATAATTCAACATACGATCGTCTTGCTATGTTCAACTCATCAAGGAGTTTCTCAAGAACACTAAATGATTCGAAACCTTGTTCATAGCCATCAAAACAACGTAATTCGATATCCTCTAATATCTAAACAATCCTTATTCACAATTCAAGGTGTATATAATCATATTCTTCAACCTATACTTCTCATAACATCATGAATCGCAACCAACCACCAAGAACATCGAGAATACTAGGATTCCATAATCATAACAACATAATCAAGGCATTTGATCATTAATTCATTATCTTCCCTTAACAAAACTCCCATAATTACCAAGAATCATCACAACAATATCAATTCAATCACCATTCATATGAAAACATGTAGAATTTCCCGAGTTCTAGTCATTGAGGCATTTAATCGAACACTTTGAGGGCATAATCCAATTTAATCGATTTAACGGAGAAATACTCGAATTTGTTCCACAAAACTTCAAGGATAATGTATAATCTCAAGAATACAACAAGGTTCCATCAATAATCTGAGTTAAAACGAATCAATTTGGCCAAAACATCAAGAAACTCCAAAAATATCCAAAACCAAGTGCTTAGGTGTTCTTACCTTCAATCCGGGCGGAAGAAGATGTTAAACACGAATCCAACTTCCAAAATATGTTGCTACATGATGTTCTTACTCAAACCCATCAATTCTTGCTGAAGGAATCGTGAAAAAATGAAGAAGAAATGAAAAATGGCAAGTGATCCGTGTCCAGGCCTTATATAGGCCGAGACCTCCGTTCTTACGTGACGTAATCGCAACGCCCTTACGCATTTAGTCGGTTCTTGAAAACAAATCGCCAGCTTTGGTCGACATCCGTCCGCACGAATCGGCACTGCCACGCACGAAGCGGCCCTCTACGGCCAGAATCGCCACAGCCTTTACGTACGTTATCGCCGCCCTGCCCCTGCCGAGTCATCGCGACCGTGATCGGCCATCCCTGCGAGTCACTGCCGACCATGCTCAGCCACTACAGGTCATCTCGGCCACGACTCGGCCAGCCGCCCGTAACGTACGTAACACTTAATCCGTTGCGTATGTAATACGTATGTTGACTTGCTACAGTATTATACTCGTATTACATACGCAATACACCCTGTATAGCATCCGTAAATCCATTCGTTGACTCACATGTCCACATCCGCGCTGAAAGCCGCCGAGCACGGGCCCCACTATCCGATCACAAGTCTAATTCCTCTTGTTACGTACGTAATGCCTTATGCATAATGTACGTAAAGCGTACCAACTTAGTGTACGTTAGCCCATAAACTTAACGTACGTAATGGCCTTCTGTACTTAGCCAAAATCCAACTGTTCCTGTCCGACGTCTCCACATACTGGATACGAACATTGTAACACACCCAAAACCGTATGGGAATATTACATGCCGTAGACCCTTTCCACAAGGATCTACCAGGCTAAACATCCATAAACAACCAAATGCTTTCCCGGCCAGGGTCAAACAATATAATAATACAGACCGTTAAGGTCACTTACACATAAACACACAGACCGATGAGGTCACACAACTCTATCAACAAAACTGACTAACAACATTACCCACACAGGGGTCGAAACACAATACAGCGGAAGACTGAATCAACTATAATAATACAACCAAACTCTACCAACTCTCGACTCTTGATTAGTATCGCAGCTCGTCATCCCCTTGTGCCAATCCTGGGACTGCTCCCCTAAACCTGCATGTACCTGGACGCAGAACAGACATCCACCCCCCGATTACTCGGGGGTTAGTAAAACTCCACTGTTTTACTAGTGCAAGTATAAAACGATACGAAATGCAACAAGTAAATAGCAACTACGAATTTAATATGGAGATCAATTATCAAATGTTCCCGAGAAGTTTTATTAATTTTGAACTCAAGCAAGAGATATTTGAAAAGGAACACATCATCTCGGGGATTTTTAAACCAGAAATTCTCTTGGACCTCGAGTCCCAATTTACAAAGCCTTTTCGAAAACATTAGGGCCTTAGCCCGATTCTCTTTTCAAAACACAATAGATGAGATATCATTATGGGTCCGAGACCCGTATTTAAAATGTTATCCAAACAATCACTGCTATACGACCATTGTTCGTACACATCATGTACCGAACTCCGGAGGCCTCGACGGACCTTACCCGGACCACACACTCTATTCGTACACATCATGTACCGAACTACGGAGGCCTCGACGGACCTTACCCGACCACATACATCGTTCGTACACATCATGTACCGAACCCCAGAGGCCTCGTCAGACCATACCTGGATCACACACCTTGTTCGTACACATCATGTACCGAACTCCAGAGGTCTCGTCAGACCCTACCTGGAACACACACACACCTCGACACGACACAATTCATAATCATCAAAAGTCAAGCCATTCCACATTACACCGAAATGTACAATCAAGTATGCAAATCAAAACAACACAAATATCATAATCATCACAACAACTCAACAATGAACAATCACGCCCGACACAACTTAGATGATTTGCACATCCAACACAATTCCACGATGTTAACTAGGTGATGGTATTATCGTTACCATCAATCATTCATGAAAATCAATTCATACGAAACATATTCACGAAAGTAAACCAATGCATCACAACCATAACACGACGTCCCTATTCACAAGACACAATTCATATAGTAAAATACTTGCCTTAATAACCGCTACCGAATACTCCGAAGAACACGGTTCGACCGGGAAGCTCGGACCCCGAAGAAGACAACGAACGGAAGGGTTCCGACTCGAGTTATTCACAATAATTTCGTCCCTAAGTTATGCCAATGATAAATCAACAATCGTACGATGGATAATAATCATACAACGCCCAATCCACCCTCTAAGACCTTTTGTCGGACACCTTCAAGGCGTTGACTAAGAACTCGACCAAAACAACGAATCGAAATGATACAACCATGGAATAACAAGGGAAATGATAGAATACATCTAAATAATCATCAATACATCACAAATCTAAGTTATTACGGTTAAATCGGACAAAACAAACAAAAACCCCCAATTCACCCAAAAGTAGGGTTTCAAGAATTTACCTTGGATTAATGATGAAGAACAATTGTTGGTGTTATTAATCCACACCAAGAACTTGAAGAATATGAAGTTCTCTGGGATTGATGATACAAAAATGCCCAAAAATCGCCCACAAGATCGCCCAAGAGGAGGAGGAATGAAGGAAGAGATGAAATGAGCATTCATCTCACAAAATCCGCATAAATAGGCTGATTCGCATCGTGTGCCGCGCCCGAGGTGTGCCGCGAACAGGCCGACCGCCTCGGTGATCGGCACAGGCCGCGGCCGGACTAGTGTGCCGCGGCATGACTCAGCAAAGGTGCCGCGCCCTGCCGGCATGTGCCGCTCACTGCATGTAAGGGCCGGCCGATTATTGAAACATGAGTGTGCCGCGCCCGACGGTGTGCCGCGGCAGTGACTCGACAAAGGTGCCGCGGCCCTGCCGGCATGTGCCGCGGCTCACGGTACAGGCTGCTCGGCCAAAACTGGAAAATGAGTGTCTGAGCTATTTTGACCATAACTCTCTCGTCCGGATTCCGATTGACTCACCGTTTGAACCATTGGAAAAATAACTCGATGCTCTATAATATTGAAAAGATTCAAAATCTTTGGAGTTTCTAAGAATTTATGGTGATTTTACAAAGTCGAACTCATACTTGGAAAAGTCGTTTAATAACACTGAACTCAAGAAAAGACACCAAAACGAACTCGGATGACAAAAAGTTTAGAATTAATCATTCTCGGAATGACGAAACGGTCACAATAGAGTTGCTAAGATGGACTTCCGCCAAAAAAAGAAAATTACCAGAAATCGAAATCGCGGATATTACAAATATACGGCATACTGAATACACATATACTCAACCCATTGTATTCTTAAATGTTATTGTCGACCAAATACGACAATTACACAAGTACATTTGCTTCAGTCTTTCTATTATTTTATCCATACTGTACAGATTCCATTCTGTGCAATATAACTCGGATAAAATAACATTAAACAATAGTAATAGAAATTCCGGATATTACATACTACACCACTTAAAATAAGTTTCGTCCTCGAAACTTGCAATCCGTCATAAAAACAAACAAACATACCATTCAACCAAAATATCCTAAAACCATCACGACAACGATCAATCATCATCATTCCCAAATAACCAAAAGAGCATACTTACAAATACACAGGTCAACGATCTCCCGAGATACTAGCAAGTGACTTCACTGTAAAGCCCCAATGTGCTTACAATCACAATTCCATGAGTCTCAACAAAATATATCATCTTCGGATGAAATAATCTATCCGTGTCAAAACCTGTCTGCCTGATCGCACAATTATGTACCAATTCTGATACAATCAATAGTATACGATACACTGAGAAACAACTGCCAAAAACAATGACGCAAATCCCGCATCATCAACATAAAATTCGAACGCTCATACGATCATTAACAATGATCAATCAATAAATTAATTGAGAATATCATCGACATGATAAACTCCAATACGACCAATCCAAAGGTCAAAATGCAACCGGGAATATCATCAACATGATAAACTTCAATATTACCAACGACGATCAACGATTATCGGGAATACCCTCACACAGTAAGCTCCAACATGATCAACATAGAACTGCAGAAACCGATATGCGAAAGAACAAAATTCTCAAAACATTAAACAAATCACATACAGTGAATCTCAACGAAACACAACCGACTGGTGAACATTCCCCTCGGCATACAAACAACCAATCGCAAATCGACGAACATACCAATTCATACAAGGAGTGGGAACGACCACTCAATATCCAAAACAACCAGCATGGGGTCACCATCCCCAAATCTACACTTACAAAGAAATCATTCAAAGATCACTATGGTAAAATCGCGCTACTACCGTACCAATGGGATCACATAGCACATATGTCCCGGTTTCATAAAACCCATAGTTCTAAAATTACATTATGTACCCGAACCTACAACACGCAGCATATTTCTCTTATCCGATAAATCAACCGATCTTCCCTGGATAACCAAACTACCATACTAACGTTCGAATCTCTTTCATCGTACCATACTGATGTACTATCCAGTTCGTGAGTCACACTCATAGCTTGACCATAATAGCATTATGCACTAAATGCGTATGCATATCAATCACATTTTCAAAATCAGTTTGAAATCATACAGTCTCGTCAAGAGGACAAATTTTCGAAAGTTCTTTCAAAAATTTTAAAACTCAAAACATAAATTTTCGTAAGACCACGAAAATAATTTTTGAAAAATTAAACTGGCTCACCGGTGCCAAGTATTCGATAACAGTTTCCTTCGAATCCGCACGATTTCGAAGTTTTAAAATGAAAACTATGCAAATGATTGACCACATGCATACTCATGTATATCAATTCGGTTCGTCACCAATATTCACTGATATTTCATCAGAAAATCAGCCGATAAAGTTCCAAAATCTCAATATATAAACTCGGATAAAAACTTCTCTTCCATACATGACTCGCAACGTCAACCATTTTCCATCCTGGATCACCTCAATTATGCTATGACAATGTATTGAAACAAATCAACACAGAGAAAGACTTCCCGAGAGGTTTTATTTGAACAAGTAAACTAAAACCGCGAAAGGCAGAAACGAAATAGATAAAGATTGGTAAAGTGTTTTACAATTCTCGGGATTTTTAGAAAACAGAAAAGCTTTCTTTTGAAACATTAGGGTCTCAGCCCGTATCTCGTTCCGCATTACAAGAAGTTTAAAAAGTAGAAAACCATTTTCGGACTCCAAGTGCTGGTTTATAAAACTATTTCAAAATCGAGTGGGTCTCAGCCCAAAAATCATTTTCCGCAAAACATCCGTAAGACGTTCATTTTGAAAAGTATCATTTTCAAATGCTCAAAAGCAGTTTCATGTATTTCAAAATGACTTAACATGACTACATGCTCTTCTCAACCATGCACAACATTTCTCCCAAATGCACAATTCCGTTCTAAACTTAACCGACATACTGATTTCCAATATCATAGTTTCTCAAGATCATCAATCCTATCTCACTCTGTCATCTCATACTGTGAAGCATAATATCTTTCTGAACCTCAAAACATATCAACTTAGAACGGCAATAAATCTCAATGCAATTCAAAAATCCAATACTTACAGATCGTGAAGCCGACGATTCCCCGTGATACTGGCACATGTCTCGACTCTATAAATACTCGACACAGATATTTTCAAAACACACGTTTTGCAAAACTCAGTTCAACTCAAGAACACAATACATCTCATTCCAGAGAATCTCGTTAACACCATTTGGAAAAGTTTACAACAATCCCAGTACTATACTGGTAAATCACTTAACGCACAAGCCCGAGTGAACAACAAAACTCACGGCTCTAATATTTGTCAAATCGACAACTCGAATGATGCGACAAAAACACGACCCAACTCGACCCGACTGCCTAGGTTTTCTCAACCTAAGCTCTGATACCATATTCTGTAACACCCCCAGAGCCATCCAGGAATATTACGGCGCCGTGGGCCCCGAGATGGAACCCACGAGGTTGAAGGAAATTTTCACAAACATTTACAAACACCCAAGAGGCTAACGATGGTACTATCTTTTAAAAATTTTCGAAGACTATAAAACTCGTTTATCCAAACCGTCGTAGAATCTCATTTGAAACCACATGGCCCAAAATGTCAAAACTCAACAGTTTAAAAACATACGTTAAGCTATCGCTTACACGTACCTGTAATATCCGGATAAATTGTTGAGTATTTTCATCTGTATTTGAACCCTGTATTACCTGAATTGGTGCTATCAATAATCGAAATACGATCGTTTCCGTATTCGTATCCTCATGCATGATAATATCAACCTTTAATCATTTTCATGCAACTACGTTGTAACGCACGCTAACAGGTAAGCGTAACGTACGTTACGATCTGGAAATAGCGTACGCTACGAGCCAGACGTAGCGTACGTAAGGAGGTCAATAATTGAACAGACTGGCTAGCACATGGACAGCTGGTGGTGGGGCTCGGAAAGATTCCCGCGGATGAACCTGGACAGTTTTGGGGTCAACGGGTGTTAACGTACGCTAAGGCTTGTAACTAGCGTACGCTAATATGTGTAGCTTACATACGTAATGCATAGGGTGTAACGTACGTAAGCTAGTACAAAACGAGACAAAGAAGCTATCGGTGATCGATAGCGACGCTAATATCGAATGGTAGCGTGCGCTAAGTATATTACGACGTAAATGGCTGAGGCTAACGACGTAAATCTCAAGATATTATATATATGGACAACACCCCATTTCATTTCTCTTCGTCCCTTTCACTTGCAATTCATTTTCCTTCATTTCTAGAGGGTTTCCAGCCCTCTAAAACACATAAAGAACACGTAGACTCGATCATTTAAGTTACGAAACATCTTGCATTGACATTCAAGCAATCGGAATTGGATGCTACCTCGTGTCTGCGCTTTCTTTCATATTAAGGTATGTTAATGCTACCTCAACCTTGATTTCATGTTCTTAAGGATGTTTTGAACATACCACCAGGATTATTAAGCTCCATAAGATGATTTTTATCCAAACACCATGTTTTTGGAAGTTGGAATGTTCATGCTTTAGTTAACCGAGTTAAGAACGTTATAGTCCGACTCTTGTTATGATAATCAAGTAAGGTAAAATTCTGAGATTAATAAACCATGTTGTATGGTGTTTCCATAATGATCATAGACTTAATGATGGTAACAACCTCAGATTTTCCGAACTACATTTGAGGATCTATAATCAATATTTGGAGTGAGTATTATGATGGGAGGATTAACCTGGAATTCATAGACATCAACACCGTAGGATCATTATGATTCACATGAGTATGATATATGTGAATATAACGTACGTTAAGCTTTATGCATTACGTACGTTATACCCTCAGGAAAGGCAGTCGTCTGAATTGAGAAGAACTGTCCAAGGCATGCTTAGCGTACGCTAATCCTTGTAGCTTACGTGCGCTAACGTGCAGACGTAACGTACGTTACGTATGTGTGTAACGACGCTACGAAGAGAACGATTAGGGTTCGACCATCTTTTTATGCTTTTCCTCGTGTGATTGATTACTTATTTAATGATAGGATATTAAGGACGAATTTCCTACGATAATCCAAAGGTTGAGCCTCTCCGATCGTCGTTTCGTTGGAGTTCGATTGTTCCAATCAATTGTATTTCGGAGTATTCGCGAGAGATTACCAAGGCAAGTACCTTGATATACGAATTATAATTACGTGAAATCATTGTTGCTGAAGTGTATGAATCATGTTATGAATATCTGTATTTATTTTATATATATATATATATGTATATATATAGATATGTGTGGATATTTATGTAGTATTAATTGATAGAGTTTAAGGCCTAATGTGCTAAGTCTTGATGAATAACGTGCGAGTTATTGTTTATTTTGCGTAGTTGCGTACTGGCGAATAAATTATGTGGATTGATGAACTGATTTGATAATTGTTGCAACGGTTGACTGTGTGCTTGGTATTTGTAATAATGTGAATACTTGTTATGAGAGACGTCATATCCGGGTACCTCTGAGGGCGGGGCGTGCACTCCGGCCTGTTGTACGCTGCAATGAGCGGCTCCATATGATTGGTGAACACCGGTGTTACTTAATGCGCGAGCAAGGGGCGGCTCCTGTGGGAGTGAACGCCGACGCGGTGACATGTGCAATGGGCGGCCAATATAGTGGAGTGAACGCCGGTACACAGGTGTGCAAGGGAGGCGCCTGGCAGGCTTATTGGTAACGGATATTTGAGTGATAGCTAAGACCCCGTTGTCAAATGATTTTCAAATTTAAATCTTTGCAACTTACTTTTAATGTTGGTCTTGACGAGACCGCGATTGTGTTTCCGGAGTTCGCTCCAATTTGTTTTAAATGTTGGTATCGTGGTTAATTAACCAAGGATATTTGACGAGATCTCCGAGGTTAATTAATCGTGGGTCTTGAGCAGGATTTGTCGAATGAGAGGTCGTGCCTTTGATTACCGTGTTGATTATTCGTGTATTGGGTCGAGGACCCCGTGAGATGTTGAGATTTGATCTCGTGATGATATTATTTGATTGGGCCGAGAACCCCGTGAGATGTTGTAATGATTCACTTGTGATAGTGTTTTATCATTTGGGTCGAGAACCCCGAATGACGTTGTGATAGTTTTCTTGCAAAATTGTTTTCCACATGTTGGGTCAAGGACCCGAGAGCTTTTGAAGTATTTTCTAAAGTATTTCCATCCGATTTTCAAAACCCCAAGATGACCCGAGTCAATATAAATATTTTCGAACTTTCTTATCAAAATACTTTTCCTTTTATAAAAAGGGAATTTTCTCGACTCGGGTTCGTTTAAAGTTTCATTGGTGTTATGTTCTCAGACGAGAATATGACAATGTGATTATCTTTCACCTTGTGTATGTAATACTATTCTGTACTGACCATTTGAATGTGTGGGTTGTGTTAAGGTTTCACGACCGTTGAGTTTTGTGTTATTATTATTCGTATATCTTGTATGTTATGTACTTGCACTAGCAAAATTCCGTTGCTAACCCCGAGTTTCGGGGTGGGTGCTGTTATGCGCTGTGTTTTGGCAATGGGAGCAACACAGGATCGGTCAGGAAGGAGATGGAGGACAATGATACTAATCACACCAGAGTTAGAGTCTTTTCTTTTGTTTCATTTTGGTCGGTATTTCTCTATCGTTCGAGTATTCACCCTTGCATGGGTGTAGTTTTCATTTATTAAATTGAATTGTCGTTCTTTTCTGTGTTCAAGTTTATTTTCATCATTGAGATGTAAGATTCGCTTTGTTTTCTAAATTGTTTAATGACCTTGACGGTGCGTTGTATTTAGATTGACTCTGGCCGTCAATCATTTTGTAGTCTAGTAGAGTTTAGCCTTGTAGATCCTTGTAGAAGGGCTACGGCGTGTAACATTTCCGGATGTATTCGGGGTGTTACAAATATGGTATCGGAGCTTAGGTTTGCGAAAACCTAGGCCGTTGGGTCAAGTCCATGTCTTGTGTAAGTCGCGCGCCGAGTTGTGATTAGTATCGTGGTTCCAACATCATCTTCAAGCAATCCGTGATGGTAAGCCTCCCGAATCGTAAGTCCCCTTACATACGTATTTGATTATATTGTGCTTAACGTGAACCTAGGGTTTGAACTTGTTAGAGATTATATTGTTTTACGATATCACCCGCATATACGCTACGAGTGAGAATGGTTATGTAGTATACTTCGTAGTCAAACATATTTATCGGTTTCGCATTTCAAGTAGGATAAATCTTTGAGTGTTAATTTTATCCATTGCGTGAGTATTGTGAAATGACTCTTGACATTTTGGCATTTTAGTCTTGCACATTTTAACGGTATTTTTATGACGGTATTTAATATTTTACAAATGATTTTGTAAGTTTTGGAAAATGCTACCGTCATCGGCTTTTGGCATATTTTGAAATGATTTTCAAATGGTTTTTAGCCTGGTAGGTTCTGGCACATAATCCGGCATGTAATATTTCCGGGCAATTACGAACATTTCAAAGTAGTGTTTTGAAATTTTCCTAGCATTGTAAACCTCATGATTTGATGTAGTCGTGTCGAATGGTCACGTATTTTGGTGAAAAGTTCTTTCGAATAAACATTTTGGTAGAAGAGGAAGGATTTTCAAAATTGTGGTATTTGGGACCCAACACTTTCAAATATTTTAAATTAGTTACAATTCGATTTTCAATTTTCTTGTAGGCATTACTCGAAAATAAATTTTTAGAATCATTGTATAAACTTCCTCTTCCAAAACAAAGGACAGATTTACAAGTTTTGAGCACAACGTGATTCGGCTTTTGTTCAAATTTTTTTAAAAGCATACGCATAATGATCGTCCTAGACGAAGGACTGGAAGTTGATTTCGTAAAATTTCGTGCTTTACGATATTACCGTTATTCTAAGGATGCTAATTAAACCTTATGTTGATAATCGTGGTATACCGCATAACCGACTATGTGATAACAATAAACGGTACTATCTCGCATTAGCATGTCGAGCCTCGCGGATATAGACGTAATATAGGAAGCGAAGCGGTGAGGTGGTTCGACGACAACGATTCATGTTACGGTGAAGGAATATCAAGATCGACGATAACCTATGAAACCTCCTCGGTGACCGAGCCAACGAGCGAGAAAAGAGACCGAGGACATCCGGAAAATTTTTGGGCAAGGATTTAGACTAAGGTTCTCAAACCCCCACGCTGCTCGAATGCGTCGTCTTCGCGGTCGAGAATGAGCATTGGGAATCCCCAACCAAAGATCGGTGACTCCGAAGAAGAGTGTGTGCTTCAACCGCAACCGCACGGACACATCCGTGTAAACTGTCCCTCACCACTCTTGACTTGTCATCGGTGCGGGTGTGAAGGCCATCGGGAGAAACATTGTGAGATAATTTCGAATTGGCAAAGAATGCTACTCGTCGGTGAGCAGAGCAAGTGGTCGGAGAATGTCCCTAAACCTTATGTCTTCTCAAGAGCCTATTATAGGCGAATGAAGATTTTGTCCGTGGTTCTAGTCGTTGTCGTTTCCAACAATCGTGACTTTGATTGTTTTTCATTTTAATTGCTTTTCGTTTCCTACTCCTACTATTTTAAGTTTCGGCTGGCATGTTTTCTTAGCACGGGGACACGTAGTACCCGTGCTCTTCTTAGTATTTCCGATGTTGGGAGACTTTCATTGTTGATGATTCATCTGTGATTCTCTTGACAATTTCAAACTACCATGTTCTACGAACCTACCATCATTAGAACGAATTTCAGAACCGATTTGTTAGACTCCGTGAATTATTGTGGTCTATTCACATCTGAACCTAATCTCTGCAGAATTTTGTTCGAAACTATTTGTTCCCATTCGTATGATTAATATTTCCAATGTGTTATGAACTTGAATATGGTGGGTCGAGCTCAACACGCGATTTTAGTACATCTGAGTCGTTTGTGAATTTCCTTAATTCCGTGAGCTTCTACTTCTTCACTCTAACTTCTCGTGTTCACGTGTAATTTATTGCCTCACTTGACGTGCCTGATACTTCCTAAGTCCAATCATTGTATTTATTATAACCTTGTATTCGCGCATCGCTCATGATGTTTTGGGGCTGAGCAAGTAGTTACTTTTTCTTGGTTGTTCCACCACTCTACTTTAAGTTTCGGGACGAAACTTCTTTTAAGAGGGATAGTATGTAATATCCGGATAAATTGTTGAGTATTGTCATCCGTATTTGAACCTGTATTACCCGAATTGGTGCTATCAATAATCGAAATACGATCGTTTCCGTATTCGTATCCTCATGCATGATAATATCAACCTTTAATCATTTTCATGCAACTACGCCGTAACGCACGCTAACAGTAAGCGTAACGCACGCGTTACCGGAAATAGCGACGCTACGAGCTAGACGAGCGCACGTAAGGAGGTCAATAATTGAACAGATCGCTAGCACATGGACACCGGTGGTGGGGCTCGGAAAGATTCCCGCGATGAACTCGACAGCTTTGGGGTCAACGGGTGTTAACGTACGCTAAGGCTTGTAACTAGCGACGCTAATATGTGTAGCTTACGACGTAATGCATAGGGTGTAACGCACGTAAGCTAGTACAAAACGAGACAAGAAGCTATCGGTGATCGATAGCGACGCTAATATCGAATGGTAGCGTGCGCTAAGTATATTACGACGTAAATGGCCGAGGCTAACGACGTAAATCTCAAGATATTATATATATGGACAACACCCCATTTCGTTTCTCTTCGTCCCTTTCACTTGCAATTCATTTTCCTTCATTTCTAGAGGGTTTCACCCTCTAAAACACATAAAGAACACGTAGACTCGATCATTTAAGTTACGAAACATCTTGCATTGACATTCAAGCAATCGGAATTGGATGCTACCTCGTGTCTCTGCGTTTCTTTCATATTAAGGTATGTTAATGCTACCTCAACCTTGATTTCATGTTCTTAAGGATGTTTTGAACATACCACCAGGATTATTAAGCTCCATAAGATGATTTTTATCCAAACACCATGTTTTTGGAAGTTGGAATGTTCATGCTTTAGTTAACCGAGTTAAGAACGTTATAGTCCGACTCTTGTTATGATAATCAAGTAAGGTAAAATTCTGAGATTAATAAACCATGTTGTATGGTGTTTCCATAATGATCATAGACTTAATGATGGTAACAACCTCAGATTTTCCGAACTACATTTGAGGATCTATAATCAATATTTGGAGTGAGTATTATGATGGGAGGATTAACTCGGAATTCATAGACATCAACACCGTAGGATCATTATGATTCACATGAGTATGATATATGTGAATATAACGACGTTAAGCTTTATGCATTACGACGTTATACCCTCAGGAAAGGCAATCGTCGAATTGAGAAGAACTGTCCAAGGCATGCTTAGCGACGCTAATCCTTGTAGCTTACGTGCGCTAACGCGTGCATTTAACGCACGTATTTATGTGTGTAACGACGTTACGAAGAGAACGATTAGGGTTCACCATCTTTTATGCTTTTCCTCGTGTGATTGATTACTTATTTAATGATAGGATATTAAGGACGAATTTCCTACGATAATCCAAAGGTTGAGCCTCTCCGATCGTTGCTATTGAGTTCTGGATTGTTCCAATCAATTGTATTTCCGGAGTATTCGCGAGAGATTACCAAGGCAAGTACCTTGATATACGAATTATAATTACGTGAAATCATTGTTGCTGAAGTGTATGAATCATGTTATGAATATCTGTATTTATTTTATATATATATATATATATATGTATATATATAGATATGTGTGGATATTTATGTAGTATTAATTGATAGAGTTTAAGGCCTAATGTGCTAAGTCTTGATGAATAACGTGCGAGTTATTGTTTATTTTGCGTAGTTGCATCGCGAATAAATTATGTGGATTGATGAACCGATTTGATAATTGTTGCAACGGTTGATCGTGTGCTTGGTATTTGAAATAATGTGAATACTTGAAATGAGAGACGACATATCCGGGTACCTCGAGGGCGGGCGTGCACTCCGGCTGTACGTGCAATGAGCGGCTCCATATGATTGGTGAACACCGGTGTTACTTAATGCGCGAGCAAGGGGCGGCTCTGTGGGAGTGAACGCCGACGCGGTGACATGTGCAATGGGCGGCCAATATAGTGGAGTGAACGCCGGTACACAGGTGTGCAAGGGAGGCGCCTGGCAGGCTTATTGGTAACGGATATTTGAGTGATAGCTAAGACCCCGTTGTCAAATGATTTTCGAAATTTAAATCTTTGCAACTTACTTTTAATGTTGGTCTTGACGTAGACCGCGGATTGTGTTTCTGGAGTTCGTTCCAATTTGTTTTAAATGTTGGTATCAGGGTTAATTAACCAAGGATATTTGACGAGATCTCTGAGGGTTAATTAATCGTGGGTCTTGAGCGGGATTTGTCGAATGAGAGGTCATGCCTTTGATTATCTTGTTGATTATTCTGTGTATTGGGTCGAGGACCCCGTGAGATGTTGAGATTTGATCTCGTGATGATATTATTTGGATTGGGCCGAGAACCCCGTGAGATGTTGTAATGATTCACTTGTGATAGTGTTTTATCATTTGGGTCGAGAACCCCGAATGACGTTGTGATAGTTTTCTTGCAAAATTGTTTTCCACATGTTGGGTCAAGGACCCGAGAGCTTTTGAAGTATTTTCTAAAGTATTTCCATCTGATTTTCAAAACCCCAAGATGACCCGAGTCAATATAAATATTTTCGAACTTTCTTATCAAAATACTTTTCCTTTTATAAAAAGGGAATTTTCTGACTCCTTGGGTTCGTTTAAAGTTTCATTGGTGTTATGTTCTGTACGGAGAATATGACAATGTGATTATCTTTCACCTTGTGTATGTAATACTATTCTGTGATGACCATTTGAATGTGTGGGTTGTGTTAAGGTTTCACGACTGTTGAGTTTTGTGTTATTATTATTCGTATATCTTGTATGTTATGTACTTGCACTAGCAAAATTCCAGTTTGCTAACCCCCGAGTTTCGGGGGGTGGGTGCCTGTTATGCGCTGTGTTTTGGCAATGGGAGCAACACAGGATTGGCTGGGAAGGAGATGGAGGACAATGATACTAATCACACCAGAGTTAGAGTCTTTTCTTTTGTTTCATTTTGGTCGGTATTTCTCTATCGTTCGAGTATTCACCCTTGCATGGGTGTAGTTTTCATTTATTAAATTGAATTGTCGTTCTTTTCTGTGTTCAAGTTTATTTTCATCATTGAGATGTAAGATTCGTTTGTTTTCTAAATTGTTTAATGACCTTGACGGTCTGCGTTGTATTTAGATTGACCCCGGTCGGTCAATCATTTTGTAGTCTAGTAGAGTTTAGCCTTGTAGATCCTTGTAAGAAGGGCCTACGGCGTGTAACATTTCCGGATGTATTCTGGGGGTGTTACAGTACCGACATAATAAATTTAGAAAACGATTTCCAAAGTAACTCAAGTTACCAGAAAACCAAAAGGCCATTTAAAAATACTCACGCGGCAAGACAAACAATTAAAATACTCTAGCAGCGGAATACAAGAACTGATCAGGAAACTCAATACACCAATACATGCCCTAGCCAGTATCCTCCGAGAAGCTCATCTCTCCACGACCGCTACAAGCTTGATAATCCAAGAACCTAAAAAGAAAGCCCACGATAGGGTCAGCCATAATGTCCAACAATGATAACCATCACATCACGTCAATAATTACATATAAATGGAAATACTAAGTAAGAATACGACCAATGTAATCTTACCTTCGTAACTTTACGAAAATCCACGATTCGCATCCTTAACAACACAATAAGATAATACCGAAATATCTGTACGGTATCTCAACACTACCCAAGGTTCCCAAATCATTATCATAACTCGTGATACGAAAATTATACCAACTCTGGACAATTCAATTCATCGGATAACGTCGACAATTCCAATACGATAATCGATTGTCCATCAAAGACAAGTACCAAGGAAATATGGAACATACCTCAAGATACGAAATACCATGACAATCACGTCAGTCTAATCCGAGATCAGATCAACACAACATACGGACATGGTCCTAACACAAGACCTACAAATTCATACTCACATGACAATGTCAATATGATCACAACAATAACGACAATGTATACTTATGGCAAATCCATAATATATATATGCACAACAACAATACATGGTAATCCAACGATCCAGCGCACACAACATAGATTCCCATGATGATCCCGTCGGACCAACACATGGTGGCATTACCTATCCAGTGATCCAGCGCCCACAGCTATAGATTCCCATGATGATCCCGTAGGACCAACGCATGGTGGACGTATAACAACAATGCACAACTGCACAAGACAACAATACACAATACACGACAACAACAAAACACAAATGCATGACAACAATGATACACAAATGTATCACAACATGATCGACACAAATGACAGAAATGATTAAAATACTTGCTCCGAGTCCTTTGGAAGCAATCTCAATATCTAAACCATCACCAACCATTATTCTGAATATTCACCGATCCAAAACATCACGGACGGTAGATAATTCATATGTTCATCTATACCACTATGTACCCTCGATACCAAGCATACCAACAATAAATGTAAATCATATACATTATGATTTAATTTCCAAAACTCGAATACAACTTATAATCCCAAATATACTGTGATTACGATTATAAACATTGCTATACGAATTACGAACGAATGAAATGGAAATCACTCATTAAATTTTATAAACTGAGCAAGTAATAACTTGCCTCAATACCGATGAATCTGTTACCAATTCCTTGTCGTCGAGTACAAGCTCCTCGGCTCCCGACCCAAAGCGATTCACGAACGCACTCGAACACGACCGCAACATACGGTTATAATCACCGATCAATAATCTCAACCTATTGAAGTAATCAATGAACACATATCCGATAACAATCAACAACCGACACGACCAACCAATCAACTCGACGGGTCAACGATACCACAATCATATAAAACCAAATAATATACTCAAACCATTTACGAATTTATAACCCAAAATACGATTACGGATACGAATGTAAAGGAAATCATATTCGGTGATCAATCACAAGCTTTCCGGATTCCCAATTGATATCATGATTCGGATTTCATCAAGAACATACGAATTCTACCACTACAATCAACGAACATTCGATCATCATATCTAAAGATACCGATAATTCAACATACGATCGTCTTGCTATGTTCAATTCATCAAGGAGTTTATCAAGAACACTAAATGATTCGAAACCTTGTTCATAGCCATCAAAAAAACGTAATTCGATATCCTCTAACAACTAAACAATCCTTATTCACAATTCAAGGTGTATATAATCATATTCTTCAACCTATACTTCTCATAACATCATGAATCGCAACCAACCACCAAGAACATCGAGAATACTAGGATTCCATAATCATAACAACATAATCAAGGCATTTGATCATCAATTCATTATCTTCCCTTAACAAAATTCCCATAATTACCAAGAATCATCACAACAATATCAATTTAATCACCATTCATACGAAAACATGTAGAATTTCTCGAGTTCTACTCATTGAGGCATTTTATCGAACACTTTGAGGGCATAATCCAATTTAATCGATTTAACGGATAAATACTCGAATTTGTTCCACAAACACTACTAGGAAAATAGGATTCAACATCGCCCAATTTACATCGGTTTTTAAGAAAAACGATGTAAAAAAAAGGCGGTGGTGTAATTGTAATTTTCCTCTAAGTTAACATCGGTTCTTAGTAGAACCGATGTGAATTTCAGTTGTTTAACATCGGTTTATGAAAAACCGATGTGAATATCAGTAGGTTTAACATCGGTTTTTTAGAAACCGATGTGAATATCAGTAGTTTAACATCGGTTTCTGAAAAACCGATGTGAATTATATTTATTAACATCGGTTTTAATATGTAACCGATGTGAATCCTTTTATATTTTTCTTCCAACCCTACGCAGCAGATCGCGCCTCCCCTTTCTTCTTTCAATTGTTCTCTTCCCCGTTGAAACGAACGCAGCCTTCCCCCTTTCATTTTTCTTCTCGAAACTTGTCCAAGAAAACGATAATCTGAGTGTTCCTTCATCATCCCTGATCTCAATCGCTCTTCATCATCCATCATCCCCGTTTCATTAATCCCTCAAAGGGAGTTGGGATCGGATAGCAATAATATCTATATCAATCGACCAATCGAAGGAGAGAGGGAGAGATCTAAAAGATGGAGCCGTTGATGGAGGAGGAAGAGTACAACTGGAGAGAAGTGATTTTGCCGTCGCTGATACCAGTTGTACCCGCACCCGAGCTCGACAGAGGAACCGGCGAAAGAAGAAGGGGCCGCGACATAATCGTCGCCGTCGATCACGGCCCCAATAGCAAAACGCCTTTGATTGGGCTGTCACCCATCTTTGCCGACTTGCGGATACCATCCACCTCGTCCACGCCGTCTCCAGTAATAACTTACCCCAGCATTCCTGTTTTTTTTAATTAGTATTTAATATTTTTATCATTTTTTTCTTTTTAGATTTTAAGAAGGAGATTGTGTATGAGATGACTCAAGGTCATATGGAGAAGCTTGTCGTTGAGGCATTTGAAGTTGCTATGGTAAGTTTTTCACAGACCCAATGATATTCTCGTCTTTTTTATAACAGCCATTTATGGAATTAGACCTTTACGTTTGAAGAAAATAGAACAGTATTTTACCCTTTCAGTATTGAATTTGGATGGACTTTCTCGAAGAATCTTTTAATTGAAATCGGGACTTAGAAGAGTATAATACTGTTTTACAGTGGCTGGATTTGATTTTTGATTGATTTTTTAGAATACGCTCGCTTCAAATCGGGGATGGGTTTTGTTAGTACAATATTGGGGTTTTGTGGATTTGGAGTTGGAATTTCTACTAGGATTGTGGTCGGGTATTACTTATTCATATATTTTCAGCCCAGCGATGTTAAGGTACCCCCTCCCTCTTTTACACACGCTACAGCTTGTGTATGTGTGTGCGTATATATATTTGAATCTACTTTTTTGGTATTATTTACGGCAGAGTTGTGAAAATGATGATTGATTTTTCAGCTGGAAAGTTGCAGAAGTTTTATGTTTAGGCTAAAATCTTCTACTGTTGGTTGTGGATAATGGATATAGTTCTTTGTGGTTGATTAGTATCATGTGGTTGATAAGAAATCATTTCCCTTGTTTCAGTGAAGTTGAACTGAAGGATTTAGGAGCCTGTGCTGGGAAGGAAAAAAAATTTGGATAGATGGGATTAACCACAGCTATTCTACTTTTAGACCTAGACTTAGTAGTGCGGATTGTTATATCATGGCTAGTTTTCTCGGTGGGGCTGTTCTTAAATGTTCGTATGTCCGATGTAAAGTGAATGACACTGTAATACCCGAGATTTCTGATATGTATTTGGGAACTTGTGATATTGTAATTGTTGCACTTTAATCTGAGTATTATTCTCCGTATCTCATAGTCCGGTGTTGTTGAGCGTATGATTTCATGAATGTGATATAAAAATTGTGATTCTGCGCATGTAGCGCACGCTATCGGCTATGTGTAGCGTACGCTAACATGGATCCATAGCGCACGCTACAAAGGAACATTAGCGCACGCTATGCGTGGTCAATATGATTGAGACGTGTGGTAGGTGAGATCAGGCCGGGGATCTTGGTCGGATTGTGTCGGGATGAACCTGGACGGCTTTCGGGAAAATCCAAGTCAACGCCTTAGCGCACGCTACTGGCATGTGAATAGCGCACGCTAAGTGCTGAGTACAGTGAAGTCAGTAAGTCGTTAGCGCACGCTACGAGTATGGACTAGTGCGCGCTAATAACCATTTCCTATAAATAGGACAACATCCTTTTCGTATTTTCAGTCCTTTCTCTTCCCACATCCGAATCCTTATACTTAGAGTATTACTCCCTACATCCTAAACACTTCATATCAGCATCCTAGCTCGTGTTGAAGATTGTAGATCATTGAGGATTGGTGTTCAAGCCTTCGACGTTGGATTTGCTTCGATTTCCTCCTTGTTCTTCACTACTTTGAGGTAGGTGATTCTTCACCAATATTAGTAGTGTTCTAAAGGATGTTTGATCATGTTTATCTAGTCAGTTAGATTTGTTAATAGTCGATCATCATGTGTTAGAAAGATATTTTGACGTTTCGGTACTTATTCATCGGATAATCCTTTGAACCTTTTTAGTGTTGGACTCCTAGACGTATTCATGTATCTTCAAAACTGTTTATGACCAGTATGGGGAGAGCATCAAGTTCTTATGTTTTGACATGATAGAATCATACGTTTGGGACATGAAATGGATTGGACTTAGGATGTTCTTGAAGATCAAAGATGAATTATGGTGTTGTGATGATTATATGTACCCTTGTATCTTGTAGTCGTTTAATCAGTAACAAACCGTATGAGCATGATATACACTGAGATGGCTTGTATTAACACTGAGGACTTCATGAGTTTTCATCACTTTTAGCTCAAGTTTTACCCAGTAGTGACTGCCATGCACGATTAGCGCACGCTAAGATGTATATATTAACGTGCGCTATCGGGAACGAGTAACGTGCGCTACGTTGGATACGTAACGTATGTTATATCATCGGCAGGGCGATCGGTTGTTCGAGAAGACTGCCGATTACACGGCTAGCGCACGCTAAACCTGGTCATTTGCGTACGTTAGCGGTGCTTAGCGACGTTACGTATAGTACGTAGCGCGCTAAGTAGTTCGTGTAATTCATTTTTAGAGCTTGCGGTCGTTAACCGGATTATTAGACGTTCGTACGACTTGAGGGGAATTCTTTATTATTTCTTAGGTCCGAGCCTTGCATAGGGGACGATCGAGGGGCGGCGGCATACGGACGCGTGTCATTTGTCGGAGTATTTCCATTCTTGCCATTTTCGAGGCAAGTATCATATGTCGAGTTCGATTTATATTGAAACTTTGATCATGCTTATGTATTATGATACTTGTACTAGCATTGTTTTGCTAACCCCATCGGGGGTGGACATTGTTTTGATGTTCAGGTAGCCGAGGAGCGGGGAAGCAACCACAGTACCGACATGACGATGAAATGGCTCAGTGATGTGGTTGAAGTTTATTGTTATTGTGATTTGTCTTCTTGGTCCATTTAGTACTCGAGTACGTCTGTTTTAATAATGTCATTTCGATATGGTTGTATAAGTTAACTCATTTGATCGGTTGAATCGAATCTGTATTTGAACTTCAGTTGTACGATTGGATTATATTTACAATTCCTTTAAATTAGCCTTGTAAATCCTTACTTAAAGGGTTTACGGCGCTGTAATTATTCCGAATATCTCGGGGTGTTACAGAATATGGTATCGGAGCTAAGATTCATGGATATCTTGGCAGTCGGGTTAGTTGGGTCTGTTTACGTTATTTGATTATTGGTCGTTCGTAACATCACTGCTGAGCCAGCATCGTCGTGTGGACCGTGGTTGTAAGTTTCCTAAATCTCAAATACTACCTTTATATTTAATTCATGTTTGTGAACATTGATGGCTGTACTTTTAGAAAGTTGCCCTGGATATTGAGTATTAGTGTTTACAGTATGTTGAGAGGAGGTCGTGGACGCGGACGCGGTCGTGGATGCGGACGTGGAAACGCGAGACAAGAAGATTCAGTGTCTACCCCAGAAATAACCGCTAGCCGAACGGATTCCCATTCCGGGGGACAACAGGGATCAGCAAATAATAATGCAGATCCTAACGTGCCGGGAGTGCTTCAGTAGGTGGTTGCCCAGATAAACTAGTTTGCTCAAGTTGTGGATCGCATGCAGACAACGATGGGACAGCAGCATAACGTGGATAATCGAGGAGATAAATGGCTTACCAAAGTGATCAAATTGCATCCTCCGAAATTTGACGGTTCTGCTGAGACGCTTTCTTGGGATCACTGGCTGAAAGAATTAGAAATGATTTTTGCAGGGATTAACTGTCCCAACGACAGAAAGGTTCCGGTCGCCCAGTATCTTCTGACAGGGGAGGCTTTCGACTGGTGGGAGGCCATTCGACCGGAGGAGCATAATGTTGACTGGATGGAATTCAAATTAATGATGGAAGCGCAGTATTGTCCTCGCCCAGTTAGAGAGGCCCGAGTTCGGGAGTTTTTCTCACCACAAAATTCAGAAGCATCTGTGATGGACGTGATTAAGACTTTTAATCACCAGCTGACTTATGTGCGCCACTTGGTCAGGACCGAGGCGGAGAGGATTTTTCATTTTGACATGCGAATGAAGCCGGAAATTCAGCAATATATGTCCGGATTTGAATGTACCACTTTGCGACAGTATCAGGACAAGGCGTTGGCCTATGATATGAAGGAGGCAGCAGTAGAGAAATCGATGGAAGCAAAGAAGCAGAAAGTGGCTGGCAACTTCACGGAGAATAAGAGTAGTGGGCCTCGCAGGGGCCAATCCTCTTTTCATTCATCCAGGAGGCCTCCGCATCCTTCTCGAGGAGGAAAGAAGTTCCGGGCAGCACCAACCGTTTCAGACGCAGGGAATAAATGTTATAACTGTGGCAAAGCGGGACATATTCGACGTGATTGTTTCGCGCCTGCTGTGACTTGTTTCGAGTGTGGACAGGAAGGACATCGCGCAACATTTTGTGGGAATGCGACTAGATCTTTTGGCACTCGCACTTCTGTACCGGTTCCGAAGGACACTAGTGTAAACCAGACGCAGCAGAGCGGTTTCCCGCAGCAGAATGTTGGGAAAAGAGAGGCATCCAGCGCTAGGTCCGTTCCTCCGCGTATTTACGAGATGAAGAAGGATGATCAAAACACAGCTGTTGCATCAGGTACGATTCAGATCATTTTGCAACCAGTTAGTGTCTTGTTCGATTCGGGAGCTACGCATTCTTTTATATCTTTGAACTGTGTTAATCGTTTGAAAATCCCGTGCTTGTATAATTGTGAACCTTATGTTGTGGGCTTACCGAGCGGAGAGAAAATTGTGGGAACCCTAGAAGCTAGGGATTTTCCAGTGTCTATAAGAGGGAGAGATTGGCTATCGAATCTTATTGTAGTTGACATCTACGGTGACGATTTAATTCTCGGAGACGATTGGCTCAACCGTTATGGAGTTATTCTGAATTACCGAAAGAGAGTTATTTCTATCATTGCTGATGACGGATCTGAACACTTATTCCAAGGATGGAGACCGGGAAGCTCGGGAAAATTGATCAAAGCAATGAAGGCCGTGAAATTACTGAAGCAGGGATGTCATGGACTTTGGTGCTATGCCATGAGGAAAGAAGAAGGAGTAGAGCTCTCATCTATTCCAGTTGTGAATGAATTCGTAGATGTATTTCCTGACGAACTACCTGGGTTACCTCCGCAGAGAGAGGTGGAATTCACTATCGAATTAGAGCCTGGAGCCGCTCCTATTTCCAGAGCACCATACCGCATGGCGCCAACCGAGATGTATGAACTCAAGAAGCAACTGGAGGAATTGTCACAGAAGGGTTATATTCAACCTAGCGTTTCTCCGTGGGGAGCGCCCGTTCTCTTTGTCCGGAAGAAAGACGGATCCCTCCGATTGTGTATTGATTACAGGGAGCTCAACAAGATCGCGATCAAGAATAAGTATCTTATACCTCGGATCGACGACTTGTTTGATCAACTGCAAGGGGCAAGGGTATTCTCGAAGATTGACTTGCGATCAGGATACCATCAGTTGAGAATTAAGGAATCGGATGTACCAAAGTCTGCTTTCAGGTCCCGGTACGAGCATTATGAATTTGTAGTGATGCCATTTGGACTTACCAATGCTCCTGCGGTATTCATGCAATTGATGAATCAGGTATTCTTAGAATACTTGGATAAAATTGTGGTCGTCTTCATTGATGACATCTTGATATATTCGAAGGACGCAGAGGAGCATGCCGAACATTTGCGTGTGGTTTTGAGCACCTTGAGGAAGGAACAACTGTATGCAAAGCTTTCCAAATGCGAGTTCTGGCTTAGGGAAGTAACTTTCCTTGTGCATGTGATATCAGCTGACGGAGTTCAGGTGGACCCGAAGAAAGTCGAAGCAATCTTGGAATGGGAAGTTCCTAGTAACGTGAAAGAAGTCCGGAGTTTCCTAGGACTTGCTGGATATTATCGCCGCTTTGTAGAGGGATTTTCCAAAATTGCTCGTCCGCTCACTCAGCTGTTGCAGAAAACTCAAAAGTTCACGTGGGATGAGAAGTGCCAGGCTGGTTTTGACGAACTTAAGAGGAGACTGACGACAGCACCTATATTAGCGCTACCAGAGGGAACTGATGGATTCATGGTATACAGCGACGCTTCAAATCAGGGTCTGGGTTGTGTGTTGATGCAAAAGGATAAGGTGATTGCTTATGCTTCTCGGCAATTGAAACCGTATGAGGTTAATTACCCGACTCATGATCTGGAGCTAGCAGCTGTGGTCTTTGCCTTGAAAATTTGGCGACATTATTTGTACGGCACTCATTGACAGATCTTTACAGATCATAAGAGCCTCAAATACATTTTCAGTCAGAAAGAATTAAACATGAGGCAGAGAAGGTGGCTGGAATTGATCAAGGATTACGACTTGGAGATTCTCTATCATCCGGGGAAAGCAAACGTAGTAGCCGATGCTTTGAGCCGTAAACCTGTTTCTCTCCGAGTGTTGGAAGCACTTACATACCAAACCAGCATTCAGCGGGAACTGGTCCGCGAAGGGATTGAAGTATGGGCACCAGGAATCCAAGGGCGACTATATGTGATGGAACTGACTTCATCACTAGTCGAGGAGATCAAATCTAAGCAGTTGAACGATTCTCTGATCCTTCGGTTAGGTGACGAAGTAAATAAAGGAAAGGCCCCAGGATTCGTGATACAAGATGATGGAGTTCTGAGATTTCAGAGTCGATTTTGCGTTCCCGATGATGATGATTTGAGACGGACAATTCTGAAGGAAGATCACAGCACGCCCTATTCTATTCACCCGGGCAGCAGTAAAATGTATAAAGATCTTAAACAAAACTTCTGGTGGGGGAATATGAAGAAGGACGTAGCAGAGTACGTTTCGAAGTGTTTGACTTGTCAGCAGGTTAAGATTGAACATCGGCGACCTGCCGTAATGTTAAAGCCGCTTCCGATCCCTGAGTGGAAGTGGGAGGATATCTCGATGGATTTCATCACCAGTATGCCAAGGACTAGAACGGGAATGAACATGATTTGGGTTATAGTTGATCGACTAACCAAGTCGGCTCATTTCCTAGGAATTAAAGATACATGGGGACCCGAGAGATTGGCGCGAGTATTTATTGCAGAGATAGTCAGATTGCATGGGATGCCGAAGACCATTATTTCGGATCGAGATGGTTGCTTCGTGTCGCACTTCTGGAAGGCAGTTCACAGGGCTTAGGGGACTGAGCTCAATTTTAGCACGGCTTATCATCCCCAAACGGACGGTCAGTCCGAAAGGACTATACAAACAGTAGAAGACATGCTTAGAGCCTGTGCTTTGGATTGGTCAACTGATTGGGAAGTTCATTTGCCATTGATTGAATTCACCTACAATAATAGTTGGCATCTTCTATTAAGATGTCACCATTTGAAGCTTTGTACGGGAGAAGATGTCGATCACCCCTGTGCTGGGATGATTCTTCGGACTTGATCGGGGCAGAACCGGAATTGATAGTTCAGACTCAAGAGAAGATAGCTTTGATTCGGGAAAGACTGTTGACTGCCCAGAGTCGACAGAAGTCTTATGCAGACGTACGTCGTTGCCCTCTAGAGTTCGACGTTGGGGATCATGTACTATTGAAGGTGTCTCCTACACGAGGGATTTTCCGTTTTGGGAGGAGAGGTAAGTTAAGTCCGAGATACATCGGGCCATTTGAGGTCCTAGAGAGAGTTGGGGATTTAGCATACAGGTTGGCTTTACCACCATCGTTGAGTCACGTTCACAATGTGTTTCACGTATCCCAATTGCGGAAGTATGTACCGGACCCCAGTCACGTCATTGATTTCGACGAGATCGAGATAGCTAATGATGGCACCTTCGAAGAGAGACCAATCAAGATACTTGAGAGTCGGATCAAACAATTGAGGAATAAACCAATACACTTGGTTAAAGTTCAATGGTCACGACATGGAGCTGAAGAGGTCACTTGGGAAACAGAGGACAGTATGAAGGCTAGATATCCAGAGTTGTTTTCATCTTAAGTTTCAGGACGAAACTTCTTTTTAGGGAGGAAGGATGTAATACCCGAGATTTTTGATATGTATTTGGGAACTTGTGATATTGTAATTGTTGCACTTTAATCTGAGTATTATTCTCCGTATCTCATAGTCCGGTGTTGTTGAGCGTATGATTTCATGAATGTGATATAAAAATTGTGATTTTGCGCATGTAGCGCACGCTATCGGCTATGTGTAGAGTACGCTAACATGGATCCATAGCGCACGCTACAAAGGAACATTAGCGCACGCTATGCGTGGTCAATATGATTGAGACGTGTGGTAGGTGAGATCAGGCCGGGGATCTTGGTCGGATTGTGTCGGGATGAACCTGGACGGCTTTCGGGAAAAGCCAAGTCAACGCCTTAGCGCACGCTACTGGAATGTGAATAGCGCACGCTAAGTGCTGAGTACAGTGAAGTCAGTAAGTCGTTAGCGCATGCTACGAGTATGGACTAGCGCGCGCTAATAACCATTTCCTATAAATAGGACATCATCCTTTTCGTATTTTCAGTCCTTTCTCTTCCCACATCCGAATCCTTATACTTAGAGTATTACTCCCTACATCCTAAACACTTCATATCAGCATCCTAGCTCGTGTTGAAGATTGTAGATCATTGAGGATTGGTGTTCAAGCCTTCGATGTTGGATTTGCTTCGATTTCCTCCTTGTTCTTCAGTACTTTGAGGTAGGTGATTCTTCACCAATATTAGTAGTGTTCTAAAGGACGTTTGATCATGTTTATTTAGTCAGTTAGATTTGTTAATAGTCGATCATCATGTGTTAGAAAGATATTTTGACGTTTCGGTACTTATTCATCGGATAATCCTTTGAACCTTTTTAGTGTTGGACTCCTAGACGTATTCATGTATCTTCAAAACTGTTTATGACCAGTATGGGGAGAGCATCAAGTTCTTATGTTTTGACATGATAGAATCATACGTTTGGGACATGAAATGGATTGGACTTAGGATGTTCTTGAAGATCAAAGATGAATTATGGTGTTGTGATGATTATACGTACCCTTGTATCTTGTAGTCGTTTAATCAGTAACAAACCGTATGAGCATGATATACACTGAGATGGCTTGTATTAACACTGAGGATTTCATGAGTTTTCATCACTTTTAGCTCAAGTTTTACCCAGTAGTGACTGCCATGCACGATTAGCGCACGCTAAGATGTATATATTAACGTGCGCTATCGGGAACGAGTAACGTGCGCTACGTTGGATACGTAACGTACGTTATATCATCAGGCAGGGCAGTCGGCTGTTCAGAGAAGACTGTCAGTACACAGCTAGCGCACGCTAAACCTGGTCATTTGCGTACGTTAACGGGCAGGCTTAGCGCACGTTACGTATAGTACGTAGCGCGCGCTAAGTAGTTCAGGCAGAATTCATTTTTAGAGCTTGCGGTCGTTAACCGGATTATTAGACGTTCGTACGACTTGAGGGGAATTCTTTATTATTTCTTAGGTCCATGCCTTGCATAGGGGACGATCGAGGGGCGGCGGCATACGGACGCGTGTCATTTGTCGGAGTATTTCCATTCTTGCCATTTTCGAGGCAAGTATCATATGTCGAATTCGATTTATATTGAAACTTTGATCATGCTTATGGTTTTGTTCATGTTGTTGAATATAAGATGTATTTCTGTAATTTCTCATGGTATTCGTTGTTAATTGTTCGTATTGATGAACATATTGAAATGCATATATGTATGCATAATTGATTGATTTATGGTATAAATGATCCGAGGGGATCATGAGGATCTATGCTGAGGGCGCTGGATCGAATGTCCACCATGCGTTGGTCCGACGGGATCATCATGGGGATCTATGCTGAGGGCGCTGGATCGCTGGACGGGTTTTCCACCATGCGTTGGTCCGACGGGATCATCATGGGGATCTATACCAAGGGCGCTGGATCGCTGGATTACCCTGTATTGTGTTGATGGAATCTTGAGGATTCGCATCGTTGGATTTCGGTGACGGAAGTCCGTTTTGCATGTTTTATGATGCACTGATGATTTATGTATTATGATACTTGTACTAGCATTGTTTTGCTAACCCCTTCGGGGGTGGACAGTTTTTGATGTTCAGGTAGCCGAGGAGCGGGGAAGCAACCACAGTACCGATAGGACGATGAAATGGCTCAGTGATGTGGTTGATGTTTATTGTTATTGTGATTTGTCTTCTTGGTCCATTTAGTACTCGAGTACGTCTGTTTTAATAATGTCATTTCGATATGGTTGTATAAGTTAACTCATTTGATCGGTTGAATCGAATCTGTATTTGAACTTCAGTTGTACGATTGGATTATATTTACAATTCCTTTAAATTAGCCTTGTAAATCCTTACTTAAAGGGTTTACGGCGCTGTAATTATTCCGAATATCTCGGGGTGTTACAGACACCACCACAATGGTCTCATAGTGCGAGATCGAGTTGCGTAGCTAATTTATTTAAGTGTTTAGGGGGTTCAAATTTGTAGTTCTTTTTAATTTTTCTTACGGTTTTTCAGTTTTTAGTTTTTTTTTTTAATTTGTTTTAGTTTCTTCAGTTTTTAAGGTTCATTTCTAGTACTCTATTTATTTGATTTTTTCTTAGGATTTTCCATTTTTTTTTATATATTTTAAATTTATCATATGATAAAATCTATTTTACGGGATCGGTCTCATGGTGAGACCAATCTACCAGGTCGAACAAGAGACCTACTCAAAGTGAATACATTTTCCTAATATATGCATTGGAACCACCGATCCTTCATTTTTGTTTTTGGAATACTCTATTCTGAATGGAAGAATGTCGTATCATGTCGAAGAGGAGTTGCTTGGTATCCGTGTCAACATGTGAACTTTTTTAACTCAAGGCTTTAGCAGATCCCGATATTCGTCCTTTGGCGGAGCAAGACTCTAAAAGTTTACTGGTTACTCCCGAAATACCCTTTTGGGTGAAGAATCCAGACTATGATCGCGTAAGTTTGGTCACTAACGTTTACTTTGTTATTAGACAAGCACTCAATTCTTTTTTATGGACGCTTGTTTATTTTAATTGTTTTGTATTACGTTCTATTTTTTGAAACAAGATGGATCGGCTCAACAAATTTCTTGAGATTATGTGGCCTTACCTCGACAAGGTATTGTTATCCATTCAATCGTGACGCATATGAGTTTTTCATTGATTTTCCGGATCGCTTATTTCTGTTCTCTTGTAGGCAATTTGCAAGATCGCCAAAAACATCGCTACTCCTATTATCGATGAGCAAATATCCAAATATAAAATTGAATCTGTTGAATTTGAAGCCTTGACGCTAGGATCTCTGCCTCCTACTTTTCAAGGTTGGTGAAGTAATTGTTGTTAGTTTTGCCTAACTATTTTCCCGGATGCAGTAACTCAAGTGCAATGCCTTCTTATGGTTTGGCAAAGGATGTTGTCTGAAGTAAAACCGTTGAACTCTCATGGCAGGTATGAAGGTCTACCTCACTGAGGAGAAAGAGTTGAATATGGAGCCTTCCTTGAAATGGGCAGGGAATCCTAATGTTGCGATTCTTTGTTAGGGCATATGGAATGAAAGCAACTATTCAGTTGATGGTCGCTTTTAACTTTAATAGATTATATTATCATGTATATTGTATATGGATACTAACTGAGGTGTTTTTAGATCTATTTGACTATTATTTTGTTCAGAAATCTGATTAATGATGAATTAAAATAAGTAATAAACATAGATTAATACATAAAATATGTTTTTTGTATGCTGCAGGTTGTTTATAGAGACATTCTCCTGTACTAAGCTGCCCCCATTTTTTTGGGCAGCCTCACGTTGACTTCGGACTAAGGTTTGCAAAGGCTGATCTCATGTCAATCCCTGGCCTGTACCGGTTTGTACAGGTACAACTCTTTTAATCATTTCTTGATATCCTGGATTTGTGTTATTTTCTCTTTAGAAAAGCGGAATTCATGGTTTATGTACAAACAATAGAAACTGGAAATTGGACATATCTTTCACCAAAATGGGATTTTTTTCTTCTGGATTATAGCTTATATCTGCCACTGCCTTGGTATTAAAAGCTTCCTTGCATGTAGTTCGTTAGTCGTTACAGTAGCTAATGGAGGTTACCGACATTAGAGGTGCTCATATCAGTTCTCTAATTTTTCAGATTATGGCATTGGTTTAAGAATATATATGGCGATTTAACTATTCTTCCTTGCAATCTTTGTGCAATTATTAACTCAAAAGGAAAAATAAGATAACATATCAGTGCTGAAGCCTCAAGAGACCTAAGTTTGTTTGTATTTTTACATAATATGTTGATTTGTTTCTCCTCTTTGTTAGATCATTTAATTCCTAACCATTACATGAATTCCTCTTCCTCTTTTTGTGGGGCGGATGGAAAAAACTACTAGAAGTGGATAACTTTTGTGTCCATAATTTCCTCCGATATTTTTGTCCAGGTTTCTTTCAGGTGCTGGGCAGCATTTTCATTTTTCATAGGCAACTGTTTTTATATTAGTTTTTCGTCTGTGTTTCTTTCGTTTCTGTCTGTGTTTTCTGTCAGCTTTTTTCAATCGTTTCATCCCGTTTCTTTCGCATACATTAGTTTTTATATCAATATATGGTAAACAAGAATACCAACTGTTTGACTTGTTATAATTAATTTTTATTTAAATATATGATTGTTTTACAAGTTATTCAAATTCTCTATCTTTATTCGTTGTAGGATGAGTTTGAGGAGCAGTGCTCACAGGGTTCATTTTTTAACGAGGGTCGCAAGGATATACTATCAGCTGCAGTTGGGCGACTTGGGCGACCAGAGCACAACTCACAACTAATTCTTAACATCCCTAATTGTTTTTATTTCAGTCTCAACTCACAACTTTCAATTCTTATAATCCTGTGACCTCTTGTACTATTCATAACACAATTATGTTTTTCTTACTTCCAGTATTGTGACCTCATTGAGAGTGTTGGATGGTGCGCACACGAGTAAATCCAAGCAGGTTATTCAATGGATTTATCCCAAAGTAAGTAAAATTTCAATCCCAACTATTCTTTTACAAATAATTTTGTGTGACTTTATCTTACTTGACAAATATTCTTTTACCGATTGCAATTATATTTTTTAGTGTAATAAACAAAATGGTGGTTGGGAGTGTGGATATTATGTCATGTACTGGATGCGGACCATAGTTCAGGCGGGTATTGCAGAAAATTGGGTGGAGGTAATTTTATCAAGTCAAACTAATCATATATTTTTTTTTTCTGTTTTTGTACTTAAAAGTATTTTTATAAATTATATGACAGATATTTAGCGATACTCAAGCGCTTCCTGAAGAGAGCATGAAAGAAATTCGAATGCAATGGGCGAAATATTTTTTTACCAAATTTTTTTAGATTTTTTCTATGACATACAAACGGTTGGTTCTTGTTATTCTCGAACAGGTAAGTTCATGAAGTTAAAGATTTCGGGACTTTTATAAGGATGTGTATTTTTATTTTGTAGTTAATTGATAATGCTTGTTGTAAACAGAGATAGTTACAAAAGTTTGATAATACATTCATTGCTTAAAAATTATGTTGGGTTGGTTTTCGTTTGAGATGTTGCTGATTGTGATCAGAAAAATATGTTGGTGAATCAATTAGAAAAACCGATGTCGTATCCTGTTTTCATAGTAGTGAAAACTTCAAAAATAATGTATAATCTCAAGAATACAACAAGGTTCCATCAATAATCTGAGTTAAAACGAATCAATTCGGCGAAAATATCAAGAAACTCCAAAAATATCCAAAACCAAGTGCTTAGGTGTTCTTACCTTCGATCCGGGCGGAAGAAGATGTTAAACACGAATCCAACTTCGAAAATATGTTGCTACATGATGTTCTTACTCAAATCCATCAATTCTTGCTGAAGGAATCGTGAAAAAACGAAGAAAAAATGAAAAATGGCAAGTGATCCGTGTCCAGGCCTTATATAGGCCGAGACCTGCCGGTTCCTTACGTACGTAACCGGCAGCGTCCTTACGTACGTAGTCGGTCCTTGAAAACAAACTGCCCAGTTTGGTCGACATCCGTCCGTACGAATCGGCAATGCCTACGACGTAGCGGGCCCTACGGCCAGAATCGCCACAGCCTTACGTACGTTATCGGCCAGTCCTTACCCCCAGCGAGTCACTGCCGACCGTGATCGGCCATCCCTGCGAGTCACTGCCGACCATGCTCGGCCACTACAGGTCATCTCGGCCACGACTCGGCCAGCCGCCCCGTAACATACGTAACACTTAATCCGTTGGTACGTAATACGTATGTTGACTTGCTACACTATTATACTCATATTACGTACGTAATACACCCTGTATAGTATACGTAAATCCATCTGTTGACTCACCTGTCCACATCTGCGCCGAAAGCCGCCGACCACGGGCCCCACTATCCGATCACAAGTCTGATTCCTCTTGTTACGTACGTAATGCCTTATGCATAACGTACGTAAAGCGTACCAACTTAGCGTACGTTAGCCCATAAACTTAACGTACGTAATGGCCTTCTGTACTTAGCCAAAATCCAACTGTTCCTGTCCGACGTCTCGACATACTGGATACGAACATACGGCATACTGAATACACATATACTCAACCCATTGTATTCTTAAATGTTATTGTCGACCAAATACGACAATTACACAAGTATATTTGCTTCAGTCTTTCTATTATTTTATCCATACTGTACAGATTCCATTCCGTGCAATATAACTCGGATAAAATAGCATTAAACAATAGTAATAGAAATTCCGGATATTACATACTACACCACTTAAAATAAGTTTCGTCCCCAAAACTTGCAATCCGTCATAAAAACAAACAAACATACCATTCAACCAAAATATCCCAAAACCATCACGACAACGATCAATCATCATCATTACCGAATAACCAAAAGAGCATACTTACAAATACGCAAGTCAATAATCTCCTGAGATACTAGCAAGTGACTTCAATGTAAAGCCTCAATGCGCTTACAATCACAATTCCATGATTCTCAACAAAATATATCATCTTTGGATGAAATAATCTATCCGTGTCAAAACCTGTCTGCCTGATCGCACAATTAAGTCCCAATTCTGATATAATCAATAATATACGATACACTGAGAAATAACTACCAAAAACAATGACACAAATCCCGAATCATCAACATAAAATTCGAACGCTCATACGATCATTAACAATGATCAATCAATAAATTAATTGAGAATATCATCGACATGATAAACTCCAATACGACCAATCCAAAGGTCAAAATACAACCGAGAATATCATCAACATGATAAACTTCAATATTACCAACGACGATCAACGATAATCGGGAATACCCTCACACGGTAAGATCTAACATGATCAACATAGAACTGCAGAAACTGATATGCGAAAGAACAAAATTCTCAAAACATTAAACAAATCACATACAGTGAATCTCAACGAAACACAACCGACTGGTGAACATTCCCCTCGGCATACGAACAACCAATTGCAAATCGACGAACATACCAATTCATACAAGGAGTGGGAACGACCACTCAATATCCAAAACAACCAGCATGGGGTCACCATCCCCAAATTTACACTTACAAAGAAATCATTCAAAGATCACTATGGTAAAATCGCGCTACTACCGTACCAATGGAATCACATAGCACATATGTCCCGGTTTCATAAAACCCATAGTTCCAAAATTATATTATGTACCCGAACCTGCAACACGCAGCATATTTCTCTTATCCGATAAATCAACCGATCATCCCTGGATAACCAAACTACCATACTAACGTTCGAATCTCTTTCATCGTACCATACTGATGTATTATCCAATTGGTGAGTCACACTCATAGCTTGACCATAATAGCATTATGCACTAAATGCGTATGCATATCAATCACATTTTCAAAATCAGTTTGAAATCATACAGTCTCGTCAAGAGGACAAATTTTCGAAAGTTCTTTCAAAAATTTCAAAACTCAAAAACATAAATTTTCGTAAGACCACGAAAATAATTTTCGAAAAATTAAACTGGCTCACCGGTGCCAAGTATTCGATAACACTTTCCTTCGAATCCGCACGATTTCGAAGTTTTAAAATGAAAACTATGCAAATGATAGACCACATGCATACTCATGTATATCAAATCGGTTCGTCACCAATATTCACTGATATTTCATCAGAAAATCACCCGATAGAGTTCCAAAATCTCAATATATAAACTTGGATAAAAACTCCTCTTCCATACATGACTCGCAACGTCAACCATTTTCCATCCTGGATCACCTCAATTATGCTATGACAATGTATTGAAATAAATCAACACAGCGAAAGACTTCCTGAGAGGTTTCATTTGAACAAGTAAACTAAAACCGCGAAAGGCAGAAACGAAATAGATAAAGATTCACAAAGTGTTTTACAATTATCGGGATTTTTAGAAAACAGAAAAGCTTTCTTTTGAAACATTAGGGTCTCAGTCCGTATTTCGTTCCGCATTACAAGAAGTTTAAAAAGTAGAAAACCATTTTCGGACTCCAAGTCCTGGTTTATAAAACTATTTCAAAATCGAGTGGGTCTCAGCCCAAAAATAATTTTCCGCAAAATATCCGTAAGACGTTCATTTTGAAAAGTATCATTTTCAAATGCTCAAAAGCATTTTCATGTATTTCAAAATGACTTAACATGACTACATGCTCTTCTCAACCATGCACAACATTTCTCCCAAATGCACAATTCCGTTCTAAACTTAACCGACATACTGATTTCCAATATCATAGTTTCTCAAGATCATCAATCCTGTCTCACTCTGTCATCTCATACTGTGAAGCATAATATCTTTCTGAACCTCAAAACATATCAACTTAGAACGGCAATAAATCTCAATGCAATTCAAAAATCCAATACTTACAGATCGTGAAGCCGACGATTCCCCATGATACTGGCACATGTCTCGACTCTATAAATACTCGACACAGATATTTTCAAAACACACGTTTTGCAAAACTCAGTTAAACTCAAGAACACAATACATCTCATTCCAGAGAATCTCGTTAACACCATTTGGAAAAGTTTACAACAACCCCAGTACTATACTACTAAATCACTTAACGTACAAGCCCGAGTGAACAACAAAACTCACGGCTCTAATATTTGTCAGATCGACAACTCGAATGACGCGACAAAAACACGACCCAACTCGACCCGACTGCCTAGGTTTTCTCAACCTAAGCTCTGATACCATATTCTGTAACACCCCCAGAGCCATCCAGTAATATTACTGCACCGTGGGCCCCGAGATGGAACCCACAAGGCTGAAGGAAATTTTCGCAAATATTTACAAACACCCAAGAGGCTAACGACGGTACTATCTTTTAAAAATTTTCGAAGACTATAAAACTCGTTTATCAAAACCGTCGTAGAATCTCATTTGAACCACATGGCCCAAAATGTCAAAACTCAACAGTTTAAAAACATACGTTAAGCTATCGCTTACACGTATCGACATAACAAATTTAGAAAACGATTTCCAAAGTAACTCAAGTTACCAGAAAACTAAAAGGCTATTTAAAAATACTCACGCGGCGGAAAAATACAAACAATTAAAATACTCTAGCAGCGGAATACAAGAACTGATCAGGAAACTCAATACACCAATACATGCCCTAGCCAGTATCCTCCGGGAAGCTCATCTCTCCACGACCGCTACAAGCTTGATAATCCAAGAACCTAAAAAGAAAGCCCACGACGGGGTCAGCCATAATGTCCAACAATGATAACCATCACATCACGTCAATAATTACATATCAATGGAAATACTAAGTAAGAATATGACCAATGTAATCTTATCGTCGTAACTTTACGAAAATCCACGATTCGTATCCTTAACAACACAATAAGATAATACTGAAATATCTGTACGGTATCTCAACAATACCCAAGGTTCTCAAAACATTATCATAACTCGCGATACGGAAATTATACCAACTCTGGCCAATTCAATCCATTGGATAACGTCGACAATTACAATACGATAATCGATTGTCCATCAAAGACAAGTACCAAGGAAATACGGAACATACCTCAAGATACAAAATACCATGACAATCACGTCAGTATAATCCGAGATCAGATCAACACAACATACGGACATGGTCCTAACACAAGACCTACAAATGCATACTCATATGACAACGTCAATATGATCACAACAATAACGACAATGTATACTTATGGCAAATCCATAATATACATATGCACAACAATAATACATGGTAATCCAACGATCCAGCGCACACATCATAGATTCCCATGATGATCCCGTTGGACCAACACATGGTGGCATTACCTGTCCAGTGATCCAGCGCACACAGCTATAGATTCCCATGATGATCCCGTCGGACCAACACATGGTGGACGTATAAAAACAATGCACAACTGCATAAGACAACAATACACAATACACGACATCAACAATACACAAATGCATGACAACAATGATACACAAATGTTTCACAATATGATCGACACAAATGACAGAAATGATTAAAATACTTGCTCCGAGTCCTTCAGGAGCAATCTCAATATCTAAACCATCACCAACTATTATTCTGAATATTCACCGATCCAAAACATCACGGACGGTAGATAATTCATATGTTCGTCTATACCACTATGTACCCTCGATACCAAGCATACCAACAATAAATGTAAATCATATACATTATGATTTAATTTCCAAAACTCGAAAACAACTTATAATCCCAAATATCATGTGATTACGATTATAAACATTGCTATACGAATTATGAATGAATGAAACGGAAATCACTTATTAAATATTATAAACTGAGCAAGTAATAACTTGCCTCAATACCGATGAATCCGTTACCAATTCCTCGTCGTCGAGTACAAGCTCCTCGTCTCCCGGCCCAAAGCGATTCACGAATGCACTCGAACACGACCGCAACATACGGTTATAATCACCGATCAATAATCTCAACCTATTGAAGTAATCAATGAACACATATCCGATAATAATCAACAACCGACACGACCAACCAATCAACTCGACGGGTCAACGATACCACGATCATATAAAACCAAATAATATACTCAAACCATTTACAAATTTATAACCCAAAATACGATTACGGATACGAATGTAAAGGAAATCATATTCGGTGTTCAATCACAATCTTTCCGGATTCCCAATTGATATCATGATTCGTATTTCATCAAGAACATATGAATTCTACCACTACAATCAACGAACATTCGATCTTCATATCTAAAGATACCGATAATTCAACATACGGTCGTCTTGCTATGTTCAATTCATCAAGGAGTTTCTCAAGAACACTAAATAATTTGAAACCTTGTTCATAGCCATCAAAACAACGTAATTCGATATCCTCTAACATCTAAACAATCCTTATTCACAATTCAAGGTGTATATAATCATGTTATTCAACCTATACTTCTCATAACATCATGAATCGCAACCAACCACCAAGAACATCGAGAATACAATGATTCCATAATCATAACAACATAATCAAGGCATTTGATCATCAATTCATTATCCTCCCTTAACAAAATTCCCTTAATTACCAAGAATCATCACAACAACATCAATTCAATCACCATTCATACGAAAACATGTAGAATTTTCCGAGTTCTACTCATTGAGGCATTTTATCGAAAACTTTGAGGGCATAATCCAATGTAATCGATTTAACGGAGAAATACTCGAATTTGTTCCACAAAACTTCAAGAATAATGTATAATCTCAAGAATACAACAAGGTTCCATCAATAATCTGAGTTAAAACGAATCAATTCGGCCAAAACAACAAGAAACTCCAAAAATATCCAAAACCAAGTGTTTAGGTGTTCTTACCTTCGATCCGGGCGGAAGAAGATGTTAAACACGAATCCAACTTTCAAAATATGTTGCTACATGATGTTTTTACTCAAATCCATCAATTCTCGCTGAAGGAATCGTGAAGAAACGAAGAACAAATGAAAAATGGCAAGTGATCCGTGTCCAGGCCTTATATAGGCCGAGACCTGCCGATTCCTTACGTACGTAACCGGCAGCGTCCTTACGTACGCAGCGGTCCTTAAAAACAAACTGCCCAGTTTGGTCGACATCCTTCCGTATGTAACCGGCAGCTGCTTACGTACGTAGCGGGCCCTTACGGCCGTAACCGGCCACAGCCTTACGTACGTTATCGGCCAGTCCTTACCCCCAGCGAGTCACTGCCGACCGTGATCGGCCATCCCTGCGAGTCACTGCCGACCATGCTCGGCCACTACAGGTCATCTCGGCCACGACTCGGCCAGCCGCCCCGTAACGTACGTAACACTTAATCCGTTGCGTACGTAATACATACGTTGACTTGCTACAGTATTATACTCATATTACGTACGTAATACGCCCTGTATAGCGTACGTAAGTCCATCCGTTGACTCACCTGTCCACATACGCGCCGAAAGCCGCCGACCACGGCCCCCACTATCCGATCACAAGTCTGATTCCTCTTGTTACGTACGTAATGCCTTATGCATAATGTACGTAAAGCGTACTAACTTAGCGTATGTTAGCCCATAAACTTAACGTACGTAATGGCCTCCTGTACTTAGCCAAAATCCAACTATTCCTGTCTGACGTCTCGACATACTGGATACGAACATACGGCATACTGAATACACATATACTCAACCCATTGTATTCTTAAATGTTATTGTCGACCAAATACGACAATTACACAAGTACAGTTGCTTCAGTCTTTCTATTATTTTATCCGTACTGTACAGATTCCATTCTGTACAATATAACTCGGATAAAATAACATTAAACAATAGTAATAGAAATTCCGGATATTACAGGCACGAAATTGAAGAGGTTCCAAAAACTTAACCGCCGCTCGCCATTGCAATCAACGACGTCGTTGACCGCGAGATTACATCTTTCCAGTCAGTTGAAGAACAAGCTAATCAACGGATATATCTCCCAGCAGCTCAACCTATCGGTGTCACCGTCATCACAGGATATCTCGGCGCCGACAAGTCGATAGTAAGTAATTAAATTGATAAAAATATACAGCTTTCTAGTTAGTTTAATCGACTACTAGTTGCTTAGTAAATCTATCCATTTTTTTGGTGTGTGTGTGTGTGTGGATATTTGGTTGTGAGTTGTAAGAAATGCCTGAAATTTTGCTTATCAGTTAGCTGATGAAACCCAGGTTTTGCCTAATTTTAATCTCAACTTGATAAGCTATGTAAATTCTCCTTTTACTTTAAACTTTATTTAGTTGTTAAAAAACGCAATCTGTTGAATTGTATTTGAGCTAACAAACTTGGCATAAACTCGATTTCAGTTGAATGTTAATTAAGTCGATGGATTCTGAACATGGTTACTTCTTAATTTCGCAATTATAGTAAGTGAACCAGAGTATGTTAGGATGAAGGAAAAGATAGTGAGGAATCAATCAGTACACAACTTTAAGACTGTTTTAAAAATATAATGCTTTATGAAACGTGCCTGCTTTAAGTCGACCTCTTAGGTGCAGGCTTGCAGCCAGTATGGTTGGACTGGTTACTATATTTTGCCTTATCCACTACAGCCGTGTTTGTCACTGAACAAATGAATAATCATACAATTTTATTTGCACATATCTGGGTGAAGTCCATGATGTCAGTAGTGATATGCATATATTGCAAAACTTGAGTGTGGTTCTTCAGATTTTTCCAACTTTATTGAGTGAATTCTAACATCCTAAGGTGTCCACTTCTCTATCACAAGCAAAAATACAGTGTAGACTTAACTTAACTGGTCAATAGGTATATTTAATTAAACGATATTATTATACGATATTATTATATTAATTATTATTTATTAAATAATAATTTTAATCTTTATTTTTTTGCCTAACCCTAAATGAATCGTCTAGAGTCCAGAAGACTCCCTCATTTCTTCTCCCTCAGTGCTTCTCCCTCAGCTCGACGGGACCCGACCACAGCTCCCCCCGCAGTCTCTCTCGCGCCGCGCCTCCCGCAGTCTCTCTATGGCTCAACCGATCCACGACGCGCCTCCCTCAGTCCCTCTCGCTCTCAATTTCCTGCGGCCGTCCGCTCGCAGCAGCACCCGTCTCTCGGCAGTCGGCTCTCCCCGATCACTTCTTCTCCCGTCGCTCGCCCCGGCCTCCTCACCCCCACTCTCAGGTTAGTTATTTGCAGTCAGATCCCCTCTCTTCCATTAGATTTGATTTTTTATTTTCTTTTGAAGAACAATTAGTTTGGTGTCTTATAACATGAAATACATTTAGTCTAATCAATGTTAAGTACAATGCTTATATTTTTTTGAATCGATTGATTATTATGATGTTCAGAATCGCAATCAGCTAATACCACTTTGTTCGCTTTGCTACGCTGTCTCCATCTCACTCTCTCAGACTTGCACCCATCTCGCCTCTCGCTAATGCCATGCCCATCGGCGTCTGTGGAATCGACGAAGTGAGCTAGTGAATGTGATTACTGATTACCTATTTTGTCTCATCTTCCTTTTCCAATTTTTTCTCGGCACCAAAGGGCTTTCACAGCAAAGGTAAGTCCAATTTATGATTTATCTTTCTGATTTTTTACAAGTGTAAGTATTTGCTTAATCTCAGTTTACTATCTGCTTAAACTCAGATTAGAGTAAGTAACTTAGTATCTTTCTGATTACCAAAATTTCATGTTGCTATTTGCTTAATCTCCATTTAATTGTGAGTTCATGTTTACTATATGCTTCTATAAAATAGTGACAAACAATTTCTATTTTCCTTGCTCGGGATGATGGACCTCAACTTCCAACCAATGTAACTAAACTGCTCAAATATGAAATGGATCTTCTTCAAGCTGTGGGGCAGTTTAACGGTTTGTAATGGTTCTGCTTCTTATATTTTTTTTCTGGTTTAATTTGTTCACTGAGACCACTTATACTTTTGTGAAGGTAATTATGTAATAATCGTCGGCTGTATGAGTTTGGGGACACCTCCTGTTCGTCCCTCCTTGCATGATTATGTTTAGCCTACTGTTGCTTTACTAAATTCAGGTGCTACCTCTTGACTTCCCTTGTTGATATTATTTATTAATCTTAATCATATATGTTTCTTGCATTATGTTTCTGTAGTTCCCCGTCCTTGTTGCAATTATAATAATTATTATTGTTTACATAGACTTGGAGTTGATTGAAGGGCCATCTCGAGTATCACTTAGTTGTCCAATAAGCTATGCCTTTGCATTGTTATATTTATCTCCCACCTAAAATGTTCAGTTCTTTCAAAGTAATTGTGGGCATGGTAGAATCCTATATAGGCGTATGTGTGGAAGTTGTTTATCGAGGGTAATTCCTATATGGTAGTATTTTTGGTGCACTACATGCATGTCTTAGCAGCACAATCAACCACTTCTAGGTTTAATTCTCGTGCATCTCTGATTTCTATATAGATTCCTTAACTTTAACTAATTAGCACATCAACCTCTAAATTTGAATTTGGTCTATAGCTAAATTGTTGAATTTTTTAATTGATTTTTAATGTCAACAGCATGACGCGTATCAAAATTCTTGTCAAAGTTCATTCATGCAAACATCATCAGGTCAGTCTCCCCGTTGTCTGCACATTGATAGAAAACACATGCTAATTCTTATTGTAAGAGGTAATTTTGTCCAGCACTTGCAAATACTAGAACCTCATTTGACTGTATTTGCTGGACTATTTTTAGAGATTTTAACATTATGCTTGTGCGTTTTGGTAGAAGTAATAAATTAGTCATTTAATTAGAGAGTTCCTCTCATGTGAGTGTATAACTTTTAAGTGTGTATGAGGCCAAAACTTTGAGTTAGCTAGCAATGTAGGTGCCTAGTCTTAAAGTATTATAGTGCAATATTAACTTTAAGGAACCACGCTGTTGTAGTATTCAAAGTATGCAGGTTGCTAAGGCAAATGATAATTAATCTTGTGATAACTGCAGGCTTTGGGAAGGGTCTTGATTATGCTTTCGATTTCTTTGTATCGTGCAGGAAAATGAGCTACTCGTCAGAAGAGGAAACTGATATAAGTGATTCTGAGATGGAAAGACTACTCTGAGACATGTTACCTGTGTGTGTGTGTTCTAAACTAGTAGTCTAACATTCTGCAAAAACATTAAGAAACAGAGTAAAGTGGTGTTTGTATTACCTGTCCATGTAGAAAAATGGAGGGGTTTAAGGTAAGAGGGACTTTGGGGACTTTTCACACAGGGGACTATAGCAATATATAATCCGTGTTTAGAGGATATAATAATAATTTGCTAAATTTGCTAAACTCTGTTTTTTCTCTCTACATGATTAGGGGTGATCAACAACATTTTGTTCGTAGAGATGAACTGAAGGTACACAATTGAATCTTATGATATGCATATGAAACATCTGGTGCATTAGGACATTGATATTAATCTTCATTTTTATTATACATCAGGCGGCCTGGGAGATCTTGACACATTATAATAGGGATAAATACTAGCATTTTGAAATAATAAGAACGACTCTTGAAAAAGCGATAATTTATTCCATGGAACTCTTGCAAGAGTTAAAAAGACTTCACAAAGAAGTAGATAAAAGATAGATTTTATTTCAATAATTTGATGATCTCTTTTCACTATGTTACAAGCCCTTATATAGGAGGCTAAAAGAAAATGAAGAGATACATTCATGAATGAGGAGATACATGTATCAACCAAAATTCATGGAAAGATACATGAATTGACTAAATGATACATGCATGAGGAGATGCATGAATAAGAATGTTTGACCAAATTTATAATTATGCTCCTGCATCAGCCTCCCCGAGTGACAAAGAACTCGCCCACGAGTTCGTATCATCACGATTTGCCACATAAGGGATCAAATGCTTGATGTTGAACACGTCAGATGTCTTCATGTGCGAAGGAAGCTGTAGACGATAGGCGTTATCATTGATTTTTTTTAAGATCTCGCAGGGTCCAATCTTCTTGCTCTTAAGCTTTTTATACTCGCCAATAGGGAACCTATCATGAGTTAAAACCGCCCAAACTTTGTCTCCAACGTTAAACACAACCTTACGACGACGAGAATCAGCCTTGTCTTTGTACTTTAAGTTGCTCTTCTCGATAGCATCCTTCACTTGACCATGGATGTCATGGAGATGGGAGATAACTTCATTGACCTTCAAATGTTGCTTTCCAGGACGGGATAAAGGAAGCAGATCTAACGTGCCGGAAGGATTACGACCATACACAATTTCGAAAGGACTCATACCAGTGGTTCGATTCGTTGTACGGTTGTAAGCGAACTCTGCTTGAGCTAACACCATGTCCCATTGCTTAGGCTTCTCTCCAACAAGACATCTCAACAAATTTCCCAAACTTCGATTGACGACTTCAGCTTGTCCATCGATTTGAGGATGATAGGCACTGCTAAAATTGAGTTTAGTACCCATCTTCGCCCATAAACTCCTCCAAAAGTTGCTTATGAACTTGGTGTCACGATCAAATGTAATAGATTGAGGGACACCATGGAGACGAACAATTTCCATGAAGTAGAGATGAGCAATTCTTGTGGCATCCATTGTCTTTCGGCAAGGTATGAAATGAGCCATTTTTGAAAAACGATCCACTACAACAAAGATGGAATCGTGCGAACGTTGTGTTCTTGGAAAATCTAGAACAAAATCCATGCTCACATCGAGCCATGGTCCTTCTGGAACAGGTAAGGGTGTATAGAGGCCAGCATTTGTCAACACTCCCTTGCCTCGTTGACATACATAGCAACGCTGGATGAGGTGAGCCACATCGCTTCCCAATTTAGGATAATAGAATGAGGCAGACACAAGCGAATACGTCTTATCTCGCCCAAAATGACCTTCATTATGTAGCTCTTCCAAGATTTGTTGTTGTAATGAACAATCAGGGATACATAAACGAACCCCTAGAAATAGATAGCCTTCATGGAGAATGAAGTCATGACGTGAACCAGCACAAACCTCATGATATATATGTCCAAAAGAAGGATCTGTCGGGTAAAGTTCAGAAAAGGTATCAAATCTCATAACCTTGGCACTCACGGTAGATAGTAGACATGATCTTCGACTTAGGGCATCCGCGACAATATTAGAATTTCCAGACACATGTTTAAGAGAGAAGGTGAAATCTTGTAAATACGTGACCCATTTAGCGTGCCTTCTGTTCAGCTTGTGTTGCCCGTTTATGTACTTCAGGGCTTCATGATCAGTTAAGAGAATAAACTCTCTATGGATTAAATAATGTCTCCAATGTTTCAACGAATGGATGATGGCGTAGAACTCCAAATCATACATAGAGTAATTATTTTTCGATCCAAAAAGCTTCTCGCTAAAGTAAGCGATAGGTTGATTTTCTTGACTTAGTACTCCTCCAATGCCGACTCCAGAGGCATCACAATTGAGCTCGAATACTTTGTCAAAGTCGGGTAAAGCCAAAACAGGTGCTTCGTGTAACACCCCCAGATCCGACCAGGAATATTACAGCACCGTGGGCCCCGAGATGGAACCCACAAGGTTGAAGGAAATTTTCGCAAACATTTACAAACGCCCAAGAGGCTAACGACGGTATTATCTATTAAAAACATTCGAAGATTTATAAAACTCGTTTATCAAACCGTCATAAAAACTCATTTGAAACCACAAGGCCCAAAATGCCAAAACTCAACAGTTTAAAAACATACGTTAAGCTATCGCTTACACGTACCGACAGAATAGATTTAGGAAATAATTGCCAAAGTAACCTAAGTTACCGGATACCAAAAAGGCCATTTAAAAATACTCACGCAACGGATAAAGACAAACAATTAAAATACTCTAGCAGCGGAATACAACAACTGATCAGAAACTCAAAACACAAATACATGCCCTTGCCAGTATCCTCCGGGAAGTTCATCTCTCCACGACCACTACAAGCTTGATAATCCAAGAACCTAAAAAGAAAGCCCACGAAGGGGTCAGCCATAATATCCAACAATGATAACCATCACATCTCGTCAATAATTACATATCAATGGAAATACTAAGTAAGAATACGACCAATGTAATCTTACCATCGTAACTTTACGAGAATCCACGATTCGTATCCTTAACAACACATTAAAATAATACCGAAATATCTGTACGGTATCTCAACAATACTCAAGGTTCTCAAAACATTATCATAACTCGCGATACGGAAATTATACCAACTCTGGCCAATTCAATCCATCGGATAACATCGACAATTCCAATACGATAATCGATTATCCATCAAAGACAAGTCCTAAGGAAATACGGAACATACCTCAAGATTACGAAGTACCATGACAATCACGTCAGTCTAATCCGAGATCAGATCAACATAACATACGGACATGGTCCTAACACAAGACCTACAAATGCACACTCATATGACAACGTCAATATGATCACAACAATAACGACAATGTATACTTATAGCAAACCCATAATATACATATGCACAACAACAATACATGGCAATCTGATGATCCAGCGTTCACTTCCTAGATCCCCCGATGATCCCATCAGACCAACCCGAGGGGGAAAACCCGTTCGTTGATCCAGCGCACGCTAGCATAGATCCCCCGATGATCCCGTCGGACCAACCCGAGGTGGATATACAACAACAATGCACAAATGCATATAACAATGATACACAATGCATGACAACAACGATACTCGCATGTATCATAACATGATCGACATGAAATGACAAAAATGATTAGAGTACTTGCCCCGAGTCCTTCGAGAGCAATCTCGATGTCCAGACCATCACGAACCATTATTCTTAATATTCGATGATCCGAAATGTCACGGATGGTAAATAATTCACGCCTTTGTCTATACCATGATGTATCCTCGATACCAAGTATGCCAACAAGAATGTAAATCATATACATTATGATTTAATTCCCAAAACTCAAATACAACCTATAATCTCAACTCTCCTGTGATTACGATTTATAAACATTTCTATACGAATTATAAACGAATGAAACTGAAACCATTCATTAAATATTATAAACTGAGCAAGTAATAACTTGCCTCAATACCAATGAAGCCGTTACCAATTCCTTGCCGTCGTCTACATGTCCCTCGGCCCTGATCAAAGCAATCTACGAACATTTTTGAATACGACCGCAAAGCATGGTTCTAAACATCGATCAATAATCTCAACCTATTACAATAATCGATTTAACATACATTCGATAACAATCAACAATCGATATAATTAATCCACAAACCCAACGATTCCAAAATATCTCGATTAAACACAAGTCCGAATAATCTAACTCAAACAATTACGAATTCATTCCCATGATTCCACAAAGCCCACATATCGATTCGATAAGGCGAGTATACAAACTTAATCGAAATATTCCAATCAATTTCTCTTTCAAAACTTCAATCAAACACCTTGAAGGCGGAATTCGAAGGTATATTCGAATCATCAATCAACAAACACCAACCACATCAAGAACACGAAGAACATAATCACAAACATATATATATCCTTCAACATTACATGATTCTAGCCATCGATACGAACTAAACCACCAAAATATATCAAGAATCATAATCACTTGCATGTTCATCATCATACGAAGTAAACAATAACAACAACATTAAAACCCCGAAATGAAGGGAGATATTAACCAACATATCTCTTGAAGAAAAACAACACCGTTCAAAACCACACGAATCATATCAATATCCGCATATCAACCATATTATCAAAATAACTCAGTAATCCATCTCATAACCATACTCATCAACTCATAAACATGACGATTATCAACTCAAGAACATCATATACAATCCAAAATGAAATCCCAAAGTGGAGAGTAATTACCTCTTTGAAGGAATGGATTGAATCCCAAGGTTGAATCTGTTTTCAATCACTTCCAAGCTTCGAATGTTGTTAGGAATGATAAACTCAAGTGTTTGGAACCTCAACTTCTCTCTAAGACCTCTCTCTATCGGTTCACATGAAGAAATGGACGGAAATGACGAATAATGGCCAACTGCACTTATATATATACTGTACATTACTAACATATGCTAACATCTTCAGTTAACGTACGTTACACACTTAGCGTGCGCTAACTGTCTTTGTTAGCGTGCGCTATCGAAGTCCAGAGGCAACTGTCTTACTGCATGAAGTGATTTACGTACGCAATGCCCATGCAATAGCATACGTAAATGCCTCTATTTAGCGTACGCAAGTGTCCTACCTTAGCGTGCGCTACTCATAGTTGACTCGTTTGTCTGTATGCTTCCGAAGACAGTCCACACGCCGAAAGTGCCGACGAGGATAAGATTCCTTTTTGTCCGATATACGCTTAGCGTGCGGCGCTAATCAACATGCATTAGCGTGCGCTATCACTCCATTACAACATCCGTTGACTTATCGTAACGCGGCCGAAAGTGGCCTGGTCCACACGCAGATTCCTTTCGATCTGACTGCATTAGCATGCGTTATCTTATATCCGTAGCGTGCGCTAAACCTGCACGATAGCGTGCGCTACTCATGATTATTAGCGTGCGCTAATAATGTTACACTTAGCCATTTTCAGCTATTCTTGTCCAACGTCTCAATATACAGAATACGAACATATGGCATACTGAATACATATACTTCTTACATCCAATTGTCGACCAAGTACGACAATTATACAAATACAGATGTCTCGGTCCTTCAATTATTTTACCCATACTGTACAGATTCCACGCTGTACAACATAACTCGGATAACAATAAACAATAGTAATACAAATTCCGGATATTACATACTACACCACTTAAAAATAAGTTTCGTCCTCGAAACTTGCAATCCGTCATAAAAACAAATAAACCGTTCAACCAAAATATCCCGAAATAATCACGACACCGATTAATCATCATTATTACCGAATAACCAAAATAGCATACTTACATATGCGCCAAGTCGACGATCTCCTGAGATACTAGCAAGTGACTTCACTGAAAAGCCTCAACATGCTTACAATAACAATTCCATAAGTCCCAACCAGATATATTATCGTCAGATGAAATAATCTATCCATGTCAGATCTTGTCTGCCTGATCGCACAATCAAATCCCAATCCGGATACAAATCAATAATACACAATACAACTGTGAAACAACTGCCCAAAACAATGACAACAGACCCCGGAATATCGACATAACGTCCGAACGCTCATACGATCGTTAACGATGATCAATCAACAAATTAGCCAAGAATATCATCGACATGATAAACTCTAATTCGACCATCCAAAGGTCAAAACACACTTCGAGAATACTTTCACACGGTAAGCTCCAACATGGTCAACACGTAACTACGTAAATGTATATACGAAAGAATAACATTCTCAAAATGACACACCAATCACGTACAATAGATCTCAATAAACATACCCGACTGGCGAACATATCCAATCCTATATGGAGTGGGAACGACCACTCAATATTCAAAGCAACCAGCATGGGGTCACCATCTCCAATGTCTCAGTTTCACAAAACCCACAGTTCCGAAATTACATCCTGTGCATGAATTCTACATCCTTTAGCATATTCTTCTTATCCGATCAATCGACCGATCATCCCTAGATAACCAACTACCATACTGAAGTTCGAATCTTTATTCATCGTACCGTACTGATGCCTTATCCAGTTTGTGAGTCACACTCATAACTCCATCATGATATGCATTATGCACTAAATGCCTATTTATATCGATCATATCTTCAAAACCAGTTTGAAATCATATAGTCTCGTCAAAAGACAAATTTCCGAAAGTTCTTTAAAAAATTTCAAAACTCAAAACATAAATTTTTCATAAGTCCATGAAATCAATTTTCGAGAAAATTAAATCGGCTCGCTGGTGCCAAGTATTCGATAACAGTTTCCTTCGATTCTACACGATTTCGAAGTTTCAAATGAAAACTATGCAAATGCTGGACTACATCCATATTACTGTATACCAATTCGGTTCGCTATTCCATCGGAAAACCACACGATAAAGTTCCGAAATTTTCAATATATAAACTCCGACTAAAAACTCATTTTCCACATATGACTCGCAACGTCAATCATTTTCCATCCTGGATCACCTCAATTATGCTATGACAATGCATTGAAATAATTCAACACAGCGAAAAACTTCCCGAGAAGTTTCTTTTGAACAAGTAATCCAGAACCCCGAAAGGCAGGAACGACATAGATAAACGATTGATAAAGTGTTTTACAAGTTTCGGGAGTTTTTAAGAAAACAGAGAAGTCTTTTGAAATATTAGGGTCTCACCCCGTATCTCGTTCCGCATTACAAGAAGTTTAAAAAGTAGGAAACTCTTTTTCGGACCCCAAGTCCTGAGTTATAAAACAATTTCAAAAATCTATTGGGTCTCGGCCCAAAAATCATTTACGGTAAAACATCCGTAAAACATTCATTTTGAAAAGTATCATTTTCAAATGCTCAAAAACAGTTCATATATCTCAAAATGAACTAACATGACTACATGTTCTCCTGAACAATCCACAATATTTCTCCCAAATGCACAGCTCCATTCCAAAACTTAATCGACATATTGATTTCCAAAATCATAACTTCTCAAGATCATCAATCCTGTCCCAACTCTGTCATCTTATACCGTAACGCATAATATCTTTCTGAACCTCAGAACATATCAATTTAGAACGGCAATAAATCTCAATGCAAATCAAAAATCCAATACTTACAGATCGTGAAGCCGACGATTCCCCGTGATACTGGCACATGTTTCGACTCAAGAAAATACTCGACACATATATTTTCAAAACACACATTTTGCAAACTCAGTTCAACTCGAGAAAACAACACAGCTCTATCTGAAGAAACACGTTAACACCATTTGAAAAAGTTACAACAATCCCAGTACCACACTGGTAAATCACATAACGCACAAGCCCGAGTGAACAACAAAAACCCAGAGCTCAAACACTTGTCAACCGACAACTCGAATGACACGACAAAAGCACGACCCAACTCGACCCGACTGCCTAGGTTTTCACAACCTAAGCTCTGATACCATATTATGTAACACTCCCAGATCCGACCGGGAATATTACAGCGCCGTGGGCCCCGAGATGGAACCCACAAGGCTGAAGGAAATTTTCGCAAACATTTACAAACGCCCAAGAGGCTAACGACGGTATTATCTATGAAAAACATTCGAAGATTTATAAAACTCGTTTATCAAACCGTCGTAAAAACTCATTTGAAACCACAAGGCCCAAAATTCCAAAACTCAACAGTTTAAAAACATACGTTAAGCTATCGCTTACACGTACCGACAGAATAGATTTAGGAAATAATTGCCAAAGTAACCTAAGTTACCGGATACCAAAAAGGCCATTTAAAAATACTCACGCAGCGGATAAAGACAAACAATTAAAATACTCTAGCAAATGGAATACAACAACCGATCGAAACTCAAAACACAAATACATGCCCTTGCCGATCCTCCGGGAAGTTCATCTCTCCACGACCACTACAAGCTTGATAATCCAAGAACCTAAAAAGAAAGCCCACGACGGGGTCAGCCATAATATCCAACAATGATAACCATCACATCTCGTCAATAATTACATATCAATGGAAATACTAAGTAAGAATACGACCAATGTAATCTTACCATCGTAACTTTACGAGAATCCACGATTCGTATTCTTAACAACACATTAAAATAATACCGAAATATCTGTACGGTATCTCAACAATACTCAAGGTTCTCAAAACATTATCATAACTCGCGATACGGAAATTATACCAACTCTGGCCAATTCAATCCATCGGATAACATCGACAATTCCAATACGATAATCAATTGTCCATCAAAGACAAGTACCAAGGAAATACGGAACATACCTCAAGATTACGAAGTACCATGACAATCACGTCAGTCTAATCCGAGATCAGATCAACATAACATACGGATATGGTCCTAACACAAGACCTAAAAATGCACACTCATATGACAACGTCAATATGATCACAACAATAACGACAATGTATACTTTTGGCAAACCCATAATATACATATGCACAAAAACAATACATGGCAATCCGATGATCCAGCGTTCACTGCCTAGATCCCCCGATGATCCCGTCAGACCAACCCGAGGTGGAAAACCCGTCCGTTGATCCAAACAAGACGCTAGCATAGATCCCCCGATGATCCCGTCGGACCAACCCGAGGTGGACATACAACAACAATGCACAAATGCATATAACAATGATACACAATGCATGACAACAACGATACACGCATGTATCACAACATGATCGACATGAAATGACAAAAATGATTAGAGTACTTGCCCCGAGTCCTTCGAGAGCAATCTCGATGTCCAGATCATCACGAACCATTATTCTGAATATTCGACGATCCGAAATGTCACGGATGGTAAATAATTCACGCCTTTGTCTATACCATGATGTATCCTCGATACCAAGTATGCCAACAAGAATGTAAATCATATACATTATGATTTAATTCCCAAAACTCAAATACAACCTATAATCTCAACTCTCTTGTGATTACGATTTATAAACATTTCTATACGAATTATAAACGAATGAAACTGAAACCATTCATTAAATATTATAAACTGAGCAAGTAATAACTTGCCTCGATACCAATGAAGCCGTTACCAATTCCTTGCCGTCGTCTACATGTCCCTCGGCCCTGATCAAAGCAATCTACGAACATTCTTGAATACGACCGCAAAGCATGGTTCTAAACATCGATCAATAATCTCAACCTATTACAATAATCGATTTAACATACATTCGATAACAATCAACAATCGATATAACTAATCCACAAACCCAACGATTCCAAAATATCTCGATTAAACACAAGTCCGAACAATCTAACTCAAACAATTACGAATTCATTCCCATGATTACACAAAGCCCACATATCGATTCGATAAGGCGAGTATACAAACTTAACCGAAATATTCCAATCAATTTCTCTTTCAAAACTTCAATCAAACACCTTGAAGGCGGAATTCAAAGGTATATTCGAATCATCAATCAACAAACACCAACCACATCAAGAACACGAAGAACATAATCACAAACATATATATCCTTCAACATTACATGATTCTAGCCATCGATACGAACTAAACCACCAAAATATATCAAGAATCATAATCACTTGCATGTTCATCATCATACGAAGTAAACAATAACAACAACATTAAAACCCCGAAATGAAGGGAGATATTAACCAACATATCTCTTAAAGAAAAACAACACCGTTCAAAACCACACGAATCATATCAATATCCGCATATCAACCATATTATCAACATAACTCAGTAATCCATCTCATAACCATACTCATCAACTCATAAACATGACGATCATCAACTCAAGAACATCATATACAATCCAAAATGAAATCCCAAAGTGGAGAGTAATTACCTCTTTGAAGGAATGGATTGAATCCATTTTCAATCACTTCCAAGCTTCAAATGTTGTTAGGAATGATCAACTCAAGTGTTTGGAACCTCAACTTCTCTCTAAGACCTCTCTCTATCGGTTCACATGAAGAAATGGACGGAAATGACGAATAGTGGCCAACTGCACTTATATATATACTGTACATTACTAGCGTACGCTAACATCTTCAGTTAACGTACGTTACACACTTAGCGTGCGCTAACTGTCTTTGTTAGCGTGCGCTATCGAAGTCCAGAGGCAACTGTCTTACTGCATGAAGTGATTTACGTACGCAATGCCCATGCAATAGCGTACGTAAATGCCTCTATTTAGCGTACGCAAGTGTCCTACCTTAGCGTGCGCTACTCATAGTTGACTCGTTTGTCTGTATGCTTCCGAAGACAGGTCCACATGCCGAAAGTGCTGACGAGGATAAGATTCCTTTTTGTCCGATATACAGTTAGCGTGCGCTAATCAACATGCATTAGCGTGCGCTATCACTACATTACAACATCCATTGACTTATCAGAACGTGCGTCGAAAGTGGCCTGGTCCACACGCAGATTCCTTTCGATCTGACTGCATTAGCGTGCGTTATCTTATATCCGTAGCGTGCGCTAAACCTGCACGATAGCGTGCGCTACTCATGATTATTAGCGTGCGCTAATAATGTTACACTTAGCCATTTTCAGCTATTCTTGTCCAACGTCTCAATATACAGAATACGAACATACGACATACTGAATATATATACTTCTTACATCCAATTGTCGACCAAGTACGACAATTATACAAATACAGATGTCTCGGTCCTTCAATTATTTTACTCATACTGTACAGATTCCACGTTGTACAACATAACTCGGATAACAATAAACAATAGTAATACAAATTCCGGATATTACACTTCGGTCATATTTTTCTTGATGAGTTGGAAACTTCTCATTGCTTCACTAGTCCAAACGAACTCACTACCTTTGAGGCACTCGGTAATAGGAGCAATAAGGGTGCTGAAGTTTCGAATGAATCATCGGTAGAATGATGCAAGTCCATGGAAGCTTCGTACGTCATGAATATTCTGAGGTTGGGGCCATTCCACTACAGCCTTCACTTTTGATAGATCCATATGAACGCCATCGATTGAAACAATGAAACCCAACAAAGTTACTGATGTTGTAAAGAACGTACACTTCTTAGGGTTAGCATAAAGATGCTTAGCACGAAGGGTGTCAAACACGGCCCGAAGGTGGGTGATATGTTCCTCCTTGGTAGGGCTGTAGATGAGGATATCGTCAAAGTACACAACCACGAACTTTCCCATGAATGGTCGTAGAATCTGGTGCATGAACCTCATGAATGTACTGGTGCATTGAATAGGTCAAAAGGCATAACCAACCACTCATAGAGGCATTGATTAGTTTTGAATGCCGTCTTCCATTCATCACCAGGACAGATTCGTATCTGATGGTATCCACTCTTTAAGTTAATCTTTGAAAACACTTTGGAACCTGAAAGTTGATCTAGCATGTCGTCAAGATGAGGAATAGGGAAACGGTACTTGATGGTGATTCGGTTGATGGCTCGGCTGTCGACACACATTCTCCATGTGTTGTCTTTCTTCGGAACCAAAAGAGCAGGGACCACACATGGACTCATACTCTCTCGGACATATCCTCGAGTCAACAACTCTGTTACTTGCTTATGGAGTTCTTCAGATTATTTAGGGCTCATGCGATATGCAGCCCTATTCGGAAGAGTAGAACCTGGTATAAGATCAATGTGGTGTTGGATAGCTCTCATAGGTGGTAATCTAGGAGGTAGATCATTGGGCAGCACATCCTTGTATTCCTTAATCAAAGGTTTGACTTCCTCAAGAAAGACACTTTCTTCTTTAGCTGCTGGGACTTCACGAGGAACGAGGGTATAGATCACCGATTCATTCTCGACTTCTTTCAGGAAGTTAATCCTAGACAAGAGTGTCTTAGGTGGCAGAGGTGTTGATGGTGGTTTTGGAACTTCTTTTCGTGGGGCTAAGATGATTTTCTTTCCATTGACATGAAGAGAATATGTATTCTTGCGACCGTCATGGATTACACTTCGGTCGTATTGCCAGGGACATCCAAGAAGAATGTGACAAGCGTCCATAGTAACTACATCACACGAGACACTGTCATAGTAGAGTTGTCCCACAGAAAAAGGAACTAGACACCTCTTATTGACCAACACTTCACTTTCTTTGTTCAACCAAGAGAGGCGATATGGTTGAGGGTGATGATCCGTCTTAAGTTGGAGTTTTTGTACTGCCTCATCAGAAATGACATTCTCACAACTCCCGCTATCAATGATCATCTTGCACACTTTGTTGGAGATGGTGCAAGTGGTATGGAAAATATTGGTCCTTAGCCATTCTTCATTGTTGGAGCTTTTCGGAACTAGGAGACTCTTTCGAATAACCAAATTTTCATGGCCATCACCATAAACAACTTGTTCATCGTAATTTTGTTTTTCCTCCTTCTATTTGTCATAGATAAGATCTAGAAGAATAGTGGATGTGGGTGTAGGATCCTCAACTTCTTAAATTAACATTCCTTTGTCCTTTCTTTGAGGGGTACTATTTCGACAATTGGACGAGATATGCCCTATCTCTCCACATAGAAAACATCTGGTATTTAAAGATGAAGGGACACTCTTATCACGTGGACCACTCTTATCACGTTGTTGGGTCGTAGAAGATCTAGTAACCGGCGGGGTACGACGAGATGATATATCTTCTCGGTTCGTAGCAGGTCGGCGGAGCAATTGCTTCTCCACAACTAAAGCCTTTTGGTAAGCCTCAGTCACGGTCCAAAGTTGGTGAAGACTCAGCGCGTCGTGGATATTAGGACGAAGTCCTCCAATATATCGCGCGGTTGTTTGTTCCTCCGACTCGTTCAAGTTATTTCGAGCCATGAGTTGGTAGAACTCCTCGGTGTATTCTTCTACTGATTTAATACCTTGCTTGAGATGATGGTATCGTAGAAACAACCCTTGAGTATAGCCAGATGGAAGAAAATGGGACTTCAATCTTTTCTTCATCTTAGACCACTCCATGATCTTGGGATTTCCTTCTCAGGCTCGCTGTCTCTTTGCTTGTTCCCACCATATGGATGCACGTCCTTTCAGTCGTGTAGCCACCAATTTTACTTTGACATTTTCGGGCACCACTCGATAGTCAAAGACTCGTTTTACCTCGTTCAACCAATCGACAAAGGCGTCAGCATTGAGGGTTCCGGTGAACTCTGGGATCTCCACCTTGAAGCCGTAGTCATTGGGGCGCTCGGTTGACGATGGAATGGATTAGAAAATGTAGATTCATCGTCGGAATCACGTTGAGTACCTCGAGTACTTCGATTTGCATTCTGCCGCATGGTTAATTCCGCTACTCGTTGTCGTAGTTCTTCAATTTCTTGTTGATATTGCAATCATTCTTGTTCCTCCAAATTAGGCGCGTTGTGGACGTATCGACCTCTACGTCCTCCAAGTCCTCCACGTCGTGCGGCCATATGAATTTGGACATAACTCTTCTCAAAGAGGGAACCTTGGCTCTTGATATCAACTGATGCAGTATAATAGGGAGAAATACTAGCGTTTTGAAATAATAAGAACGACTCTTGAAGAAGCGATAATATATTCCATGGAACTCTTGTAAGAGTTAAAAAGACTTCACAAAGAAGTAGATAAAAGATAGATTTTATTTCAATAATTTGATGATCTCTTTTCACTACGTTACAAGCCTTTATATAGGAGGCTAAAAGAAAATGAAGAGATACATTCATGAATGAGGAGATACATGTATCAACCAAAAGTCATGGAAAGATACATGAATTGACTAAATGATACATGCATGAGGAGATGCATGAATAAGAATGTTTGACCAAATTTATAATTATGCTCCTGCATCAGATCTTTACTCCTCTTTTGCACAGAATAGATAACGACGAGTTTAAATCAATTCCATACAAGCGGGGCAGCAGAGGTCCAGAGGAGGCTGACAAGTTACTTGAAAAGGCAGGTTACGTTCAAACACATGGATACATCTGGATCCCTCCTACCTTGTAGAAATCCTTACTACAGAAATGCGACTACATGTTGGATTACATTGTGGTTTTTATATGCCTTGTAAAAACTAATTGGAGTGTTGTGTGAATACTTTGAGAAATATGTTTGGATTGTATTATGAATTCATTGTGAAAAATAATTACATGGCATTCAGAGAAAAATGGGGTTTTACTATTTTTTTTATTTTTTTCAATATTTGTGACTTCTAAAAACAGTCACAAGACAGTCAAGAAAAATGATATTTGTGAATGTCCATGGAAGTCACGAAAGTTGAAATTTGTGATTGCTAATGACTGTCACAAAAGTGGAAATTCTTGACTGCTAATGACAGTCACAAATGGTATTTGTGACTGCCATGGAAAGTGGTATTGTAAAGTCATATAAATGAGGTTTTATCATTGTTTTTTGACTGTTTTTGACGGTCACAAAAAAACTTGTGACTGGTGATTTTATGACAGTCCTTTGTGACTGTTTTTGCCCTTTGTGACAGTTCTTGACAGTCATAAAATCGTGATTCGGGTATAGTGGTTAAACGGACTTATAGGAAGCACGAAACCGTAGTTTCGAACCACCCTCACACGAATCGAACCAAATAGCGGAAAAAGTCGCTCAAAATACAGATTCGGGTAAAACAGACCCGAAACAAACTCGGATGACCAACCATTATCAAAATGTCAAAACGCTCGCAAGCGAGTTCTAGAAATCAGAAAAATATCAAAAATAAAAAATTACCGGAAGAGGAAATCATGGGTATTATAGATGGGCTATCAACAAAATCTACATGATGGAGCTCTCATTAAACCTGATTTGCAAAGGAATCATGACCAGAGGGGAAAGCGAAAAATTTCATGTCCGGGCACCTTCCTCAGAAAGAGTACACCGCCAACAACTTATCCCAGGTTCAGCGGCAACATGGTCACCAGGATCAAGGTGCTTCACTCCCGTCCCAACTTCCTCGGTAATAACAGCACATATCATGTCCAATCACCATTGGTTCGTTGACCACTTCTGAAAAATAAATATGCTCTTATGAGTTAACACCAGCATTTTTAAAAGCGTAAGTTCGCGGGCGATACAGGTCTGGCGCTATAAAGTGCCCTTCAGATTCGCAAGTTGCTCAAAAAGAGCATATAGAATGCTGATGTGACACGCTTTTAGCAGCTTAACAGTAAATCGCGTGCGTTTAGTTCGCGATTTGAAGAAAACTTGCGCTTTTCGAGTTTTTTTTTTTTAAATTATTCTGTACAAAATAAAACCCTAACCTGTAAGAATCCCGCTCCCGGGGCTGGGGCGCGTCTAGAGACGATGAAGACGAGCGGGGACGGAGAATATGAAGCCGAGCGCGGACGGAGAAGATGAAGACGGGTGCTACCGGAGAAGATGAAGACTGACTAGACGACCCTATTTTTATCGGGTTTGAATAATGCCAGTATTTTTTGAGAGGAAGAACGTGTTCAGCACTAAGTTATCAGATAGCTTATAAGTTTCAGGAGTTTATTTGATCATTGACTAAGAAAAAACTTGTTTCGTAAACGACTAACTTCTCAAATCAACTAACTTATAAACTAGCTGATTGATAAGCTAATTTTTCAAGCTTATGAAAAAAAGAAGCTAAATTATATATTCCATATATGTCCGTGACCTCAATAAAATCATTAGATTTTTTACATAAACACTCCCTGAGTAATTGACATATTACAAATAAACCCATCATCCGTTAACTTTTCAGGAAAAATTGAGCCTTCAGATGAGTGTTGGATACGAAAAATTATGGTTAGTCTGATCATCACTCTATTACACTTGTTAATAAATTACTTTGTTATAAATATAATACAATAATTTTGTGTTTGATTTATCTTTTATATTTTACGGAATCTTTTTGATACCTATTGTTGTTGTGAACTTGTTCGTAACTAAAATACCTATTATTATACACACAAGTCCTATTCAGCGGCAATTTTAAATTATAAACAAATAAATTATCAATTACTTTTTAAAGTGATAGTGAATTGTGAATAGTACATATTTGTAATTTAGAGGTAGTGTATATTAAAATAATAATAGACAAAAATATTATTTATTTTATTTTATAACAATTATTGTTCAAATATGATGATAAAGTTTAAAAAATAATAAAAAAATAAAAGTGATGTCATTTTATGTCATTTTATAAAAAAACAGCTAGCTTATAATTTAATTTGCTAAATATCTATATTAAAATCAGCTAGCTTATCAGCTACCTAATCAACTACATAATCAACTAACTTATCAGCTACTCAATTTGCTATCAACTAAATTATCAGCTACCAGCTAAATTTGCTAACCAAAGGGTGTTCAGCCTGATGGTAATTGCAATGAAGATAAGATCCCTTAGACATAGTCGCTGGGGTTCGAGTCCGAGCAAGCGCGGGGTTTTAATCCGGCCGTTACTCCAGCAAGGAAACTTGTGTGGAGGCGGTACGGTTTCTCCGAACCGTAGCCTCACTGTCACCGTGGATCGGTTAAGACAAGCGTAACAATTTAGTGGTGGTTAGGGCCTGCTTTGGAGGGTGGTTGAGTCTAAATTGAAATTCACCGTTCAAAAAAAAAAAAAGCTAAATTTGCTAAACGCAGTCGAAGATAAGAGGGGAAAGAGGCTACTATCGGCTCGCAAGTCTCAGGAAATTATGGGAAGAAAAATAAAAAATGGGATGTTACGATTAGGTTTTGGTCAAAATGACTTGTATGCCCTTGGTCATTTAAAACATTTACATTGTGTGGTTTTCTCTTTTTCTTTTTTTTCTTTTTTTCTTTTTTTAATTGTGAAACTTTGTTCAATAGGCTCGGTCCATTTTATTATGCTTTTCAAAATGTATGGCTTTGTACATACGGTTCGCAATATACCGTAAGCAAGGTATGACGGTAATTTTGATATACCTTGAACGTAAGATATATCAAATTGGGTATAGTGCGGTATACCATCCCTAAATATAGCAACGGAAATATTGACTTCTACTCCTTAGTAAAGTAAGATTAAAATGTTCGAGTTGATCATTGTTATATGTGGGTGTTGGAAATAATAAAAATGTATAAATACAAGGAGAATCAATAATAGAAATGAAAACTTATGACGTAAATTCCGAGGCGAGAATTGGATTCTCTCTCCGTAAGACAAAATTGCTCCGCACTTGTGCACACGGTCTATAGCAAATGTCCCCAAGATGCAACGACAAACTTTGAATACGAAAAGCTGCACCGCGGGTCGTAGTTCTGGTCGAACAATATAGATACTCGGGACTGAGTATAGACTCCTAGACTTCCACTAGGATGATGAATGAACCGAGTAAACTAATATGAATGTAATGCTCGAATTTGTAGCCGAATCTATGTTCGAATGAGTGTGTTCGAATTAATATTTCAAGTATTATTCCTTGTAATTTAATTGCTTATTCATCCGAATTTGAATATGAACAAATAAGTACGCACAATATATCTACTTGAAATAAACACCATGTCGAATTATGGTTTTACTAGGATTTTTCATATCAAAATTTCCAACAATCCCCCACATGAATGATTAAAAGTTTTTAGGCTTATCCTTTACCACACGCTGTAGGTTTGCACTTGAGAAGCTACGAGAATGGATTTCAAATTTGAAGTGCACAACTTGAACATTCATAACTCAGTTGTCTCATTGAACCAAGTTCTAGGTATCTCCAGTAGTTCTAGGGATCTCCAGTCATCATGGTTGAGTGTCATTTATGAACATCCATTTGATTGTGGTTTTCAATCCATTCCACTTACTGCATATTTGACCACATTTTATCTCAAGTAATGGCCATATTATTGTATTTGACCTTTCTTAGTAAACATACACATGTGATCAAATATATTATCCGAAGATAAATATTTATTTTTTCAATCAGTACTATACAACTTTTCGTTCTTTAGTCATCTTAGTAAATTTTTAAGTGTGAAGTGTTACAAGACAAATTTCTTTATTGTCATTGTCACACTTTCCAACACATGATTCTAAACGACATAAACTTTGTCGTAATATTGAATTTCTTTCTTTAGGAGAATTTTTCCTATTAATTGTATTTTGACCTTTCCGCCAAGATACCCCACATCTCCTTATATTACATATCTTGTCTAGATACTTGTGGTCTTGGATTACACAAACCATTAAATGTCATTTCCAAATCAATTTAGTCGTTTGACTAGATCTCAGCTTGATTTGTAAGTACATTTGTAATTTCCAACAACGTTCTCGTCACCAAAAGCATGATTATTTCCTTGAAATAAATCATCTATCATTTAATTTGTTTGACAATTAAATATAGTGAAATATTTTGTATTTACTTACAAAGTACTTACTCCTATTCCCCCAATGTAGACTAATCAATTATTGTAATTAACACAGGGTCAACTTGATCATTTAACTTTTTAAATGATATTCGTATTTTCCACCTTGATTATCTACTTCAAAGTAGACTAATCAATTTCCTCTATCGCTTTAAATAGAGTAATTAACACCTTCATTATCATAATTAAATGAGCATTATATATATATTTATTTAATCTTATAATTAAATGATCAATGTCTTCATTTAATTCTTAAAATTAAATATGCATTTCCCTCTATTCTTATAATAGAGTGATTAATGCCTCCATTTAATTCTTAAAATTAAATATGCTTTAATATTACATGTCTAAGGTAATTAATATCTTCATTTAATTCTTAAAATTAAATGAGCATTAATTCCACATGTATTTTGTTTATCTACTTTATTGTTTAATTCCAACGAATTAAATATATCAATTATTTCTCTACTTGAATGTATACGAAGCAATTTCATTCATTTAATTGTATGAAATTAAATGAACATGCATCAAATACTAAATATTTGATTATATATAATATTATATATATATATATAAGGGAGGCTTTATTTATTTACAAGCTTTTAATATAGATAGTCCTACACAACTTTCTATATACAAGTTTAGGACAAGTCACACGGGACTTTCCTTGAGTCGGAAGCGTGATCCTAGCAGACTCGCCTTGAATTAGATGATGGTTCCGTCGCCAATCCTCTTCTTGCGTAGGCGCCATAGCCTAGCGGCGTTGTGCCTGGAACGTTCTCAAGTAGGTTCCAATGGAACTTCCAAATGATCCCCTCCATTTCTTTCATGAGGAGATTCATCTCATTGCGGATTTCTTCCCTCTAAAAGGGAGCATTCTTGCCTGTCAAGGCTTCCTCGATCGTACGAGGATCATCGTCCGTGTCTTCAAAGTCTGGACCATCGACCTTTGCCTTCTTGGCTTGGTGGGAGTGGCCAATGCCTCTAACGTCGAACGTTACCTCCAAGGCATCACAGAGTTCCTTCGAGGTGTGGCAACCTGTAAACATGACGTAGATAGGAAAACTAAGGCGATAAAGAATTTGATTACGACATTCAAAATCACCGTTACTCCAGACGGTCATTCTGACGAAGTTGATGTCGTCAGAAACCTCTGGTTGGGCAGCAAGTGGGTATTCCGTTAGGAATTGAGCCATGTCGAACGTTGTGAGAAACAGCAGCATTTCGTCCCTCCAACGACGGAACTCAGTTCCGCAGAATTTCAGCAACCTCCTCGTATAAATAGTAGACTCCATCTTCTAACATAAACTAGTCTAGAAAATAACCTCATTACAGCCCCTTGAACACGAACCTCTGGTACTCCAAATCCGATCTCCACCGTTCAGAATTTAGATAGAGACCTTATGAAGTTATCGTCCAAAATTCAAGACGATCCAAGGTTGAAACTCCTGGAAACGTCAAAACAAGATGGCTGACCTGACCAGAAAAATACCTACGAATTTTCTGTTATCTTTTCTATTTGATTTCGAATTTTGTCTTATGATTGTTATATGTGGATGTTGGAAATAATGGAAATATATAAATACAAGGAGAACAAATAATAGAAATGAAAACTTATGACGTAAATGCCGAGGCGAGAATTGGATTCTCTCTCCGTAAGGCAAAATTGCTCCGCACTTGTGCACACGGTTTATAGCAAATGTCCCCAAGATACAACGACAAACTTTGAATACGAAATGCTGCACCACGGGTCGTAGTTTCGGTCGAACAATATAGATACTCGGGACTGAGTATAGACTCGTAGACTTCCACTAGGATGATGAATGAACCGAGTAAACTAATATGAATGTAATGCTCGAATTTGTAGACGAATCTATGTTCGAATGAGTGTGTTCGAATTAATGTTTAACCATCAATTGTAGGGGCCTATTTATAGTCATAAGTGACTTTTCGCGAAGTGGTGTGACTTTTCATCCCACCTTTAATAATGAACTAATGTGTTTGTTCATGAAAAGGTGTGATCCTTCATCCACCATTAAACATGAACCAATGCGACTTTCATGAAAATGTATGATTCATTTTCCATAATTAACCACCAAATGTGGCTATTCGCAAATGGTTGTGACCTAGTAACCACCAAACATTATCTTATTTCAAGTATTATTCCTTGTAATTTAATTGCTCATTCATCCGAATTTGAATATGAACAAATAAGTACGTACAATATATTTACTCGAAATAAACACCATGTCGAATTATGATTTTACTAGGATTTTTCATATCAAATTTCCAACAACCATTTCTTATAGTTATGCCCTTGCTCGATGCAAAAGATAAAATTATCCTTATGAACCTGCTAATGTGGTCCATGTACCGCCAGGAAACGACGTGCGTATCGTCTTTTTTTTTAAATCGTCCTAAAAGTCACTATAAATGGTAAATTGAATCCTCGAACCTCATGAAAATGAACGTATTAAAGCAATGGGGGTATTCTTTAGAAAGAATGCAGAGTAATATTTAAGTGATTGAAACAGCTTGCAATTCCTCTCTAGTGGAGAATGATTTCGAAGTAGATCATATGTTGAAGGGCAAGACTGAGAAGTAGAGGTTTATCGTCATATGTACAATGTATATTTTACTTGTCTGATTGGATTAATGTTTGTTCAGTCTTGTGTTATATTTGGGCCGAATAGCTGGATTTTTTGGCTATTGCGCTATAGGCCAATTATCATCGTGAATTTGGACACTCTGGGCGTAATGCATAGGGTACGATCTTACATATGTTGTGATACAGCCATATTGCGGATGTTCAAATATTGGTCCCGAGTAGAGTATTATACGGCTGTACGTGGTGGATATACGACCATATGAGGGTAGTATATGGTCCTGCATTAATTAGTAGTATACGGGTGTGTATAGTAGTTTAGAACTTACGGGTGTTTCTCGATATACGTAAGGTGTGGCCGTACATATAGATGATATAGCAATATGTGATCGAGCTACGGACATACTATTATCGGGTTACGACCGTAAGTCGAAAGAGTATGGTTTTCGTACATTTTCCCATAAGCGGTCGTATGCATGGGACTATACAGTCGTGTAGAGGGAGTTACGATCGTATGGTAAGTGAGGTACGGCCAGGTAGTCGTTGACCTTTAGGTTGGGTGGATTCCAGTTGGGCAAGATAGGACAGTGTGTTGTGGTGTGATGACCATATAATGTGGTTGTTACGGCTGTATGTGGTAGAGTTACGACCATAACTCGGAGCAATATAAGAGAACATGCGGAACTTTTTGCTCATTTCATCACTTCTTCTTCATTTCTTTCGTGAGAGACCTCCTAGAGTGTGTTTTTATCATCAAAACAGTCGTGTGTTCATGGAATTGTTGTAGAGCTTGCGAAGTGATTGGAAGTGGATCGAACCACTTGAAATCATCCTATTCTTCAAAAAGGTAATTGATCTTTAACTTGGGTTTCATTTTGGAATGGAATATGATGTTCTTGGAGTTGTAATCATGATATATGTCAGTTTTATATATAATTATGAGATCTGTATAATTATTCCTTGAGTTTGGAAATTATTTTGGAAGACCACTTTGATTACTTGAATGAACATCATAAACATGAAGTTTATGATGTTCTTGAGATTACTATGACAGTAGAGAATGGTATTGTCATGGTTTTGATGATATAACCACTATTGTTCCTGATGGTCTTGAAGAATTCAATTTTATTAGTAATAAGTATGTTCTTACCATGTTATTATAAACATTTAAGATTGGCTAATGGTGGTGGAATTCAAAGCTTAGGGCTGTGATGTTCAGATCCGTGTATTAATCGATTCTTATTAAATCAAGATATCTATATTGTTGAACTTAGCATCACTACTATGGAGATTGTGATATTAAAGAGATTGTGTTTCATTCAAGGTTAATCGTGTGACCGTTGAGTTTGTTTGTTTCCTTGTTTGTCCATTAGTAGATGTTGTTATGTTGGGAAATTCTCATCTTTAGTACTGAGGCAAGTTAATTCTTGTCTGGTTATGAGGATGATAATTCTTTTATATGTTGTTTACGTATGACATACGTTGTTATGCTTATGAATTTTGATTCATACTGAGATGATATTATTGATTATGTCGATTATTTATTTCTTGAGGAACAGTGGTACTTGGTCCTTTATGTCATCTTTGTTTCACTTTGGTGAGTTGTCTTCATCCTTGTTGGGTTCGTATTTCACTTTGGTGTCTTTTGATCCTTATTAGATTCTTTGTTTATTACTAAGTTTTATTGTCACTTCTGTTATGGACGTGTCGATTTGTAATGTATATGATTTTGAATCGGGCATATATAGTCATCGGTAGTAGTTCAGATTGGACTTTACACACGGGAGGGAAAACTTTCATGAGACTGATTAGGTACATGATCACACATGTGTTATCAGGATTCTGCACACGTTGGTGATATATGTACGAATAAATTTCCATCCCGAGAATAACGTGACATCCATCCTGCGAGCCTTATGATTTATTGATTCATTCAGCATGTATAATTATGTATGTTCGACGATTTGATATTTGATCTATTGATTCATACAACGTGTGTGATTGCATCTATGTTCAACGGTTTAATATTTGGTTTTGCTGCTTTGTACAACATTTATGATTCCGTATATTCAATATCTTGAGATTTATTATCTTGTCTAACTGACCCAGTGGTTATGGGTGAAATTTATTTTATCGTATTTTTGGTCGAGGGAAGGCAAATGAAACCGAAGGACATGGTGATGGTGGAGGATCTCAAAGATATTAGCCAGCGGAGGATCTCAATGATATTAGCTAGGGGCCCGAGTTTTCTTGATTCCAGTTATATTGGTTATGTCATTCATATGTTTACTCTGCTGCATGCTCTAATGTATTTTGTACTATTTTGGTATACCTATCTTCATACGGATAATACGTGGCTCTGATGATCATGGATTAATTGGAACTTGTTAGCCAGAATATTGTATAAACTCCTAATCGGAGTATCCCGTGGCATAATGTAGTTCGATACTGCATTTATTTTATATTGATTGTTAATGATTATCATTATTATGATTCACCTAATGGGTCCTAGTTGGGGTCCACGACACTATAGAAGCCGCCTAATTTGGTGTGTTACATAAGTTGGCATCGGATCATTGTTTTAAATATACTTCACATCTGAATCGTTTCTCCTTGTGAGTCATTGTTGACCGGACTAGTACCAAAAGAACTTCGTGCCATAGATGACCTGCATAAGGGTCGAGCCCTGCCTATTAAGTACAATATGCGATTCTTGGGCTATTGTTTAGTTAGTGGCAAGATTATTTGATATTGTTCATTAATCCTTCTATTGATCTTATTGGAGTCTATTATCTGTTCGTATTCTTGGTTGACATTGTCGGATTCTATCATTTTGTTGGTATTCCCAATCGAGATTGTTAGAGTCTATTATTTTATTGGTATTCCAGATTAATCTTTGATCTTATGTTCATTCAAACTTGGCTTCGATGCTCATTACTTGTGAGGCACGATTCGTACATATGATTTATTGATATATTATGTTGGAGCATGTGGCTCATTGTTGCTATTCACTTAGCGCCTCATTGATTGACTTGTGAGACATGTTTCAGCTGTGCTCATGATTTTTGATTTCGTGCTTTCAATATGGAAAAAAAGAGTCAGAGGACGTGGCTGACGGGTAGAGGCTATTAAGAATATGCCCTCGAATGCCACTCAGAGGATGATAGAGAGCATTGTATTGAAATTATGAACATCAATTGAATAAGGCATTTATTATTGCTATATTATTATATATCATTGGTGTCGTGATTTGGTATATAGAATAGTCCTTGCATTATGTAACACCCCCAAGATATTCAAGGTATATTACAGCGCTGTGGATCCTACATGGGAGCCACCAGGCTAAACGATCAAACATACTCATCGACTCGCGGAATCAACATAACATCACCTCGTCATAAAGACGCAAAACAAAATAATTCACTCGGTTCACCTGGTCAAACACAACACAATCATCGAACACAAACATAATAGACGAACATTTCAATCCGAACAAACAAGAACTCCTAAATACTCGAGTATTTCTATTAGTTTACAAATGGATAAACGCATCAAAAGAAAGGATACCATAAAACACATTCATGCACAATCATCACGCCCGGCCATCATCCGCGTACTAGTCCAGCGCCCGTTCGTCTCGAAGAACCTGACCTGAAATTCATAAAACGAATTTCCCCAAAACGTGTCCCCAAAGGGGTTAGCAATTACGCTAGTACAAGTAACCGGATGAACAACTTAAACCTTACACATATAGTCAAATGCATGCAATCATGAAAACATCGGTTGAAACACACTTCCGGAAATGCCAATATTCTAAAACACATTTGTAAAATGCACCACAAATAACCGCGGACCCACACCTCTGTGGACCCCTACCGAGACCCCGTCGGATCTAACCCATAGTGGTTAGAAGCAAGCTCATGGACCCACACCTCTGTGGACCCCTATCGAGACCTCGTCGGATCTAACCCGTAGTGAACATACACACACACACAAAATTTCTCATGCAATACTACCATGTCAAGATTGTAAGTTCATAAGGGTACTTGCCTCGATCAATAGACGGTGACACGAACGGAAAGGAAGAATCAAACACGACCGCTAGAAACCAGCAAAACTGAACCTAACGATTCGAAGAACACAATCACAACCATATCTAAACGAATACGGAAACGGAATGCACCCGAAAACCCACCTACGATTCATGTATATTCGTACAAGAACAATGACGAGGGCGGACCCCAACCAAACCCTCTCGATTACGCAAATACCACGAAATATACTATGAATCCATAGGGAAAACAAGAATACCAACAAGATTAATCATATTCATCATGAAATAATCAACAACACGGAACGAATCAAACAATAAAATCGAAAACCCCCAATTTACCCAAAAGTAGGGTTCTTAGAAGATTTACCTTGATTCGGACGGAGGAAGACGATTATGATGATGATAAATTACACTAGGAACACAATACTCGATCTCCCAAGAATTTCCACGGGAAAAACTTGAAGAATCGCTCAAAAACTCTCGTTGCGGACAAAAGGAGGAAAAAGGAAGAATGTCGCGAATACAAGGTCAACTGAGGTTTATAAAACCCGACCTCTCATTACGTACGTTAACATGCAGTTGTTAACGTACGTTATGCTCATTACGTACATAACACACAGGTGTTAGAGTGCGTAATGGCTCGGCAGAACAATATGCCCAAATCGTTGATGCCGGTAGCGTACGCTACATCAGACAGCTAGCGCACGCTACAAAGAGGTCTTACGTACGTAACACCAGCATGTTTACGTACGTAAGGACTCGGCCAAATCCGGGCAGACTCACTATCCAAAACACTAAGGGCCATAACGTACGGTAACACTAGGGTATAACGTACGTTATGTTGGTATCGAAAGCGCATGCTAGGAAGCATGCATAACGCACGTTATGCATGCAGCAGTTCAACACTGCTGAACAAAGTTAGCTGCACCGGGCGGTCCGAAAATGAGGCGCAACACAAGGACAGAACCCAACACGTAGATACGAAATATTCATGACGACGAAGCTGAATGTTGCAGGAGAATACAATTACGACTACCGAGGAATCCGAGAAACGACAAGGAAATTAAAATTCCCTAAACTTATAGGAAATTACAAAACGGCCCAGATGTCCAAAAATCACGATACGACGTCGGATCAATAAACCAAAACTCACAACACGAATAACTCGACCATACGAACTCGTGCAACCAACGAAATTACAAAATCGAACGGGTTCTACGAGAATCGAATGTCCATGCAACAATACATGACATAAGACGAACAATATCAAAACATCTCCAGAACTCGTCCAAATGGAGAAACTCTAAGAATAAAATAGATTCAAAATGTCGAAAAGGTTACAAGTGAGTCGCTAAAAACAAAAAATACATCAAAAATGAGAATACGGAGAAAGGAAAAAAACACATATATTACATTCTACCCCTCTAAAAATAAGTTTCGTCCCAAAACTTAAGAAACAAACAACTCGGGGTACCTAGCACGCATGCTATCCTCGGTTTCCCAAGTTGCCTCCTCGTCACCATGCCTTGACCACTGCACCTTGATCAAGGGAATGGTCTTATGCCTCAGTCGCTTCTCACGGTGCTCTAAAATCTTCAAGGGGCTCTCCTCGAAGGTAATATCCTCGGCGGTATCAATCTCACCATAATCTATGACGTGACTAGGATCCGGGACGTATTTCCTTAACTGGGAAACATGGAAAACACTATGAACGTGACTCAAGGCCGGAGGTAACGCCAACCGGTAGGCCAACTCGCCTACTCTCTCGAGAATCTCAAAGGGCCCAATAAATCTTGGGCTCAACTTTCCCTTCTTCCCGAAGCGGAAAACCCCCTTCGTCGGCGATACCTTTAGCAAAACATGGTCCCCCACCTCGAATTCCAAAGGTCGACAACAAATATCAGCATATGACTTTTGTTGAATCTGAGTAGTCAACATCCTCTCTCGAATCAATTCCACCTTCCGCCTCATCTCGTCCGGTCCCAACAAAATCGGATACCTCATTCCAACAAATCAGTGATAAACATCGCCGCCCATAAACCGCCTCATACGGTGCCATCTGAATCGACACGTGCCAACTATTATTGTACGTGAATTCGATCTGCGGTAAATGCTTCTCCCAGTCGCTGCTCCAATCGAGAGCACAAACGCGCAACATATCCTCAAATGTCTGTATAGTGCGCTCCGACTGCCCATCCGACTGAGGATGAAAAGAAGTACTTAGATGTAGACGAGTACCCAACGCCTTATGCACTGCCTGCCAAAAATGCGATACAAAATGGCCATCCCGATCCGAAACAATAGACATCGGAGTACCGTAAAGTCTCACAATCTACGCAATAAACACCCGCGCCAACTTTTCCGGACCCCAAGTATCCTTGATGCCCAGAAAATGTGCCGACTTGGTCAGACGATCCACAATCACCCAAACCATGTTCATGCCCGATATCGATGATGGCAAACTCGTGATGAAGTCCATCGAAATATCTTCCCATTTCCATTCCGGAATGGGAAGCGACTGCAATAACCCAGCTGGTCGCTGATGCTCGATTTTGACCTGCTTACAAGTCAAACATCTCGCTACAAACCGTGCGACCTCCTCCTTCATGTCATTCCACCAAAAATTCCTCCTCAGGTCTTTGTACATCTTACTCGAACCAGGATGAACGGAGTAAGGAGTAGCATGGGCCTCTCGCAAAATACTCTGCCTCAATTCCAAGTCGTTCGATACACAAAGCCGACCGTGGAATCTCAACACACCATCCTTGTGAATCATAAACCCAGGAGACTTTCCCTTAATAATATTCTCTCGGATTTGAGCAATCATCGGATCCTCCATTTGCTTCAGTTTAATTTCATCGACCAACGACAATGAAATATCTAAAGCGCAAAGTTGCCCGATAGCTCCCGGCAACACAATCTCAACACTCAGCTCAAGCAAATCCCGCTGAAGCTCAGATCGAGACGTAATCATCTCGAGCGTCCGTAACGCAACCGGTTTCCGACCCAAGGCATTGGCCACGACGTTCGCCTTGCCCGGATGATAAAGGATTTCGAGGTCATAATCTTTTATCAACTACAACCATCTCCTCTGCCTCATATTCAACTCCCGCTGAGTGAATATGTACTTCAGACTTTTATAATCGGTAAAAATCTGACATGTGGAGCCAAACAGATAGTGACACCAAATCTTGAGCGCAAAGACAACTGCCGCTAACTCCAAATCATGAGTAGGGTAGTTGAGATCGTACGGCCTCAACTGTCTCGACGCGTACGTAATGGTCTTTCCGTGCTGCATCAATACACACCCAAGAACCTAACCCGAAGCATCACTATAAACAATAAAACCCTCGTTGCCACACGACAACGCTAACACTGGGGCTGAAGTTAAACGCCTCTTCAGCTCCTCAAAACTCCTCTGCCTCTCGTCATTCTAGTCGAACGTCTCAGATTTCTGCAGCAACTGTGTAAGTGGCCGAGCAAGTTTCAAGAAACCCTCGACGAACCTACGGTAGTAGCCAACCAATACCAAGAAACTACGGACCTCCTTCACGTTATTAGGCGGTGCCCAATCCAATACTGCCTCGATCTTCTGCGGATCCACACAGACTCCCTCGACTGAAATTACGTGACCTAGAAACATCACCTCTTTCAGCCAGAACTCACATTTCGAGAACTTCGCATAGAGTTGCTCTGTCCTCAAAATGTCTAACACCACTCGCAGATGATGCACGTGCTCCACCTAATTCCTCAAATAAATAAGGATATCGTCAATGAAGACGACGACACACTTATCCAAATACTCGATAAAGACCTTGTTCATCAACTGCATAAACACTGCCGACACATTAGTTAACCCGAAAGGCATGACCACGAACTCGTAATGTTCGTATCTCATCTGAAAAGCTATTTTCTGAATATCGAACTCCTTCACCCGAAGCTGATAGTACCCCGATCTCAAGTCGATCTTCGAGAATACCGAAGCTCCCTGCAACTGATCGAACAAGTCACCAATCCTCAGCAAGGGATACTTGTTCCTAATGGTCACCTTGTTTAGCTCGCAATAGTCGATACACAAACGCATTGAACCATCCTTCTTCTGCACAAATAGAACCAGTGCGCACCAAGGCGAAGCGCTCGGTCGAATATATCCCGACTTAAGAAGCTCACTCAACTGCTTCTTCAACTTAGCCATCTCTGAAGGGACATGCGATACGGTGCCTTCGAAATCGGAGCCGCACCCGGCTCTAACTCGATAGCAAACTCTACCTCACAGTCTGGTGGCAACCCCGGTAACTCGTCAGGAAAAACGTCAGGAAACTCACCAACAACTGGAATCGATGCAAGCTCGACTCCACCACTCTTTGCCTTCAAGGCGTAATGCCAATAACCAGTACACCCCTTCCGCAGGAGTCTCATTGCCTTCAAAGCGCTAATAACAAACTTCTGGTTTCCCCTCTTTTGCCCTGCGAAAGAGTGCTCGGTGCCGTCCTCGGCTAACATAGTGATGATTCTCGTGCGGTAGTTCATGATTGCACTATGCCGCTCGAGCCAATCATCCCCAAGAATCAAATCCTCCCCCTCCAATTCCCACGACAATAAGATTAGAGAGCCAAGCCCTCTCACAAATAGACACAGAATAGTCTCGAACCTCCTGATCACCAACGATCCTATCACCGCTAGGAAGCTTAACGATGAAAGGCTCACAAGGCGTCAAACAATCGAGACTCAAACGGCACACACACTCCAGATATATGAACGAATACGTAACACCAAAATCGAAAAGCACACTGACAGGATGAGAATGAATATGAACAGTACCTGTGGCTATGGTGGCGGCTGGATCTCGGCCCTCCTCATCTCATAAACACGCGGGTGGGCGGAGCTGACACTGGAAGCTCCCCCTCTAGCGGGCTGTCCCCGACCTCTCCCTCGACTAGCACTCGGTGGAGATTGAGAAGCAAACGATCTTTGATTCACACTTGGTTCCCTAGGCGCTGGAAGGGAAACCTGGGCACCAAGAATTCTCTCTCTCCTCACAAAAAGCAGCCTTGTGGCCCAGCTGTCCACACCGATTACATGTCAGCAAAGGTCTCGAACAAATACGACTGATGTGGCCCGATCGGCCACAGTTAAAACACTTCACATCACGGGAAGGAGTATTGGTAGTTCCACGGAAACCCCCAGTAGAACGAGCTGGACCACCACCGGTGGAAAAATTAGCAGATTGGGATTTCTGCTGACCCCCACCCTTGTGGCCCGAAAAACTACCGGCAGACTTCTGCTTCTTGATCTCGCGAGCCGCTTCACTAGCCATCACAGACATATTGTAAGCACGGGCTTTACTCTGATAATACTTCAAGGTAGTGCAGACGATCCCAGACATGTAGTCACGAATCGACAATTTCATCTGCCTGGAGAAGTGGAAGATCTTGTCGCTCTCTTCTCTAACTTGGGCCTTCACGAAGCCCAACTCCCGGTAGAAATCAACAATAGCCTGAGAAACAGGAATATCGTAAGGCTGAGCGTCTAAGAAGGCATGGACTTGAGCCTGTTTGACCGGCCACGGGCAATATTCGGTCTCCATCAGGTCCTTAAACTCACCCATGTTGCAGCGCGGTCCCTGGGCTCAACGGCCTCCCACCAGTCAGTAGCATCCCCAGTGAGAAAATACTGGGCAATAGGGACCTTATGGTCTTCGGGACAGTTGGTGGCAATAAAAACCTTGGATATCTCCTTGATACACCCCTCCCAACCAATCGAGTCTGAGGCTCCCAAAAACTGAGGATGCATCTTGATTACATCCTGAAGCCAACGGTCTGCTCCGTCCCGAGCAGCATGGGCCGAATGCGTAGTGATTATAATAAACGTTTTACTCCTGTGTGAGGACCAGTAGACGTAGAGGGGCTTACCTCGAACCACTTAAACTCTGTGTTATTTACCTTTTACCTCTATTGTTTTCAAAATTGTGATTTTTAGATCTGATTCGGTTAAAAATACGACTTATTCTTTTTAGAATCAACTTCTCTGATACCACTTGTTGGCCACTAAGTATACAGTATACAGCTTGGAAAAGTGTTAGTACAACAAGCTGTGAAAACAATAGAAGCAGAAGGTATACTTGTATAAATCCCAGTTGTGAAAACAATAGAGGCAGAAGGTAAATAACATAGAGTTTAAGTGGTTTGAGGTAAACCCCTCTATGTCCACTGGTACTTCACACAGGAGTAAAACATTTATTATAATCACTACGTACACAACTATGTGACTATAACTAAACCTCCCAATGTATAGTTTACACAGATTGATACAAAGGCTGAAGTTGTTCGCCGTTCACACAGATTGTCCAGAGCTTGTTCTTGACTTGCTTCTTCACACACATTGGAAGCTTCGTCTACAATTCTTATTCTTCACACATAGCTCCGAATGAGCAAGGATTCTTCAGTCCACACAGGGCTGATGGATTTATTCAACGATAAAGGTAAAATCACAGTTTTGAATAGCAGCTTGAATGCTTGATGAGCTTAGGCTGATGATATGCTGTTCTCGTTGAGGACTAGTATATTTCTTCTCTCAGGTGTTGCAATACGCTTGAAGAAATATGTTTGCTCTTGCAAGCTTGATATACTGTTCTCTGTGTTTGTTTACGTATGAATAATAGTATTTAATCTTTCACTTTTCGATTGTTGATACTTGTATATCTCGCCGTATATATCATGTGTTCTTATTGTAGTTTCTTGAAATGTCCTCTTGCATGGACTATTTATAACTTTGGAATAGATCCGTTATAAATATGTCCGTTGGCTGGTTGGTGAGCAAAAGTCCATTCTGATTGGCTGTTTGACTTTCAAGATGCTTGATTCGGGTTTTGCTCCTTGTCTGAAGATTCTTTGTCGGTTGGATTTAAATAATTTATCCAATCAGTATTTAAATACTTCTTTAAAAATGGTGTTTTGACTTTTGTGAATAAAGTAGATTCCGTCACAATAATCTTCGGTCCTGTTGGATAAGTGTTTGTTTTCCTAACACTTTCAGCCTGTGTGTTGTATCCAGCATGTTATGTCTTTATTTTTGTAGCTGTAGACTCTGTACAATGGACTATCTTCAATGCTGTATGGAAGGGACTGTATGGAGATTCCAGACAGCTTCCATACTTAGAGGCATTTCGACTCTTTTGTTGTATAATGGATATTATCAAAACATGATATAGGATTGTTTATCCCAACAATTAGGATGGAGGCTAATCTTGCATCCATGCACGAGGAAGTGATATTCGTCATCCAAGAAGGTCCAATAAAGATAATGAAGGTTAATCCTGCCGCAAGGATAGAAGGACAACCTCATGCTGAAATGCTCGAGAAGGAGCGCGAGCAATGGACAACTGAGATGCGCTCTTCGAAAATGTAGCTAAGAATGTGCTGTTTGTGATCACAAGCCTACGAACCTCGACAATGTAGCTAAGAATGCGCTGTTTGTCACTCTCGACAAAGGCACATTCTCAAAGGTAAAGAGTTGTAAGACAGCTAAGGAAATCTGGGAGAAACTCAAGCTAATTTGCGAGGGTAGTGAGCTCTAAAAAGAAAAGAAAATTTCTAAACTTACTCAGTAGTTCAAATCTTTTGAAATGAAATCTTTCGAAACGCTTGAGGATCTTGACCTCAGATTCACTGGCATTATCGGTGAACTTGAAGCATTAGGTAAAGTGCATACCCAAAAAGAGAAAAATTTAAAAATCTTTAGATCACTCCCTGCCCGATGGGACATTAATACTACAGCTACGCATGTGTCCTGTAATCTAAATGATATTTCATCTTTTAATCTCTTCTCTGACCTCAAAGCTTTTGAGTATGATATTGACAGGAGAGAGAAGGCAAAAGAGTCACCTGTCAAGACTACAACACTGGATGCTGTATATGACAGGAGACACAGCTCCGCACCCAGCACATCCAAATCCGCACACAAGACTGTAGACAGGAATGATGACATCCTGTCACAATATGAAATGGCCCTGCTAATGCACAAGTTCAAAAAGTTCATCAAACAGTCTGGAAAAACTCCTTACAGGCCCAAGCCTTTTCACAAGGTAAGTTCTGAATCTCCTCCCTCTGGTTATTCTAACTTATGCTATAACTGTAGGAAATCTAGACATTATGCAAATAAGTGTCCACACCCGAAAGTATAAAAGTTGTCAGAACCTGAGCAATGGGAAAAGGACGAAAGAAGGCGTGTCTGTAAAAACAAGCTCAAGGTCGTGATTGGTGAATCAGAAGCCTTGCCAGCATCCAACAAGACCGAGGAGTGCCTTAAGGAAATCACTGATAGTGACTCCTCCGATGATGAGATCTAGGATAAAGCATACATGTGCTTTATGGCCAAAGAAATATAGGACGATGAGGACAGCAATGATGAAGTAAGATCAACTTCAAATATTCCTATAAATGCATCGCATACCTTTGAAAATATGATGAATGTATTCCAAAACATTCAAAAAGCCCATGAGAATCTAAAACGAGAAAACTTACAGCTCGAAATTTTGAACTTAGAGCTGAAAGAATAAAATGACTTGCTTAAAAACAATTATGAAAATATGTCGCTTGATTGCGAGAACAGCAAGTTCACATTTGAAAAATTCATGGAAAGCAATGATCAACTTGCCAAAGATCTTAATGAGAATAAGTCTCATACTGAGAGCAAGACAAATGATTATGCTTTCCTTGAAGCGAAAGTTAAAACTCTCAAAAATGAGTAGGAGAATTAGAGACTATCTGAGAAATATTCTAGATGGATGGAAGAAATTCTAAGCACTGGGCAACATTCCCATGATAAACGTGGCTTACGATATGACTCATTCTCCAATAAGTGAAAGTCTAGTATGGTATTGGTCAGGGGAGTGGAACCCATTTATGTACCTGAAGAGACTCCAAGTCATGCAAAGGTTACAGCTGCCCCTCCTCGTACAACGAAGGCTACGATTCCGCCTTCCAGTTCATATCACAAACAGCGAAAACCTTAGCCTCCCAGACCTATAATGCGTGATCAACAGCATGCTCCCCAAGAATATCATAAGACCATCGGCCATTCAGAAAAAAGGTTGTATTTAAATATCAAAGGCAAGCACCATAGTACTTCCAACAGTACAGTGGTCCTAGATATTGGATACAAGAGCCCCGTTATCCATCTAGAAAGCAGTTCACCATGCAGTATCAACAGCAGCTCTGGTAATCCAACTGGTGGACCAGAAGACAAGCTATAAGGCCAAAGAAAATAGCTCCACTTACAAGATGGCAATCGTACTGGAATAATAACCCTAGACTTTACATGAATATTAATCAAGGTTACAACGACTACATGCCTGCCCCACGTAGACATCACAAAACTGGACCAAAAAGTAACCTACAGCAAGCCAATTGTTGTCAGGTAAATTTGAGTACCAAAAGGCACTAACACAAATGGACCCAACAATCAAAAGGGACCTAAATATACTTAAATTCTTTGCTTACAAGATATCAAAGAGAAGGACATCTGGTACTTTGACAGCGGATGTTCTTGGCACATGACAGGTGATATCAGCAAGCTGTCAGATTATGTAGAAGGTCATGGTCCAAAGGTACGTTTCGGTGACAAGTCCAAAGGAAGAACAAGAGGGAAGGGAACCTTGCTTGTAGGAAAGTTCAAAATTACCGATGTAGTCTATGTTGAAGGCATACAGTACAACATACTTCATATTAGCCAGTTCTGTGACAAACAGTTCTCGGTCAAATTCTATGTAGATCACTATAGGGTGAAGGACATCAAGACCAAAGAAATCGTCATTACATGAAGCAGATCAGGTAATATGTATATTGCTGACTAGAAGCCTACGAGCTCCACTATTCCTTGTTTTGTTGCCAAAGGCATTGCATATCAAAGCTGGCTATGGCACAAGAGGATGTCTCACATCAACTTCAAGACGATCAATAAACTCGCCAGATAGGGAATGGTTAGAGGTTTGCCCGATGTGTTATTCCATAAAGACAGCGTCGGCAGACCCTATCAAAAAGGAAAATAAGTCAAAACCACCCTGAAAAGCATATCATACATATCCACCCACAAGGTTCTGGACATGCTACACATGGACCTCTACGGTTCTATATACCCTGTAAGTTTGGGAGTTAAGAAATACTATCTCGTTATTGTTGATGATTTTTCCAGGTATGCTTGGACAATATTTCTAAGCAAGAAGAAAGAAACTGCAACGAAGTTCCCAGCGCACCTGAGAAAGCTTCAGAATGAGAAAGAATTGAGTATCGTGTACACTCGTTCCGACAGATGTACTGAATTCACAAATCACTTTATAGAGCAATACTGTTCGGACAATAGAATACATCACGAATACTCAGCAGCACAGACTCCTCAGAAAAATGGTGTTGCCGAGCGAAAGAATAGGACACTCAAGGAAGCAACAAGAACCATGATTGCCACAAGCAAGTTGCTGCAGCGGTTCTGGGGCGAAGCAACAAATACAGCGTGCTATACACAAAACTGTTATATCATTGACAAGCATCACAACAAAATAGCCTATGAGGTATGGAACAACAAAACTCCATTAGTTGCATACTTTCACATCTTTGGATGCAGGTGTTATGTTCTCAATAATGGGAAAGATCAACTCAAGACCTTCGACAAAAAGTCGGATGAAGGAATATTTGTAGGATATTCCTCTGTGAGCAAAGCTTTCATAATCTTTAGCAAAACGAAGATGACAATAGAGGAATCTGTCCATGTAGTGTTCGATGAACCTCATTTCGATCCTACATGAGTAAAAGACTTAACCCATAATATCCGAACAATTTCCATTAATGACACTCAAACTTCAATAGAACCTCCCGTAGACTTAGAGATTAATCCCGCAGTTGTAAGATCAGAAGTAGTCGAGGCCGATGCTATACAAGATGAAGCTGAAACTACAGTGCCTCAAGATACAGTACAGGATGCCGAACTAGAACCTGACAGGAGATGGTTGAAAGACCACCCACAAGAATTAATTATAGGTGATACTGATGCTGGTGTATCTACCCAAAGAAGAATACAGAGTACACAAGGAACTGTACTGTGTACGCAAGAAGAATCCGATTCTGAGAAATCTCTATTTCCTGTATGAAAATCTCAAGCTGAACATAGGAGACTGGCCATGTGCACCCTAGCTGTATTATTAGCCCAATTCAAATCTCTTTTGACCAATGAAGCTTTGAATAATTTTCACGGATCACTTCTATGGAAGAAGAGCTTAATGGTTTCGAAAGAAACAATGTATGGTATCTAGTACCCAGGCCAGAACACCAAGCTGTAATTGGAACCAAATGGGTATTTATAAACAAGAAGGATGAGAATGGACTTGTTATCAGGAACAAATCCCGTCTAGTCGAACAAGGCTACAGGCAGGAAGAAGGCATAGACTATGATGAAACATTTGCCCCTATATCCAGACTAGAAGCCATCAGGATATTCCTAGCTTTTGCCGCCCATAAGAGCTTTATAGTATATCAAATGGACATTAAGAGCGTAATCATGAATGGAGATCTTGCCGAAGACGTCTATGTTGAACAACCACCAGGGTTTGTCAACACTGAAGGTGGAGACCCAGTATACAAACTACGGAAAGTTCTGTATGGATTTAAGCAAGCACCTAGAGCTTGGTATGAAACCCTGTCCATGTACCTTACCAATAATGGATTTGAGAAAGGTATTGTGTACAAGACTCTATTTAAGATACATGAAGGTGATGACCTTCTAATGGTACAAATATATGTTGATGATATTATATTTGGTTCTACTAACCTCGCTTTATGTCAAAGGTTCTCTCATCTCATGCAAAGTAAATTTGAAATGAGTATGATGAGACATTTTTGTTATTTTCTAGGATTGCAGATTAAGCAACTACCTACAGAAATATTTGTCAACCAGGAGAAGTACAGCAAGGAGCTACTCAACAAGTTTGGGATGAACAACTCCAAATCTCGTCAACCCCCATGAGCACTTCCACGCAAATTAGTGATGACGAAGTTGGAAATCCGGTTAATCAATCACTCTACAGGAAGCTTATAGGCTCACTCATGTACCTAACGGCTAGTAGGACATATATCCAGTTTGCTGTAGGACTGTGTACTCGGTATCAAGTAGCACCTAAGGAGTCACACTTCACGACAGCCAAACAAATCCTTAAGTACGTGAAAGGAACAATTGATGTAGGATTGTGGTATCCTAAGGATGAGGATTCGATTTGGTTGGCAACAGCGACTCGGATCTCGGAGGCTGCAAGTTGGATGAGAAGAGTACAAGCGGTACTTGTCACTTTCTAGGTCCTAGACTTGTGTCATGGTTCAACAAGAAACAATTGGCCAACTCGCTTTCTACAGCTGAGACGGAATACTATGCCACTGGAAGTTGCTGTATGTAGGTTCTCTGGATGCAACAACAATTAGAAGATTATGAAATCAGTGCTAGAGAGACGCCAATCATGTGCGATACCACAAGTGTAATTGCAATAACGCACAACCCTGTATTGCACTCGCGAACTAAGCATATTGATATGAAACATCATTTTATCAGGAATCATGTTGAGAACAAAGATGTTAGGGTCGAGAAGATTCATACAGAGATTCAGTTGGCCGACATCTTGACAAAACATCTCAGCACAACCAGATTCTATATGCTTCGTCAAGAACTGGGAATGCTACAGCCTGACTCCCTGTAAGTTTTTACGCTTTTACTCATCAATTGAGTGGGAATGCTGTAAGACCCAAGAATACAGTAACCACTTTGATTAACTGTACACTCAGAACAAGTCAGATCTTACTATAGGAAAATGAAGGCATAAAAACTTCCTACATATGACGTCTGCATTAATTAAGAGGGAATACAGTACAACACATGAATACCGTATTAATCTAAATATTGCTGTAAGAATTGAATCCTGTATGTACCTTTTAAGGGGGAACGCTGTATTGTTCGCGGATACAGCACATACACTGTAGGATGTCAATTAATATTATAAAACTCTTTACGCTTTCAGCAAATTAGATGAGTCTTAAACAAATAGTCTAGATACTCTCTGCAATTTTTCTGCATTTCTCTGTGAATTTCCTAGTTACTTCAAACTTTTCTTCTGCAAAAATGTCGACTTCACAGACATCTTCACTTTCCATGAAGAAGAAGGAATCTATCATCGACGGGCGCATCTTCATCAGATCCGTCGTGATAGAGAGAATTAATCTTGAATGAGAAGACTTTGTCGGGATGGAAATGGTCATTTCAAGGGTGAAATAGCAAGGGCTGTATTGCCTTGTTAGTCACCATGCTGAGTTGTATGATCAACAAATAGTGGAAGAATTATACTTGGATGCCTCATTCAAGTACTCATCTCAGAAGAGAGGAGGTGAGATTTCTGATATCTCTTCGACTGTTCAAGGGATTGAGATCTCTGTGAATAGATATCTATTGTAAAAGTTGTACAGGCTACCGTCCGATGGCCAAAAAATGGAAGAGTTGGAGACCTTCGGGTCGGAAAGCCTACTGACAGCCTACTGGAGGTTGTTCACTGGTGATGAAAGGGCTAAGAATGTTCACCCCTCTTGCCACAAGAAAGCTTCATACTGTTGTACATCTATCTACACGACTTCTATTGCCGAGTGGTTGAGAACCGGATAGGAGCTTTTGAAATGTGCACCAACCTCTGCTTCAGAATGATGGTGGCCATCATGTCTGGAGAAAAGATAAACTGGTGTCAAATTCTGCTGAAAACGATTCAGGAAGAGGCTACCAAACCTAAAACCGCCAAGAAATCCTTCGGCTTCATCCTGAATTACATCCTCACTCATTGCAAAGTGAAACAGTCTGCCGATGCCAAGAAGATTGGCACCGGAAAGTTTATTGGTGGGATGAAAGCCACCGCATTCAACAAGTCTCCCTTGGTTGACAAGAGGCCGCACCCTCAAAGCATGCCTATCTCAAGTGACCCGAGGGACGTCATTTTGAGGATCTCAAGTGAGGAGAAGAAGAGGAAGATAAGTGTTTTCGATAGCCGTTCACCTCATGCTGTCGAGAAGAAGAAGAAGAAGACCAAAAAGTCTTCTAAGGCCGAGCCTACAGTGACTGCAACAGTCAATGTAGAGCCCCCCTCTGTTCCTGCAGCTGAACCAATCCCACAGGGCGCAACCCCTTTGGAAGAAGCAGTTGCTGCTGAAACAGTAAATCCTGAGCCAGTGGCGGTTATGACGGATGATCAACTGCTTGACAAGTTGGAAGGTATCGGCGAGTCGGCTGCCCATTTGGAGTCGAAAGCCGTTACTCCTAACAGGGTACCCACCCTTATACAAAGTCCCTCTCCCCACATGGTACCATCCCCTGTTCGGGATCCCTCTCCACAACAAGCTTCCATACCTGTTGAGGATCTCTTCCGGATGGTAGACCCAACTACTATTCGGAATCCCTCCCCAACTGAAATTATAAATAATACTCTCCTCCAGGTTCAAATCGAGGAAGCTTACGAACGCTTCAAAATCTGGAAGTCCTTCGCCACATATGACACCCTGTATCACTGGGACGACTGGAAGGATGAGGAATTATTTGCTCTGGAGGTCACGAACACCTAGAAAGTCAAAGTCATGATCCGCTGGGAGGATCACTTTTGCCACGAGCTAATCTCCGACTACTACACGACAAAAGAGAACGCTAGACTCAAAGGGAAGTCACAGTCCAATGACAAAGCTCCATCGATCAGCCACCACTCTGACCCTGACTCATACGATGACGACGATGCCCTACAAGATGGTCTAAGGATCAGTCGTGAAGAGGCCAGGGAAGGTGAGATGGCCAAACTCCAAAACCAACAGGGTCAGGGGACATCTGAAAAACAACAGTCCCTTCCTCCGTAACAGGAAGCTGCTCAAGAACAACAACAGGAGGAATCAGTCCCTCCTGTCATCTCTTAAGAGCAAGCTGCTCCCGAACAGGACGCCCAGCCTGTTTCCCAATCTGAAGACGCCGCCCGCACCATCCGCCAAGAGGATTCAGTCCCTCTTCCGGATCAGGCGGAAGCTGAGAGTTGGAAGGAGGATTCAGTCTCTCATGTAATTCCTCTACAGATGAGCAACCCGAAAAGGAGGAATCAGTCCCTTATGTATCCGAGACTGAACCTACAACACTACCTTCCAAAGCCCCTGCTTCTGAAGCTCCTGCTCCAGATGACCCTGCATCTCTGTTAGCTCAAAATCATATTCTGATGATGGTTTCCTACCAGAAGACAGACAACGGCGACCCCATCATCATGTGGTTCTTCGTCAACTTGGAGAACTTGAGGATTCAAAAATTGCGCACCCTGGATCCACGCGCACCAAAGCCCACATCGATCAACTCCACGCCATCGGTCAACAGACAGTATTCTTTCAGGACGCCATAAAGGCCCTGGATGATGTTGGAAAAGAACTCGACTGGAAGCACGAGACTGCACAGGATGAGCTCCCCAAACTGAAATCTGCAATCAACGATATGGAAGAAGCGTTCCGCCTTATGCCTATAGCATTGTGTCAAGCGCTCAACCAACTAAAGCAGTATCAGGAGAAAATCATAAGTCAAGAACAACAAAAGCTCAGAGTTGCCGAGGCCAAAACGGTTGCCGCCCTCCACCATACCAGCACCAGGATAACTGAGCACGACCACAAGATCGACAATATGTCTTTGGTGCTCGGTACACTAGTTGCAAGCGTCAATGATTTGAAGACCCAACAGGCCGAATTTATGAAGATCCTTCAGGACATTCAAGGCAAGGTGACAGAGCATGATGATGCCAAAAAGGGGGAATAGTCCATAGAGGCTACCCGGAGATGGAGAATGGAGAGAGAGAGAGATGCAGCGCTGGAAGAGAGTGTTGCGACTGCCATTGGACGACTGGCCTCACCGGGTTTAGTCAAGATACAAAAGGATACATGGTGAATGGCTATATACCTGAGTCCAGGATCCAAACATCCCATGGGAAACAATATGCGTAAGCCCGCCGAGACATTGCTGCCCACTAACCGACAGCCTTCAGCCGATGAACTGAAGAATTGGAAGAAGAATGAACTGATGAGATACTTCTGTACGCTCATCAGGGAGTCTACCATGTTCAACAAATTCAAGACCCTGGAGGATTCTGCCAATGAATTCTTGATGCTATTGGCAAAATGAAGGCTCCTCATATAGCTGATGTTGAAATCCAGGCACCAGAAAGGTGAACGGCTCACCCATCCAGAAGACTAGATCCTTGCTTACGATCAATCCCCTGAAGGAAGAAGTATATATACGGATCGATCCAAGGACTCCCTAGTCAACTGGTGGAAAGGAACTGTTAGTGATCCTGACCAGAGGCCTTGGAAGCACTCTTATTATAGGAGCTAGAATGTTAGCCTTTACGCTATATTTTTTTTTCTTGTAAGCTTACCAGTGCAGTAGGTATTTTTTTTTTGTATCTTTATCTTCCAAGTCTTGTAGTTTTCCCATATTATCAATAAAATTTGAGTTCTTGAAAATTACAACTCATAATCTATGCCTACTTCTTCACTGTTTGATTACAAAGTTTTACTACATTTGAACAAGTACAAACTTGTTAACTCTCATAGCTGTAAGAACTTGTATGCGAACAGTTCATAGGTTAAAGTTGTATTCACTCTAGACTACACTCTGTAAGATTGTTCCTACGCTCCAATCATAAGTTCAGTTGTAATACGCTTAGTCATGTATGATTTCTCTGCTTAGAACTTGCATGCGAGCAGCTCATATTTCTAGACTAAGTATTGAAGATCAGATGAATCGTACAGAGGACTTGAAGACAGCCTCTCTGTATCTAGAAGAAAGCATCTAGAGGAAGTTTTGGCATTATCAAAAAGGAGAAATTGTTGGGATAAACATTCCTGTTTTGATAATTGCCAACATACAACAAAGAAGTCTCAAAGAAGTCGGTATGTCATTAAGTATGGAAGCTGTTAGGATTCTCCATACAGCAAAGAGATCTTCTATAGAGTTCATTCTACAGAGCCTACTTCATACAGTAAAGAGAAATAGTGTGTTTGATATAACAATCAAACTGTAGGTGTTTTACTTAGAAAAAGTTAAACACATCTAATAAGACTGAATAGAAAAAGTTATAAACCGGTGTGAGATCAACATTGTTTATTCATAAATTATTCATGGTTAAAGCTACATTTATTTCTTATAGGACAGTATTTAATGCGGCCGTAGGGAGACAAGTCTAAACGCTCTAAAGAGCATTTAATGTGAAGACAGAAAGAATGTCTGAAGCATTAAATGCGATCTGTTTTAGTTTAAACATTCAGCAGCCGCCAGTCAGAGATGTCAACATCTCACAAACCAGCCAACAACAACATTTATAACGAATCTATTTCCAAGGTTATAAATAGCCCCAAGCAAGAGGACTTCACAACTGAAGCATTATTCACTCTGACAATCTAGCTATACAAGAGCAGTATATTTCGTGAGCATACAACAGTATTCAAGTGAAGAAATATACCAAGTCCTCAACGCAAACAACACATCATACATCGAATGTTTATCAAAGATCTAGCTGCTGTTTGGAATTGTTCTACCCTTACCATTGAGATTATCATTAGCCCTGTGTGGACTAAAGATCCTTGCGTATTCCAATATGTGTGGAAAGAATAACATTGTAGACGGAGTATCAATCTGTGTGAGAAGAAGCAAGTCAGAAAGAGCTTGAAGCCAATCTGTGTGAACAACAAAAGCTACAATCCCTATATCAATTTGTGTTAACGATACAGAGACAGATTTAGTTAAAGTCACATAGTTGTATACGCAGTGATTTTAATAAACTCTTTACTGCTGTGTGGAGGACCAGTGGACGTAGATGGGTTTACCTCAAACCACTTTAAATTGTGTGTTATTTACTTTCAGTCTTTACTATTTTCATTCTACTGTGATTTATTAGTATACATTGTAAAACCCTGTACGCATCAATCAAACAGGAGAATACCTAGTTGTTGTACTTACAGCAACTCACTAAACAGACTTCCACTACGCAACTAACTTCGAAAATCGTACAGCTTATTGTGCTTTAACCTTCTAAGTTGTCTATGGCCAACACCCCTATCTTGATTTCCCGTTTGGGATTTCCATGGTGCAGAGTACCACATGGAGTAAGTAGTGTTTCAGTCCTCCTTCATACTTCTCTTAGTTTTTACCTCTGCATACAACATGTCCTCAAATTTGACATAATGTTGCTTATCAACCTCCCTCGCTATTTCCGCCTGCATTCCATGGAGAAATCTTATCATGGCCGCCCCCATTGAATCTCTCACATCGGCTCGGATCATAAGCATTTACATTTTTTCGATAATCTTCAATGGTTTTAGATCCTTATTTTAAAGATTGTAAACGAGTAAAAAGTTCTTTAATATAATAATTGGGTAGAAATCTCTTTCTCATTATAATTTTTAGTTCTTCCTAACCTCTCACCTGTAACACCTCAAACTAGGCGAATATTACAGTGCCGTGGGCCCCCGAGTGGGACCCACTAGACGAATGAGAATTAATGAATTAAGTAATATAATTGTAGTACCGAACCACATTATATCATTAATTACTCCGATGAGGAGTTTCATTACAACACACCCAAGATCATACAGAACACATGCATATTTTATATGAAGATAAAATATACAACACTGAATAAAATGAGTATTCAAACGACAGTCTGCAGCGGAAATATAATGAAGTAAACACGAATGACTGAAAAGGACTGGGGCCCCCAACTAGTATCACTGGGACTCCTCGCCGTCAACGTTCTCTTCCCGTGCCTTAGCCTTGCCATGACCTGAAAACAACATCCCCCAACGGGGTCAGTTACACAGAACAAAAATCCTCAAGAGTTGAACAATATACAACAATCACATAAATGAATTAATGAATTGAGTTGAATGATGAGCATCAATGTACGCCCGAATGAAATGCGTAAGAGCACAAGTAGCTGAGTGTCTGGAGTCCCGCATATACACCCGCTATTGGCCTAATTAGTCTCACAGTCCAATGTGTCCGGAGTCCCGCATATACACATTACCATGCGCACAGTCCAATGTGTCCGGAATCCCGTATATACACATGACCATAGTGTGCCCGACTAAAAATTCCACACATGCGCTAACCGCCCATGCAATACAATTCCGGAAGATCACAAGAACAAAAACGACCAAGATGAGGAGTAATAAATAGAATCCAATAAGGATCAAGAACGACTCACCGGGATGAAATAATAACACAACGTGTGATAGCTTCAATGAAATGATTTGGAACCGTCGTTACTTGTGAGTTACATGGTGAGTTGATAAATACAAGTCTCGACATGAATGATATATTATGAGTGAATTACATGTATGAATGAACAACAACGTAAGGAATGAATATCCTTTTAACCGAGTAAGAATTTACTTACACAATACCGGTGTTGAAATGTCCTTGCTCGAACAACGTCCTAAAAAGAGATGTCAATCGCTCGAACAACCTTGAATAACACAAATACCAATAATCCGCTCAATATACGTATAAAGTATGAATTACGACTACTCAAAGGTCGATACAACAATACCCAAACTCGTCGAGGCATTCAAACAACCACTTAGCGAACATCAACCCTTGATTATAACCAAAACCCAAATATATCGAAACCAACTCCAAAATGAGTAGTTCAATCCAACAAAACACCTTCAATGATATCAATATTCCAATAAGAGACCCCAACTCGAAGTTACGACAACTATAATCGGAAACCCCAAAAAATAACCAAAGTCAACATCAAGGGTTCTTGATTAATTCGCCAAATGTTCATCAAATCTGAAAAACATATCAATAAATCCGTAGGAATATATTTATCTAAGGTAGATAATCCATATCTAACATGTTCCAACATAAATCCAAGCTTACACGAAGAGATCGGAAGGAAAATACTCAAAATCCGAAATTATAGATCCAAGAGATAATTACCTTGATTTGATGTGTTGGAGAGGATAAAGTGATGATAAATCCAAATGATAATCTTGAAGATGATGATGGATGAGTGCAGCTTTAAAAGATCTCTCCGAATCGCCCAAAATCGCCCGGAATCGAAGTGAGAAGTGAAAATGATGAATCTGAGCCGGACTGTCCTATTTATACTATTCCCAGATTAGCGCACGCTACGACTTGAGTTTTAGCGTGCGCTAACGGGTTAACCGGACAGTCCAGTGAACTCTGACTGCCTCGTTAGCATACGCTACGAACTTGATAGCGTGCGCTAACGCCCTCCCGATAGCGTGCGTTAACTCCAAATGTTAGCGTGCGCTAGCTAAATACCTGATATCAGTGACTGAAGTCCAGAGCCTCCTGTCTTATGACCTGCTTGCAATAGCGCGCGCTACGCCCAATAATCAGCGTGTGCTACTGCCCCATTAGCGTACGCTAAAATCCACTCATAGCGTGCGCTAGGAATTATTCCAAAATCAGTCCAGTACCCACTAGACTCTGCCTGATCGACCTTAGCGCGCGCTACACTGACTGCATATCGGGCGCTATCCAAACTTACTAGCGTGCGCTACTTACCATTCGTAGCGTGCGCTGCTCCAACTCGACTGCAGTCCAGTGCCTTCTGGACTGCAGGCCTGAATCACATTAGCGTGCGCTAATACGAAGAGGTAGCGTGCACTACCAGCACTTAATTAGCGCGCGCTAACGAGAGTACGTAGCGTGCGCTACTCTTCACACACAGCCCACTATGAAAGATGACAATGATGATAACCACAGTTCGATCCTCCAACTAGGTAGGAAGACGAAATAATAACTGATGTACGCTACAAATACTCTAATCGATGAATACAATGAATGAATATGAACGATGAATGATCATTAATGAGTGAATAATTACTAAGTGACAATTACTGAATGATAATTACTGAATGATAATGACTGAATTACAACCGGGTATTACATAAACCTCCCTTAAAAGAGTTTCGTCCCCGAAAGTAAGGGTCAACAACTCGAAATAACTCTCCCGCATACTATCATCGGTTTCCCAAGTAGCCTCTTCAACTCCGTATCTAGACCACTGAATTTTAACCAAAGGAATCGCCTTGTTCCTTAACTGTTTGATTCGCCGCTCTAAGACTCGTACAGGACGCTCCTCATACGAATGATCGTCCGCGATCTCGATCTCGTCGAACTGAAGTATGTGACTCATGTAGGCAACATACTTCTGCAACTGAGATACGTGAAACACATAATGAATTCGGCTCAATGCTGGAGGTAAGGCCAATCGATAAGCTAGCTCGCCTACTCGATCCAGAATCTCAAACGGTCCAATGAATCTCGGACTCAACTTTCCCCTCTTCCCAAAACGGAAGATACCTCGACTCGGGGATACCTTGACCAAAACATGGTCACCCGCCTCGAACTCTAATGGCCGACGACGGTTATCTGCATAAGATTTCAGTCGACTCTGAGCAGTCAACAAATGACTCCTGATATGAACATTGTGGTTAACCACTCCGGGAGGGTCTGACAGGGCCCTAGAGGGATCTGCGCATGCTTAGGTCCGCAGTTAATCATGAACATTTTTGTCAGTTGGTAATATGTCCAAAATATCACAATGCTTTGACTTTCCATAATGCTTGAGACATAATACGTACTTATCAGAGGTATTTTGACTAGAATGCCAATAAAATTGTATGATATGGCCAGAGTTGGAATTATTTCTTAAGCGAAAATATATCGGGAAGTCTTTCCCCGTGTTTGATGCATTGATTATTCAAGATTATTATATCCTTCGAATATGATGTGTATGGCTCGTATTTGCACTTTATACTTGCACTAGCAAAATTTCAGTTCGCTAACCCCCAAGTAATCGGGGGTGGATGCCTGTTATTGCATCAGGTACATACAGGTTCTTGGGGATCAAACCATGGAATCGGTACGAAGAATGATGGAAGACAAATGATACTAATCACATGAAGACTAGTACTTGGTATTGTTGGTTGAATTGTATTTTCCTTTCCGCTGTAGTGTTTCTCGTCGTATGGGAGTGTTGTTGTCTTTTGACCCCTGTGCGGGTATGAGTTTGAAGTAGAAATGTATATGAAGTTTAAATTGTACGTTATTGATGAAAGACCAAATCGGTCTATGGAATTATATTCAGCCATCTTAGTGTTAAGGTGGTGTATTATTTTGGTATCTATCCTGGTAGATCCTCACGGAGAGGGTCTGCGGTGCTGTAATATTCCCGAGTAGATTGGGGGTGTTATAGTGTGGGAAGAATAAAGTTCAAGGACGAAGCTTTAATTTGTGTCAGAAGAAGCAAGTTGAAGAAGCCTACAACCAATCTATATGAACGTCTCAAGCTACAATCGACTGTATCAATCTGTGTGAACGATACAGCGAGCGGTTTAGTTAAAATTATATAGTTGTGTACGCCTTGATTTTAATAAACTTATTACTCCTGTGTGGATGACCTATGGACGCAGAGGGGTTTACCTCGAACCACATTAAACTGTGTGTTATTACTTTATATAATTATTTTCATACTGCATGTGATTTTAGTATACTTGCTTTGGAACCCTGCAAGCACCAAGCTACAGGAGACTGTCTAGTTGTTGTACTTACAGCAACTTAGTCTAAGACTTCGCTACTCAAATCTAACTTCAAGAAAGAGTACAACTTATTCAACCCCCCCTTTTAAGCTATAAGATAATGTACTGTGACCAACATGTCACCCCATTCTTCAAAGTCATTTGAACCGAATTCTCCACCATGGTCAGTTCCAATGGCGATAATTGGTAAATCCTTTTCTTTCTATGGTAGTTTTCACCACATAACAAATTTGTTAATTAAACGCCTCATTTTTATTTGTTAAAAATTTCACCCATGTAAATCTGGAAAAATCATCAACAATAACTAAAATATAAAGCTTACTACTCAAACTAGCAATGCCGAGATTGTACTACTACATCCATATAAATTAATTCAAGAATTAGGCTAGTGAAAATTTCCATTTTTAGTTTAAATGATTCTCTGGCATGTTTACATTTAATACAAGCTTCACATATGTGATATTTTGTGAAACTTAATTTTGGTAGACCACGAACAATAATCATGTTTTGCTAATTTTGAAAGTAAAGGTAAAAAGGCATGTCACAATTTTCGATGCCAAATTACAATATTTTCATCGTATGAAATTAAATATTTTTCATTAAAAGACGATTCATCTTGAAGATCCACAATATAAATATCTCTATACCTTAATCCAATAAAAACTATCTAATCTTTTCTCATTGCAGTACAATGAGTGATTTCAAAAATTAATTTTAGTCCAGTATCACATAACTGAGAAACGCTAAGCAGATTATGAAATAGACCATCAGCAAAATGACATTATCAATAGTTGGTAAATGTTCCATGCTTACCTTACATATAATACTGATTTTACTCATTTATTATCGCCGAAAGTGCCTCGTTCTTCCATTTCGAGCACCGTGAAGAGATGCTCGTTCCACTCATGTGATTAGAACATACGCTATCAAAGTACCATTTATTTGATGGTACACTCGTCCTTGCTTGCACCTACAAAATTAATTTTTCTTTTTGTAGGTAACCAAGCTAATTTGGATCCTATATATACTTTTTTTAGAACTATTGTCCCTTTAGGAACCCATATTTATTTTACTTTGATGGTTCATCTATGACTAATACAAAAAGTTTCAGTATGCCCTGTTTTTAAATATTTGGGCATGACGAGATTGCCATTTTTAATTTTTTTAATCCATTGCAGTTTTATCTAAGGACTTTTCATTGGAAAAGAATTATAATCAAATCATTGTTTTGATAACGAAAATATTTAAAGAGATAATAATTATTCAAATTTATCATTACCACAATAGAATTTTTTTATATAAAGTTTATGTTTTGTTTGTATTTTGTGTAAAACGTCTCAAATTTTTTTCGGTTTCAAGACAGGAAGAATGATCAATTAAAATATCTCTGTATTTATTTATAGTTTTAGACTTTTCATCTTCAAGAAATTTTATTTTCTTTTTCAAATCTTTATTTATTTTTCACCCTTCTTCAAATTTATTATTTAAATATTCAAATGCATCAAGAAGTTCTTTATGACACGAGTCACTTACCTCATTTTCTGCGTCACTGTCGATCATTTTGCGGGCTATGAGAGCTAGGTTGCTTTGCTCATGCCTCATCATTCTCATCGTCACTCCATGTGGCGACATATACTTCCTTCTTTTTGAATTTTTCATGTAGAGGTTTCGATGAGTTAACAGGAGCAGGAGCTAAGCAGTCTTTTACAAAATGTCCGGGACACCACATCTTCGACAAGTAGTGTCAAATTTTAATTTTGAGGGAAATGGGTCTTTTTAGATTCGTCCATAGGTACCCAAGAAATATCTTTTTATTTCTGGCACAGAGTGTGGATTATTCATATTCTTGTTTGATCAGTTCATCTTCCGAATCACTTTCTTCTTTAGCCTTGAACGCTGTTGGCCTATCTTAATCCTTAGCTTTGGTTTAAAGTTTCGAGATTTAAGGACAATGTCATAATTAATAATAGATCCAATAAGATCATTGAACTCCATGGTATTGAGATCTTTTGACTCCATAATACCTGTTACTGTAGCATCTCATTCTCTGGGTAGTGATCTGAGAACTTTCTTTCCTTATCACTACTCAAGATAGGTTTTCCAAAAGAGGCTAGCCCATTTGTGATAGTGGAGAATCGGTCAAGCATGGTAGTGGTGCTTTCGTCTTCCTTCATTGTGAATAGTTCATAATCATGAAGAAGCATATTTATTTTAGTCTCTTTTACTTGGCTCGTACCTTCGTGAGTGATTTCCAGTATTTTTTTAAATTTCTTTAGCTGTCTCACAAGAGGAAATCCTATCGTGATCTTCTGGGTTAAGAGAACATTAAAGCAGTTGAGTAGCTTTACTGAAGTGATCATTTTTCCACTCGGTCTCATCATATTATTGAAAACTCTTAAGAGAGCCGTCAGTTTTCTTTGGAATTATTGGTCCAAGAGCAATGACCTTCCAGATATCAATATCATGAGCCCCCGAAAATAGACATTTTCTTCTTCCAAGTCTTAAAGTTTGAACTGACGAAGAAGGGACGACAACTTAGAGTATTGCCTTAAAAAGTAGAAATGTAGGCCATTTTTTGATCTCTTCTCTAGCTGGTGTTAGACCGATGAAAAATAGACCGCTCTGATACCAATTGTTGGGTTGGTACTGTAATACCCGCTTGTAAATTCATTCATTTTTCATTTAGTAATTGTCACTCAGTGGATTTTCACTCATTAATAATCATTCATCATTCATGTTAATTCATTCGTGTTCACCGTTCGGACTAATGTTGAGTCGTGTATTGATATCGTTCATTGTTTCAACCTTGCTTGAGAATCGAGATGAGAATATTATCTTGATCGTTATAATTACTTCATTAATCGATGTTGATATTGGAGTTCATGCCATTTCAAATTTCCTTCTTGTTCGAATCATGCTATTGTTGGGTACATTTGCGGTTCTTGTGTATTTCGTTGAGTTTTTCTAGTGGGATATTGCTTCTCCCTACTTGTTTTAAGTTTCGGGATGAAACTTCTTTTAAGGAGGGTAGTATATAATATCCGCAATTTTGGATTTCCGGTAATTTTATTTTTTTGGCGTAAGTCCATCTTAGCAACTCTATTGTTACTGTTTCATCATTCTGAGAATGATTAATTCTACACTTTTTGTCATCCGAGTTCGTCTCGGTGTCGTTCTGTTGAGTTCCGTGTTCTTTAGCGACTTTTCCACGTATGAGTTCGACTTTGTAAAATCACCATTAATTTTTGGAAACTCCAAAAATTCTGAATCATTTCAATATTTTAGAGCATCAAGTTAGCTTTCTAATGGTTCAAACGGTGAGTCAATCGGAGTCCGGACGAGTGAGTTATGGTCGAAAGAGCTATGTCACACTCATTTTCCAGTTTTGGCCGAGCAGCCTGTACC